>JAWLRI010000001.1:9500985-9556922 GCA_034781795.1 Crypturellus tataupa | reverse complement strand
CGTGTGCAGGGGGGTTGGACTAGATGACCTCTAGAGGTCCCTTCCAACCTTAGGCATTCTATGATTCTATGATTTATTATCTCCAAAAAATCAACATTATCGGGGTAAACTAATAATAATAAAGAAAGATAAATTCTATGCAAACACTGAGTATTGGAGCACTCCATTGGGAGATCTGGCTTCCTACGATCCTTCCACCAATTAGCCTGAAAGTTTTTGCAAGCTTCTGTTACAGCTGAAGTTCAAGGTGAAAATAAAGAGCATTTAACCTGATACATAGGAAGGAGCTTAATTAAAAAACAAAAGCCCAAATTTCCCTTACGGTATTTTTATGTTGTGGTTTTCTCTCTTTCTGCTCTCGCTGCCTCAAAATCCCAGTTTGAATTTTCAAGTTATAACAATTTCTGGGCTTCAAGGTTATGTCTGCTTTAGAAAATAAGTTGGGATATTCCAGGGGTTCATTTCAAACACTTAATCCTCCTCTGAATTATAATCCACATATAGGTTTACATTTATCATAAATGGTACCTGCACTGGGAATTTCCTGCACGACATAAAACACTAAATTTAACCCTCAGACAATTTGAGATTAAGAATGTATGCAAAGATTTTATATAACATCAGTTTCATAATCCCGTTTTAAATCCTAAATAAAACATCTTACTATTCTAATTTCATTGTCATCTTGACATGCACATTTAATGTGCAAGTACATTTTATGAATATATAAATAGATGTTTTTGCAAATAAGACTCACCTATATAGCTGCAGCTGATCCATTAAGAATGAAAATCAGAGGCATTCATACTACACATAAAAAATACAGCTGTCTGATATGGATACAGAAAAAGAAAGTTGATCCACATATGAAAAAGCCCTTGCTTTCAAATGTTCTTCTTTTTCTTTCAAATGTTGCTTCACAGTTTGAAATTCCCCTTAAATGTTGAAAAACAGAAAGCATCTGTTTCAGGTATGCAAACAGATTTACCTCCTAATAAATGCTGCTTTTTCCTTCCATTGCTTTTCATCTGCATGTTAGTTCTAGACACTGTAAACTGTAGTTCTTCAAACACTTCCCTTTCTAGTCTCTAACCTGCTACGATCACATGAAATGCTGCATAGTTTGTGCACTATATTATTTTCTTTTATATATAACTAATAAAGTCAATTCTTCTCTGCCGTAGAGTACCTCCAGCTGCTTCATTTAAAACCCATCAGTGCTAAGGGAGACAGCTTTCATCTTAACAACTTGGCAGTGGCTCATAGCAGTTTTCCTGTCAGACATTTCCTATGGGGTAAAGAAAAAAAATTGGAAAATATTGCTTATATCTTCAGAATTGTTGTGAAAAGATTTATTGTATGTATACATACATACACATCCATAAATTACCGTTCTTTTTCTCAATTACAAGTTCATACTATCTTGTGGTTAATGAAAAATTGATATATTTTCAAAGGATGGAGTTCAATACACGTACAAAAAATGTACGTGTATTAATTAATCTTTGCTTAAAGAGACGTATCTAGAGTGGGAAGCCAAGGAAGAATTGAGAGGAATCCAGGATTACCCAGGGACAAAGAAATAATCTGGAAAAGGGCATCAGAAAATTGACAGTATGTTACCTGAGACAGTACTGGTATTGATTATTCTTATATCATAGCTGATAGGTAAGTATCTCACATAAAGCGAGATCTGTCCCAGGTATCACTCAGAAGATGTCCAGGCTCTGCCAGCTGTGACCCTTTCTGAGCTTTTCCAGCCAACCCTGTTTGGTGGCTCTGAGAGAGAAGCTCTTCCCTCTCTCCCTTCACAGACTTTGAGTGCAGTAGCCAGGACAGCGCAGAGATGGATCTGCAACCTCTAGCCTTTTTTTATGGAAATCTGGTACCTGCCCAAAGGTCACAGGATCTCCTTACTGACCTGTTTACTGAGAGATCTCAGACATGACAGGACCCTGGAGGACCCTGATATCATGTTTCTTCTTTGAGACGCTCATAGGACGGAGAGCAGCTTCTCAGGGCCATGGAGCAACACAGCGGGGGCATCACCTGCCACCCTGGCCATGCCCATGGGTATTGATAGGACTCGCAGAACAGCGTTCTGCCTTTCAGACCTGAGCGAGAGGGAGAAAGAGGGGACACTTCTCAGCACAGGCAAGAGCTGCCATGCACTGTCACCATTTCTGCGTGGTGGTCATTTATCGACCTGGTCATTAATTTACTTTTTCTTTTTTTTTCTCCCCCAGGCACAGGAGTAGACTGAATGGTGAAAAATCTCACTATAAGTCTGACAGTGAATTACTTTGACTTTCAAGTAGGCTCCAGTTACAGCTAGTGACAGGACGAATTAACAAAACCTTCAAAAGTTCAAAATTCAAAAGTTATGTTTCAAAACTTGTAAAAGAAAGATGATTGCATAAGTTCCCTTTTATGATCTTTATAACTGTGTGGAGACCTCCGAAAGCAATGACTTGTCACAGAAATCTTATATTTTGAAAAAAAAAAACACTACAAAAATGCTCTTTTCATTATTCATAATTGCAAACCCAGGGGAGATAGCTGTGATAAGCTGATATGACATAGGCTAAGGATATAGTTCATAAAAATTGAATTATTAAGCAAGAGCTTTTCTTTCAGAAAAACATTCACTTCTCATTTAAAAATTTCTACTACAGGAGAATTCACCGCTGCTGCTGACAAGCCATTTCAATAGTTAAAATGTCAGCCTTTGAATTTGTCTAGTTTCATTAACAGACAAAGGTTGAATCTTACTTTTTCTAATGTAAAGAGCTTCTATCACCAAATTTCTGCTTCCTGTAGCTGCACTGAGACTCTCATAAGCCTATGGACCCTCTTTTAGCCTTTACAGATAGGCTGAGCTCCTTGGCACTCTCGCTGGAAGGCATTTTCTCATCCTTCACATATTTTTGCAGCTTTTCTCCATACCAAACTTCATTTTTTTCAGTAGATTCCCTGAATTTCTGAGAATTCTCTGATTTTCTGTGTGCACCAAAGCACACAGTATTCCTGCAAGGTAGTACCATTACAACAAATAAAAGAACTAAAGAATTAAAGGATCTCTGCCTTCATGTGCCTTTATATCTAATATTGCTCTACCTCTTCTTTTGGTTAAACTTTGCACTGGAAACTTATGTTCAAGCGGCCATTCCACAGGACTCCACATTTTCAGCAGTCTCCCATGTATTCTTTTGTGCATTCTTTGCTCCAAGATGTGGCTATATCAAAACGAATATTTCTTAAACATTTAAATCCCAGCTTGTGAAATCCACCTCCTGTTGAAGATCTAAGCCTGTAATAAATTGAACTCATCTGCTCCAGCATTTGGGAAAGTTCATATTTAAGTAACTCAAACAAGGCAATAGAATATTTGCCTGTTAATTTTTGGATTTAGCTCATCATCAGTAATACTATGTATTCTGCATTTTTTTGAAGTCTTTATCCTTTCCTGGAAAAAAGAAAGAAGTATAACCAGAACTGCAAGAAAAGTGTAAAAGATCTAAAATTACACCTGCAACCCAATGTGTAGCGGAGAAAAATATCTAGATACGTACAAATACATGCACATACACAAATATTTTTCTTTGACATCCCTAAAACAAATGCATGATCTAGCTTGCTTACTTTTATGAAGGAAACTCTGCTTTACAAAATTAGAGCCTGAAGGGATGTATTGCAGACTAGTGATTGTCTCTGTGTTCACTGAAGCTACGAGGAGCAAGATAACAAGAAAGGAATAAAATCCAGGTTGGAATACAAGCCTGAACAGCATATTGATGCTGATAAGAGTGTATTTTTCTGCTTTTATCTTACTAAGAAATATATTAAATTGCTAGGTAGGCCACTGATTTACCATAAAAACAGTGGGTAGCTGCCAGCTTCTCATGGTTATCTGGCCAGGGACTAGTCAGGTTCTCTATGGAGGTGGTGGCTTGTCTCACTCCCTTGTCTCACAACCAGCCCTTGCATTAGAACAGGGCCCTTGCCTACCCTGGCCACATGCACAGAGGGACTTTCCCATACATGCAGCTTTTTAGCTTTTTATTCCACCAAGGAGTCTCACCGTGTTGTCACTGCCACCCACTTGAATCAGCTTTTGGCCCATGATCAATATCCAGATGTTTTGTTCTCCTACCTCTTGTCCCAGGTAATATCTCTGCTCTTCCTTCAGCCATTCTCACCACCTGCATCTATGCCTTTTCATAGCGTCTCCTCCAGCTTCTTCCCACAAAAGAACTCAGGAGCAAGTTGCATTTTCTGCACAAGACAGAAGAGCTATGGTTCACAGCAGACCTCACTGTAGTCCCTAGTCCTTGCACCTGAGCCGAACAGAAGCAAACTTATGGTTTCTTCGAAGTTGCAGCTCACTTTGGGAAAACAAATCTTTTGCAGGTCAGAAGGAATTGTGTTTGTCTTCCTACATCTCGCATAAACCAGAGGGCTGGTCACACCTGACTTGAAGAAATTTTCATTATTGAAAGATGTAGAACTGACCATGGTGCAAACTGGGCACTCTTGTTAAAATATGCTATACTTCCTTAATGTTAATACAACACGGAGAAGTTTCCACTGAGAAGTTGCGGTAGGCATGTTCTGCAACAGCAGACTGGGGCGGAGTCCTGGTCACTGCACAATTTGGGAAGCCGAATTAATCTTCTCCTAAGAAATGACAGATCATTTTTTACCATGAGTAGGTTTTTTTTTTTCCTACATTTTTATTATAGAGGGAAATAGGAAAGGAAGAGTAATGATCATCTTAAGAAGCCTGAGATGAAACATAACTCTGTCTACAAATACAAATTTCCCTCCTAAAACAAACTTAACTGTTGGGGAAGGGAGTCAGTTCTAGCAGCCTAAACTGAATCACATTCCTCTTTCATGCACTTTGCCAAGGTATCTTTTTATTATTTACTATTAAACCTCTAACAGTTGCAGGCTGTGACTCAGGTTTCTCATAAATAAGCATGCATAAAGGTCAAAAGAATCCTTTAACTAGAGTTAAAACCATCACAGAATAAATCGTAGAGCTACATATGTAATGAATATATTCCACCACTGAAAATCCAAACCTCGCTCTTACAAATGTACCCAGTAACTAGAGCAGTATATTGAGTTTTTGAGAAGCGGCATGGAGAAAACGACTTTTCCAGATGTTTCAGGATTATGTCTAGAATTATCTGATGGAAAACTTTGGGAAGAGTGTTGTGCTCCCCTCCCTTTTCTCCATGGGAGTAGCTGAATTTGTGAAACAATCCTGACCCTGCCCTAAGTGCAGATCACTCCCTTTGGAAGTCACAGTGTGTGTTTAAGGGCACCAACCCTTTTCTATCTGTGACCAGCCATGTTTCTCTCATATTCTTGATTATCCCTTTCACCCTCTCCCCTTGGATAAGGATATGGGAATCGCCGATTAGGCTGACTTTCCTCCTATTTGTTTCAGGAAGGAATTTTTTGTCAGCCTAGCTTTGCAAAATATCGGCATCTGCTGTCCAGAATATGAGTCTGTATCTTCAAAATCTCTTCTAAAATAAAACAAATATTTACATGGAGCAAAATCTGTAAACAGCCTTTTGTCTGTCTGTGTCTGTCAGTGAAAACTGCAATGTCCTTTGAGCCCCAAACAGGTCCTCTCCTATCCAGTGGTTAATTTATTAAATTCCTGATAACCCAAATTATTGTTTACATTTTTAAAAGTAAAACAGTTCCAAACATTACCTCCATCTGAAGTGAGAGATAAGACTCTAACTTTCAGGACATTTTCTTTCATATGCTATTTTGAACACACAGTAATTTATGGTAATACACATTAACTTTTAATGACAGTTTTATTTGAAGAAGAGTGGATTACAAATGCAGCATAGGAGAAGAGCAGTCATCAAGCACATAAGCAACATTTTAATGAATAGATGCTTTTTTTTACACCAGTGAGATCAAGATCTGAGAGCCAAAGATCCTAAATTGTGTCAGTTTTCTAAACATTCTAGTAAATTGCAATGTTGAGTTCCTGCGTAAGTGGTGCAGAAAACCAGAAAGTGAGTTTCTGTTGGTTAAAAAAAAAAAAAGAAAAATACAGAATTAATTTTAATTTAAATTAGTGAAGATCAGCTCAAAAGACAGAACAGAAAGGAAAAGTTGAGTTTAACCTTTGACCCTCACCTCTAATCTCATCTCACAAGCAAGACTCAGATGTGATGGCAATATACATCTATCACATTTTGTGATAAAAATATCACAAAATGCAGTTCAGCATCCCTTTCAGAAATTCAGTTTAAAATTAATAAATGAAGTAAATATGAAACTATACTTACAATACCTGCCCTGCTGTGTCTCTGTTCAATGTTAAATTTGATGTAATTCCTGCTATCTAAATAATTTCCATTTCCAGTCCTTCACCAGTTTTATCTTTATGTTTCAGAACAGCCCTTAAAATGCCTGGTAGTTCACAGCTCTTAGCTGTTGCTGTGCTCTACCACAAGTTCGCGTTACCCTCTATCTATCCACCACAGTTTCAGTGTGCAATGTTTGCCTGTCTCCTCAGGGCTCGGCAGTGACTCTCCCTCCCCTGACAAGCAGCAGCTCTACTTCTTGAATGATTCCGGTGCATCTGATTCTCTTTTCTTTTTTCTCAAGTGTAGGGTCAGATCCAGACAAACCAAAAGTCCACAGATTCTGCCTCCAACAGTTGCAGGGGATCCTTGAGCCCAAGGTAAGTCAACCCACAGCACGTTCCTGCAAGGCTGTTCAGCCTGCACCACTGGAGAAGGCTGCTCCAGGCTGCCCTGCTGCTCCCTGCACCAGTGGGGAACTCTGCTGCCCTTTCCAGCATCCAATATGTGGAGAATGTATGTGGAAGGAAAAGCAGTATCTGTCCCGGGCTGGGTCATTTTGGTTTCAGTACAAGCCTCCCCAAGAGAAGTGCCCCACTGATACCCCCACAGTTACAGCTCTTAGGGCACAATATTGCCATGGGAAAGAAAAAAAAAAAAAGATTAGTAGGGCTAATTACAGGAAGAGTCTGAAACCACAAATGCCAGCTCATGGTAGCGCATGAAGCAGAAAGGCAGGGCTTATTATAAAGCAAACTGCTTCTATATATACACAAATAACACGGCTCAATTATGCACCTAAGCACTGCTTTTAGGAAAATTCACTTTCTGTAAAGTAGAAGTTACTTTCCCATACGGCCTTTCAAACAATACTGTCTTTGTGCTTGTTAAACTATTATACAGTATGTAATGCCATTAAACCTGCAAGAAAGCGCCAAATCTGCCCTTTAGATTTTGTTATTTTCTTAATTACATGGGTTGTAAACTTTCAAGATCTAAACCCAAGCTGCTAATATTTTTCTAAAGGATAGTGTAACATGAGAGGATTATAGGTAATGGCATTACAACATCTGCATAGAGATAGTGGGGGAGGTTGATTGGATCTCTTAGAACTGTGAGAGCAATATATCTGTCTGGTTTAGGTTACCGTCTGATTTAACTAATGTAATTTTTGTATGGTTTTGGGTCTTTTCTGCTATAGCACCTTGGTGTTTTTTTCCTGCTTTCTGAGGTAGTTATTGAATCTCTGAGATTACCTTTTGCTCTTAAATAAGCTTGAAATGATACTTTTGTGCAAGCTTTTTTAATCGTCTTTTTATATTATCCTCTGTTAGTATGCAGCTATCTTCTGGATTTCTGTAATTGGTGCCTTCAAGCATGTCTCGACAGAGTATTTT
Organism: Crypturellus tataupa; assembly: GCA_034781795.1. Classification (NCBI taxonomy): domain Eukaryota; kingdom Metazoa; phylum Chordata; class Aves; order Tinamiformes; family Tinamidae; genus Crypturellus; species Crypturellus tataupa. The sequence goes on along the minus strand of JAWLRI010000001.1, from coordinate 9,549,181 downwards.
CTTTACCCTGCCACATTTATGCTGCTTTCTGCTTGCTTAGAGGCAGTTTGGCTGCTAAACAATTTCTTCCCTTGAGGCAATACTGATTATACTTATTTATGACATCGGCTCCAAAAGTGAGTTTTTTATGATTCTCCAAGAGTGAAATTTATTCTCGGCAATTTGCTACTTTTACAGATTTCTTCAATAAATTGAATGTTAGAACCAAATGCATGTAGTGAGGACTGCATTGTGGTTTCCAATAAACTTAAATCATTAAGCCAAGTATGTAGACTACCATAAGCCATGACTGACATCTATTGCTTTCTGCCTCAGCTATCTGTCTTTGATTCGGAGATGAATTATTTGCATCTTTTCTCATCAATATTAATACTGGGAGTTCACTAGTCAGAAGCCAGGGCTGAAATTTGAGTGTCACATGCACACAGTGATGCAAGACAAACTTCGGTTTGGTAGCTGGTGGTGATAAGGTGACCAAGATCAAGGCTGCTGGGCAGATGCCCGCAAGAGATCTCAACGTGTTGTTTCCTCTCTCTTTATCATATAATTCCCTTTTCCCTCTCCTAAATGAATGATCTGCTTCCATTTACTCTTTCCCCGTTGGCCATTCCCCATCAGCTTACTCACTTAGCTGGTAATTTTGATAATTTGTTTCATTAGCAACCCCAGTAGGCCTCTCGCACTATCTTTTGAGGACTTTCTCCCTAGGGTCAAGGTCAGCATTGCCCTCGCACTGTCTATAATGTCCATTTGTTTCTCCTCTTGTTTGTATAATTTACCCTTGGGCTGAGGTTGGCTTCTTTTCTTCTCCATTATCTGTGCTGTCCTGTCGTCTCTCATGCTGCAATCCTGATGGTTTGACTTCAGGCCAGGGCTGCCTGTCTATATGCACACCTGACCACTACCCATTATTTTTATGGTCATTTCTTAATCTAAGAGAGAATCTCTCTTCTCTTTGTTTGCTTCTCTAGATGTTTATCTGGGACACTCAGGTTGGACAGATGGCTTCCCACTTTAAGACACTAAAACTGTAACTCTTGTGTCTTTGTTATCTTAGTTTCCTTAAGAAACATGAGCATACAGCAAACAATCACCTTCGTTTCTCTTGAAGATAGGAAAGTCCTCACTAAAGTAGCTTTCTTAGATCCATTCTTGCATGCTAAGTATGTTGAATTGCAATAAAATATCTCCATCAATTCTTCTCTGTAGTTGCTAAATGACTTCGACAGGTTTTCTCATTTTATCGGAGTGATAATAATGCCTATAAACAGCTAATGTTTCTCATTTTGTGGAGATAAATCTTCTTTTCATTATTTTCTTTGTTTAAAAATTTATATGAGTTGCTGACACAGAGTGAAAGTGCATATATGTTATTGCAATTATTATTACTTTCCTGTAACACCAATCCTATAGCTCTTGCTGTTGCAATTGTTTTTCCCCTAAAACTCAGACTCTGTTGTAAGAAGGCTTGATGTTAATTATACTTGGAAATGCATACTTGAATGAAAAACAGCTACTGCTGCCTGTTGACTATCCTCACTCCCCTAAGACTGCTGCTAATTCCTCTTACCCCATTTGACTGATAAGAGAACGCAGCTCCATGGATGGCCCTTCCATTCAGAGCAACAGCATGAGGCCTCCGCTTCAGACCAAGGATGGTGATGGTGTTGTATCTCAGAGAGTCAGCCCCTCGGTAGCCATTATGAACTATTTCTGTCCTCAGTTTTCCCTAGGAAAAAAAGTCAGAGAGAAAATTTTAGATTATAGTAACTCTTTGGAAGTGGTTTGCTGAATACTCTTACTGTTGTAGAATCATTTGTGTTAACAAATATTTAGAATATCTCCTAACTAAAGCCTAAGAAAATAAAGGAAAGGGAATAGCTGACAGTAATTTTCACATGGGAAAGACTTTGCACATTGTTATAATCCAACAAGGAAGGAAATGCAATAGCACTTACAATATTTATTTGGAATCTTCTTGGACATGTTTTTTCTACTTCTAATCAATGTAAATTTGTTTCTTATAGCCTTTTATAGGGTACAGTGGCATCTGCAATGCCAAAATCTAGATACAGAGATTCAGTTAGTTGCCCTAAGGCAGATTTAATTAACATCTGCAACTAATGGCTTTAAAACATTAATGTCTTGCACAAACATAAGTTACTAGATATTTGCCCCTATTTTAAGTACTGCATCTCCACAGCTCCTGGTAGAAATCTGTTATAAATATCTCCATGTTAAAGACACTGAAGGAACATGATATTTTCAGAAAATTGTGTTAGACCTTTCATTTACTGTGTATCCTGTAGTTAGGGATGCACCAAGGGGACACACAAAGTCATTAAACAAATTCATTTATGCTGCCAGAGACAGTAATTCTCTACAAACAATGAAGAAGAATCACTGCATTTGTTATGTGATCAAAGGTATTAAGGAAAGAAAGATGAATTACACTGCTCAGAAAATGATGAATTGCTATTCAATCGTGACTTTTTAAAAATATGCCAAGGAGAAACCCACAAAGGAACCTTTTCCATAAATTAGCTTATGTTATTTCAATGGTACATGGTAGGGAGTGAAGTAGAAACTAGATCACAGTATTTGCAACCTAAGACTGTGCTAAGATTGTTTGTTTCCAGCACCCCCAGGACTTCTATTTCTGAGCTGCAAAGTCATCAGTTTACTTTGATAGCCTCTTGCTATGGTCCCATGCCCTTCACCTTTTTTTTGGATGGCTTTTTTCTCTGAAAACTGGATGAGTTTTAGGAGAAGGGACTTGCTTTCAGACTACTCAGTTGCTGGGTGGTTAGCAAATTGCTTCTTAGGTCCCCATTTCCTTGGGTAAGTGTGATATTTGGGAATCTGTAGGTAAAAAGCAAGTCTGCCCGTTATCATTCCTTCATTGCAGTCTGAATGCAGTAGGCATGGTGCAAGTATTCCTAGCTTGTCTGCTAGAGCTGCTGCTGCTGCTGGGGCTGAAGGCAGAGGCTGGAGTCTCCCTGATCATTTGTCAAGAATAGTTGATTTTATACATCAAGCTCACATATTTTTCTAGACTAGGGATCTTAATGTATGGGTGCCTGACTTAGATCTCTCAATAGTTTTGTGTGCTGAAATGGAAGCGTCAAAATGATGTAAAACACCTACCACAGTGAGACAGTGTCTGAGAGCAGACAGATTAAATTGTTCTCTAAGACTTAAGTGCCTACACTAGTCTCAAATTCTTCTCAGTGCTTCCTGTTTTCAAATTAAAATATAAATGAGAGGGTCTAACCCTGTAGTTGTCACCCATGCAAAACTCTATACTGGGTTCTGAGTAAGTGCTGCAATATCAGACTTTATAGCTATCAGTGAACCTCTTAGGGACAAAAATCTGTGTATTGTCCTAAAATTTGGTGAAAGTAAACCATTCATGCCTAATTTTTTAAGATTATAAAAATGTGCAACATACACTATTTATCATACTTTTTCTCATAGCTCTTTAGCTTGTTATTTGAGATTTTTTTCTTTATAAACACATAATAAATATTTGATATTAGATTGGAATTCAGATAAGGACTTCGGTCATGGATTTCTAGGCAGAAATCAAATAGAAGTAATGAGAAGTAGAAGTGTCAGTGAATCGGCAATCTAATTTATACAGATTAGAATTTAATATAAAATTAGATATTGTTTATTTTTAGTCTGCACATAGTAATATATTGCAAGCAGACTATAGAAATCTGAAGTGATTTTTCTTCCTTTCTTCCCTTCTGTAGCTAAGTATCATTTTTTGAAGAAGGCGACAGTTTTTTTCTCAGTAAATCAAGAGGGGAAAAAAAAAGAAATTTAAACACACAGCATTTCTTCCAGGAAAATATACCTCCAGTATATAAAACTATATAATAACATCCATCAGCTTACTATAACTTGCTATCACTCCTGAACATGTACATTCTAAGAGTAATATCATAGTAGGGATTAACATGATTTTACACTTCAAAAGATTTTCTATAGGCTACTTTGGAGCTTTTAGGAATACATAATATGAAAACCATGCCACAGTATATGTATTATATCCTGAATATTTCCCACCAGATACTGACACTGGAACTGTAGGTGAAATATGATCTGTATCGATTGCTACGGTAGGTCAGGTATTTTTTCCATCAATTCACTCAACTTACTATCATTTACTGTGTAAGCTTATATTAGATTTATTTTTTAGTATTTTTCTCAATTGATTTTGCGTATTCAGCGTTCTCTGGAGATGTTTGCAAGGAGTGAGCCTGGGGTGAAAGGCATTAGTGCACAGTCTGGGCTAATTTATTTCTGTGCTGCTTATGGCATCTGACGAGCACTGCAGCAGCTTGCTGAATCGCACTCTGGGATAGCAGCCACGGAGCAACCTCAGTGAACAAATACAAGCTAAAGGTAATTCACAGCACTACTAAGTACGAGCTTCATGTGACCACAGTTAGAAAGTTGCTGGAATACCCTGAAGACAGGAATGCAGTCCTTCAGACTAAAAATGTCCACAGGAGGAAGACACGAAGGAAGTCCTTCACCTCCAAGAGAAGAGACTCAGGAAAATAGGACCCCTCAGGACTCAGAGTCACTTGAACCATTACTGAGGTACCACTGTGATAACCAATGAAGTGAATGCAAAACTGCAGCATCATAGTTTGATCATTTTGTAGCAGTTTGTAGATGACAAGATTATGTAGTATACCAGTTTTAAGGACTGACTGCTGTGCTATAAGAAAAAAAGCTTTTCAGATAAAAAGCTAGATATCAGTACCTTAAAGTAACCTTACTACAATACAGTTTGTGCTTTGTGTGTTGCTACTTACCTTTTTGAATGTATATTTAGCCAAGAAGTAGATTCCATTTTCAATGGTATCTGTCAAAACACAGAACAAGGTTGATTGATATTAAAACAGGCAGTAAAACCCAGAAGCAGTTCACATCAGTTGCAACGAGTAGCTAATATCAGACTAAGATGACTTTTGGGTTATTTAATAAGTTCCTTTACTCTTCAGATGATCTCAGGGGAATACAAAGCCAATCACTTCCCTTTCTGGCTGTCCAGCTGAGCCCAGTGTCACACCTTTCCCCTACGGCAACATTGACTTCGAGAGCACTGCAATCATCTCTGTAATATCCAACTTAAGGTCATTTCTCCAGCTATTGCTAGCAGGAGCCAATGCTCTGCAGCAAAGGGAAGCAAAGTCTGAAGGGAATCCTGTCCTTACCCTGCTTCATAGCAGGCAAACCAAACTTACCAATCGAATCACCATCATCCCAGAAGAGCGACCCAGAAGCTTCGCCATGGTCATCCAGGGCAATAGTGAGCCCAAATGGGTTCAGGCGGCTGTGGACAAAAGAGGTTTAGGGTCACAAAAAAGGACAGAAGAATGGCAGCTGTGCTTACCACTTTATTGGCTCTTGAATCTATTAGAAAAAATTTACCTTGCCTCAGTCCACTTTCATGCAAAATTTCTCTTTCAAGTGTTTGTAGGGACAAGTTTCCCCTTCCTTGGTGACCCTACCTGTGATTCACCACACACTCTGGGGACAGTTGCCCACCAAGCCTGCCTGTATGGTGACTGACATGGAGAATTGTTACCTCCTAGTTGTTGTTGTGGCTGGTGCCTGTCTTGGCAGGATGTAGCCTCCGCGCAGGAACAGGGGGATCTTGCTCAATGGGGCATCGACAGTGGCGTAGTTCTTGAGCCAGGATGCTGGCACTTTATTGCCCTACCAGAAAAAAACAATGCAGATTAAAAAAAAAACAGCAAATCCAGGCATTACAAATTGTCAACATGAATGAGTGAAAGAGGGACCAAGGGGCATATCCTCATCTCAGTTACGCCAGTGAAAAGACAAACGAAAAAGTGGATTTCAGGGGTGTTATTCCAGTCCCTTTTTAAAATGCAGGAGGATCTAGCCCCTCCAGTTATGCATATGCATGAAATTCGAACTATCATGAATGAAAGACAGCAAATCATCTTGAAAATGAGATCATTATTCAGTAGACTGTGAAAAAAAAAATCATCAAGACACTAAGCAAAAAGCAAGAGAAACTTTTTCTTTCTCTTTTAATGCATATGGAAACTGTCACATTTCAGTTTAAGGTAAGTGATTCAGAATCATTCGGGAATGAAAACTGTAGATTTTCTTTTCATTAAAGGATAACTCTTCCTATTTTAAAAAGTTATTACCACATCCAATGAGCAAAAATGTTATCTAGATAGAGAACTAGCATCAATTCTACACATAATTTGTATCTGGCTTAACCCCTCAGAATCGGGTGGAAGTAAGACTTTACCTACTTTGTATGTAGCAGAAAGGCTTCGTTTTCACCCAAAAAGGGACACGGGGCTGCCCTCACCTGCATCCAGCCCAGCAGTGCAGGGAGCTGAGGAGCAACCACGACAAGGGGAGGGAAAGGAGCTGGATCCTCTGGATGATCCTCTCAGGATCAGCCAAACTTCTGTCCAAGTTAGCATTGCTTTTACCCTACAGATTTCAGCAGAGCATAGTCAGGTCAGAACTGAGGGCTCTTGATAACCCAGCACTGGGGATGACATTTGGAAGATCAGAGTTCATCAGCCCTGAGCCTAAAAAGGCGCCATCTTTTTCACTGAGCAGACTGCTCTGCGTCTCGTGGAGCCTTTTCTTGGGAGAAGTCTCAGCTATCTCTGTAAACCATAGTCTCTCTGTCACAAACGATGCATATGCAAAACCATGAGGACAAATTCTTTGCAGTACCTCATCAGGAGGAGGTACCCGCTTTCTGTCTCAGCTTTCATACAGGGCAGGGCATCAATATGGTAATTTAAGTATGCAAGAGGGGCAAAAAAAAAAAGAAAACAAGCTTGTCTATTTCCTGATTTTATAGGCTGCTCTTGGAAATTCAGCACACTCTGTCTTAGAGCTCTACATACCAAAAATAGAAAACAAAATGCTACAGAAAGCTGGGTAATTTACTCTCTCAGCTAGCTGGGTGTACACTTTTTCTGCTCTAGATTTCTTAAACACAGATGCTGAAGTGGAAATAATGCTGAACACGGCGCAAAGTTATTTTGCTGGAATTGTCACATTTAAGATTATGTAAAAATGTGAGAAACTGTGAATTTTTATAATACATACTGTGTAGTAGTCAAACCATGGTGCTTCAGGGAAATACACCTCCACAGATCTTGCTCCCTGTAATTGTTATAAAATGATTAAAGTCTACTTTCCTTTTGCATTTCTGATATTACACTAGCTTTATTATATTTGTGCATGGATAGATGTATGTGCAATATTCTAACAACATCAAATCTTGGATATTAAGACTGAGATACTATCATAGCAATGCACAATTGCTGCCTAATCTATAATGCTAAATAGATGACCATATCATATATATATTTTTTTTATAAAACTGTACTTCCATGCAGTTTAATAAGTCAATGTTAGAGGACTATTTCAGTCTAGTGCACAACTCTGAGTCTTGCAAATGCAACTGTCTTAGGTGCCTCTCTCTAACATGTGAGCAACTGCGTTGATGACACCAGCAGCTCTTGCAAGGCAGGATTTTACATGAGACAACAGAGTAGGCTGGAACAGCAGCAGGAGACACCACGTCTCAGCTCCCCTTGCACAGTTCTTATTGCATAGATAGGAAGAGAATAGTGTCTGGTGAGGAGCGTACAAAGATGTTTGCTTTCTTTGCAACAAAGCAAAGTTTTATTCAAAACATATAATTGCATGATCGCTATATTTGGTTTACAGTATGCAGTATATAATGTGGTTGTAGAGATGAAGTCACACTAAAGGCACTCTGAATTAATTACTGTGGGAAAAGTTGGAATCTAAAAATATTTACATTTTTTGTCCCAATGAGTTACTATATTTCCTTTTCGTTCACAAGGAGAAGTTGCTTATTCTCACATACAGATTCACTGAGATTCCCAACATAGGTGTCTGCTCCTTTGTAGAGTTTTGGTTTACCCCCACGAAACAGATGGGGTTTGAAAACAAGAGATAGAAAAGACAAGCCTGGCATTTTCCTACTTTTCTCTCTCCGGCAGAGAACCATGGCTTTTCTCAGGCAAAGAGACTCCCAGAGGCCTTTAAAGCAAAATGTGATTTCCTATTCATAATATTAAACTGTGTTAAGACCATTCTGACAAGTTGAATGACTTTAAATCAATTAAAGGAACATTTAAATGAACAAGGTAATTACAGTTTCTTGAAGATTACTTTGTAAATAACAGGTAAAACATTATGTCTGAGTATACTGGCCCATTATTTTCCTAGGAACATCCAAAATCATGATATTATTGTGGAGATACCTACACGTAGCTTTCAAGACTACATTATATACAAAACAGGCCACATATTTCATACCAACATTTGAACACACAGGTCATGAAATACTTATTTACATTCAATCCATGTATTTTTCTGATGACTGGGGAAATCTGTAGAAACTTGACAATTGGTGGTCAGTGACTGCCCGCTGGATCTAAAGCTAAGTTACCATTTGACATTTTAGAGGTTTTTTTAAGCATAATTTTAACCTATAAAAGCAGTGAGAAACAGCTGATTTATTAACGCATGTGAAACTCCAATTCACAGAATCACAGACTCACAGAACGGTTGAGGTTGGAAGGGACCTCTAGACATCATCCAGGCCAATCCCCTGCTCCAGCAGGGACACCCAGAGCACGTGGCACAGGGTGGCATCCAGGCGGGTTTGGAAGATCTCCAGAGAAGGAGACTCCACAGCCTCTCGGGGCAGCCTGTTCCAGGGCTCTGTCACTCTCACAGCAAAGAAGTTTTTCCTCACATGGAGATGGAACTTGCTGTGTTTCAACTCACACCTGTCATCCCTTGTCCTGTCACTGACCACCACAGAGAAGAGCCTGGCCTCATCCTCCCTACATTCACCCCTCGAGTGCTTGAACATCTTAATCAAATCTACTCTAAGTCTTCTCTTCTCTTCTAATTAAAATGCAGGATTTGCTAAACTGAAAGTGCATCTTGTCCTGCCTTCCATAGTGTGGAGAACAAGATGTGTCTGGAAAGGTGGAACTGCAGTACCCACATTTGCCCTGTATAATTCTCATTAGATGCTTAACAATAAAAAAAAAAAAAAAAAAGGCAGCTATTCTGGCAGCAGGCTGGTGGCCAACAGCATCAGGTTGCATCACATGCGGGTGTTCCCAGCATCATGGGGAACACTCAGCCTGTTTACATTCACTGAGTGCTGGAAGAAGCAAGAAAATGCCATGCCCTTGCTTTCCTCCTCCCACTTCAAGCACTTGACATCTCCATACTTTCAGTACAACTGAGGCTTTTCTTGAAATGTGTCTTGCATCTTCGACAGTGGCAGGAAGAGATGGGCAGATATCATCACACATGCCTTGAATGTCATCCCTGAATGTCAAGCCTGAGCACTGTTCATTTCTTTTCTTCTAGCAGGATAACATTTTTTAATTACAGTACTTACCTCTTGAAGAACTGGAGCAATCATAAAAGCAGATCCCCAAAGGAAGGCTGTATCTATTTCATGAGTCTGCTGATCAGAGGTAAATCTAGCATTGAAAGAGAGAAAAGCAATATTAATTCATATTTTTATAAAACCTAGAGAATATTTTGATATTACTCACTGCTACAAGAAATCTTCTTCAATATATCCTCCAATAAAGCCAAATATTTTGCCTGGCTGAAGGAATGTTCAAAGCTGGATAGAGATCAAGAAATTAAATACGGTGACAACTGTATACTGCAGCTCACGAAATGCTGTAGCTGATTTCTTTGCAAAATAACTATGGTGGGGACAACATGTAACTCAATTGCTGTCCAGCAGTTGGAGACCTCACCCAAAAAAACATGCCAGGAAAGGCTGGCATGGGGCTGGCGAGAGGGCATGTGGGTCAGATTAGGGGAGCAGGCTTCCATCTTCCTGCCCCATCTGCAGATGCACATTCAAAATCCTTTGTAGGACAAGCACAGAGGAATCCTCCTAAGCGTTGTGCTTTGTAGCTCCCCATCCTAAATGGCATCATAGGCTTTCAGTCCATTTCATTCAACACATTAAGATCATTTGGGATGCTGATCATGTCCTCCAGAGTGTTTACAAGCCCTTTTGCCTGGGGTCATCTGCCAGCTTGGGAAGTGCTTTCTGTCCCATTATGCATCACTTAATGAAAATATTCAACAGCACTAGGGGAAAAAGGATGAATCCTCCCTCCTCTCAGGAACTTCCATTCACCTAGCATAAAATCCTTGAAAATTTAAATGGGCTTTCAATCACTTGCAACTCTAGATCCTAGCAAATTCATCTGAATCATGATTTCCTAGGTGGTTTATTAACATCACTTTCACAAGCCCTCCTCAAGCTAATATATATTATCCCTCCCTTCTTTCCTGATGCTCTTCTACTCTCTTTACCATTCCATAGCTCCATGCCCATGTCAAAGAAGGAAATTGGGTTTGTTTTTGACAATTTCTCACTGGTTGGTTTGTATTAATTTAGTATTCTCTAAGGAGATGCAAATTATTTGTTTAATGATTTATTCTTGGTGTGTGTTTAAAGGAGGGTGCTCTGTACTTTGCTGGTGTCCCTGTTTGGAGACAGGTTTCTGTTGCATGTTGGAGGGAGCAGAGCACCTCCCTGCAGCCCTGTGGCTTGCTCAGTGCTACAGTTCTCCTGCACCCAGGCCTGAGCAAGCCCAGGCTTACAGAAATTACAACAACAAAAAAGACCTACTCTGTATTCTGATATCTAAAATATTGCAAGTTTAGGGAAATAGATGGAACTCCAAATAAATGTTCTTGAAGGGATGCTTCAAGTTTCCTTTCCCCAAAATGAACAGTAGCTCTTTTGGACACTTCTGCATTTCAGCATAAGACTTCCATAAATATTTCTTGTTTATTAAAATACTTGGTCTTAAATTTTTTGAAATATAATACATGACGTTTTCTTGCAATTTCAATAACCTTTCTGTATTTTTAATTTAACTATAATAAAATTACAAGGTTGTTACAATTTACGAGGTCATGGGAGATTTGGAGAGAACAAGCTGATCAAGAAATGACGAGAAAAGAAAAGTCGAGCATCTCATTTGCACCTGGAAACAAGTAGTTAGCTGTCTAATTAAACACTGTTTTTCCTGGTAATTATAGCAACCAGGAGTACAGATTCAGCAAACAAATGAACTTCCCCATTTTGAGCATATAAGCCATTAAGCTCATCATATCTGTGATCTACAAAAGATGCTAAATTTTACCTACATGCTTTCTGTGCTATGCCTCTCTTTCTTCTCTTTGCTTGAGGTGGTGGATTGCCACCTCAAGAGCATTTTGGATAGAGTCTCACTCAGTCAATGCCTCAGCATAAGGCACCTAAAACACATCAAGGAATCTGCTGGGATGCAATTATTGTGTGTTATTTGAAATTTGAAATCAAATGAAATTTTTGAAATGAAATGAAAATTTGAAATAACCACATGAAATAGCTGTTTCCTGGGGCTTCCCTGTCCATACAGAAAAGTTTTCACAGTAACATTTGTGAAGCAACAAGAGCTCTTCCTGAAAACCCACTGTAGTATTTTAGTTCTCCTTTCTATTCCTTATGAGAAAGAAAAAAACTTGATGTAAAATTCTATCATCCTTCAATTGTACCTTCAAATTGTTTCCCTTTTCTCAAAGCCACATTTCTATTTCTACTAGCATCTAGGTCACTTTCTTTAGCGGAGCTAATCCACTAGAGAAACAGCTATTACTTAGAAATAGTATAAAATATTTATTAAGTAATAATAGCAACCAGAATTAAGCAATAACAGTAAGGAATATTTTGAAGCAATTTTAGGATTTAAGCAATTTAGCCATGGCAACATCAGCAAGTGACGTAGCCCACTAGGATGGCATCTGGCTAATAAAATATTTGGTGCTGATCTCCTGATGTCTACACTAAAATGCATACATTTTAGATATTTTATTGCTAATAATTCTAATCTGGTCCCACAGACCAAACTCCCATTAAAGGCTGGAGAGCACCTTCTGCCTGACTTTTCCCTGGCAAAATTTCAGCTACTGCATCTGAGGCTGCTCTGTGCTCCAGATGAAAGCTTTGCGAAGTGGGGAAGATCAGGAAATTTGCTAATGTAGCTGTGCCTAAATAGACTACAAATGAACCGCACTGGGGATGGAGAGAAACATAGCCTTGCTATCACTGAAGTCATTCTGTATTAGCAGAGATTAGTTAGCATTAAAGCAAAAATGAACTCAATCATTTCTGATATTAACACAAATCTCATTAAGCAAAAATACTGCTAAAATAAATACTTGAAATGGCATAAAATCCCTTGCAAGAAATGAGCACCCATGAAGCTTCCCCTAAATGTTACACAGTTAAATAAGGTAATGGAATATGAAGGGGAAAGTTACTGCTTTTAAAATTAATCAGCTAGCTATTACACTGAGTAGGCAAAATAGATTTTATGCATATCCATTCCATATTACAATGTTCTGCACTTTAGTTTAATCTCAGTTTAATTCGTAAAAAAATGCCTTACCCTTTAAACAAAATGTTCTTAATTCAAAAGGGGAAAAGAACATTAAATAGTCAGAAGTCCAGGGCATAGCCCATACCAATGAGACTAAATTATGTCAGAGCTTTTGGGCAGTAGCCTACAGAAATAGAAGTTTTACCAAAAGCAGGTAAAATGTTATTTAAAGGCGCTGGGAGAGAAACTAAGCTTTGCTTTAATTCTTGCTTCTTCCAAAAAGAGAAAATGGTCTGTTCCAGAAATCTGAGGGTCATATTTTATAAGCTTCCCTTTTTTTTGAGTCTGTATTTATTAATTATATCTTTGCACCTGCTTCTACACTCAAACATCTCAATCTCTGTTTTCTCTATGCAATTTGTGGACACAGATGTAGGTTTCATAGACAGCATGCAGATGCAAGTGCTAAATTGGAAAATGCAAATGCTGCGGTTGATTGGAAAATGGAGCCTGCTCTGTGTGAGACTTTCTTGGTATTCAGCACCAGAATACAGATTTCATAGATTTAATTCCAATACAGAAAAAAAATATATATGGCTCCTTATTTTAAAATAAATAAGGACTGCACATTTGCCTAAGAGAATAAATATCAAAAATCTTGTTACTTAGCTCTTTTTCCCATGAGAAACAAATTTAGACTATATTTTATTGAGAAGACATTGTATATATTTAAAGGATATTCTGCATTGTACATAAATAATTTAATCTCACTGTAAAACTGTTATGTTAAGATAGACTATACATAATGCTACTATTACCAAATATCAGCTAGCTCATACACAGACCCTGAAATACTTTTGTGAGTAAAATATGACAAGAAAGAGACTCATAACTTACTCGTGCATCAGTGACCGTGCCACCGTGCTCCCATGAACATGAGACTCATAGAATAAGGTATACAAATACGGCAGCAGTGAGTATCTGATCCGAAGAGCGTCTCGAGATATCTTAGCAAACTCTGCTCCGAACACTGCTGGGTCTTGCTCCTGTTCATGGAAAGCTTTGATTTTTATCAAGCATGATAAATATGCACAGCAAATTCAACAAATAATCTGGAAGTGACCTAAGGAAAGCCACATAATCCTATAAAGTTGAATGATTATCCTGACATAATCCTACAAAGGTGAATGTTTGCATAAGAAAAACTACTACAACTTTCAGCTTGGAAATTGGTAAGAACCATGTCTGCTGTCATCAAACTAATATTTGTATGAACGTTTTCAATCATCCCCCAACTTCCTCTAACATTGTCACCATGAGGAAGCTGGGCACCTGCATGCAGGAACAGACACTCTGTGTGGAGAAAACGTTTTGTCTTTCAGGTGTCCAAGAAGGGGATACACAAGAAAAGGGGAAGATTAATATTTTGCAAAGCAAAGGGCAAAGCTTGCTAATATTGGTCAAAAAGACAAACGCCAATATATTTTAAAAGTATCTACTTTTAGAACAAATGTAGCTCTCCCTTACAACAGGACATGGAGAACACAGCTCAGGGCAGGCTGATGGGAAAGCCCTATGTGTTTTTCAATCCCTCCTGCCTAATCTGGAGGTTGAGTCAGCTACCAAGCGACACAGATCCCTTCTGCCCTCAGAAAAAAAGAAATAAATAAATGCTTCCATAGTACTCACTTTTCTCATTAAAGTTGAAGAATGTGTGAGGAATTCAAAGGATAATGAAATATAAAAGGAACAGAAGTAACAATGCAGTGTTTTTCACACAAGAAAAATATTAATTAAACCATTCTGGATTGCTGGTGGATTAGGCAAAGTGGATATTTAAGATTTTATTTTAACATCAAACTTAATATTAATTAAATTCAATATTTAGTTTAAATCTCTCTTTAATCCCTCTTATTGCTTTTACATCAGAATTAGTCAGTGATACCTTTTGCTCCTGATTTTGGGTTCGGAAGCATCCATGTATTACTTCAAAAATTGTACTATCTTTTTATCCCTTTAGGTTTAAAATTGTACAAATACTACCTAATTTCAGAAAAAAATGGTCAGACTTCTTAAGGGAATCAACCAAAACACTTTGTTCATTTCTTTCAGTGAATACAATGTTCCAAATGGATTTAAGAGGTTCAATAACCCAAACATATCTTCTATTACATCTGTCATTCACTCATGCTGAATTGTAGCTCCCCTCAAGAAGACCAACTGCTCCTTACCTGCTTAGTTATGCTTATTAAATTGTGCATGGGTGATTAATATCCACTCACGTGGTCAAGTCCTATTTAAATGCCCAAAGGGCCAAGTGAAATAAGGCATATCTAATTTTAGTGAACACAGTTAAATACAAAATGTTTGTCAATGACAGCAGCTAATGCCCCACAGATATGTCTTCTACAAAAATGAAATACCAGCATATTTCAGGTTTTATTGCAGACTACAGGGTAAATTCTGACCCTCTGCCAATGCTATAGCTTGTTGTTCAAACATTTGCCCAGTTTCTGAATTTACATTCTAATTTCATGCAGAGAAAAAGGTCTTCTGGGGTAGTGTAAATGTTGCCATATCTCTGATAACCCGACTTCAGAGAAAAGTGAAAGTTAGCTAATAAACTGAGCATTGCACAGATGCATTTGCAAAAGAAAAAAAAAACTTATTGAACCAGTAGAACCATTTCTGCAAGACTGCAGCCCAACACTGCCCTCACGAAGGCTACAAGACCTTCAGACCTCATTGTTAGAAACAATGGGGCATTCTTCTCTGTCTGAGATGAGTCTCAGAATGACTTCATGGTAAGCTGAAGTCAAGGCATGGATCTGAATGGAGACCACATTTTTTTCATCCATCTCCTGGGATCAGAAGCTTTCTTAAGTTTTGGCTTCTCCCTAGCTGGTGTTATTGCCAGCTGCCCTTGGCATTCTCACAGCCTTGTCTGAGGTTTCTAACTGACATGTTTGTCTGAAATCTGCTTTTAAGTAACAAAGATGGTGTATAATTCTCTCTCTCCTCTTGCTTGTAATACTTATTAAAGCTAAAGAAGTAATGAAACAAAAATTGAAGTTAGCAAGTGAATAAGAAGATGGCATGATTCTTATCAACAGCCTGGACAGACCATTTTCTGTCATTCAAAATACACAATACATATTTCTATATGGCTTTCAGATGTTAGAAACTATGTATTTTTCAGGGTTCCTATTCACTCTTTACATTATGGATAGAGAAAGTTAGACTTTTCTGTGAAATTCCTGCTTAAAATACTCCCCCTTAAAGCATTCCTTTTCACTCACTCAAGCTCACCTGAGAAAGTCAAGCTGGTTTCTGCAAGTGTAACACAAATCACTATCATCAATACGGTAACCATAGGCTACAGCTTTTTGTAACTGTATTTACTTACACTGTTTTTCTCTGCATTGTGGTTTCTGGAAAATGGATAGAAAGAGCCAAGTTGCATCCAGCGCAAGCAGAGTTCATAGGTAGTGTTATAATTAAACCCACAGATATCAGCACCAACCTGAAGAAAAAATACCATTGGATAAGGATGGTTATCACTAAGACCCAGATATGAGAAACTACAGAGGCTTATTAATAAAACCACTTTAGGAAAGAGATTCTTATTGCAGAGAATTTTATAAGAATACTCTATAATGTAGTGATAGGAATTTTGCAGGGACTTATATTTCACTAGCTTCCTGGGCACTAGAATCACTGTGAAAGCTCTGATTGTATTTGAGCAATTTTACTGTTTCTTTAGTCCAGATTGCAAACTAGAAACACAGAGAGGGGCCTCCGTGGTAAAACATATATTATAAAGACATCTACTTTGGGTAGCTAGCACTTATTTAATCTGAATCTAGCATTGCTATTTTTGTTTCTGTTTAGCTAGCTGTGAGCTGTGATTGATGCCATTTAGCTTCTTTTTTAATCTGTAGCTCCTTGTTCTATGTAGAGCTGTGACCGCTGGCCATCTCAAACTGCCTATTTCAGAAAACATATGAGTTAATTCGTAGCAATATTGCGAATCGGCTAGCAATTGCCTGAAGGACTGTAGACTTACATAGGGAATCCCAAAGAGGTTAAACTCCAGAATTCCAATGATTGACTGGTGCATGTCTTTCCACTGTGAGAAGTTGTCACCAAGCCAGTGACCCCCGTGTTTCCCACTTCCAACGAATGTAGACCGACTTAAGACAAATGCTCGCTTTCCAGTAGCTTTCTGGGCAACACTGGGGAAAAAAATAGTAACAAGACCATTAAAGAGAGCACCAGTAACCCAAGAAAGGCCACATCATAAGCCTAAGACTTCAGACACAATTTTCCTGAGGTGGTGTTATTTTTGCAACAATTATTGCTGTCATCCACAGCCACCCTGAGTTATGTAGAAACAGGACTGCAAGTAATGGAAAGCCTTATTCTCATACAAAGGGTGAGTAAGGGTTTTATGTAAAAAAACTAAAATCTGCTGATTCATTAAAAAGTGTGTTTCAGGTATTTTTAGGCTTTCTAAAAACTAATTTGCACTTAATTTATTCCTTTCTGTATTAGCACATTTAATTTAGTGTTCTTCTGTTTCCTAAAAACAAGTACAACATAAGTCTTGTCAGCATGGGATATTTTTAGAGCTATATAGAGAAAAATAAAGTCTTAATATCTGGTAATTAAAGTTTAAAAAGTTAAAAAGTTAAAAAAGAAGTTAAATAAGAGGTGTCAAATCAATTTAGAATGCAAAAACATTATTCAAAATGTCACTCATCCTTTTAGGATTTCTCTGATCTGTCATCTTTTGGTATATGAAGTTTCCTTTCAGACTTAGTGGTGTAATGAATTTTCCTTGCATTTTGAAAATAATGTTACACCACCAATAAATAGAATAAACAGAATATGTCTTACTGACAAATTTATTACAGAGTTTCTCCACATAGGATGATCTTTATATAAGTTTACAGTGCTCTATTTAAGTATCCAAGATTCAACGGAAACTTTGCCTGTCAGGAGTTGAATATCAACCAGAAAACCTCAGGAGCTTCAATTCTACTCCACTTCAGTAAGATGTGAGCAACCAAACCATTTAGGTTCTCTGGGAAATCCTAGCCTGAATATTAATCACATTTTTCACCACGCACCTTCTGTCACTCAGCCTTACCAAGATGTGTTCAAGAGCTCTTTCCTCCATATTCACAATAATCAATATTTAGTTTTAGCTCTGTAATGGCACAGAGCCTTTGAAGCACTTCAACATTTGTTTCCAAGGCAAAGAAACTCACCAGCTTTCATATAAACTGATACACATTAAGTTCATTGCCCACATATTGCCAGAGGTCCAGTTCCCAAAACAGAGGAACCTGTTTGGTTGTGTATTATAGGAGACCACGTGGCCCTATAAGGACCATGTGAGGTCCCTTTCCATTCTAGAAATGGTGTCTGGGAGCACTGTGGAGACAGGAATGTCTGATCTTAGAACCTTTTCCTCAGTGTCCTGTGTGAGTCCTCTCCTCTGGCCAGGCAGCACAAACATTTGCAAATGCACATGCTCATAAGGGCAACATTGGAAAACTATGATCCAGAGCTGCTAAAACAAATTGTAGCAATATATATATATAATAACTTTGTCTATTGTGTATCATTACTGATGATATCCTCAAATCTATTTGTTGATTGAAATTATTCACAGAATATCATAGCTCTTGGCCTTATGCCCTGCACAAGCTGAGTATTGCTGGTTTCCTATAACCCACTCCTCACCATTTGACTGCAAACATGGGTTAGATGACACATTTCCTATTCCCTGGCTGCATTAGCATAATTCTTCAAATTCTTAAATTGCCTTTTGTGCGATTATGAACTTGTCATTCATTTTCAGCCAATATCCTGCAATTGATGCTAGTTCACTAGATATTCCTGCCAGTAATTTCATTTACTGCATTATTTGTGCAGAGCAAATGCAGAAAGGGTATACAAACAACCTTGCAAAGAAATATGTCTGAGAAAACCAAATGAATACAAATGAAAAAAATGTC
Organism: Crypturellus tataupa; assembly: GCA_034781795.1. Lineage (NCBI taxonomy): Eukaryota > Metazoa > Chordata > Aves > Tinamiformes > Tinamidae > Crypturellus > Crypturellus tataupa. Next base: position 9,530,670 of record JAWLRI010000001.1, on the reverse strand, counting down.
CATGGAAATGTCTCCACAAGTCAGGGCCCCAGGAGTGGGTAGGAAAGATCAACTGACCTGGGCAATGGCTGTTGAACCTGCAAAGAGCCAGACCATGTAGCCTGAAGACCAGGGCCAGTTGTCACCTTGCCCCCCAGGTGCGACCTTGGGATTATTTGCACTGGTGCTGTGACGTTGGAAAAGTCACCTTTGGCTCTTGGCTTAGGCCCTAGCCAGCCTGGGGGCCAGAGAGTTTTGGGGGTCAGAGACCTTTTGGCTGCTGCTCTTGCAAGCTGGGCTGTGCTCCAGCCAGATGTTCAAGCGCTGGCAAGCTACTCTGTACCCAAGTTCTCCTTGCCCCAGCCTTGGCATATAGAATGCAAGTGTATCAACACCTTAAGTAAGTGCGCATGGCCACGTCCTCTGGCCACCCTAGCATGCTGGAGCAAGCGGAGGGTGACATACTAGAATTAGCTGGCACAAGGACCCCTGCTTTGGCACTTTAATCGAGCTATTAAACATATCCATGTTTTGGCTCAGACTCTGCTGGAAAAGGCATGATTTACCCATCGGATTTAATTGAGTTGCCAGCTTTTTGCTGCCGCTCTGGCTTCACAGCAGCAGAGCCTGTTCAAGCAGACTAGTTTGAAGGGCTCCCTGGCTGCAAAACGACAGTTTTACAGTAACCAGCGGCAAGGGCACCTGGTCCCCCAGGCCCAGCAGAGCCCCAGGCCAAAACACAGAGCGTTGTCTGCCAGCAACCTGCGGCAGTTCCGGAGCATCCGTGGGGAGCTGGGCCGTTCCGGTCCTTCACCTCCAATAATACAGACTCCCTGGCTTGGACCATGGTAACCAAGTCACCGAAAAATGTCCCTGATGGAAAATGAAGACTAGCTGTGTCCTGCATACATGTGAGCAGCCCCAACAAAGGACACCAAATACCTTGCTGTGGTCCTACATAAGCCACGTGGAAGAACTAGGTGCTATAAGGGGACCTTGGTTTTAGCCAAGTAGCATAAATTGAGAAGAAATTTGCTTCTTCTGCCACAATTCGGTTTTCTTGAAGTTATTCTATGAAACAACATAGAAAAAATGAAGTATGTGGTTGTTCCATATTTGATATTATAACTGACGTCCCGCATAATGTGAGCTGCTTTTAAATACATTTCAATAACCTGAAATCTGCTTAGAAATGCTTAGAAATCTTACTGGAAAGTCGGTGCGGTCTGTGACCAGCCAAAAAGAGAGTGTGTGTTATACTGGTCTCCCAGGTACGTCTTGGAATCAGGACACAAGGTCTTTTGAGCCAGGGCACGATCAGAAATGCCTAAGAATGAATATGAAACATTGCAAAATTATATATTTTGCAGCACAAATCTCTTCCTATTTCTACTAACTGAGGAGGGAAAACATCAAAAGGTTTCTAAAGAGGAAAAGCGGGAGAACCACAGCATATATACCGATTACAGGCTGATAAGTAGCAACGAATGCCCTCTCTCAGACAAGCACATATTTGCTCAGGAGAGCAAGAGAACAGGGTAAATAATACTAAAGCATTTCTTTTTTTTTTTTTTGTCCAATAAACCAGAATATCTGTACTGGTATCTTATATTGGAAAAGTAAGAGCCAGAAAGAAAAATGCTAAATTATGGAGCTAGGAATATTCCTACATATTCTTTTACCTCATGACTTTTTTTTTTAACAGCCAAGTCATGTCAAGGGGGGAAAAACAAAACAAACCAGCAGAAATTGAGCTGCTCAGGGAACTCGCATAGCAGAATGCAGCCAGGAGCCCCGGCTCTGCACATTGTGGAGCTGCAATTAGGCAGCAGGTTTGGGAGAACTCCACAGCACAACGGAGATCACGCCGCACTCCAGCCTTGCTCCGCGCTTCCCCGAGGCGGTTCAGCCCGGAACGGGCAGCAGGACTAATGGCTTGGCCCTGAGCAGCGTTGAGGGGGCGGAAAAGTGTCGCACGCAGCAGTCCAAGGGCTGTCATCTTCTCCAGCCCTGTGTGCCGGGCAGAGGGGAGCAAGGACAGATATAACAGACATAGCCACCCATGGACAGTCATGCAGTAACCTCTGCAGGAGCGCGGCACAGGCGGTGGGGAGAGGCGGTGTGGACAGCGGTAGCCTCTCATCTTCAGCAAAGGTCAGCATGGCCCTCAGGCCTCCTGACAGCACCAATTTAGCCGAGCCTAGAGGAAGCAACAGGAGCCACAAATCGGCCGCACAGAGGCTGCCTCGTCTTTGATGCCGCATTAAGGAGTCACCGGCAAAACCTGTTTGGTGCAGAAAATGTGACTCCCATCCTCAGCATGTAACCTCCCTGAAAATGCTACATGAAATTCAGCAGGAATTGGCCAAGTCTGACGTTCAGCTTATACACTGTGTTCATTTTTAAAGGGAGTTGAAAACGTTATAAAATCCTCTCTCTCAAAAAAAAAAGGCAGGCTCTTGAATATTTTCCTTCTGAATGCTTGGTTAGGTGCATGCTCTATTGAAAATATTTCTCCGTGAGCAAGCAATCTCAATGCCTAATTGCACTGTACTCTGTTTGCAGTTCATTACTACAAAGTGCATTTCTCGGTACCTGAAACCTTATTAGCATGCCTGCCACCAAAGCTGGAATCCTCCTGCTTGCATCTTTAGACACAAAGACTCCAGTGTGGCTGATCTGCATCTGAAATAACTTAATTTACAGGCAATTTCCAAGTAACTGTGACTGACATATCGGTGGTTATAGCTTTGAGGAAGACACTAAGCTTCTGGGGAAAGTTAAATTTAATGCCCCAGTGACACTTAATTATTAGCCCAATAAAATTAAGGTGGAATATAAAAGAAAAGCTGCCGAATATGAATCATATTTTCATACTTATTCTGAACACTGTTTATTCTGCCTCAGTAGCACTGCTTATTTTACAAATGCATATTAATCTTCAGTACAAAGTGTACTAGAGAAAATTGATTTGAAGGACATTTGTTTTTAGAAGTTTAAACTGTGAGATTGAGAATTGTGGTCATGATTTAGATGGGGAGGCTTCGAAGGCTGCATTGCCAGAAAGCCTAAACACTGAAAGCAGGACTTGCACAGACTCAGGCACTTCAACAACTTGTTGAATCCTCCTAATCCTGTCAATCCCAGAAAACCCCTAGCACCCTGCTGGACTGAGCAGCTTAGCCCCTACCTCATAACTGTGCTGGTGAAGGGCCTCAGATGGGCCAGGGCAAGTGGAATATAATAAAAAGCCCTTGAGCACTCAGTAAAAATTGATCTCCCCTCATCCTTTGGAAAAAATGCATTAAGACTCCTGTCTGGAGAACTGTAGGTTACAAGCAAAAGCAAGTGCATCTTTTCCACAAAAGGACAAGTCAGAGAAACTAGGCTCAAAACACACCTCATTCTTCAAATCCCCTGCTGTCCTTACCCATCATGCAGGTATCTAGGTCCCTAAGTCCCATTCCTCTAATGGTGATTCAACATTAGGTGCCGCAGATCTCAGCCACGGAGCCCTGAATTCTCTTAATGAGTCCAGCCCTCACTCTTTCATTTGAGGGAGTGAAGGGATTGCTTTGGTCATTGTCTCCATGCTCTTTTTGGAGCCTACTAATAAAAATGTGGGACAACTTATGGAAAAGCTGGAAATGTCCCATCAGTGCCTGGAATTGGGTCAATGGCAATATGATCAAGACCCACAGGACCAGTACACCAGTACAGAGCAGTGATGATCAACAGTACTCTCACAAAGAGATCAAACACCAAAAACAAAATTAAAGTCTGTTTCTGGTTTCAATAATTTACATTTCTTCAATAATTTCATTTTGTTTTCGTTTCTCTTCTATTCAGTGTGAAGAGAAATGAAATTTTAATAAATAAAATGAAGAATTCACATGACAGTGCAACAGCCTGAAGGGAAAAAGCATTTCCAATGCTTCACTGTCAATAACTCATCTTTGCATCAACTTCCTGCTGCATATTAGTCTTGCTAGAGCAGCAGGGTTTTCCTGGGGAAATGTCAGCTGAATCTATTGCCAGGAGCACTGGCAGTGACTGCAAGTATTCAGACTCTCTGGGAGGGGAATAGGTATGACATTAACTCACTCAGCTACTGTAGGAGATTCTCACCTGCCCATTCCTATCAGTCCCCTGTAGTCTTGAGACTTTTTAAACATATTTTTAGCCTATAATTTACTTTTAACATATAAATTACTTCTTAGGAAGATAAAAAGACATAAAATTAAAGTCTTCTCAGGAAGATGCAACCTTCTTCTCATTGAGTGGTGAAAAAATCAGAGACTGCCCAGCCCTGGCAGTCCATAAATCTGCGTCTGACTTTTAGAACAGCTGTCTTGGCCTTTCTTTAGAAATATATAGAGATGCCACATCCATGAATATCACGACCATGTGAAACAGCTTGTCCTAAAGCCCCTTGCAGGCTGCACTTTCCTCTGGGGCAGACCTGTGGCTCAGAGAACAGCAGGAAAGAGCATTTCTCCAGCCCTGTTACAAGGGACCCCCTCAACAGCAGAAGAAAGTGTCCTATGTTTGATACTCCACTCAAGCTGAGACAATCACGCCCTGAATTAGTATATAGCTGAGCACCTCGGAAAGGAAAGATGGAAAATGAAAGATGGAAATGATTCTTTTTCCCCTAGGAAATAACCTACCTGCCTTTAAGAAAAAGGTTTTCAAGTTAACTGTACTTACTAGGAATGTAAGGGGGGTTATTGATCTCATTAACAGCACATCCAGGATACTGGCCTCTTTCAAAATTGGATGGTTCATTCATATCCTTTAGTGAAGAATTAAAAACATGTCAAAAGCTGATTTTTACATTTTTTTTAAAAGAAGGGAAGGCAAGTATACTTAAACATACAATCCAGATCCCATCGTAGTCAAGGACATCCTTCAACTCCAAACACAACTGAGTCCACCACTCAACTGTCCTGGGGTTAGTGTAGTCAGGAAACACAGAATGTCCATCAGGCCAGGCCTAGAGTTTACAGGTAAAACATCTAGTTACCTTCTCATTTCTATTGTACAATGTGTTCAGCACTTGAAAAAATACTGATCTAAATTTGTAAGTGAATTTAATAAACCAACCTTTCCAACAGCAGGAGTTACACCATCAGAATTATTCACCCAGACTCCCATTTCTTCTCCGAGATCATAAGGCCTGTAAGTACCTGGTTCTTCATCCTTACTTATGAAAGGATCCTGAAAAAAAGTGATCATATTTCCATTATCAAAATACCAAGGGAAACAGCTGTTTTTCATTTGCCTATTCGAGAACAATTTGGATAGTGCTTTTAATGTAGTTTTCAATAGTAATGGGGAAAAAAAAACAGCATTAAAATTTAATAAGAGTTGATTGTACACTATAATGTAGGAAAAGTCATTAAAGATGCGTTGTGAGTATTTCTTGGAAAAGGCAAATTTAAGTGAAATTATTAAAAAGTCTCATGTTCATTTTTACGAGGGTTTCTACATTGAACTGATTTTAAAGAAGCAGTAGATTTCATTTTTTTTGTCTTCCAAAGTCATCCCTCGGCAGAAGGACTGGCCAGGCCTGTGCATTCGCACACCTCCCTGGGTCTGGATTTAACCAGCTCAATTTTGCAGTACTGGAAACATCTCCAAGAGCTTGAAGGTGGGACATGGATATGCTCCTGGACAACAACCACCTCCCATTGCTCCTTCCAGCTTCCTAGGATTGCAACCAGCATCATCTGCCCAGGATGCCCAGGGGCTCGCTCAATGGGAGCTTCCTGGCTCCCGGGGAAGGTGGTGGCCTACGATGCCATAAACAATAAATGGGAATACACTGAGGTGCCGGGAAGGAAGAGAGGATATTGAGCTGTTCTTAACATCCAGCTGGGAGCAAAGGCATGTGCCATGGTATGTCCCCAAGTGACAGTAGCTCCATGTTATTTAGAATAATGGAAGACTGTAGCCGCTTCAGATGAAGGGAATGCTTTACTTCGCTTTTATAAAATGTTATAAAATGTTATGAAGCATAGGAGAGAAAAATACCACTGAAACAATTCTTTAATTCCCTTATAGCTTGTATAGTAATTTAAGAGAATTTCAATTAAGAGGTAATATAAATTTAATTACTAAACTTTTAAGAACAAAAAATATCAGATCCAAAGATAATTTTTAAGGGCACTCACTAAAGCCCATTTTAATACTTAAAGCAATTACCTGGTTTACATATAAACCCTCTGAAAACATCAGAGCAACAGCTCTGGCAAGGCAAGAGTATTATTCCATGCATTAAAAAAATCCTTGCTAAATCCCTAACTTAACTACAAAAATCAGTTCAGCTATAACCATGTAGCTGCAATATCCCCTCTGTAATTAAGGAGTGGAATGTCCATTATCTGTTTAACTTGTTGAATAGTTCAACTTAGAAAAGAGAAACCTGTCCATCTGCAATAATTATCTTACAATCATGGAAAAGATGGTTCTCAAGGGACATGAAGACTGGAAGAAGTCAACTTAATTAGCTACTCCTAATGTAAACTTCTGGTTTCCTTCAGCAGGAAGGTTATTCTGATACCTAAATCTAATGCATTATGCAATGTTAGCATCATCCTAAAGAGAACAAAACCCTTCCAGTCCCAGTTTTGCATCCCCTGTTGTCTGTGGAAGTTTATGTCTGTTAACTCTTTCTTCAATCAGGTTTTTTAGCAGCTGTGGGAAAGGAGGTGCTGAGCATCCTTACCTCCAGCTGACTGCCCCAGATGGTCTCCAAATCAGCCCAGTTCCACCCAAAGAGTTCTAGGTACACATACATAAAAATCTCTGGAGTTTTAGCCTCTCCAACTCACAGAGCTGGAGTGCAAACTGTTAAAGTTATCAAGCATTATTTGAATCATGAGCATGTTACTACTGAATTTTCTTAAGTAATTTGTCACTCATTTCATTCCTAGCTGTTTCTAATTTTAGTGTGATTAAACGGAAGGCATAAAAGGTCTTTCATTAAAGCTCCTTTCAGTAACAATGTTTATCACTTTACATTGTAGTCATTGTCACTTTTAGAACTTCTTTCTTTGTTTCTAAACAAAGCGTTACTCTGACTCAGAGTCTAAGTCACAGTGGAAGCGTGAACACAATTTAGCAGAATGATGACGACTGAGTGCTGATATCATCAGATGAAATTTTCCTTAAATGGAGGAGGTCTCTGGAAGAGATAAGGAGAGAGGAGTGTTGAGGGAGAATTTTGGGGGACTGGCAATGAGGCCACAGGCATGCGGGTGTCTCCGCACCTGATGCAGGTGCAGGCACTAGGCTCCTTGGTGTCCACTCCTGGTGTCCCACCAGCAACCCCAGCAGTGGTGCCACAGCTGAGGGCAGCATCTCAGCTTGGCAGATCACCATCTACTGGTGTCAATATTGCTGCTTCTGAGGATCAACATTTTGCTTCTGACCAGAGCGGTCTGACATGCTGTGGCACACCAAGCAGAGGACTGAATCTGTCTGCCTCAAATCTGCTTACAAGAGGATTTACATGATGTTGAGTGACTGAAATTAGAGCACATTTCCTGAAATCATCACTGGAGATCATTGGAGAGTGCCCTCATTATTGTCCCTACCCAAAAGGAAGGAATCTAAATGGATTTTTTTTTTATTATCATACAGAATTATGTTTGCCTTGATTACAGTTAGCACCACTTTGCTCTCACGTTGTAATGAAACTCTTTATACAGTTCCAGCTCCTGAATCAATTTATGGGAATAATTTGCATCCTTAAAGAAAGCTAACAATAAAAATATTGACGGAAACATCAGTAATTTCAATAAAGCAATCATAGAAAACTTCACTGTCTATCCTTCTCATTAGCTTGTCAAAAACATAGGACAAATTGGATCAACTTCCATTCTCTTTTAAAACTTATCCAAAATGCTAGAGCTGAATACAGACCTTAGTTACAGGTTAGTAGAATGGAGGAAAAAAAAGGGGTTCCTACGAGCTTATTAAATGAATGAAGAACTGTTAATTTCTCTATTCCTTGTATTTGCCTAACTATTGGATTCAGATTTATATAACAGCAAATCTTTGCACTGTTATAGCATGCTCCATCTGAGAACCTGGAAATGCTTTAAAAATATTGTTGGAGTTAAACTCACAATATATCTCAAATAAGCACATGCAATAATATTTCACTGTTCTCTCCTCACACCTTTTCACTAAGAAAATTGAGACTCAGAAAGGGATTATGTCAAATTGCTTAGGAACACAAACTTGCTGTTGTTATAACCTAGCTACACACAGCATTGGTTAGAAAGAAAAATGTTGAAAATATGTCTCATTCTGAGCCCTGACAGGGCACAATACTGCAAAGGATAAAGCTCAAATGTCCTGACTTAGTCATGCTGTCACCAAAAAGGCTCCTGTCCTCCTTCTAGGATCTAGCAGGATCCTAGGATCAAGCAGGTGATTTTTAACACCAGCAGTCTCTGGCAGATTAGAACAGTTTTGAGTGGTATTTGAGAGGGAGCCCAAATTGCATAACACTTGGAACAAATGCTCAGTCCTGACTGTGCATGTGCTCATCTATAGCATGTTTAGCTGTTTACAGTGATGTATGGTCAGAGTTTTGGACTATTCTTTTGTTTTGAAGTTGCTCTCCATCAGCATGACCTAGTAATCTGTCACTGTTCAGACACCATGCCTGGGAGCTCCACTGCTGGAAACTGTTTTCACTGCTCACTCTGGAACTGTTCATGATTTACAGCCGCAAAAGTAGTGAGTCTTTCATGGGAACGTACTTTAGGGAATGAATTGCTGGAAAACAGTATTTGTTATATAGGCTGCTATTTCCATTAGCAATGCATAATTGATTGCTTGAGCTGTATGGGTTTGTTTGAAAACAGTGAATGCAGTTATAGCGCAATAAGGTAAAGAAGAGGTTATTAACAAACACAGAGCAGGTACACTTAACTAAACTACAAAAAAAAGAAAAATATAAAGGATCCTACATAACTGATGAAAAGTAAACCTAATAATGGTATTTAGAGAAGAGAAAAAATTAATAGTATTCACAGTCTGACAAATGCAATCATAGTAATATGCAAAAATTTGCAACAAATTTTAGAAAAAAAAGATAAGAATAGGGAAAGAATTCTATCTATTTGACAAAATTCAGTGATTTTAAGATAAGGAAACTACCACAGCTACCTGTTGTCTTGACTTCTGTAAACAAATGTAAAGCAAACGTTCTATAAACGTTTTCTACAATGCCACTTGTGAAAGTGGAACCATGCCACAATTTAGGACTATGCTCTTCTGTCTCTCTTTCTACAAGACTTCCAAGATACCCCACTGCCAAGGTGACGAACGCGGCCTTCATTTCAAATGGAATGAATCACTAAGAGACTGGACTTTAGGGGACTTATGTAGTCTCAGCTTAGCTGGATTGATTGCATTATGAGTATGAGCCACCAATATTATGCAGATAAATGTAACCCAGGGTTTTGTCATACAGCATATTTCTAGCAGCATGCATTACTTTCATTCTCCAAAACACCAGGGTGACACTGTTTAGAGTGCTGTGAAATCCAGTTACCTATATACAAAAAAAATGAATTCAAATTCAGCCACACGTCGGGAATTGTTCTCATTACAAGGAAAACTGAAGATCTTAAGTGAGAAAAAGAGATTAAAATGCTTCAGTTTGTTTAGATTAGCAAAATAAAGACTAGGTGAGAATATGCTTATTCAAATAAGTATATCAAGAAAGAAAATAGCGTGATGAGAGACTGGCAATTTCAGTTAAATGAGAAGAGTAGCACCCAAATGAGAGGTGTAAACTGACCATTTGGGCTGGAAAAGAGAAGACTGGAATAATAGTGGAAAGGCCTGGAAGGGAGTGCAAGAGGTCATCTCCTCCTCCTTCCCTGGGCAGGTCAGCTCAGCCTGAACAGTCCATGATGCGGGCGTGTGTGACTGGTTTGCCAAACCCTCTCAAACTGAGATCCCCAGCATTCCCAGGCAGTCTACTTCATGCTTCACTATCTTTGCACAGAGACAGCTTTATCCTAGTGCCTTCCTTATTTCTTTTTCTTGCAATTTATAGCACATTACTTTTTATCCTATTGTTAGTGGTTATGGAGAACAAATTATGCCTCTCCCCTCTATAGTAACATTTTGCATCTGCGTACACTTCTCTAGGTCTCAGTATTGTTGAGTGTTCTTACATAAGTGGAAGGTCATGTTATTGCCACAGTTTTAGCAGAGGATACCATCTTTCTGGTACTGTGCTGCTGTTGAGCTGCGTAGAGCCATTTCTTATGCATTTATCAAGGACTTTTATTTAATTTACTGGCTCCCAATTTCCTTGCCAACAATTACATTCACCGTAGTTATTGTCACAAAAACTAATTTCAGTGCAAGGATATGTATGGAGACTTGCTAGAGAGCACCAGTAATCTTTGTTGGAAAAACTGGCAGGGGAAGAAGGAAAGCTCCTATTTTCACCTCTGCTCAAATTAATTGATTTGGTCAGACATCAGTTTTGGTTACAGTTTCAGCATACATTTTCCATAAATTTTCATGCAAATTTCCTTTGCAGTAATATAGATGAAAAGTAAATATAAGGCAAATGAATTATAGTAACTAGCTCTCCAAAGTGATTATGAGTAATTTCTTCACTGCTCAGCTATTTCTATGTGCATATTAAACTCATTTGTTTATTTTCATAAGAAGAACTGCATTAAAAATTCTGTCTCAGCTCAGCTTGGAACAGAGACAATTTTTTTTCACAGTTTTTACTGAACTAAGTTAAAAAGAAAAAAAAGAAAAAGAAAACAAATGTTATGGTATAGAGGTGGTACTGCACAAGTATCTGATAAATGCAATACATTTACATGAGAAGCCTGTGAAATGTTGTTGTTCATCTTCTAGACAAATGACAAAAGTGGAAAATCCATTACAATAGCATGCATGTTTTAGCACCTACCTACTGCTATGAACACCACGACGTAAAGAGTTCCTATGAATAGAGAAATAATTAGCAACATTGTTGTTTTACCAGAATCAAGACATAGTGCATTCCTTCTTTCTTCAGATGCTGAATGTACTCTGGCAGACCCGCATAATTTTCTTTGTCATAGGTGAAGTCCAGACGACGTTCCATGTAATCAATGTCAGAATGCTGAACATCCTAAATATTTTAAAAGTAAACATTTAAGTATTTTATACAGTGAATCATACCTCATGTATTTATGTTTATAAAAGGTAACTAATTTACGAAATGGTGCCTAAAAAATTACGATAATAGTGGCAAGCAATTATAGGGCCAAGTTCAGATCCTACAAATGCATATGGCAACAATGGACAAAATGGAAATGTTTAAACCCTAGTATAGTAACTGTTTGGTATTGATATGTATTAGAAATGCCATAATTCATTTTTAAAGTATCAGTATCTCACGCCACCATTTACCAACCTGTTGCCATCACAGCACAACAGTAAATCCATATCAGAATCACATGCTTTGGAACCAAGAGCAACATTTAAACCTCATGTCTAAAGCCCTCTTTAAACATTCTTTTAAGGATTATAAAGTATTATAGGCAAAACCATTATGTAAGATTATAGAAATATCCTTTTATTCTACAATTCTCTTCAAGGGATGATCACTCTTCCTCTATTACAATTCTATTCATCTCACTTTGGATCTTTAAATTAGCATATACAGTGAAAAATTCATACTTACAAAGGGGATATCATAGTAGTGCATGCGATCAACTGTTTTCTTTAAAACATCAATGCTTCCATAATCCCATCGGGAGAGGTGAAATCCCAGAGACCAGTAGGCAGGCATGTGTGGGCGTCCAATAGCCTACAGCAGGAATGAGGAATAAAGTCATTCCAACAGTGAGCTGAAGATTTCAGAGAGAAAAAATATTCTAAAATGCCAGGAGAAGCTTCCTGCTCATTTAAGCCACGAAGATCAAAGCATGGGTAGAACACACACTCAGACTATCACTGATGAAGTGATCTACCCAGCATGATCTACCCATCTACTTTATATGCTTTTATTCACCATAGAGAACATACATACACTTTAAGAAAGTTTCACATACTTGTTTCTCAGAAATGATGATGCTATATCTGCAAATACGGGGATAAGGCCCATGTGTCTGCTCCACCTAGGACAGAGCTATTTCGTTTGAGGAAGACTCCAGAAAGCACCCAGTCCTCTATGCCCCAAGCAGCTCCATCCAGCAAGGCTCTCTCTAAAGACAAATCTTTTTTTTGGAAGACAAACTAAAACCTTGGGAATTACTGAGCAGAAAAGTCAAAATTGGGTCAACCTCACACTTTTGCTACCTCCATCCTTTGCTTTCTTAGGAGGGCTCCCTGTAAATTATGCTTCCTTTTAAACTGAGACAGAGCACTCTCCAAGACAGAAGTTGTCTCTGTTCACATTTTTAAGCAATGCTTAGCCTGAAGGACCCAAGTCCCATAGGGGCCCTCTAATTCTACCTTACAGACCATGAGTTGTAAGAATAATCCAGTGGACAACAAGGTGCAGAAAGATCTGGGCTAACTTTAAATAAGGATCTTGGGCAAGTCCAAGAACCAGCCTTCTCACTGCAGCACAGCATTCTCAGCACACGCACCAGCTGAAATCCAGTGTAGACCTTTGTGCTACCTGAGGAGTGTCAAATCCACAAACCCTTTGGTCAAAGGCATACATTTCACACCACTTAGCACCATCAGCTTTAGAACTTCTAGCTCCATCCAGCTGAACTATTTCATCAAAAGTCTGCTGTTTACTAGAACTCTCTGAAATTTTAATCATATTTACACCTCTTCCTGATGAAATTCAATTGCTTATAACTGTTCCTATTGCTGGCCCACAACATTGTGTTATCAGACATTAACAAATCTCTTCAAGGTCAGTGATACTGTTTGGTCCCTTGAAATTCTTTACTCAAACCCAAAACAATGAGTGAAATATGATCCTATAAATATTTGATTTCTAGTCTCCATATAATTCAGCTGTGAATTGCTTAAGGAAACTGTATCAGGAGTAGAGGACTGCTCTGGTAGCCTGTGGCAAGCATAGAGCAACCATGATGATTCTAGAAAGCAGCTGAAATCTTGTCTTCATCATGATTTCTCTGGCATATATCCCAAAATCCTTTTTTTTTTTTTTAATTCAGTTTTAAAGTTTTAGATCCCATGAAATTAACCTTTTTTTTCAATATTTCTATCATAGTGCATTTCTAATATCTTTGCAGGCAATACATGAATATCAAGTAGCTAATAAGCACCCATGACTATTAGTCACAGCTATTGGTTCCCCTGGGGAAAGTAACCATTTCTCCCTTATTTCATTGCGGATCTCCAACCTTAGGTAATTATGCTAAGGAATGAAAAAGAACAGAACTTGAATAATGGCAGCGAAACCCCATCAACTTCAATTAAATAAAAGCAGGCACTCCTGACACTCTGTATCCGTTGCACTGCTAAGCTATCCAGACATCGCAATCCATAAAGATGAAACTTCCTATGAGACTTTCTCCAATAAGAGTCAGACCTAGGAGAGCAATGCTGAATTTTAACTTGTTTTACAGGATGTCACACTAGAGCTGTGCTGGCTGCACTGGGCAGGAGTACAGATTTGGGAGAAAGTGCATGGAAACAGCAGTTCTTCTAATACACCAAAGCTCATTGAAGGAACAACACAGCACGTAATGAAGCATATTCTACGGCCAGACAGGCACTTTAAACACTAAGGATTACAAATTTGGATACACAGCATATGTATGGATGAGCAGTGGGACTTCCCTATAATCTGCCCCTTTCCAGAAGGATTTAACGCTCTGCAGTTCTTTCCAACACCTGCATCCAGAGACCAAATCCTTCAGGGGAGGCCAATGCAGCCATCAGCAGCATGTTCCCGGCACAGCAGTGTTTAGCCTTCATGGTGCACAGCTACACCCATCCTACCAGGAAGCAACCTGCCTGAGGGTGGCCCTGAACTACTTTGTGCACCAAAAACAGACACACATTCTGCCCTTGCTTTTTCTACTGTAAATAGAGAATGATCCATTCAAAGAAACGGTTAAAAAGAAAAACAGGAAAACGAAAGTAATCCCTAATGAAATAAAATATTTTGTGTATAGACTTTTCCCCTTGCATAATAAGAAGAGGGGGCAAACAGCTGATAAATACTAACCAGGCTGCTTAATGCAGAGCCTGGTGCCCCAGCAGGACATCTGCGTGGCACAGAGTTCAGCGCTGCCACGAGACGCAGGGAGCTGCCTGGAACCGAACAAGTTGCAGAAATGGAAACCCCCGATGCCATCACAGCCGTGAGATGAAAACCTGATGAGCCTGGGCAGAGCTAGATGCAAATGCAGCTCTGGTGTCGTTGGGATAGCAGCTATCGCTGCCAGGCAGCATCGCGCTGGGGCCTGGGGACACCCTGGGTCATGCGGTGCTGACAGCATCTTGGCTCTGGAGCAAGGCACAGGGCTAGCAAGCCCAGAACAGGCATATGGAGAAGGCGAGGTGGTTCAAGAGGTGAAGAGAGGCAGCTTTGGCCCCCTTCTCCACTGAGTGCCCAGCTGAACGCTGATGGGGTTGGATGTGACCCTGCAGTCTCAGGGACACAACTGAAGTCGTTCCCGAAGGGTCCAGCCTTTCCCCACCGCCATGGCTTGCTGAGGTCTGGCTACTCTCAGCTACGTACCTGTTCCCTTTGCCTGCACACCACAGCGGTGCCCTCCAGCAAGGCAATACATTGTGTCAGCGCTGCTTGAGGAATTTGGGATTGGAGCTGAACGAGTTTAAGAAAACCCACATTGGAAGCAAGATATTAACTTTTAAAGCAATTAGTTCCCAGGTTCACCTGGCGCATCTATGGTGAGCTTAATTGAAATCAACAGAACATTTGAAGAAGAAGGATGAAAACAGGGCAGCTGGGAAAACAAATGTTCTCGTTTCTAATTATGCTGTGGACTCTTTCTAATGGATCCCCCTGAAGCTTCCTGATAAAGTAACTGACATATGGTACCTACTTTCAGATGGATCAGCAGAGGCAGAGATGTAATTTTGCAAACCTGAAGCTCATGTTAGATTTGATATATATTTAGGATCCAGTTAATTCATATAGATTGCATTCTGCATACAAATGATTTTTAAATGTTGTACACAGTTTAGGCTGCTTGACAAAATTGACTGCCACAGAATCCAAAAAGGCAAATGAGGTATGGCGGGGGAAGTGGGGGAGGAAAATCTCAGAAATGTAAAAGCAGCAATCATACAGGGCATCTAAACAGTAAAGAAGTGGAAAGATACAGCCGTGCAGAAGTAAAAAAAAAAAAAAAAAAAAAATCCTACTTTCTGGACCATATTTCCTCCTGCCCTTGGTTCTTAAATAACTTTTAGTGTTGTTTAATAGATTCACTGTTAGCTTTTCTATTTTTACATAAGCTGGCATTATGTAGTTTTCTCGCTTCCTTCAGAAGCACCTGAGAACAGATGTATCTAGGAAGCATCCTGGATGTGTTTGCAGGAAAAACAGAGAGAAATAATGAAAACATGTGTGTCCAACAGCTTAAATCTGCCCCAGGAAACACATTCTGTGTTCTCCTCCTCTGTTTTGGGTCACTGGGCAAATAACATTAAGACTATTAGCATCTTAGTGCATGGAAAGCAATGAAGTCAAAAGCTGAATAGTAAAACAGGATCCCATTCTGTTAGTACTATGACTAAGTTAGCATGCAAGAGAAAGCTGAAGTTACATCCTGTATAATACAGGTGTCAGAGAGAGAATATTCTTATCTGTGCTTACAAAGGAGCAGAAAATCTCCCCAAAATCTGCCTTCGACAGAAAGAGGCATGAGTAGCATGAAGCCCATGCCTGCTGCAAGTCTGGGGTCTCAGAAACGTCACTAGTGTGGCCCTCTTCAACATTAATGATAGTTGGGAAGCCATAGGCACAAGTGTCTGCAAAGGAAGAAGTTGTGGTTCCTTTCTGAGCCCTTTGACTCCTCTCCCCCTCTGGCCCTTCCACCATGCTGCTCCTAAACTCTTAACTAGCCAGATAAAATGATTCCTGTCACTTGCTATTTGCCTAAACTATTTTTTTAAGGAAGAGCTGTAGGAGGGTACTATAAAAATCCAAGTGGGTTAATGCTCTGGATTTAGATAGAGAAGTAGCGTGTTTGTATAGTCACGCAATGGCTGTCCTGCACGGGCGCACCTACAGCCCAGATATCTGGATCCATCTCATCGTTGATGTCCTTGCTGGCTGAGACAGGCAAGTCATCAGGCCTAGCCAGGCAGAGGTAATAACTGAGATTCAAAGTACATGCAACAAAGTTAAGCTGTGTTTTAGGAAAGCAAGAAGAAGGTTTTCAAACCTTATTCTTTGCTGAACAAATATCAGCTGCTTAGTCTTTCCTAGGGGACGCATTAGTTCAACTTTGACACTATCATTGAAGCATCTATGACAAATTATAGATCCTTGTAGATTTCAAATAGGATGTTGACCCCCTGAGATCCCTCCTAAGCAGAATCATCCTATTGTTTTATAAAGAAAAATAGTAATTTTCTCTCAGAACAGAAATGAGGATGCACAATACACTCTTTTACAGCTTGTCATCAGATAATTTGCAATGAAATATCAAATTCATGGCCTTCTCTCTACCCAAGAGCTGATAAATTTTTATATTTGCTTCATTTGTTAAACGGGAACTTTCCTGAGAGCCTCATTATGGAGCACATATTGCATCGCTGTGACTATTATTCTGTCCTGAATAGCCACCAGTGGATTTGGCAAAGATAAAATCTGGATATTGGGTCTGTTTGTGGAGTCTCAGCTCAACATTTGAGCTCCTTTGCCTATTACTGTGTTATCTCATCTTCATCCTCTTGCAAACTAGGGTGTTTGTCTTAGGCAAAAAAAAGAGAGAGGGAGTGAGATTTGTGTTATATAAGTGTTTTGAGAACCACACACCGGACCTTTTCTGTAGTAGGAGAGAAGTGTGATTATTATCAAGTATAAATATAGCTGTGAGAGGACCATCTTCTGATTTGCAGGGCTCTTCTCAGGAGCCAAGCTGGAGCAGAAGAATCAAGAGGGAGACTTCTCCTTCTTCTTGCCCCATGTCCAGTACCCTGGGCCACCACTCCCAGAGCCATGGCCAGCAGGGTGGTGCACGAATTATGACATTTTTCAGCTGCACCATATGGTATTCGGCCTGACGGGAGCTGCAGGACCTCACACTGATTATACCAACCTGGAGACCACACTGGGCCACAGGGAAGCACAGGAGAGTTTCTCGTGGCACCACAGAAAATACAACCTAAAAAGAGCCAGTCTCCATCTAACCTTCATGCGTAAAAGCCAAATCATTACCCTAGAGACTAATAATATGGTAATCGTAACATTTGCAATCTGGGGAATGCAGGATGTTTACCACAAAATTGTTATTTCACTGTGAAATCGCTACCGTGCAATTCCCTAGAGACGCGAGCTCAAGGAATACTGAGCAAGGTGGAAGTTCTGTCCCTCCCTCGCCACATCTGGCTTGGAGACCCCCGCCACTGGCCTGTGCCTTGGCTCCCACGCGCAGGCTCTATGCCGGGTGGGAAGGGAGCTGCCAGCACCCGTCGGGTGGGAGCCGGAACGCGTCCGTTTTATTCTCGGCTGCAGGCCACCTGCTAGCACGCAGGAATGCTGCCTTCAAACACCACAAAGAGGCTTTGAAAAGAGATGGGGATGACTCTAATCTCCATTGCACTGCTGCCAAAACTCGTCTGAAATGGGTACTTTCATCATGGGGATCACAGGGAGGGCTCAGTTGCGCGGAGATGTTTGTTTTCCTCTCTTTTTCCTTATTTTTTTGTTTGATTGCCAAACTGTGAGTTTAAAGATCAGTTCGTAGGTTGGTCTGTGGCACCAGGGCCAGATGTGGCTCATGGCCAGGCAGGGAAGCTGTGCAGAAGGGCCAGGAGCTGAAGACCTCCAGCTGATGGAGCAGTTCCCTTGGAGCAAGAGGGAAACCCTTCACTGGGCCAGGCAGAGACACCTTTTCTACTTGGAAAAGCCAAGTTGAGCAGAACCTACCCCAGGCTGCTCAAACTCCTTCGGGTTTGCTCGCAGGAATGGTGCAATGATGTCCCCCTTGCTCTGCACACTTGCCACTGGTTTCTCTATAGCTGGTTTCTCTACATGTTCCGGCATTTGATAACCATGATGAATATGTTGCCTGCCATCTTTCCCTTTTTTTCCCCAAACAAATCTTATTCCTCACTGAAAAAGTATTGCTTGCACATTCCCAAACAAGCCCTTCATATTCATATCCTTCTTTCCCAGGTAAACAGTGGGCAATTAGAAAGCAAGTTGCTTTACTCACTGAGACAACAGTAAATACCTTTTTGTACCTTTGCTATTGCTGTTGTTTGTGTTTTTTCCACATGTATGCTCTCAAATGCAATTACAGGGTCTTCATTAGTAAAAACCAGGCAGACTGCTCCAAAATCAGCAGGCAATTCCACTGGCAGATAATGGCTTGAAGCCTCTGAAGTTCATTCAAAACCTTGGAGGTCCAGCAGAGATAAAGTTCCTAAGCATTCCCATCTGTGCTCCGCCTAGCTTGTTCTCTCCATCAGCAATGTCAAAATAAGCCTAGGGTCATGCAGTGAAGACTGTAAAGCTATCACTTTCCAATCACTGCATCGCTTTAATGCATTCCTGCTCTCAAACCCTTAGGAAGGGTGGAGAGCTGCCTTGAACACTCGCGCTTGGCCGCGCCAGGCAGACAGGCTGCTCGCTGATGCCTCATGTGCCGGGCTGCCCTTGCACCTCGATGCTGCCTCTGCAGCCAAAGCAGCCACCAGGCTGACTTGCTCTGGTGCTTAGCCAAGAGCTGGCATGAGAGGGCAAACAGCTGCGGTGCCCAGTGCCTGCCACTGAGCCACGTGGGGGACTGCTGCTGCCTCCACGGTCGGGAGGGTGGATGCTCCATGCAGCAGAGCCAGCACTGCCGCCTTCCCGCTGCCAGCGTGACTCCTCAGGAGCAGCGTGGCAGCAAATTGAAGCCCAAATCTACTGCTGATTTAGATGCTCAAGGGCAAAACCAGATCTTTGATCATGTTAACATGATCTCTTCCTCATTTCCTATATTCGCAAACTCTCTGAGTCAAGAAAAGCAGAGACACAAATAGCGGAAAG
Organism: Crypturellus tataupa; assembly: GCA_034781795.1. Lineage (NCBI taxonomy): Eukaryota > Metazoa > Chordata > Aves > Tinamiformes > Tinamidae > Crypturellus > Crypturellus tataupa. The sequence goes on along the minus strand of JAWLRI010000001.1, from coordinate 9,511,484 downwards.
CGTTAGGAACGCCACCCGGCTCCCTCCACCAAATGCACTGCAGTGCGCTCCAGGAGGGAGCGCAGCCTTCCCGCCATCCTGACCAGCACGGAAGGGTCTGCCACTTGGTGCACTAGCTGGCACAAGGATAACAGGCTGCGACAGCACTGGGAATGTGGGATGTGTTAGTGCTACTGGTCTGCGACATGAAACTACTCTCAGGACAAGGGAGAGTGAGGGAAAGGGGAAGGAACACATAACTAAAATCTAATCAGACATCAGCAACCCTGAAGAAAGCAAAAAGAAAATTATATGACCAACCATATGAGATTTTTAATTTTTATGTTGCAGATACACATTGCTCATACCCTATGATATTGGACTCCATAATAAGTATGGACACCTCCCTCAGAAAAATCGCAAGGGAGTTGAAAGAGAAATGGTACCCCTGCTGTAGTAATGCACAGTGCGGCCCAGGCACTGACAGGAAGCTTTCTCATCTATGGCACTTGAAATGTTTTTTGATCAATTCCTAAGTTCCTAGTAGTCTTCTGCCCACTAATATTTCTTTTTCTTTCTTTTTTTTCCCTTCAAAATACTGCTAAAATACCTTTCAGTTAGAATCATAGAGTGGCTGTAGATGTAACAGTATGATTATGTCAATGAAATGAAGAGTTCAAAAGCATCTCAGGATATTCACTAGATCAACCTCTAGTTCTCAAGTAAATACAGATTATTTCTGGCAGACATCTGTCTAACTTATTCTTGAAAATTTCTGACAGTGGGTGCTCAGCAGCTGCTGGAATAGCCTGCTCCAGTGCTTAGTTCCTCCTGCAGTAGGAAAGGATTTTTGCCTTCCTCGTACTAAGACAGGGCTCTCTTCCCAGCAGACACAGAGACCAAGCAGGCACCTCTCTCCACAATAACAGCGCTTGCTAAAATGGTTTAAGTATCTGCACAGCTTTGAACATTTGGGAGAGGATTTTTTAAAAGAGGCATTTCAGTCTTTTTCTGTACTTTGCTCCTTTCTTTTCTTCCACTTAAGAACTGGCCTATGCTTCCCTTAGTTCTCCTCTTACTGCTAACACATCCACAGAGTTTTTCAGTCTTTCCACTGTTTGTCCCCACCTGTCTTGCCACATACAGCTTCGAGCGAAGTCCGCGGCACGAAGCCTTGGTTGAACTCTCGGGTAACATTACCAGCTCCTAACAGGAACGCGTTACCAGGTGTCACTCCGTATGCTATATGCACTGCTCCACTCACCTCAGTATACTGCTGGATTACATTTTCAGGCGTGGGCCCAAGGAACAGATAGAAGTCCAGGATGCCTCCAATAGTGCGGAAAGTTAGGGATGGATTTGGACTCAGAGAAACGTCTGAAAGAGAAAGCAAGGTTCTCAGTGCACATTAACTCTGCTATTTTAGTCTTTTCATTGGAAGTCACTGCCTGCCAGGGGAAACTGTCTTTGTAGACAGAGTGAAGATTCCCCTTTTCGCAAATTGTACCACTAGATTAATACAGTAAGGTGACCATGGCAACCTGCAAAACTATTCTCCACAGACAGAATATAGGACTAGCCTAAATTGATTTGTTTCAGTTATGCTGATCCCAGAGGAAATTTCTTCCACCTTTTTCTCTCCCTGTATGTGCATCCATTTTCCAAAAACAATATAATATATTTTCATTGAAAATAACTTATCTTCTTTAACAGTCATTCTATTGAAATCTCTTTGAAAACATTATAGTAATTCCTAGAGACTCAGTTATGCAACAATCAGTCTTATTTGTATCACAAGTGAAAAACAATCAGTAAAATAGTTACTACATTTACTGGCTTAGCATCTTTGTAGAGGCATGTAGTCCACATATCCACATATCTTCTTACCTTGTGCATTGGAGTTCAGCAGGAGAACACCATGGGCATTGGAGTCAGGCTCTACACACATATAGAAAGGATGAACCCCATAAAGATTGGCAAATGGCTGAAACAAAAAATACATTAGGTAGGCCTGTGTTTTGCCATTTCTCATAGATTTTTCGGTTGGGTACACACGTCAAGACAAGGAAACAATTTCATTTATACATAAAAGACTTGTTTTGAAAATTTGTTTTTTTTTTTTACATTAACCAGTTAATAGAACAAAAGAAATATTTTTTCTGCCTCAGCAGAGTGCTGTTTACTGTTCTCTCTTGTTTAAACCTTCCATGCTCTGTGAAACCCTCCAAAGTTATATGTGAGAAATGCTTCGTTAGTTAAAATAAAATCATCAAACTGACTCCACTTCAGCCAAATAACTCATCCAAGAATGAGCCCTGCTGAAGTTCAGCTCTTCTGGATGAACAGAGATGGACCCAAGCATGGAATCAAGCGTCTTTCTGAACACAGTATACTTGCCTGACAACTAACTGCATTGTAAGAAGGTTTCTGATGAAAAGTTTCAAAGTCACCTCAGAATGACTCACGATTTTGTCATTTAATTAAAACACATGACACCTACAAAACATGTGACAAAGCACATTTTTCAGTCTTTGGCATCAATTCCCATCAGCAGTGTTATCATAGAGGAAGAGAGCTTCCCTTGGCAAAGCTGTAGTCTGCCACTTCCTTTTTATGATATAAGTTTAGGAAAAAGTGGTGCATTAGCTTAATTACCGCTGGTGCCTGATCCCTGCTAAACATGCCATAGGTAGCAAAGTCCATGCTGTGTTTGAAGGACGGGTGCTCATGCTCACCAAACCCATACACTGAGGTGGATGGCACTGTAGTTGTAATCTGTAGATACTGATTGGAAAAAATCAGATCATACAGGGATGCATCCCACCTATGATAAAGAGATGAGAGATAATTATTTTTGTTTATGTTCAGCACTCATCTTTTTAAGCTCGTACCTGTGTATTTAGACTTTTTCTGGTATTTGAGATGGTAATAACATAAAACTTACTTACCATATGAAGAGGAATTCATGTATGTAAGGTACTTAACCTAACACCCATTAATTTCATCTTGCAATGCCAGTAGACATCTCATCTACTTACAAAATCAAACACATCAGTTTATTTTTAAAAAGAACAACTAAAATAAGAGAAGACACTATCTATAATCTCATTACCAAAATAAGCGTTTGCTTGTGCTATTTCTATGACAACCAAGGGGGCAGGCTGAAGATTGCTATTACGCAGTGGGGTTCAGAATGCTAAATGAGAACAACAGACACTTAGTATTTATCAGGTTTTACATTTAACTCTTTGCTGGATCAGGACTCAAACACTGTTTTGTCCCTGACTTTATGTGGATGCTTAGCACAGCAGAGTGACATCTTCCTTCAGACTCTACATGAATGAGATGTTTTTATTGTGATGACTCTTCTCTTGCTTCTCTTGCCAGCCAAATGCCTTTATTTCTATTAAATCATCTGTGGACACAGGCTCACATCTTAATTAGGTGTTACATTCCGTTTCCTATCTCTAGTGCTATAATGAGCGGCAAGCTAGATGGGGAAGAACATAGTTAAGCTGTGGAGAAGTGTTTCACTAATGGTACTGTGTAGGCCATGAGTACCACATTTAGATAGCACCCTCTCGAGCCTTGTTTAACCATGAATTTGTTACAGCTAATTAAAATAAATGAGCCAAAGCCATAGAGCGGAGAAGTGGCTTAACTCTTCTTTTAATGACATTTTGTCAATGATTTTGAAAAAATTACATGGTTGATCAAATTGACTGGAAAATCAGAGAAGCAGAAGCTGGGCTGTGTCAGTGGTGGGAAGAAGAAGAAGAATTTGTATTTAACTGTTGAATTGGTTGCTTGCCAGCAGCAACTTTCCTTCCTTTCCATCATCTCCTCCACCTACACACAGTCCTGAGTGAGGCTATTTTCTTACAGGAAGGTTAATGTGCGCAACGTACCCCTGAGAAGCAGATGCAGCCCTTGGCAAGCTGAGGCCTTTCTGAGCGAAGCTGCTGCTGGGACAGAGGGACGGGCTCTAGAGCCCCTGCTCAAGGCGCGCAGTCACGCTCAGCAGCCTGGCTCCGTGCCGAGGGAGCACGGTCACTGCTCTGAGCAGACCTCGGGTTATGTAAAAAGCAAAGGATGCCGGAGGGGAAATGCTTTGGGAAGAGCTTAAATAGCTGTCCTAACTCATTGAGCACTCTCCATGATGCCTGCTCAGAGGACATGAGGCTCTCTACGTCTGGGTAGCCACGTCTCGGCGCTGACATTTCCCATCGTGAGAGCAATCAGTGTTGCCATGGCATTGCAAGGGCTCCTGCTACTCAGCCCGTCCATTCCTTACCCAGGAGATTCACTAGGGTGGCAAAAACTGCAACCCCAGTAGCATAGTCCCCCCCAACAGGTCTTTAAACAGCAGATATGTTGGTTTATACCTCCATCATCCCCCGTGCCACTGACACGCACTGAACTTCCATGTCGGGCCACCTGAACAGTGCCCAGGGCTGCTGTTCCCAATGGCACAGCGCTCCTCACCATGCTGCAAAGGGACCGCTTTCCATCAGCAGCCTCTTCCTGGTAGCTGGAATGACCACACGCTAAATACAGCGTTGGCTACAACATAAAACTGTCACAAAGGCAGTCAATGACACTTTTTTTTTCTTTTTTTGTAGCCACCATTTTTATCCTCTAGATCCTCTAGCACAGACAAGCTCTCCCCTAGTACTTTCCATTTGCCTCCTCTCCCAAGAGGCTGCATTGTGGTAAGCTGTTATGTTACTTCAAAATATCACAATATTTGTTTGGGTTATGTTGGGGAAGAGCGATCATTTAAACAAAAAACAAATGTTTGTCATTCTTCAAACACTAGGAGACAATAAAAGAAAATGTTGTATTTCTCCCACCTCCTCTCCTGCTGGTTTAAGGCTGATAGAAGTAACAAAACAGGAGGGAACAAAAAATGACACTCCATGCACAGACATTTGCATGGTTCTCCTCCAACAGTCTTAGAAATTGTAACAGTGCCAAGAGGGACAACAGAGGAAACTAAAAATGTGGAATATATCTAAGAAGTTGTCCACTACTAAAGATTAAGCCCCAAGCAGAAGATACACATGGAAAAGTGGATAAATAAGGGAGCCTTTTCTTTTGCACCAGAAGACTCTGGTCACTTTTGAAAATACTAACCCTCCAGTGCCTCTGGGGCAGATACATCCCTGCCTGCAGAAAATTAAACTGGATCTCTGATATTCCTGTCTACCGACAGCCAATAGTAAACTGCTGTTTGTCCTGTAAGTCTGATTGATAAAATGTAGATTGATACAATGTAGTAAACCTCTCTATTTTTAATGTCTCATTAAAGGGAAAAAAAAAAAAAAAAAAAAGGACTAGGGATTGAAAAGGATTGTGTAAAAATTAACTTTTCTGGCCAGAAAGTGAACTGAGACCTATTTAACATCCATCAAGCATCCCTCAGGTCACCAGGACCAATGAACAGTGAAGCAGTAGTTGAAGAAGATGGGTAAGTAGACAGATAAAATAGCTAGTTCATGCTGAAGGAGTAATTTATGACATTTTCATGGTGATGGCAAAGGATGACTAAAAGGCAGTATAATACAGTTTGCAGAAGTGCCGTCATCTATCTTTTGCAATGCGAACTGAACGTGACAGTTTACCTGCCTGAAGAACTTCTCTCTGCTCCAGTCTAGCAGAGAGCGGTAGTTCTGCTGCTTGTCGAGCCCGGGGCCGACGCAGACGGTGCAGAGCCCTGACCTGCACACAGACAGCTGCTGGCACACGCTGAGAGGGCTCAGAAAGCCTCCAGGATCAGGAGACTTGGGGGGAGTGTACAAACATCGTTTCAGGACATGCATAATGTATTATTTATACGTTCAACATTATCTTAGACCACTTTATTTTTTTGCAATATACCCAAGGGACATGAGAACATTAAGGTAAGTGCATGTTTCTCTCTCTTGCTCATGCTGAGAAAACGCTCCCATAGCACTGGCTTTGCTTGGCCCCCAGCCCCTTTGGGAGCTGCAGGCCTGCAAAGGGGCGCGCACTGTATGTTCACTTGGGCCTGCAAATGCAGGTGGAAACCTCACACGGCTGTCAGAAAAGCAGGTCTGAGCCTCCCAGCAGAGCTCTGCCATATTGCACTCGCTTCCAGAGCGCACGGGCTGCCTCTGCATGCGCGGGTTGCACATAAAGCAGGAAAGCACCTTAGTGACTGAGCAGTAATGTAGCCTGTTTTTAGAAGGTCCTCAGATATACTTGGGCCTCTAACTCAACCTACTGGAGGTTTGGGAGATTATCAACCTTAGGAGTCCAGGTCTCTCTGATTTTCCATACTGCTCAGATTTCTGAAAAATGTTTTCATTCACTTGCAGCCACGACTTGCCTTATTAGCTGCAGTCCTTGCAGCAACCACAAGCATGACTGGCCAGCCAAAGACATGCCAAAAAAAATTTCGTAAATTTATCTTACTCTTAAGGTGATCTAAAAAGAAGGAGAGTTAGCACCCTCCAGCCAAAAGATTTTCAACAAACATAACATTTAAAAAAGGTATTGGTAGGAAGTGTTTACAGCTATTGACACATTTCTACTTCTTCTGCATTCATCGTCATGGTATCAAGGCATTCCTATAAATTGCTAGGTGTGTAATGCTTCATTTTTGTTCTCAAAAACACTTGGGTAAGGAATAGACCTGAAATACTGCTTGCCTATATAACATAAATCTTAATGATGAGAAGACAAAAATAATGGCTCTCTCAAACTACAAGCAAACTCAAGCTACCCATGCTGCACACAGCTTGCTTCTGGTGCTTTCAGCAAAATAGCACTTTAAGACAATGGCATTATAAATCATTCTAATAGCCTTGCCTATGTAAAAACATCTTCATAGTAAGTGGCGTCTGTGCTTACTACCACGATCAATAAAAAAGGCAGCAGAGGCCTTCTTGGAAATCAGGGAAGATTCGATTTTTTTTTTTTTTGCTCCATGTCTTCCCAACTGTGATAGCAAGCAAGATATTCCAAACTTTTACTAGAGAGAACAGAGCACTTATTTGGCCTCCCACTATTCATATGATATCATGAAGTAAAAGTCATTTGGAGATCAGATATTAAAGCAGAAAATCAAATCAATAGTCCATCCTTCAGTAGCCTGTCTCCAGCAATCTCCAGCAATGACAGATATTGTAGAGAGTGGCGTAAGATGTCACTCAGAGATCATTCTGCAATAACCTGTTTATAGAGGAAGTTTCTGACTGTTTTCATAGAATTAGTTTATGTTGGACATGGAGACAAAAATAATTACTATTTTTTGTACAGATTATCTTTTATTATGCATGAATGTGTATCCTGCTGAACTTCCCATGTCAGTACTGCCCTGAGGCCATGAGTCCCACAGAGTAATTACACACTGCAAAATTAGTATGTCTGTGTTATTTATCTCTGCTTTAAAGCAAACAGTTCTGGGCCTTTTACACTCCATGCTTGAAGAAATCTATACTTCCTTTAAGCCTACATGAACATACTTTTTACTACCTCTCTGAGTGGTTGCTGTTGTTAATGTAGGAGCAGAAAAGAAAATAGTATTCAGCCAGAGAGCACATCACTAAATGATGCAGAGGCATTTCAGCCTGCTCAGTTTTGCTCCCTCGCCTGGGTTATTGCAGCCCAATTTTCTATTCGGTTTTGATCAGCCAAGGGTCCTCGAGAGCAAGACACTACTGCCCCATACGAGCTGCAAGATCAGCTATGGCCTGAGGATTTATTAAACTAAAGACAAATTTCTTGACAAAACTTTTTGCCACTGCTTATGCAATTTTGTCAAAATGGGTATTCCTGCAGACTTGTAGGAATGGGGAGCATTTCCTGCAGTCCTGATTTCTCCAAACAGCTGGTGGTTCACAGATTTTACCTGTAGGGTGGAAGGCGATAGCTCAGTCCCTGTTTCTCATGGTTCAGATCAAAGACCTGGAGCTTTAAATTAGCCGCAGGTTTTAGTTAACTTCCAGGCAAAATGAAAAGCACCTGGCATTTTTATAAGCAATTTTTTATAGAGTTCTGCCTTCCCCTACCTCTCATCCGACCTCTTCTTGGCAAAGGAGAGGAAGTGCCTGGGCCATGGCTGAGATAACAGGAATGCAGAAAAGGGTAAGGAAATGGGGCTGGATCAAGCAAGATCAGGTGAGACAGAAAAACAAAAGTAGATCAGAATAAATGAGGTAAGAGGAAGAGCATGACAGAAAGCTGAGATGTGTTATGAGGAGGGGGACGTGGAGGCAGGACGAGAGCCAAGAGCCGCCCACCGGCGTTTCCACGGGCTCCGGCACCCAGCGGCGCCTGGATCATTTCCCTGCATAACCCCATCTAATCTTGACCCCATGCAGGCAAAGCAGTTGCTGTTGCCTGATTACCTTGGAGCAAGCTGAAATGTAGTAGGACTTTGCCTTTTATTCTTGATCCTGGCTCCACATGAGGTTTGCAATCAGCTGTTAATGGCTCTTCCCTTACATAATTCATTCCTCTCCCTGGTTTTTGTGATTACACATAGCTCTGACTTTATCCTGCCTTCTTCGAGCCAGTATTCAAGTAGTGCTGGTATCACCAAGGCTCCTTGCTCACGAGTGGGAGAAATGCCTATAAATCACTTTCAGGAATATCTGCAGTCTCTAGATTTGCTTTTCCTCTCCTCTGCAATATTTTCAATGTGGTGTTAAATCATTTCTCACAAGGAGGCTTTGTGTACACAAGAGCCAGGATGGATTTTTATATCAAGTGGACAGAACATGATTTTGCCGTGATCTCTGCATGTCCTGTTATCTCATTGCTAGAAAGTTTAAAGCACAAATGCATATTTATCGAATCCAGGCTAGAGGCTGCACCATGGGAAGGATGAAGGAGAAATAAAAATGCGAATGTTCAAAGCAACTATTATAGTGAACTACTCCAAATCATAATAGGTTTCTGCTTGAGACAGACTGTTCCCCATGCAGATTGTATCAGTCGCACCAGAGTACTCCCAGCAAGAAGAGACAACACTCTGGGGATTATGAGGATTTTTAGGTTTCTTTTTTAGTGGGTCATTCAACACTGCAAAGCTGCTGGGGAGAGATAAAGTGCCTCATGTAAAACAGATTTCTGTGCATTTGGAGTTGCTCTACAATAGGAAATCCTTCCTGAGCCATGCCAGAAAGGTCCAACAGTGAGCCGGGATCTCTCTTTTTACAGACACTATGAATTATCCATTCAAGCACGGGGAGTGCAAATGCAGCACCTCCCAGATAGGCTTCATTTATCCACATCAACTATTTTTGATCAATATTTGTGTGCACATGAAGATTAATGCCTGAATGATTGATTCAGATGCTCACTGAGATGACAAGACCACATCTTACAAGAGGCGAGACAAATCCCTACAGATGTTAAATGTTTGGCTGTTTCTCAGGGACGCTTCCCTCGTCTGGACATGTCACTCTGAGCGTGGAAGCAGCTGCCTGTGCAGCTCAGCGCTTGGTCCCAGTGTATTGGGATCCCTACACAAGCAATTTACAGCTCATAAGGCGTTCAGAGGAGAAACAAGGTTTTAGTGCCTTTGCTGCTGACTTTGGGACAAGCAAAGGGCAAAGATGAAGACATCCATCACCACAGAGTCTTTCCTGGATGCCCCTGGTTCTCCTCATACCAATTCACACCATCCCATGAAATGGAAAGAAAAGGCAAATACCTCACACTCTCCCCTTACCTCCCTGCAAAATGGAATGAAAGAGGGTGTTTCCTACATATGTAAGAGGAAATGGCCAGGCCAGCTGTGCTGCTCAGGGGTTGCTCAGGAAAGCAGCGTCGCTAGCACAGAAGTACAGCACCTTGGCTGGTAGGGATGTATCTCCATTCATTCCCAGCACCCCCGAGAGGTGGGATCAGCTCAGGCTTCCAAGGAGGGGAGACAACACAGACCGAGGCTGGAAAACCACCATGCTCAGACTCTGAAACAACCTGAAACAACCACTGGCATCAGCCCAGGAGGTGGTGCAGAGGCCACCGCTTTGGCCTGGGTCTCATCCTCCCAGCCACGGCAGTTGCTGCAGCTGCAGCACAAGAGCAGGAGGGGGAAGATGCACTGACCTGACTGCCCAGCTGGTAGGCTATAGACAGTTTGGATATTCCTACCTCAGGGAAAAAATTCCCGTGGATCCACAGTGGTTCCCACTGCTGTTTTGTGGCATCCACCAAGCCTATGCTTGGATGCAGATCTCCTGTGCGGCTGAACCTGCTTCTGGGCAGGTTTAACTAGACCAAAACTCTGTTTAAGATCACACACCTCAGCAGTGCTCCCTGGATCTAGCCAGCTGGTGAAATACTTCCCGAACACCCTTTAGCATAGCTCCATCCTCTGTGCTCAAGCAAATGCCACTGCCCTCTACTTTTAAGGAAGTAAATCACTTGTTGTTATAAAGCTGTAAATCCCTTAATATGAGAAAAAAGACTTCTTTCCTGTGAGAGTGACAGAGCCCTGGCACAGGCTGCCCAGAGAGGCTGTGGAGTCTCCTTCTCTGGAGATC
>JAWLRI010000001.1:9476328-9500885 GCA_034781795.1 Crypturellus tataupa | reverse complement strand
CCAAACCCACCTGGATGCCACCCTGTGCCACGTGCTCTGGGTGTCCCTGCTGGAGCAGGGGGTTGGACTAGATGATCCCCAGAGGCCCCTTCCAACCTCAGCTGTTCTGTGATTCTCTGATCAAGACTGAGATTCTCTGATTCTCTGATCAAGGAGATATTGCTGAGCACCCACAGTCATCACTCTGAGAGCCTGGACCAAGGAAAGAATAAAGGAAGAATTTTCGCTCCTCACAGAGGGAATTTCACTCCAAATGTGATTCAGTTGTGAGAGGAATTGCTCCCTGCTGGGATGTGATCCTTCAATCTATAAGTACCTGCTGTGCCATTTGACATGAAACAAAATTTCCTGGGAACATATAATTTTCCCTTCTATATGCAAAATGCCATGTCTCTCTGCTGACGCGAATCTTTTAGTAGCAGCACTGCCAATGTTTGCAGGATAAAAACCTATTAACCGGGTGTAATATTTACCTCTAATTTCCTTTTTTTTTTTTTTTTTTAAGTTCATTGCATTTCAAAAGAACCCCACTGCCTGCCTTGACACAAGGCACACTTTTCAGGCGGCGATGCTCGGCAGCGGCGCATTGCCACTGAAACCTGGGCAACTGATATTAACCAAGAGTGCCCTCTGCCTTCCTCTGCCATACAGCTCTCTCCTCTCCCAAAGTCACAAGTTTCAGAAGAGCACAAAGGTTCAGAAAGCCACCCGCATGTGCCCTATCTGCGTGAGGAGAGGGTAGGACACCGCCGCTCCGGCCCCAGGGCTCTCTTGGAAATCCCACAGCAAGGACCAACCCGTCTCTCCCTCCCTCTCTCTCTCTCTCATCAGCACGGAGATTTTGGCAGCTTAGCAAATCAGACCCTTCATTTGCTTCACCCCCTTCCCTTAACCAGCACACCCCAAAACAGAGGATATCTTGAATATGTGAGACCAAACTCTGGGGCTTTGGTTCAAGGTGAGGAGGAGTGAAAGGGAAGATGCTATGAGCGAGCTGGTGCTCATTAGGAATTCACCTCTTCCATCAACTCCAATTAATGAGTCCTTATAAAAATCTCTTAGTACAAAGAAGGAAAAAAAGGCAGGGAGGGGGGCCTTTAACTTAAGCCTTCTGTTCCCACAAAGCTGTTAAGTCTAAAAAGGAAATAAATTATTTTTGTTATCTGAGTAATGCATAATACATTCATTTACAAGCGCCTATAAAAAGAAAACTTTGCAGAATTGGCTATGACGTCTATAAAAGAGATGCTGCAAGATTGTAATTTAAAAGAATGGGCAGCTAATTAAGAGCTCAGTGCACTGGTTCCATCTGCAGACTCGGACCTCTTTAGAGGCCACATTTCCTTATGTGAACCACACACGTTATGCCATCCATACATTTCTTGCAAACATGATATTTATACTTTGAGCCTACATAATAAAGAGCTTCTGGGGAATAATATTTGACTGGCTTTGTTTGTTTGTTTTGTTTTGCTTTTTGACTTAGCGTTAGGTTTCCTAATGCATAAAAATACCCCAATAATCTGAGCATGTGCTTTGCAGGGGCTATGGCTGCCCCTGCCTTTCAAAGGGAAGGGAAGGGACCTCACTCAGGTCCCTCCAGAGCACTGCAGTGTGAGCCAAGGTAAAACAACTGGGCTTAATCAGGAGACCCAAAATGGGCCACTGATGGGAACTGAAATGCTGATACAGACACAACCATAGACTCCTGCGCACCACAGCCCTGCTATAAATACCCGTATTTATATGTTCTGTCCATCTCCTTCACCTGCCTGGGAACACAACACCGCAGAGCAGCCTGCAATACCCAAATTTATCTCTGCACCAGTCCTAGGCTCCTGCTAACACTGATCCAGAGTGTTGCCAAAGGGACCTGGCACCTCAGAAGGGCTGAGGCAATTACTCTTTCCATCAAATCTTTTGCTCAACAGAAGAGATGTGCTGGCCAAAGGCAAGAAAATGAGGAACTATAAAACCTGCTGACATCCTTAAAAAGTACAGGACCAACTGCTAAAACAACTAGTACTTTTGCAGTGTGACAAATTAAGTGCACAAATGCCATTCACTGTCTTCAACCCATTGAAACCAGTGAAAGTCAGTAGACTAAGGCCTCCACGGGTGTAAGATTTACTTTCCTAGACCATCATTTGAAAGAGTGGCAAGACACTTGGTGATCAATTTCTGATGTACTAAAGTATCAGAACATTCAGAAAATTGCACTTCAGTCTGCAAGTTCAATCTACCAGCACCTCAAGTTCTGCTATGAGAAACTTTGCTCACAAAGTTATTTGTCTTCTTGGACAACTTGACTGCATTCGTGTACATATTCACCCATTACACAGGCATATACTTATATTAATAATGAATGTTTTCTAGGCACAAGACATAAATTTATGTATATGACATATCCAATTTATGATTGGAAGGAAAAAACATTTTTTCCTGCTTTCCACAGAACCAAGCAAGAATGTATGAGCAATAGTGCTTCTCTCTTCATTCTTAACTTTCTGCAAAAGAAGGTTAATAAATTTTGTACTCACAACACTGTGCCGGTGCCTTTCCTCTTGATAGTGAAGTGAGAGGTAACATCATTAAACTCAATGTCATATTTGGTGTCAGTGGCAGCAACAGAAGGGGATTTAATGTGGAGTGGAACTTCAAATCGCTCGCGGTTAGGATCATAAATCTAAACCAAGGGAGGAGGGACCAAGAGGAGTTAGGGGTTTTTGTTAGTTTATGATATATAGTTTAAATGATTTTTTTGGGGGGTGGGGGGCGGGGGTGGGAAGGATACTCACTTTAAACCTGAGTCTGTCACTTGTCTGGAACTCCACATCCATGACGACAGGAGAAATGTCATTTCCAAACAGTGACAACTTCTGGAGTTTATTCAGTGTTACTCTGTGAAAGAAACACTTTTTAATGCTAACCACCACAGCTCCCAGCATATAAACACTACATAATGGGGGAGGAAGCAACTCTTTTATTGTGTCTCAACTCTATAAAAAGTCCTTAGAAGTAATCTCTGAATATAATCTTTCTTTTGTTAACATCAGTCTCGGATCCTCTTGCAGAGATTCTAGCAGGCTGCTCTCTCTAGTAGAAGTTTCTACAGAAACTTCTTTTGTAGATGTGTTTACAGGTTGCCCAATGAAATTTTGGAGTCTCCATCTTTGGAGATATCCAAAATCTGAACACAGTCCTGGGCAACCTACTCTAGATGACCCTGCTTGAGCAGGAGTTTGGACTAGATGATCTCCAAGGGTCCTTTCCAACCTCAGCCATACAGTCACATGGTGAGAAGGCCTGTACATCACAGCCTGGGAGTATAGTGATAAGACTTGTACAACCATATGTTCATCCTCAAATCAACCCTCAAATATATGGTGCTTTGGGTATTCCAACCAAATCATTTGTGATTTTCACCATCTCTTATCCATTGATCCTTCATCAGCAGAGATCAGAGCACCCTACAAAGTAGAGAATAGATTGTGGTAGCATTTGTTTTGTCCAGGTTTAAATCCAAATTTAGAAGTTTGGATCTGAGAGTCCGCTTAGGCTCTCCTTATAGTTAAGGGAAAAAAAGGGTACTCCCAAGGAAGAAGTTTCCAAGCCTGTTGAAGGCACAGCTCTTGGGATGAGATGAGTACACGGGCCTGTTCTCATCACTGCTAACGTGGTGTAACTAACTCAAATGTAGGTGCTAAACTGTTCTAAGGGGAGACTTAAGGGTCTCACCTTCACAAGTTGGGCACAGGATGGTAAAATAATGTCCAAGTCTCCAACAAATTACTGTTAGGCTAAGAACAGGAACCCAGGTTGCTGCCGACCCAAGCTAATGAACCCTGTGGTGCCCCATCCCTGTGACTGAGCAAGAATGCAGCGTTGCAGGATGCCTGGCAGGTTTACCTCCAGCCTTTAGCTGTCTGTTCTGCACTCCCAGCTAGGGAATAGCCGTAGGGACTGTCTTCTGGGAAGAAGCACCAGGGGGCATTCGGCACCTCGGTGGAGCTCCAGATGCAGCCCCTTGCTTCGCATCTCTCCTGGGAGGCGCCGGGCTGCGGGTGGCAGTCGATGCGGCTCTTCACGGAGATACCCTGCGAATGCTGCGGGTCTTCACCGGAGCAAAGGCTCGGCCCTAGCGCTGAACCAGGAACAAAAAAAGGCAGTCAAAGCACAGTGCGAACTTCTCAGAGGTGAGTGAAAAGCAATGCAAACTTCAGGGGTTTTCCCATTTGGGAGCTGAAATAGGTGATTCTTTCGATGGAGGTGACCTCAGAGTGACTGAAACAGGAGCATCTAGTCCCTTCTGCGCACACGCCTCTGCACCGAGCAGTCCTCCTGGCCCTGCACCACGGCTCCCGGGTCCTGCTGGAGCAGGACTGGCTGGAAATGCTCACGGAAGGTTAAACAGGGAAATAATGAACCTGCGCCTGAGGTGTGAGAACGGCTCTCCAGTCTAGTGGAAAGGGAGGTCTGCTTCCGTAAGGGCTAAACGTTCACGTACACACACAAATATGTGAAACCAGCACATATTGAACATATACGCACAAACATATAACAATGATTACGCATATGCTTGTATTACTGCTTCATTTATATAGTGCATACAAGATATGTTTGTTATTAGTTTGTGACAATAGCTGGGGTTGTGATTAAAAGGAAAATACTGATGGTAAAAGAAAAGCACAAATTAGTGATTCTCAGAATCATCCTGATGAAAACCACTCGCATAAGGCACTAAATCTTTCCCTTTTCCGAGCTGCTGGTCTAGCCCTATTCCCCCGGGAGGAACAACCCACGGAAGTCAGGAGGATTGAACTGCTAGCTCCCTGCTGGGATAACAAAATACTCTGTTATCAAATGCTGAAGAGAGAGCAGGCGTATA
Source organism: Crypturellus tataupa (assembly GCA_034781795.1). Lineage (NCBI taxonomy): Eukaryota > Metazoa > Chordata > Aves > Tinamiformes > Tinamidae > Crypturellus > Crypturellus tataupa. Next base: position 9,495,997 of record JAWLRI010000001.1, on the reverse strand, counting down.
GCAGACAGCACACTTATTTTGAAGGTAACTTGTGTCATTTTAGTCATTACGACAATATTCAGGGATTAAAGCTACTTGAAAAACAATTTCTTTTCTCTATAAAATGACTAATACCTCTGCTTTAAAAACCTTGGTGTGGCCTATTGTGCACATGAAATCTTGCAACAGGATTGCTCATGCAGTGAGCCCTTCTGCACGCAGGGACGTTTCCACATAGAGGTACACAAGCAATAATTTATATAATGAAAAGATCTAGAACTGCAGATTCACTAGAAATGTACATGCTTCCACTAGGCCACCATTTATTGCCAAACAGAGGATGGGAATGGCAAGAAGTGAGAGCTTGCTAGTGTCTAGCTTTATATTTTTAGAAAAATGTAGAATGTGTCTTCAGCCCTGGACATTCCCGGTGGCGCAGAGCGAGTGCTGAGCACCCAGGAGGGAAAGACTCATGTTCAACATTGCCAGCAGTGCCAGGATTTGCAGTTCTACTAACTCATCACTGGCACACGGAGGACCCTTGTGAAACCTTCTAGAAGTAGGAATTGAGCAGCTGAGTCCTGCTTGGCCCCCACTTTTGTACTTAGCAGTGGGGAGCCCTCCCTGCCAGCATGGCCACCTTCTGCTCAGCCTTCATTAACTCTGTGTTTGGACACATAAAAGGACCCTGAATTCCGATCCTGTTTTTCATCCAAAGCATAAAAGGTGAGCACGGAATGCAGCCATCTCATGGGGATCCCTACATGACAACTCTGTGTAGCAGGAATCAGGAAAGACTCAACAGCCTGATTTAAACACACTGGGTACGGAAGTACCCAGACTTTATGTCCCATCTCTGAAAAGGCGTGAGAGAGAAACACAGACTGCAAGTCCCATGGAAACTGCTCTCAAGCCTTTGCACCACTGCACACCAAATATTCCTGGTTATTGAGGGAGGGGTGAAAGGATTTCAAGGGCTTCCTTCAGCCCTCCAGTTCCTGAGGTCCTTGAGCAACTTCAGAAACTACAAATCCTACACCAAGCAGCCGTCAAACACGCAGCACCTCCACAAACAGCAGTTTTGCATGGTGGTGCCTTGCACGTCTAGCTGACGGCTTGGTGGATGATATACAAAACACAAGAACAGGCAAAATACAGTAAATCCTCCACATTTCACCCTAATCAGTGCTTCTACCGGGACTATAATGAAGTGTAGTTAGTTTCCATTGCTGAAATCGGACAGTATACCTGAACACAACTGAGCACATTAAGAGGAAGGCGCCTTTCTGCATGGCCTAAGTTCACAGGAGACTTGTATCAACTTATTTGTGTAATTAAAAAAAAAAAAAAAAAGTTATATGGAAAAATTTCTGCCTCTGCAGGAGCCAAGAAAACTTTTTAATTCCAGCATTTTCATCAGCACGAGGCATAAATTTTCCATCAGACTTTGAAAACTAATACTTGGATCCAGCAATTGGGCAAGGCCTCATTCACCATTGGTTTCTAGGGTTACTTCTATTATGGTACCAATTCCCATTGGTAGTGGCAGGTGGGAAGATGCAGGAACCCATTTCCACCCCTGCTTATTAAAAAAACTATATTTTAAAGCCTCTAAATCATTTTCACTGCACTTATAGCCCAATTCTTTGTAAACATATATGAAAAATGAAATGCAAATGAGCAGACGAATTTAGCAATAGCAATGGCTACTTGCTGCTTTTTCATGATAATTTCCATGGGAACAGAAGCTAAAGAAAGGTATTTTGAAAGACTTATGTGAAAAATTGTCCCTACTTTTTTTTTTTTTTAAGGTTCCTTACTATAATTTTGTGAAATTAGGTTAGAAAATGCTGCAATAAGCCATAAACAAGGAATTAAAATATTACCGTGCTCCTTCCCGTTAAATAGTATTCCCCTTCACATTTTGGGTTCATCTACACATTTCAAAGACATAGTCGCTGCAGAGATTCCCCTTTGCTTTGCTTAGGCCCATTCTCCCTTCATTACACTCCAGACTGAATTAATCCCTTTAAAATATCACCGTAAATAAACCAGCAAAGGACTTTCAGCAGTTGAGTAGTGCTATCAGCTTCAGCCCGTCTATTCCTGTGCTGAAGAGGTAAACATTGGGGTACACTTCTAAACAAGCTGGCCCGGCTGCATTCCCATAGCCACCTGTCACCTCCTGCGACTTAACGACTCCCTTTTTCCTCCTTTTCAATGTACAATGTGGCAGATCTCGCCCCTAAGCATTTCTAATGGTGTTACAAAGGTTATCCTGTCTCTGAAGCCTACAACAAAGTAGAAATAATGTGTAATTACCTGCTAGCACAACAGCCCAGAAGCAGAGACTCTTGATTCTCCCCATGGTCAACCGCTGACTTCTGCTCACCACGTGCTCCCTTTTATACTGCCCAGAGGCGCGATAAGCACTTGTTCAGGAGGGTAACATGAGATATTGCTTTTTTTTTTCCTGAAATTTCATATCTTTCAGGAGATTAATTGTAGCACATGATTCTGCACGCATTTACAGATGTATCTAAGCAGGTAAGACACAACCTAGTGTATTTACCACATACTTGGATAAGATGAATGCCAACTTTGACAAAATCTTTCCCCAAGTCTATTCCCAGTCCCTTTAGAATTAAATTTTCAATGACTCCATTTTTTAAACAAACATCTGAAGTGAAGAAGTTTTTAGCAGTGCCTACCTTTTTTTGGAGAAAAACACTCAGCGGAAGACTTTTCAATAAAGCACAAAACTGATATTGTGACCTTTACAAAATGACATTTTTCTTCCAATTATTTAATGACAAGAACCATCAGAGTAAATCTGTGTGTTCTGTGGCAACATTCGATTTAGATGGAATGTATTTCCAGAGGGAATATCTTTCCAGACAGACGCTACCTAACAGTTACATAGAGTGTTGAGCACGAAGTATATTTTTAAAAGGAAACGCCTGTGAGTTTTTAAGCGTTACCCGAGAAGCACCTGCAACTCGGACCGTTTTCACACCAGCCCCTCACCAACTGGGCCGCTCGGAGAGCAGCCTGGCAGCCAGCGGCAGCTTCCAGGCTCCGCGAGGACTTGGGGTCTGCAGGGAGAAGCACAACAGTCAGACGAGCCCTGCACGCGCCCGGCACACGCCGACACACCTGGGCGTCCCAGGCCACGACCCTCCGAGCACCCCGCTCCGGCTGCGAAGCCCCAGGCCGCCAGGGCCGCGAGGAGCCTTCCGCCCCAGCACTGGGCCGAAGAGGCTCCCTGCACGAGGGCCGCGTCGGCTCCCACACGAACCCCGCTCTAACCAATCCACCGGCAGCTTTTCCTCCTCAAAGGTGGGATGTGGTCCCCCCGACCTCTTGGGTGCACCTTCAAGTAGTCAGAAGGCACAACAGATAAACAGCAGGGATGAAAATTGGTGTTTTACTCCCAACCTCAAAGATATTCTTAGAAATAGGCATCGCTACTCATTTTTGCCAAAAGGGCTCTAAGTCAGCAACCTCACGTGACAAGCAGTGTGTATTTTTGTCTCCTTTCAGACAGGACCGAGAAGGAAATAATTCTGTAAATGAACAAGCGACACTAGAGCTTGTCTCGAGAGACTGTCGGTGCCGATGCAATCCCTGAAGAACAGGGCCCAGCCGCTTCCTTTAAAGCCTGTACCGCATTCAGGAAGGATTTCCTCAGCAGAATTTCCTCATACTAAAATACTCTGAAAACGCAAATAATACAACACCCAAATGGGACACCACAACCACCTCTGGGTTATTTTGCAAGCCAGAGGTGCATTATGGAGAAATGTGTATTTTATATTTGAGGCCTTTACAAGTAAAGTGATTTCTTTACAGGAAGAATGTTGAAAAAGGCAAAGATAAGTGGTTCACACTCACATCTTTATTTGTCACCTACATAAGCTATAATTTACAGACTGATATTTTTTGCAAAAAAAACTCAACATTCAAACACAGTTCTTGAATCTACATAAAATTTTTAAATCTGCAGAATTTACAAATTAATACTCAGAGCAGCTGGATAAATTATACATTCTCCCTCAATATCCCCACACTCTAAGAATTTTAAAAATTCATACAGGCACAAGATAAGATATTCTCTTTATACAACCCTCTATTTACATCGCTTTTTCCCATACACGTGGTTCAGTTCTCATTGTAACTGCCAAGGTTTGCAAAACAGTGTTTTTAAAATACGTTTAGCAGCATATAAAATTAGATAAAAAGGAAAGACATTTTGCTTAAAAAAAGAAAATGTGAGATGATAGAAACAAATCCATAAGAAAAATAGATTAAGATATATTTCTGTTATGACATTAAGAATATCTAGTCATAGCAGAATGTAGGCAAAACACTAATAAAACGTACCGGTTTATGAGCATTTTAGTTCTAGTCCTGAGCACAGAGCATACATAGCTGCACAACTTTGGTCAACGAGGATTATATGCTAACGTTAACACAAATCATACGGCGCTCACTGTTAGCAGGATACACTCATATCAGAATGATCTGTCACTAACAGGTTCCTCTCATCTTTATTCATTCCACTTTCATAACACCTAAGTGACCTTTTAGAAGTTTGAAACAAAGTCTGTCTTCATCAAAGGCTTACTAATGGGATATGATTATCCCATGTTACCCTAAAATGCAGAACAGCTCATCATACTTGTGAGTGAAATACAGCAGAGCACTTCTTTAATATATTCCAGGATATAATTTTGAGACAGTCATTAGTGAAGGCCAATTTCCAGTTAATTTAATTGCAAGTGTTACATATGCACACAAATTCAGCCATTATATATAGATATATATATGATCATTTAGACACAAGCATATTACCAGGAGGTTACTTTTTTCTCAAATACAGTACATGTTTTAAGGACAGCAGTTCTAGTAGAAGAATTCACTCATTACTCAGTTCATTCCAGTCATCAGTGTTTGCCTAACGAGCATGCAGCAAACTACACAGAGTGCACTGCAACTTCACCGCTATATCCACTTCTACCCATTATTTCAATTACTGCCAAGATCTTCACTTGCATCTCCAGTGTCCGAGCTCTGCCCATCCATTACATTTCGGGCTTTCCAGATCCTCACAGTCCGGTCACTGGAGAACAAAACAAGAAAAGCAGAAAGAGAATTTAGTAATTAGCTTAGAAATAAAGTTTAACTGAGAAATAAAGTTTTTTAAAAAGTTCAGGTGTTTTATTCAGAAATGCATTATTAAAGAAATGAGGAGACTTTAAAATCTAACATGTGTCAATGTTCTCTAACTTTATCGCAACACTGGCCTTCATAGTTCACCTTGAACCATGTCAGCAAGTCTAGAAGTTATATCCTACTCTGTTATTAATTTGTTTTTTAAAGTACAACAAATAACAACAGACTAAACTAGACTGACCCCAGAGAAGAGCTTCCACCTATTACCAATTAGCAGACCGCAGGCAAGCAGCCAGTGTACTACAGTACAGCACCCTGAAGCACAAAAAGCACTTGCCTTAGTGCTCCTGGGATTTTATTTTGGTACTGCTAAAGAATAAATTTCACATTTATATCTAAACTTATTAACAACTTCAGGCAAACCTGGAGGAGGCATAAACTTTAACATCTCTAGCCATATCTGTGAATGCTTACATATAGCTATTGGCCAATAAACATGAAAATCTTGCAACTCCCTGGTGTGAAGTAGTCCTGCTTCAATTCAGAAAGTCTTGCTTTAACACAGAAAGCTTCAGTAATTAGCACCAGAATATAACAAGAACTTTCACAGTTCATGTGCTGCGACTAAACTACTAAGTGGGTTTTCTCAAAAATTATGTTCTTTTCTTGGTCAAGTTCCCTGAGGTTTCAGGTACTGAATGTGCCCAGTTTTAGTAAGGAAGCACATATAAATATTCAAATCAATTTTGATTCAAATACAAAAAGAGTTGGAAAACCTTTTGTTATAAGGTAACATATTAAAAAAAAAAAAGTTCTTCCAAAAAAACCCTACAGATCAGCAGTCAGTATTTCCCTAGCAATAAATATCCCAAAGCTGGAGATAAGCTGGTAAAATTCACTTTATTATGCTGAAGATTATAAGAATTTAGAGGCAGGGACCAGATCTGCCTATGTTTGCTGTGAAATGCCTCAAACAACTGAAGATCTCCTAAAAGAATGTGCAAGGGCAGACCTTTAGCAGGAGCTACAGAAAAGAAAGATTCATAGAGAAGAAAACTCACTCTGCTGCAGTGAATATGTGGCTGGAGTTGGTGCAGATTGCATTGATAGGGCTGTCGTGGCCCTTGAGCTCCGCAATGGGCGCGAAGGTTTCCACGTTCCAGAGCTTCACCAGGCCTCCCCTGCAGCCGCTGAGCAGCACCGGCGCGCCGGGAACTGGGCCCAGAGCGCAGACCCAGTCCTTGTGAGCGTTGGGAACTTGCTGCAAAACACAAGGCATGCACATCTGCCGAGGCCGCCACCGACTCTACGGCAACACGGGCAGAAACGGAGGGCAAGAAATCCTGAGGCCTAAGCCCAACTCCCATCCATGAGACAACTTCTGCAAGTCAACCAGATTCCGTTTCCTTGCTAAATAGGACTGCAGAACAAGAATAAAATCCAATATGCCCAGCTGTCAAGATATGGAACGGAAATGGTTAGACTTAGGAGAATGTGGCCTCTGCACATATTGTCTCTGCATATTTTTCCTGTCTGTCAGTTAGTCTGCTCTAAAACAAATATAAGAGAATAACCCAAAACACTGTTCAAAAATATGCAAGGAAACAGATATCTCTCTGCCCGCTTGCTTGCTTGCTCTCCTTCTCTCTTTCTTTCTTCTTTTCCCATTGTATATTATAAATTTATTCTGTAATGTAGCACTTAAAAATACATTAATTCTTTATTGTTACAGTATGCTGATACAACTGCATACTTTTCTTGTTGTCCTTCACATTCCTCACTAGATTCAACTCCAGGTCAGCTCTGGCTTTCCTAGCGTCTCTATATTCCTCCTGGCTCAAACGACCCTGCTTCCACCTCCTGTTTGGTTCTTTTTTATGTTTGAGTTTAGTCAGCAGCTCCTTGTTCACCCATATAGGCCTCCTGCCACCTTTCCTTTGGCTTCCTGCACATTGGGATGGATCATTCTTGAGCTTACAAAAAATAAGCCGGGAAAAAAAATCAACCAGCCCTCTTGGACCCCTCTTCTCTCCAGGCCCATATCTCGTAAGATTCTCCCAAGTAGGGCCATGAACAGGCCAAAGTCTATTCTCCTGAAGTCCAGGCTTGTGATCCTGCTATTTCTATTGTTCCCTTCTCTGAAGATGCTCCTTCAGTGCCCTTTCCTATTCATTTTCTATTTTCACACAAAAATCCTCTATAAAAAGATAGTACTATTTTTCCAGGTATTTAGACATTAAGCAAGACTGTAGCCTGTTCAAAACAGATATAGGCAGTGATAATTCCCTACTATTCAGTATGTTTGAAGCAACCTCTGGAACACCTGGGTCCAGTCTGGAGCTTCCCAGTAAATGAGGGGTATTAACAAATTGGAATAAGTTTATTCATCACCAGTAAAACAGTTTGGGGCTTGGGGAACATGATAAATAAAGACTTGCCTAAGGGAACTCAAGCTTCCTCATGCTTGGAAAAGGGAAAGCTGAAAGTAAATCTAGTTGCTCTCTGACTACCTAAAAGGTGTATTTTTATTGTTTTTATGTTTTAAAAGCAGTATAACTTTATGAAAATGGCCTCATGCTTCCGTCTCTTCATTTTTATTTTTATTTTTTATAAAATAGTGTGTGTTGTACAAGGATGTCATACAAAAGCACTGAGTAAATCAAAAGATTTTTTTTTTTTACGGGATGAAGAAAACAGCTGTTATTTTTGATAGTCATAGGGCAACTTAGGTTGAAAGGGTTGAGCAGAGGCCACATAGTCAAACCCGCAGCTCCAAACAAGGCCAACTTTCAAGTAAGATCAGGTTGCTCAAGGCCTTGCTCAGCTGAGTTTTAAAACCTCCAAGGATACAGATTGCACAGCTGCTATTGCTAACAAACAGCTTCACGCGTATCTCTAGGCAGTGAGATACAGGGGTAGGCGTCCCAGCTTGGCTGAGTGGATATTTTCTGCAAGAAGGTGAATTTCTGAATCTAATAGTGAAGCCTTAATAACACTCTGAACAGGAAAGGGCAACAAACTGGATGGTTTTGAAAGGAGGCCTGCAAGTTTGTGTATTTGTGGATAAGCAGCTTGCCACACAGATGGTTCCACAGATGGCAATTAGTCCATTATTGTCTCATGTCCTGAAACTTTTATAGTCTATTTGTTCCTAGCAGCCTACACATTAACTGCACACATAAGCCTTTCTCTTCCTTCTCCCCAAATTATTGAATTATTATTATCTAAGTCTTTGTAAAAACAGTAGCATCTTGTGTCATTTGTTTTTCTGCCTTCCATTTAGCATGCAGCCCCAAATTTAATTATCTCTGTAACTCAGCAATGTCTCATAAAAATCTAAAAAAAAAAAAAAAAAAGATAGGCTTTTGGAGAAGCTTTTTGGGAGTAGCCTAAGCCTATATTTTCTATGCCAAACATAAATTACTGAGGATCTTCTAAATTTTGCTGAATTTTAGCTCCTTTCTGCTTAAAAGTTATAGCAGATTCATGTAGCTACAGAAATGTCTTTATGCCTTTTAACAGCTAAGTATGTCTACACATTATTTTTATATGTGTTTTATACACTATATAATATATACATTATATAACAAGATGAATGAGACCTAAGGAGGAAACTTTTTGGAAAAGAACTTCGGGGCAGGGAGTTTCTAAGCTCTACTTCCAAAGTCTAAGCAAATGTTGTGTAGCCCAAGTTAGACCATTATTTGTTAGTTCAGTCCAAAATTCACAACCTTCTCAATGGTGAGGATGGTGACCAATGGTTCTAATCACAGAAGAGGAAAGTGCTGCCTTCATTCTGAAGTGAAACAATTAAACTTACATACTCAGAGTTCTAACAGAGGAATAATCACTTATTTATAAATATAATGAAATTTAGTATGATATATTTATATTAAAAACATCAGCATCTAAGAGAATAGTCATTATCTCAGCTTGAAGTTTTACAAATCTCAAAATACTTTCTAAAACAAGGCCATGGTATCAGTCTCCTGATTTTACATTACCTGGAGAAGGTCTTTTTGAGCCAAATCCCATTTCTTAATCCCATTGTCTCTGGATCCACTGAAAAGGTTGTCTCCCATAATAGCAAGTGCTTCAATGCCATCGTAATGAGGAGGTTCAAAATTGTGTGTAGGACTTACACTTCCTAAAGCTCCTTCAGTTACATCGAACATCTGAAGTAAATAAATAAATACATGAAAATTGAAATATATTAAAATTATCTGCCATCTAACCATCCTAAAGACACAGATTGAACAATTTAAGAGTAGAAACTTGGGAAGATCTCTGAAGTATTATTACAGGAAAGGTCTGCTGTATTATGACATATATTATATATTATGCACACTGTGAAGTGCTTACGAAAATCATGACATGGAATCCACACCCTCTTTACAAGGAAGAGCCAATCGACAATACACGATGGGCTAGAGACGCAAAGCTCAAGAATGAGTACGGTTCATATCGGGAGAAAAAACAAAGCTGCAGGAAGGTATTAATATATTTTTTGGACAATCTATTTTGCAAGGCTTGCATACTATTACATGATGACACTCCTCTTTCCCCATTCTTGTGCTCCATGAATGATGTCTTAAATAAGGCTATTTTAACAATTTACGGCACATCTGGCCATCAGCTGCTTGCCACTAGAGCACCATAAGCCACCCCATTGCCTTTGGCAGAGCAGCAAGTCAGAACTCACCCAGTTAGACTAAACTTAGGACAAACAGATGAGCTAAAACTTCTTTTTCAACTACTACCTCTGTTTCATAATCAAATGTTAGACTTCATCCTTTATTATTTGCTCTTCATTGACCTTTTACAGTGAATATGCTTGATGGTAAGACAGGGACATGTAAAAGAGTACCTTAACTAATTTAAAAGTATTTTTAAAACTACAGTTAAAAATGCAGTTAAAAAAATTGCATTCAACTATCATGTATGAGTTCCATTTAAAAAAAGTATATATGGTAGCTCAGTAGAGAGCTAGTTTGCTGTGGCAGGGAAGGGCAGCATGCTGTGGCGCGTGGGGGCACTAACCTTGCAGAGCACACACTATGCAGCACATACAGCTAAAAATCCCTGCATATTCCTGTGCTACGGGTCAAGAAGCCAGCAAACCTTGAGAGCCCATGTGTGCCCCTAGCAAGGGAGCACACAAGGAGCACAGAGCACAACAAATGAACTGCTGACTGTTGCCAGCCATGCTTTATGCTTTGAATATAGCAAAGACCAACTAAAGTGGGTGCTAATGAATACACTGGATGTGGGCACCTTGCCTGAGGTCGACAGGCCTTCCTCTCCCTCCTAAGATCTAGCTCTTTACCCCAGGGAGCACATACAGTGTCCCTGAGGCTTGCAGGCCAAAACGTGGGCACTGACTCATTTAAGTTGGGCATTGACTGACTTAAGTGATTTTGCTGGTGCCTCTGTCTGGCAATTCTTAAGAAACATTTTGCTCCTAAATGTAGAATAATAGTTATAAATTGTTTTCTAAGTCTTCATATACCTGATGTTCACCTTAGCAGAGATTAAGAACAAGTTTAAGCAAAGACAATCTGGTCTACCTTAGTTCCTAAATTGTTCCATTGCAAAATGAAGAATACTACTAAAATGATAAATGTAATAATAAGACTAAACAGTGTTCATAATCTTTCACTGATGTAAGAGCTTCTAACTTGGCTACCACATTGGTGATGTGGAGGCATGAGAGTCCTCCTGAAGCCTGCATGCAGGGCTAGCACAAAAAGTGAAATAAATAGGCAAATCTAGTGGTTTACCTTTATATAATGATCCTTTGAGCCAGTGACAATAAGATCTTGCCCATTGGAAATTCGGTCCACAGTAAGGCACATAACAGGGCCCAGGTGACCCGTTAGTTTTCCCGTAGACTGAAATCTTCAAGAATAAGGCATGAATAAGTGAGGATTTTTTTATTATTATTTTTCTATGAATTCAGTACAGTCTATTGCAATTTCTGTCAAAATGGACCTTTCTTACCCCAAGTTTTCCTCCTCTCCTTTACATACACTGTTTCTCATATCTATGTGTAAATGTTAAATCATTGTTAAATTTAAATAAAAGCTTCTGCTTATGTAAAAACAGAATTTTTCTTTACTATAAAATTTTAAACTAAAGGCAACTAAAGCTCATCAAAGCATTCTCTGCATTTTAAACACATCTTTTTGAGTGTGGATTCTGGCTTGGAAAACTGCTATGTAGCTAATTATCATAGACAGATAATACTTTACATTAAGTGAATCAGCTCTCATCATATCAATGATTTCTAGCCAGGATTAATTGCATCTGTTAGTCTATTATTCAGGATTTCCCTTATAGAGAAAGCCTTGTGTTTTTCCAGTCATTCTAACCACAAGATTTACAATAACCCTAACACATGAGGAAGCTGAGTGTGTTTCCATTATCTCAGTTACAACCATAGAATGGAATAATCGATCCCTTGGTCCCTAGTCCAAGACCGTATTTTGCCCAGGATACTGATAATACCATAATGAAATATTTTGGTGACCAAAAGTGGCTACATGTGCCTATGACAATGAACACTCCCTGTCCATTACCTCTTCAGGTCCCACATCCGCACCGAGTTTCCAGCAGCTGCATAGAGGAAAGTGCCAGTTGGATTTAGTGCAATTTGATTGATCTGGTTCTCTCCAGCGGGGATAGTGACTGTTCTGTTAGTACTTCCTGAACACACATCACCTGGCATCGCTTGTCCTGAAGACCTAAGTAAAAAGGGAGGAACAGGAAGGAGTTATATCCTCTTCATGATACATATTTTTTACAAACAAGCTTATTTACTTGAGCAGAAAAGCTTTAATCCAGTTTTGAATAACAAATGTCTGGCAAAACCCTACATCCACAAATGCAAATTGTTTTATGAGTCCATACATTACCAACGCCCCACACTGTCTGAGCCTGAACATGTGAAGAAAGCTCCCAGGCCCCAAACAGGGGGAAAGGTCAGGGAAAGGTCAGGTAAGCACCCAAAGAGGAAACATTCCATAAAAGACAAGTAAGAATAGCTCAGACAAGGCCATTCCTTTTGTTTTTGGATCCCGATTACATCAGGATCTCCATACTAGTTTATTAAATCTAATAGAATTTTATCTAAAGTTAAGACTTGTTTGAGCTCCTCTCATTTAAGGTTTAACACACTTACGTCAGTGTCCTAATACACTTAGCAGAATCTCTGATGTCCCACACCTTGATATAGGAAGTTGAAACCGTGAAAACCAGGCTAGTGTAGTTGCAATACTTTATAGAAACAACATTATTGGGATGACCCCCAAGAGACATAATCTCTTGTCCAGTTACCAGATTCCAGACTTTACAAGTACGATCTAAATAAAGAGAGAAGGGAAAAAGAGAGGGGATAAATAATCAGAACACACCTCCATTTCCAAAGTTCAAGGCTAGGAATATAGAGTCCTTTACCCTAAATGACTTATGTGAATATATTAAGAGAAAAGCATGAACAAAAGTAATTTTGAGTGATATACAAAAAAAAAAGATATGCTCACGAAGAACAACCATTGAGGTCCAGCTATGTTCTTTTCTAGCTAGATTTAGTGATTAAAATGCAGAGTCATCATAGGATAAAAAAGATCTCTTTCTAATCACTACTTTGACTAGCTCAAAATGTTAATGAATTATATAAGCCAGGAGTGAATTTAGTAAATCCTAAATCAAACAACTACAACTCTTATAGCCCACAAGAGACAGGCAACAAGAAATACATGGAAAGCAGTGAACAGTCATAGCTCTGCTCAGAGAGTCAATTACATGAGGAAGAATCAATTCAAATTCTGCGGCTAAAACAGACAGAGGAAATCTGCTAATTCCCACACCTACCTGATGGTGTCTTTACCCTGAGGCTCGGGGTTCACATTGTGAACCATGATGAGTTCTATCACACCTCTCAACAAATGTTAAGGCTGAGATTTACTTTTTCCCATATAAATAAACTAGATATTGGAATTAAAAATCTGCAGTTAATTACAGCAAATCCTTCTTCAGCTTATGTTACAAAAAAGATCTCCATAATATTACACTTATATAGCACTAATCACAAATAGGGAATTTCACAGTATCCTGGTTGTCAAAGCAGCCTCTGTGGCAGCAGGTGTGAGAAATTTGTCCAACCTTTAGATCCAGTGAAGAGAAGATCATCAGTTGCATCAACACAAAGCACAGCCTTGGTGTGTCCCTCAGCTGTGTAGATACACTGAAGTGGGGAAGATCGGATGCATTTTGAAGCAGGGAAAGGGTTAATTATCCCCCTAAGAAAAAAGAGAATGTGAGTTGGGAGTATACTAGTTGCAAATCAAACTAATTTACTTAAATGTTGGGAAACGTTCATCTCATTCACTTACATGTGGGGATAGAACAGCTGAATACTTTTTATAAACTCTGTATGTTATTTTACTATTTAGTTTACCAAGTGTCAGCTGGGGACTATCAGTTAAAGGAAATCACAAACAAAACAAAAAAAACAAAACAAGATATTTAGTAAATGGGGAGAGTCTCTGTAATGCCTAAAGAACCAGTTACAGTTCCTGGATTCACAGGACCGACCCAAATGCTTTTGAGGACCAAGTAGCCTGGCAGCAAAATGGAGCGCAGAGTGCCCTGCCAAATCCAAACCAGCAACCCTTTCTGTGGGTCTCCTTGGGGACCTGCTGCTAACTTGTGTCCCCCAGCAAGCTCCTGAATGCACCCTGCACAGCAGTGCCAGCTTCCACTCAAATGGGTAGCAAGAGGGAGCGGGCCTGGAGAACAGATACTCAAATGAATCTAGATTTGCACCCGGGGTGGTGCCAGGGGACGGTAACCCAGCCTGGGAAAATCAAGCAGGTCATTGCATGGGATTTTAAATGACTGGGAGCTATTATTTGGTATACTATATTATTACTATATTGGTATACTATATATATTATTTGGCATGTACATGTGGATTGCAGCATTTTCTCTGGAGAAAAGCCTCCAGGCAGTGCCTCCACCTAACCAGCTAACAGTTAGGCTTTCTGGGGAATTACAAATGTGAATATTAGAAACAGGAATGGAGTCAGAGTTCCATCTTACAAAACAAGCCCCCCCCAAACCCAACAAAATAATAAAAAACCCAAAACCCATCAGCCCCAGATGCTTTAGGAAAACACAACAATTCTCTAACATTCCCAGTCAAACAGAAACTTGCTGAAGGAGGGGAAAAAAATCTTTATGCTAATACTAACTAACCTTATGGCAATTGGCTTATTGCTACAGTCTTAGAAATATATAGGTTCTGCTATATATTTTTACCGCTCAGGGCACCTTCATATTTATATAACTCATTACTCCAATTCTTGGTAGATGCCACTAATATAAATATTGCCTGAAATCATTGCCTTTAGACTGAGTTGCTTCCTACCGCTCTTTCCACTCACTCGTTCCCTTCACCAGTCTCTTTATAACCCATGGACAAGAGCTTGGCATCTGCACACAAGCAGTGCCAGGAGTGCCATAACAACTGGAAGAGCCCCCATCACATTATTTACTATTATTATTATTAGCCCTTTTGCTGCCTTCTCCAGGTACACTCTTATTTTTCACAGCTGTTTCCCCTTGCAACATGAGTAGGGACACTTGCATCTCTTCAGCCACTGGGCAGATTGTTGACAAGACACTGTAGAAACTACTGAGTTTTATTTGCTCTAGAACATAACTTTTAGTTACCAGAACATACAACCAAAGGAGAGGAGGAAGCAGGAAAAGAGAAGCACATAAAACCAAAGAAAAGGTTTGCTGTTCTTTTTCAAAGAGAAAGAAAAGACAAAAAGCATGTGTCTAAAAAAAGATTTACATCCTATTTCATCCATAAAGAAAAATAAAACCTGACATGCTCAACAGAAACACCCTAAGTAAAAGAGGGAGTGTGAGGGTGGGAGACATGCTTGACCAAAATTTCCAGTATTCGACCTCTGGCAAAAGCAAAAGAGATGCAGCACACAAGAATCAGGAAAATTCATGCAGCGAAATGAAACCTCCTAAGAATTGGAATAACTTCACTGAATGATGCCAGGAAAACAGAAAAGAGAAAGAGAGAGTACCTGTGTACCTCCGACAGAGAGGAATCACTTTCATCAGACCTACAATCAACAGTGGTGGGATTGTGAGGAGAAAGAATATAGGTATCAACAGCAGAGTCAAGTCTCCATATGAGCAGAACAAACAACAGCACGGCCGAGTCAGAAATGCAATGCAAATCCACATAAAGTACACAGCATTGCTCAGGTTATACCTTACGCCTGTGATACTATTGGGGAAAAAAGCTTTAAATGGACTTCTTTGACACTGGTAAACTGCCTCTGTGCAAGAAGCTGAGTGACACCAACTAAACCATTTCTTATTTCCCCAATATTTTCGCGTAGAAGAAAAGGCAACAAAGTAAAAAGAGAAGATGTGTAACCGAATCGGCCTCCATGACTTAATGCCTAGGCAAAATATCAAAACAAACCAGCAAAAAAAAAAAAAAAAAAAAAAAATCAGGTGAAATTTAAAAGAAACTGAAAGAAAATGGCAACCAAAGCAGAAGAATGGTTTTAGTTAAGATAACGTGTCTGAGAGCTGACGTGAAACCATCATTTCGCTGTCCCGTTGGGCTGGGGTTTTTCTCTCCCGAGGCTCCGCGCTGGTGCAGAGCAGACGCGCGGGTGGAGGCGGCGCTGCGCTCGGCCATGAGGTGTTTTCTCCTCACGACGGAGTTGTGAGAGGAAGGCTGGATCCACGCGTCCTGGCGCTCCCAGGGTTTATGCAGAGCTAACTGAAGTTGAAAGGAGTTTTTAACACTCAAAGGTCCCTATCACACTTTTTTTAAATAAGCCGAGAGCGGGAAGCTGTTAAGGTAGCCTGTGTCCAGGCAGTCTCTGGCCGCGCTCGGAGTGTCTCCCAACGCGGACGGCGCTCCGCTCCACACGGAGCTGCCCCTGTGAAGTCACACTTGTCACCTGCGCCTCGAGCATAGACAGCGCAGGCGGGTCCCCAGCGCTCACAGCTCCCCTGTAAGTTGTTAATATTTCATCTCGGAAGATCTCTGTTATTATCGTTTCTGTACAGTACATGGGAGGAAGCATGTTAACCAGTACTTTAACTGTTGTAGACATTTTTATCTGTGTTTGGTGTTCAAAGTAGCTCAGAGAATAAAACTGAAACTGCACAGGATGACTGGACAGTGTAAAGAAATTAGTGCTTCAGGGATTTTGAATGTGGTGAAAATATCAACCTCTGATCTCGATAAAGGCCTGCAGCTCAAACGGTCACTCTGGCCTTTGTGTTGGGTCCCACAGCGATGGAGAGGAACCTGCAGCCCCTGTGCAGATCGCGGAGCGCTTGAGGCATCCTCAAAGGGCAAGTACGTTCGCAGAATGAGACTGTTCCGAATTTTGTTATGTGAATAGCAGGCTGTATTAACAAATCTTTATTCCTGGTAGCAAATTCTGTGCTGACCTAAGAAAAGTTTTGTATTTAACTTAATTCCCACTTAATTTGTGGGAAATCTTTAACTTTTGGAAAAACAACTTGCTGTTTAGCAAACTGCTGTTTAATTCAGGTCAGATTGAATTTGTACTGTTTCTTTATCACGTGGAATTTGGATGCAAGAGCCAGAGAGAAATACAAATAAGTTATTTGTAAATGACAAAGCTGTCTTCATATTTTTAATAACAATATACCATTACTGTATACCCAGCACTTTTACAGAAATTAGGTTAGCGCAATTCTTCTATTATTGTTATAACTTAAACTCATGCTGTTTTCCAGCAAGTGACTATACAAATTGCTCTGTAGATGCTGCAGAAATCATTTATAAAGTAATTCCGTGGTGCAGCGCTGAAAATGGTTAATAAAGCGAGGAACTGCTTGTAGCTTCTGCATTAGCCAAGTTGGTTCTAGTGGGAGCAGACAGTCCTAGCTATGCTGAATAGTGAAACTGCTTTCTAATTCTTGGTCACTCCAAGGCTTCAACGTTAAAAGTACTATATGAACAACCAGTGAATTTGGTAAGGGAACACTGTAGTTTTCTCAGGACCTCAGCCAGGACAGTGCTGCTGTAGTAGAGATGAAAACATTCCTCAGATACTGAATACAAGCATGGGTATACATGTGCACCTTGGTAAATCCAGAATGCTTTATAACCTGTGAAGCAGTTTGCTCTGGGGCTAGCTGTTTTTTTCCTGTTGACCAGCACGCAGTTTCGGTCGCACTTGTTTCACTGCCGGTCTGCAGCTACCAGGCCCACATGTGACTGTGGAGGCTTTTACTGGTGACCAACTCTCTGTGTCCAGACTGCAGCTCACTGTGTGCATCAGAGACACAGGAGACAGCACCCACCTAGCCCAGCAGTGCATGCAGCCCGCCACAGCCAAGAGTTATTAGTGCTTCAGAGACACCTCGTCAATGTGAACATGCACTTTATACAACCATGGCATGTCGGTTGTCTCCTGATGTATCTTGTTCTCAGCTTTGAAGCTTGAATCCCAAAATGCTATGAGAACACAAGTTCATACATAGCACGGGAGACAGCTCTTCACGCAAGATCTTTGGCTGTTAGCTGGAAAGGCAGCAGAATGTCTGTATTTTTCCTGGACCTGTAGTACAGGTTATTGTACCTGAGCACTGATGGTCTGTGTATTTCATTATTGTTTGAGATCCAAGTCAACTTTAAAGAATCAAAATTTGACTAAAGTCCCTAGAAATCAAGTGATATAGTTTGTGCTACCATAATGTTTAAATACAATTTCTTCTAATTTAAAAGAATAGTGTTAGTTTACCAATTGTTCTTCATTGGTATTGATGCCCTTCAGAAGTTCTTGCCCTTGGAATACTGAGGTAGATTTTCTTCAACCAAGTGGTATTTTCAGCAAAGAATGATCTAAGAAGGTTGATTTGGAATTTCTGTTAGTTATTGCATCATTTTGAATATAAATCTTTCAAAATATTTGCTGTCCTCAGCAAATAGCAAATTTAGCAAGTTGCTAAACTTCTAGATGACACTATTTTCTTTAATCTCATCCATCTTAAACATTTTAAGAGAGAAACAGTTTATATTATACAAACCAACTTAATGGAGGCTTGTGTTTTTGCTGTTTCTGTAGCCCAGTGTATTGAATGGGAATTACAGTCTCAGGTGACCAGCTGTGTGGTTTTTTTTCCTTCTTAGTTAACTGTTCACATTGTGGTGCAGTGCTTGTTGTTTGCTTTGCAACTTGAGTTGACAGTTGCAACACTCAAATACATTCTTCTAGATTATTTGAGTGAACCTACCAGTTCCATAAAGCTGTGGAGTTGCCTTAATTACTGAAGTCTGAATGCAGTCTGTGCAGTCGAATGCAGTCTGAAACTGCATTCGAGCACAAGTTTCCTAAAATGCCTAGCATTACTGAAATGATTAAAATTCATGGAAAATCTTTTCTACCCAAAATTAAATATGCACAAAATGACTACAAATAGATTATATGTGCAGTTCCTGTGCTTTCCAGACAGGAGGGAAAAAAAATCTATTTTCTTTCTATTTTCTTATTTTGCACACTGGAGGCATATTACCGTGTATAAAATATGGCCGTCCGGCTTTTAAATGTACATCCACTTCTAAACTTCATTTATTTTGGGGCGTCGAATCTTAAGGTAGTAAAAGCAAAAGCGCGCGTGCAGAAGCATTCCGCATTTATTTTTGGGATTAAACTGACATCTACTGGTGCCCTGCACTAGTGTGCGCAGCGGTGACGAACGCGCCGCGCACCTGCTGCCGTGCTGACGTGGACAGCACGGAGGTTGAGTGCTGGTGCCGCCGGAGCCGCTCCTCGGAATTTGGAGTGTGCCTGTGGCGACTTCGGGCACTTCTGGCTGATCTGAGCAGGGCATTTGCTGCTGCCGTCCGCTGAGCAGGATCATCTCTTGCGTGGTGCCAGCTGGATGGATCCGTGCCCTGCGCTCGCTTCGCGCTTTGTGTGTGTTTTGGGGTCTAGATCCTGGTCCCGCACACCTCGTCCCCTGCCCTGGAGCTGCCGGATGCTCTGGGGACACGGGAGCTCCCTTGCTCCTTCCTGCCCAAAGCAGATTAAAGCACTTCAGTAACAGCTCTCATCAACAGGTTCATTTAGATTGGGAGGAGACATAATAAGGTTTAGTACGCTGCTTGCCTGCCTTTTCCAGAAGTAGCCAGAAATTCATTATTTGGTGTAACTTGGTGCACATTTCTGAGGCGGGTTAGGCAGAGGAAGGAGTGACATACTTGCTACAGAGCTTCCCGATGGTGTCTGACTAATCGCCTGTGAGGAAACAGGCTCAAAACCACCGTCTGGGAGTCTTTTCCCCATTCCTTTATTTGCGTTGCTGCCAGTAATCCCGGCCGCCGCAGACGGGGAAGGACGTGCCCGCAGCGCTGCGGAGGGGCCGCGCCGCCCTCGGCCGAGAGGAGGGAGAGCGCGCGGCGGCGACGGCCGGGCCGAGCGGCGGAGCG
>JAWLRI010000001.1:9432564-9476228 GCA_034781795.1 Crypturellus tataupa | reverse complement strand
ATAAGAAAAGGAAACAAAGTAAAAAGAGAAGTTTTTTAACCGAATCGGCCTCCATGAATTAATGCCTAGGAAAAATATAAAAAAAAACCAGCAAAAAAAAAAAAAAAAAAAAAAAGGAAGAAAGTGTAGAAGAAACACATTTAAAATGTTAATCTTAAAAATATATTAAACAGGTAGCTCCCTGCAACAGAACCAGCAAGTTGTGAATGATCAAAATTCAAAATTCTTCACCTCTCATTTTCAAAAAAAATTTTAAAAGGGAGAAATAAAAAGTAGCAACAATAAAAAAAACCCTCAAACATGAACAGTTGTATTATGTCCTAAAAAATCCTTCATCTTTAACTCAAACCAAACAGATTCAGTAGTTTCAATTTAATTTCAAAGTTAGTGAGGAAGAAAAAGGTTAGGCTTATTAAAACTCAAAGCATGTACAAAGCTTCAGATAAACTATATCAAGTTAGTAGTAAGATAATAAAGGTTCTGCAGTTGAAATAAGGCAGTTATAAGCATAGTTAAGAGTATGGGAAGCCTTGCAAGCTATTGCTTGGTACGTGGTGATTGTAGACCAGTGGAAAACAAAGTTATACAGAAATAACGGCATGAACAGATATGAGGTATTTCTTGTTGTGCTACAGTCACAACCCAACGTTGATTCCAAGTTGGAGCTGGAGTTTATGGGCTCTGCAGAGAGTACTGCTATCAGGACTGAAACTTGGCAGGAAAGATGCTTTTCAACTCAAGGTCACTGCAATCTGGACTAAGACTCCTGCAGAAGCAGATGCCTAACCTGCCAGGAAACTGGGGGTTCCCTCTCCTAAATAAGGTGTCACTATCCACTGCTCCTCCAGATCTCCTTCCTCTGTCCATCTGGTTAATACATCGGATCCTCTCTGAACAACTGCACGAACTGAGACATTTCAACATCTTGCTGCCTGGGTTGCTGAGTAAGTGTCAAAAGCACCATTTCCTAAACTGTCAGCTAAGTCCTACTTTTCAGAGTAAACACACACACAATAATACATACATCTAAGAATTCTAGAAATCTTTTCTGTCACGGTTGAAGGATTTAAAACTACAAGTACCAGACATAGTCTAGAAAACAGGAAACAAGGTTCAGCAGGAAATTGCTTGTCTATATATTTTAAAACAGATCCATGATTTTAAATATCTCTTCGAAAAATACATGAAGACACAGGAGTGTCTCCTCCTGTCTTGCAGGAGGAGAGCAAAATATCTAATAAATACTACACTGATAACTTGAGTGCATTTTGCAGTTCCTTGGTTGGGGACTGAGGCTTCCCTCTGTGACTTACTTATCCTGCTGAACTGATGTGTTTCCCTGAGAAACAGTAAGACGACTAAAAACATTCATTTCATTACGGGGCCGGCTTGGTGGGGAAGTAGGAGGTGACAGACTAGCCTCTGGGCCTCCAGAATCTGAGCTACAAGAAAAAAAGAACATCTTCTTTAACAGGGTTACGAATGGTTAGAGATGTTAAATGAAACATGCCTCAAATGTTAGAGCCCCTTTTCTTAAGCCAATAAATAAAATTATAATGCTGGCTACAGATGTTTCCCAGCGAAGTTAATAACCCTATAAATACAAACTGCTGCAGGTTGTAAGGTGGCACAACATTCAAAGTTTACTTCTTAGCAGTGAAAGCTCTAGGCATAAAACACACACAAAGAAACTCCTGAAAACTGCAGTTTCTTAGAGAAACTGATATATTTTTTCTTAATAGGAAGGAAAAAAAGTCATTTGCATATGTTCAAAAGCACATTTTTTTCAGTGCTTGACAGTGTGTTATCTGTGTACAGAAAAATACTCTAGCCAAAACATAAGCACACAAAAATTCCTAATCAAAAAAACACCCACATATCAGTTGAACAATGGATAACAATATAATTGCCACCAGGTAAAAACTGTCCTAGAATTAAAGAAATAGAAAATATGGTTTTATTTTTTAAGAAGATATTCCCAAGGTTTAAAAATTATTTCAAAGAAAGTAAATGTAAAAGAATCTTACAGTTTTTGTTCCTTTGACTTTGTCTTTTCCACTGTTTTCTCATAGGCTTTTCTCTTGGCTAAAGGTGAAGGTTCAGGTATCTTCTTCTCTGAGACAGATGACTGTCTAGACCTAAAACAAGAGGCATCATTATTGTCCTTTATATATATATATATTTTTTTTTTACATTAGTTATTGCCTCTCTTGAATCTATTCAGTCTACTCTAGATTTGTTCTCAGGTTTTAACATCCAGATGGAGTAACCAAACGTATTACCTGTCATAATTCATCAACATATCAAGAGCCAGATATTGCAAATGTATAGAAGATCTACTAATTCTATTAACCAGAAAAACTGCAGTGGTTGGAGAAGGTATCTCAATCTGAGACTACAGAGAAGATGGAAGTTCTGACTGAGACCTTAATTGTAGATTCTGTAACTTTCATCTACAACAGACCACTTAAAATACAAAGACCAGAAAAATCATAACAATTCTTACATATTAATTAATTTTGTCATTAGCATATTCATTAGTTTCAATATCAAATTCAAAAATAAGAGGAAGAAAAAGTATTTTCAATTAACAGTTTTATTATTTATGACACTGCTTCTCTTATTCCCTCCCTCTTCCTCAATTTCCCATCCTTCCTCCTTAGGTCTCTTTGAAATCATTCCCAGTTCAAAGTCACTGAGGTCCTTCTCCCAATATTTTACTCCTCCTTTAAATTAACAAGATGATCAAGAGTATAGTATACATGTTAACATGCAAGTGCATGTGGCCTGTGGCGAGGCAGCCCAGCCCAGGCTAATGCAGTTACTAGGAACCATCTTCTACACCAGGAAAACTGTGCCAGATTCCTTCAGGAGGAAATCTGTGCTATATGGAACCCATCTTTGTGGAGCCTGCAACAGTACACAGTATTTCCGGGAAAGCGCAGCCAAGACCAGCTTTTTTTTTTGACAGGAAGGGTGACAGAGCACTGGAACAGGCTGCCCAGAGAGGTTGTGGAGTCTCTCTCTGGAGATCTTCAAGACCTGCTTGGATGCAGCCCTGTGCCATGTGCTCTAGGTGGCCCTGCGTGTGCAGGGGGGTTGGACTAGATGACCTCTAGAGGTCCCTTCCAACCTCAGGCATTCTATGATTCTTCTTGACTGATCTCTCACAGCCGATTCCATGCCCACCTGCAAGGTGACGGGCCCACCTGCAGGACCTCGTGCTACAGTTAGATGCAGACCTCAGTATTGACACCTGCAAATAAACAGGGCTTTCAAAAGACAGGAGGAGAAGTAATGACCTGTCCCTTTGCACAAAAACCTCGTGGTGCATAACGGAGGGGGAATGGGTGGCAGGTTCAATTCTCTGCTCGAGGCCAGGACTCCCATTTCTCCGTAGGGCTCCCTGACCGCTAAGCATAATCTGGAGAGAACACAAGAGGGAACAAGATAAACACCCTCTCCCTGTTCACGCTGGGCCAAAGAATGGAGAAGTCCAGGGACCACAAGGCATCTCCTAGGCTCAGCCTGGTAACTGTGTCTTTCAGCTAGAGGAGGGAATCCTGGCTTTAGTCTCCCCTGCCACGGCTGCCTGCATGTCCACTGCCCAACTGCTGGATTACACAAAACGCTGGCGCCTGGAACACGAGTGCCCCTGCCTCACACTGATGTGCACATGGAGACAGCTCCCTCCTGCTTACTCAGGTACTCACATCTTCAGGTGTCAAGAGCATGAGAATTTTATGAATCATTTTTGAAGGCCTGGAAATTCTCCTAAAAATGCAGGAGTTTTGCCATAATGAACCTCCTAAGCATAGATGTAAAACAGATGCATCCTATCTGTGACCAAGACGCATTTTATTGCAGGTTTCCAGTGCCATCTTAGAGATCCCAGGATATCAGAGACGTCTGAATGGGGGTGGCAAATACATCAGTGGGGGTGGGTACATCAGTGCATCTAGAACAGCACTGGCCATCTTTGTAGAAGAAGCATGAAATAAAATTTCTAGGGCTTCAAGAGTAAGCACTTTTGGATGACTCTTACCACATCCCTACATTCCACTTAAGGACAGCATTTATTGCACACAGGATCACATTGTGCACCAGAGTGTGTTTTATTCTAACGGATATGACAGGACTAGAGGCTCAGACAGGAAAGTCAGGTGGCTCAGTAAGACAGCCTTTCTTCAGCAATGACCAGTGAGGAGCCAAACCAGTCCTGCTGCAGAACGTATCCTGTTCTGGCTGGGAAAAAAACCATTACAACCTGTGGTGAGGAAGTTGCTGGAGACTGGTAGTAGTAAAATCACTTATGTGCCAAAACATCATCAGTAACATACTTAAAATGTGAGGCCTACTGCTAAGTGAACTGATTTATTGACTGCCTACAACTGTATAATGCATCTAGGCTACAGTATAATAAAATCCTGTTTTGCCTCATTGCTAGCTCACATTCATGAATGGATATACCCAGGAAGAGGGAGCAAGGCAAAGAAGGTATTACCTGAGAGTTGGATGGCCAGGTCATAACACTTGATGTTTTTTAAATCTTGAAGTTTCTAAAGTTTCTAGCGATCTCGCACTAACTGCTGAAACAGGTTCCTTCATCTATTCTCAGCCCAAGAGCACTATTTCCAAACAGATTCTACTTGTAAAATGCACTGAAGCCATCAGCATGGGTTAATAAATACTGTCAGCAGTGTTTTACTGTTCATGTTTGCAACTTCAAGCACATGCTAGAAAAAAATGTGGTGTAAGTAATATGATGCGACTGTACATTAGAAGGAGACTGCTGTAAAAAAATTATGCAAATAGGACAGATGGATAGTGAAAAATGCCTAATTACAGCATCTTTAACAGGGAATTAGCTAATGGACACAGTTTTTCCCTATCCCTTAATGTGACAACTCATTACGCATGAGCAAGTCAAATTTAAGTGTTGCTACCTAAAATGTCAATGAATGGGTTCCTAGTAGTGAATGGCTGATAACAATGGTGATGTTGGTAGATATAAAAGGGAAAGCAAGAGTGAGTTAAAACAAAACAAAACAAAGCAAAAAAAAAAAAAAAAAAAAAAAAAACACATTAGAGCAAGAGTTGAGAGAAAGACTTATGGGACCCCAAAGAAAAAAAAAAACAAATTTTATTTGGCATGCAGTAATATTTTCAACTAGATTTTTTTTAAGTAAGTGTAGCTTGCAAGTAGAAAGTAATTTTGAGGATTCATAGTATCCCACATGCTAAACTTAACACTTGCATGCTATATGCAAGTTATTGTATAGAACTCTGCTTTTTAAATATAGTCCACACAAAATGCCTCAGAGAGATTTTATGCAATTTTAGGGCCATTTCCAGGTACTATTACTGCATTATATAATGTTTTTCTTTGCATTTCTGCTACTTTAAGCAGATTCTCATTATCTTCCCAGAATCTGTATTTCCCATGATTAATTAGCAAAGTATCCAAGCTACAAGATGATTTTTAACCTGATATTTAGAAACAAGGCTACAATAACTTCCCTAAAAAAAAAACTTAACAAAAGCATATTCTGTAAAAGGCACAACAGTGCCTTTATACTTTCTGGAGTTATGATAACAGAAGGGAAGAAAGGCTATTGTCAGTATTATTTAAGCTTCAAGTATATCAACCTCCTGGGTGAAGTTAAAATAGATTACAAGAAATTCGCAACGTGCATTTTTAAAAAGCGGAAGATAATTAGTACAGCGTGGCCAAACTTACATGCTGCCTATCTTAGAAGGTAAGCCAGATGATGGGGGAATAAACTCTCTGTCCCTAGCAGAAGCATCATTTGTGTCAGCAGTCATCCCACTCTCCTGGGTTTCTGAAACAGCCGTAAGAGGGCCAGGCAAAGCAGAGTCTGTAGCACTAACGTCGGAGCCTAACAGCAGCTCCATCTGGGTCGTGGTCCTCCGGCGAGCCTGGAAACACAGAGGAGGCAAGCTGTGATTTAAACATTTCATGGGATGTACTGGAATGCTACATTTAATCTTACTGTTAACTGGCAATTAACTTCCCACTCAATTCACTTGGCAACTGCTTTTGGAAAGTCAATTGTGGAGCTGGCCTGTACTTTTTGGTAACAACAGAGGAAGCTAGTCCAATTCAACAGCATGAAACTTTGATTTGACAACTGTTTGAAAAGGATATCCTTGGAAACCAACTCTGAGCTGGAGCAGAATATTACTTGCATAAGGTTTATCTGAATGAAGTGTTATAAAGCAGAGGAATAAAGCAAAGTGTGAATTTAAACAGTTGCAATTATATTGGCGCAACTTCTCATGCTGATGCTTATTTTGATATAAAAATGCCTGCATCTAATGTAGGTTATGTCACTCCAGAAGTAGTTTAAGCCAAGACAAACAAAAACTCCCCGTTTTTCAACGGGGAGTTTTTCAATATTCAAAAACAACAGAAAACTTCATAAAGGAGTTGAGCTTTATGCAAACATAGCCATTCTTTAACAACTGATCATACACGTTAGCTTTGGTTGCTGCTGTGGAATTAAGATCTAACCCTTGGGGATAGAAAGGCCACAGGAGTGGGGAATAGAGGGGGAAAGACTCATGCAGTCTGAGCAGAACCTTTCCAAAAATGATGGCCACCTGCTTTATTTTCTACCAGCATTTTCAGGGCAAACCTATCCAGTCTGTCTGCCTAAAGACCTGCAGACCTATGAATGCTATGAGAAACGTGACAATCAACTTAGGTATGTTCCTCTACTGCCAACTCTAATTAAGATCCTGAAGGCCAAATATCTATTTACTTTTTAAACTTCCTTTATAATTCTACAACCAAAAAAGCAAATTGTATATGATAAGCACGTTCCTAGTTCCCACTGGTATCAATATTAAACGGCAGCCTAGTTGAACTGTAGATCTACTCAGGTTTGGCATGCTAATAACTGAAGAAAGTCTTTCTTCCTAAAGCTGTAAAAATTCAACCAGAAAACATTGAAAAGCATATTAAGCTTCTTAGAAAGCAATATCACATGAAAACATCCTATATATGAATCTTGTAAACAATTCCCCTTTGCATGTGTTCATTCCCTAACATGTCTTAACAGGAAGGCAAGAGTATCCCCCCAGAAGGTGCCACTAAAATGTTTGTTATCACACAGCCTACCTTGCTTTTGGGTTTGACTTCACCACAAAGCTTCATGAGATCTGAAGACAATGAACTAAAAGAACAATTGGAGCACAGTGAAAAAGAAAACTTCACATTTTTGCAGCATATATATTTTTATTTGATTTTTTTTTCTACTGAATTGGTGGATGAAATGGAAGAAAACTATTTCAGATGTATTTTCTAATGGATACACAATGAGTTACTGAGAAGGCCAGAAGCAGTTACTTTACTAAAATCAGAACCAGTTACCTAGTTAACAAAAATTGCTCACCTCCCTTCTGCCCCAGGACTATGCAGCGGGGCATCCTCATCGGTACTCTCTTCCAAATTTTCTAGAAAATTTCCAAAGGAATAATGTTAGTCAGTTCATCCACACCACAGAATTTGCAGCTTCTAAGTGCTATATAAGACAGCTCAGAAAATGGCTGACAATTTTTCCCATCAGGAAATATAGCTAAACTGCATATTAAATATAGAAATTTTCAAAATAGTTTGGCTGTTTGCTGAATTTTCCTGGTATCAAATCTAAGATTTTTCATACAGCCTAAAGAAATGATACGTGGTCCTCTACTGTAGCAGAACAGTAGAGATGATAGACAAGCAGAAATAAATTCTGAAAGGAAATCTGGAAGTAAAAGGAAAGATAAAACAAAGGAAAAGATAACTGCAAGACATAGAAGACAGAAGATGAAAAAAATCAATGGACAGTAAGAATGTCTTTCTGTTGTATTTGTTTTTGCTTTTTGGAATCATATTGCTCCAAGAAAGAATTAGAGCACTTACAAAAAAAATAAAATCCTTTTTTAACCAGCTTGTGAGCTAAAGCTCAGCTTATAGAGAATGGCACCAGTTGGGCAGAGGGGAAGCAAGCACCTGGTGATGATAACAGTATTTAGCACTACAGAGCAGCTTCCTATTGAGATTCATCATACAAAGAAAGCTGGTCAGTAGAAATGCCCCTGAAATGCAAGGGTACACACAGCTGTTCACAAAGGAGAAAACCTGCATGCATGTCGCACACGAACACTATCAAACCCCAGACTGATGTGTCTGCATGCAAACGGGGTAAAACATTAAGTTATATCGAGCAAGACAGGGCATATGTACAATCCAAACTGGAAACATTTTTAAATGCAAATCTTGCATTATAGAATTATTTAGAAATAAATTATTTGAGAATTATTTGGAAATAAAAAAGAACAATTAAACACCTAAATTTGTGATATTATAGGACATAATAGCTCATCTTCTTTCCATTTTACTCTAATAACACAATTGAAATATAGTTTAAGAATATCAGGAGAATATTACAAGCAAAATCTCCCTTATTTTGAACATTCTCTTGAAATTCTAAGGATTAAGTAACATCCTAATGCAGCTCCACTGTATCTCTTTTTTAATATTAGATATGCTTTAAAGATATTTATTTAATTTCTTACAGAAGATAGACAACATATGTGAGTCATATAATATATTTGGTACCCTATCAAAATATATTTAAAGTGTATACATGGACAAACTAAGTTCATGAAAGAAACAGCTTCCAGCTGAATTCTGAGAAGGTGTAAAGGAAATGAAACAAAAATGTTGCTTTTTTCTCTATGCCACATCTAATAATGTTTCCTGAACAGTTCAAAGTATACCTCAGTCTTACACCAATGCACTTCAAACATATCCAACTGCTGTATTAGTTCAACAACATATTTTTGTTTATCAAAAACACGACAGTATTATGCACATATATTAAAAAAATGATGTAAAGAAACAGTACCCCCATAACTCTCCTTTTGTGTCTTTCTGGATCCGAGCCTACATTAAATCCTTTACATGTATGTTATTACTCTGTGGCTTCTGCAGGTGAGGGGATCTAGAATACTTTTCTTCTAGTGAGATATCAAAGTCCCATCAGCAAAATAAGGGCATTTCTTTTTCATATATGATTCATATTAGGGTAATGTTACTTCATGACCTTCTCACAAACAACTTGCAATCCACTTTTACAGGTAATATCAGAAAGCAGAAGAGGGGACAGCCACAAAAGATGTTACTTGGGCACTGTGGGCTCACATCCATGGGAGCTGACGTGCCCTGTTTGATGGAACCTAGCGCAGAAGACTGTGGGAAGAGCCCAGGTAGAAGCCAGCACACAGACCAACAAGAAATGAGGCAAAATCTACATGAAGTCCTAAGTGAGAGGAGAATTAAGGTGAGCTGTGGCATATGGCTTGTAAGGAGAGCAGAGAGAACTGAAGCAGAGTGGTTTGAGGATGAAAATAAGTAGAACACAGAGGCAGCTGGTGTGACCAGCACAACTGCAATGCACAGAACCACGTTTCATCCCAGGAAACAACACTCAACTTGCTCTCTCAAGCTCTGCCCATACACTGCTGAGAGTCACATCTACCCATGTCCAGGTGTCTCAAATGGGAAAGAAAAGCAGTTCCCACTTCCATTGCTTTGGAAAGGAGTTGCTCCAGCAACACTCCAGGAGCCGACTTCAGATTATGTTACCTCTTCACAAGATCAGCTGGAATAGCAGACCACAACTGGTTTATACACACACAGGGTAGGTGTGTACTTAAAGTCTGTGGGTGAAATCCTGAGCCTGGGACGTACTTGGTCCCAAAGTGAAACCTTCCAATAGACCTACACCTTACCACAGATACACAACTGCAGAGCGAATGCCCTAACTTCAAGTCAAATATGTTCAAAAGGTTAAGAACTTACAGATTTCAGACCTGAAAGGAGGAATCAAGGGAGCAGGTCCCAAGCAGCGAATGAAAAGCACTTGTATGTGCAACTACTCTGCTTGGGATGGGGCTGACTGAGGCTGAGGTCTCAGTAGTTTAGACACACACACAGTAAAGTTTCCTGCCTATAAAGTATTAACATAGTCCCGAGTGGCTTAGGAGTTTTTAAAGCCTCGGTTCATGCTTGCAATGTGTTAAAAAGCTTTAATGAGATACACTCTAACAAAAAATTCACGATCGAGGTATTATTCCAATGCATTCAACAAGTGTCTGTTCACTGGTTCAGATGCTGTTAACACATAAAGCTTGTCCCCAGCAAAAGCAAATGCAGTGCTGGCTTCCTGCAGAAGCATTGCTCTCCCTCACCTAGGGGCTTAAAGAGCACACAGACATGAAGTTTCCATCTTGCATAAGCTTTGACACTAGTAACAGCTGATATTGCCTGGTAAACAGTAGCCCTTTGAAACAACACGTCCTGAGGTGACTGAGCTGCAGTCACCTATCTAGATTATAGTCAAGCTGTAACAGTTCACACCAACATGCTCATCTGGCTGCTTTAAAGCAAACTCTTGTACATTTGGATTACTTCAGATGTCTACACAAACTAGCACAAGACAGCTTACTGGGATTAGAAGTACCACAGACTATGCAGAAGTTTTTTGTTGACATCAGCTTTTGTTAAGCTTGAAAAGAGCCAGTTTTGTATTTGGGAGGAAAGGATAGAAGGAAATTTGTGTCATTTATTTAGGAGTCATTTAAGGGCAACAACGATTACAGAACCCGTCTCCTCCAAATTAGTGAAGCCAGTAATTGAACCCAATTGAAAAGAATGAGATAGAATCAGCAATCTGTAGAACAATTACATTATGAAATAAACCCTCTGCAAAAGGTTAAAAATAAGATGCATGTTAAGAATTACTTTTTGTCAAACAAAAAATGATAAGATCAATTTGCCACAACTATAGAAATAATATATCATGAAATAGCCTTCTATAGTCTGAACATATTGCAGGTTCACAAACAAAAATTCAGCAATTTGGTCTACAGCTCTACTTACTATAGCCACTTCTCTACTGTTAAAACTAACTATTATAAGAACTACAGGTGGTATCAGAAAGGAAGAAATGCTTTGTAAGCCTGTGGTAACGAGTACATTTTACAGAACAGTACATGCAAACTTCACACGCTCACAAATTCTAAGATGCACCAGTTAGTGAACATGAATGAATTAGTAACTCATGCAGCTGCATCATACACAGAAAGCTAAACATACTTACCCAGTGGTATGCTATCTAGGTCTGTGTAAACAACAGCAACAAGGAAAGAAAAGCAACACTCCAATCAAAACATATCCATTTAAAAAAAGAAATAAAACAAAAGTACCAAAATGTATCCTATACTTTTCATAACATCATCTCATTAGAAAAAGAATAGATGCCGTAACAGACACAGAATAGCACTTTCAAAATCACTAATGTATTGTGATTGCATAGGGTTAAACATTTAGAATTTTGTACTCAGAAGTTAAAATTATATTGTATTTCAGTGCAGTCTTGTAAAAATAACAAGCACAGTACTTGAATGTAAACTCTCAATAATGAAAAGATTCATTATTTCCCACATTCCACTGCTGAGCAGATACATTTAAGAATGATATGCATGCACATCGATGGTGAAATAGAGTTTAAATGTAAGATGTTAAAATACAGCATCTATTCAGAAAAGAACAGCCTAGAATACCCAGTATGACATGCGTGAAAGGCAAACACGGCATGCAGGTAATTATTCAAAGTGAAAGAACCCAAAATTACCTTGCAACGCATGACCCAGCAAAGCATCAAGCTCAGGATTTAACTCTGCTTTTTCTTTCAGCATATGAAACAGTAGTTGGTTTTGTGTAGCACTAGTAATTTCTGTCTGCTTAAGACGCCCTTCAAGAACTTTAATCTGAGCTTCTTTCTGGGCTGCTTGAAGACCCTATGAGAGACAAATCAAATCAAGAAAAATGACACACTAACACAACATTTTGTATAGTAAGAAAACAAATATTAAAAAAAAAAATGCAAAAGCTAAGAATACAACACAAATACACCATAATTTCCCTTCATGTCCCAAGGTCAATTTCTTTTTTTTCTTGAGTGACTCATTTAATGTTTTTACCTTCCCGCAAACATGCATTCTGTGGCTCAGACATGAGTCCCAAGCACAATGCATAGATTTTTTTGCATATATTCAACACCAGCAATTACCTGAAAATCAACACCTATTTTTTCCACAAATCAGTAAACAAATCAACATTAACTTCTGAGAGAAGTGCTGTCTTCTGGAAGGATGAAAAACAGGCAACTCAGTGAAGGTGGCAACAGCTCACAGTTGCCTTCACACTGAGAACCAGGACAATTCAGCGCTGGCAAATTTTGCTTTATCCAGTTTACTTTCCACGAGTGTAAATCCACATTAATCAGTCAGTAAATCAGCACAACTTTGCTCCTAGTAAATAGCACAGTCTCAGCACGCACATATTTCACTTGTTATATTACCTTATTGATACCCATTGTGAGGAAGTGATCAAGCAAATATCGAGCTTCTGTCAAAGTGCAAGCATTGATCACTGCTGTTACATCCAAGGTCTCTCCTTCTTCCTACATGTGCAAAAATAAAAAAAGTCAAATGGTGAAAAGAAATGCATCTTTTTAGAGCCATTCCACTAATTGTAAAAAATAGAAATAGTGACAATGTTGCAGCATCACCTAATTCACCCCCTTCACAAAATCACAGAATGGTCAAGACAGGAAGGGACTTCTAGAGATCATCCAGTCCAACCCCCTGCTCCAGCAGGGACACCCACAGCACGTGGCACAGGGTGGTATCCAGGCGGGTTTGGAAGATCTCCAGAGAAGGAGACTCCACAGCCTCTCTGGGCAGACTGTGCCAGGGCTCTGTCACCCCCACAGCAAGGAAGTTCTTCCTCACGTGGAGGTGGAACTTCCCGTTTCAACTTGTGCCCATTACACCCTGTCTTGTCACTGGCCACCACCGAGAAGAGTTTGGCCCCTACATTCTTCCCTCAGGCACTTGTACATATTGATCAAATCTCCTCTCAATCTTCTCTTCTCCAGGCTAAACAGGCCCAGCTCGCTTAGTCTTTCCTCATAAGATAGATGCTCCAGTCCCTTAATCATCTTTGTTACTCTATGCTGGACCCTCTGTAGAAGCTCCACGTCCCTCTTATCCTGGGGAGCCCCTCCCTCGACCTGCTGGCAACACTCCTCCTAATGCATCCAGGATCCAATTGATCTTCTTGGCCATGAGGGCACATTGCTGCTTCATGATTAACTTGTGGTCAATCTAGGTCTCCCAAATTCCTCTCCACAGAGCTGCTTTCCAGCAGGTCAACCCCTAATCTGTACTGGTGCCTGCAGTTATTCCTCCCCATTGTATTTCTAAACCATACTTGACAGATGTTTTTTCCAACCTACTCCACAAACACCCCATGAGGCAAACTCTACAGCCTTCCCAGGTTCTTCAAAGTTTCTGTTTCTTTGCTCCTGAAAGCTCTTGTAATCTCTAACCCAGACCTTTCTCATTGGTACTCACAGTGGAAGTAGAAAACAGTATATTCCTTCAGCCTCTGCAGCTCCTATGTATTTGTTATCCCCAGTCTCTTCCTCTCCAAAATAAACACCTTTTTGTTCCAGTTACTCTCACTAGTCAGTATATATCACTCTAGCACCCTTTGGAGTTAATTTCTTTGCGTTCACTACTCTTTTAACAATAAAGTCCTGTAACATTACACTACGCTGTCAAAATTCAGGTTTACTTCATGCAAGTAGAGCAGTAAAGCTGCTGGTGATGCGACATACACAAACTAGCCTAAGGTGAGAGGGGAAGGACTCAATCTCTGCTTTACAGAAGTACTAGCAAGGATTACGGTGCATGACAGCACTGTGACGAAGTCCAACCAGACAGATCTGGGAGATGATATCTGATGGGTTCTTTATGCTAGATCATAAACACTACACGTTTTCACATCTGTTTTTCATTGCTTTTGATAACATTCAAATTTCTGCATCACTTGGAACAGACAGATTTCACAGCTTCAATTGACTTACTAAATTACTACTTGAAAAGTCAGTTCCAAACAAGCAGCAGCTTTGCTTGAAAAGTCTTCCTTAGTAATAGAAAGTCATTGTTTCATAATGAATGGAATGGATATAGAACTATAATAGGACTGATAAAATAAGGTATGTAATATTCACATATGAAAAGCCTTAAATATTTTGTTTTTGCAAATTTTAAATATAAGAAAGTAAGAATATCAACAGCTGCAGGAAGAATTTGTATGAGTTTTTGCGACCTTCAGCCCTCCAAAATCATATTCATTTAAAGCCAATAGAATTGGCTTGACATTTAAATGCTTTGCAGTATTAACTTGTATTACACAATAAAAGTTAAACCTCAGATCTGAAAACTCAATTATAAAAGAAGTTCATTTCAAATTTCACTTAATTTTCCACTGGCTTTTACTTCCTTTACTTCCTGGTTCAACAATTATACAACCAAAACAAAACTCATTTCTAAATTCAATCATTCTCCAGACTAGTGCAGTTGCTTTTTTGTTTGTTTGCTTTCCTTGCACTTTCTCATTTTACCATCATTTGCAATAATAATAAACCTACCTTTGCTTCTTCCATTTGCATAATGTTTGCTTGGCAGTCAGAAATGCTGTCATTAATGTAGTCTATATTCGCAGTTAGTGATTCCATCTCTTCATTAATGTTCTGGACATTCCTGTCTGCTTCACTGCCACCTCCTTCCTTGATTAACTTCTCTCTTTTCTTTGAAAGCTTTTCTCTTCTTTTTGTAAGTTCTTCACGTTGCTATTTTCCCCAAAGACATAATATTACAAAAAAAGCAATGAGTAAACACTTAAGATACTTAAATGCATTTTTCATTGTTTCATTTTCTTTTCCTTGCTATAATTTATGCCAGGATTTCAGCAGCAAGAAATAAGTTTTTTAGGTGAATATATCAACATCATCTTAATGTGTTTCTTTTTATTACCACATAGAGCAATCTCATGGTCCAAAAGCTCACTGGAGATAAGAGCTTCTTTACTGACTGCCATAGAATCTGAGTAACTGCACTTATGTCAATGTAAAAGCAATTCATTTGCTGCTAATGTAAGTGTATTGGCATGAGTCTTGGCACACCTTCGCCCTTCCTTTGGCATGCCCTTTGCACTCTCACTCCAAATGGGACTCCATGCTTCTACCCTCTCCTAAATTGAGCCTATCACTAATGAGAGACTGCAGCATTTTGTCAGAAAAAACGCCTCCACACCACCAGGACTCATGCTTTGTGTTTCGAGTGCGACATAGGGTGGGTGATGTCAAGGCCTTTTTCTGACTTTTCTTTTCTGCATGCCCAATAGCAAATCACCTACCGTAAGCAACCTATTCATATCTGCTTCCATATTGGAAATGGTCATTCGCTGCATAATTATATCAGTCACTCTTCGTTCAAGTAACTGCCACTTCATCCTGGCTGCTTTCGAGGAGTAAACTCTGCTTGTCACGGCTTTCCGATTGTATTTCTTTCTGCAATGAATTGAAGGGAAACATAAAGCTGAGTGAAGGCAAGCAGTGAAACACAAAATTGAATATGGAAATGATCAAGCCAAAATACTTCTTTTTTTCCTAAGAGATAGTTTAAGAATTTCTTGCAGTTTGTCATTGCACCAAACATCTGTCTGCACTCAGTCATGAACTTCACTGCATTCTGTAATATTTTGCATTTGAAAAAGAGTTAACGAACTGTGGCATCTTATACGAGGCACTATAGAAATCAGGAGATGCCAAAGAATCATTCTCTCTTAAACAAAGAAATCTGCTTCAAACTAAACTAGAACGTCATCAATAGATCTATTCTTTTTTCCCCACTGTGGACATCAAACCAACAAATACATTTCTTAAAAACAAGTGAACTATATTTTGAAATTTGAGGGTTTCTTAGTAAAACTTATCTTTTAATGACATTTCACACTGCTCCACACTGTCTTAAATTCATAAATTCAGATTACATTTCCAATATTGCTCATTTTACAAACATTACATGGCATGTATCATCATGATATGAAGTCTATGCAATTTTCAGTTCTCTTTAGAAAGACCTAAGCAGTTTTAATCCTTACGCTGTTCCATTTGTTGCAGTTACAGATAATGCCTGGACTCTTGCAACAGGAATTCTCATCTTCTGCTGTGCCACTGTTCTTGAACCATCGCACTCAACAGATGAACTAGAACTTGGTTCTTGAAGAGGATGGTCAGGCAGACTCAGTTTTCGACTCACTTTCCCTGCCACTCTGTCAGACAGAGGCCTTACTTGCCGACGAAGGGCTGTAACCTGGAACAATAGAATGCAGAGATGTAACTACCTCTCCTTGAAATTGCAAGATTGTTCTGTTTTCACATGTGCGTTAATATTTCACCACAATA
Organism: Crypturellus tataupa; assembly: GCA_034781795.1. Classification (NCBI taxonomy): domain Eukaryota; kingdom Metazoa; phylum Chordata; class Aves; order Tinamiformes; family Tinamidae; genus Crypturellus; species Crypturellus tataupa. The sequence continues at coordinate 9,459,834 of JAWLRI010000001.1, read as the reverse complement.
CCTCTTCTGTTTTGCGCCGCAGGATAACTTCCTGATTTCTTTTCTGAGCTTCCAGAAGCTTGAGCTGATGCTGTGGAAAAAATACCAAGAGTTTGCAATATTATCTTCAGCATTTGTCAGAAATAATCTATTGCATAAAAAAGATAAACATTACATTCTAATATAAGTTTGCAAAAAGACTGTGAAAAAGTGGTGAGTCCAGTCACGAAGCTTTTATGCTTCTTCTTTGACAATGTTTCAACATAGCAATTCTCTATCAATAAGAACAGTTTTGTGTGCTAAGTACTGTGTGCGGCAATAGTAATAGTTTTACAAAGACTCACAAATAAAATAATGCTGATATTTATAGTTAATAAGCCTTCTATTTTCCATTGTACATACCACTTGAAACTATGAACCAAATTATGACAGCAGTCAAAATTACATGCATTTTGATTGAAGAAAATAGGTATGTAATGCCTGTCTGCATATATGAAAGGGCATACACCTGCATATGGAGCACATCATAATGATAAATGCTTATTCCAAACAAGTTCTTTATCTGTTAAACAACCTCTCGTTTGCGCTGTTCCTTTTTAAGCTGTGCAATCTCTCTGTTTCTTCTAGATTCAGTCATTCTAGCTTTTTCCTGCTCTTCTTTCATTTGTTTCATCAAGCGAACCTGTAAAGAATCATCACAAATATATTTAGAAAGGCTGTTTACATTCAAGGGTTATTCCCTTTCCCATGCACATAGAAATTTCTTTCAACTGCCATTTCCAATATTCTATCTGCTTGAAGCAATTTACCTCAGTCCAATTTGTTTTCTCTCAGTGATGAATAACACATAATCAGCACAGGTGCAACCTTGCCACATTTGATACAGTAACTTCTGTTCATTAAACCTAAAAGACACCCTCTCACACATACACACACACACAGAAGCAACTTAGTTTTCACTTCTATTCTCATTTCAGACTTCTGGCTGACTTCAAGAACATGGTTGTCTGGTGGATAAATAGAGGGGATCACAACCTACTCTCCAGTGAAGAAATATTCTTACACAACACTTCAATATACTGAAATGTACCTTGGTTTTCTTCATCTCTGTCACCTCCTGCTGCAGTTTTTTCAGCTGCTTTTCATATTGAGACTGATTTTTAAGTAAACGTGCATGTTCCTTTTGAGCTGTTTGAAGTCTCTGCAATTCTTTATTCATGGCTTGGAGTTTCTTCTCATATTCTGACTTAATTTTTTTTGCTTTTTCTTCTGAATAGGTCTCCACAGAACCTGAAGAGAAAAAAAATGATTCTTCTCTGCTTTTTATTAGGACATTTTCACTTCCTCGGTCACAGTTGATCACTTTCCTCTGCTTTTAGGACTACATAGTAAGCTACTTTATAAAGTGGCATAATGATGTTTTTCTCCACATTCCTTTCCTAATCATTCTTGGCATACAGTTCACTTTTCTGACTGCAGCAGACCATGAATTTCCTTCAGTTTTTCTGAATTCATTACAATTGCAGGTATCGAGTTCATCATTCTTTCTTCCTCTTAACACCAATCCATATTCAAAAACTTTTGAGCAGTAAATCAACTGCAGAAATCAACATAGGACTTTGTTCATATTTTATACAAGTTAAAAGACAGGAGAGGGTGGAGAAGAAAAGAACTTTTAACTTACAGATTATCTAAAGAATTAAGTAAAAAGAAAATCAGAGTACCTAGAAAACTCAAAATGTTCATTGAACCAAATCAAGTGCTTCCACGTAACTATCTTTAAAAAAAATATATTTTTCTCAATTCTACTAGAAACTAAGATGTATAAATTGAGATTCATTGGCATTGTGGGTATGAACTTGTTTGTTCTCTGCAATTTCTTACCACACATGCAAAAGGAAGCAAGAAAAGTAGCAGAAAATTCACTTTGATGACCCTACAAAATATTTAGATTTAAATAAAATTGTACTTCTTACCCAAATTTTGAAGAACCTGATCTCTTTCAAGTTGAGTGTCTCGAATCTTGTGTTGTAGCATCATTAGTTTCTCCTCATACTGCTTTTTTAGGGTTTGCAGTCTTCGCTGGCTATTTTCTAGCTCATCTATCAGTTTTTGCTTAATGGCAATTTCACAGGTGATATTGGCCAAGTCAGCTTGGTAATTTTCTAAAAGTAAGAAGATTTGGGGAATTAAATATGAAGATAACATTGAGGACCACATAAATGTCACATCAATATCCACTGCAGTATTAGGATGATTTCCTAATGTGCAGCTGTACATAGAAGAGTTCTACACAGAGTAGAAGGCAGTGAACTAAACAGTTATCTGCAGCTCAGGAAAAAGCCTCCTCTATAAATGCTCTCCATCCTGGAACTAGGAAAGAAGAAGGGACAGGTAACTTCCTCATTAGATCATAGTTACCTGTATGTTATAATTACAACCTGTCCTTTCCCATAACAAAGTTACATAGGCTGCCAAGCATAAACTTCATATTTTGGATATTCTAAGTAAATAAGAAGTATTTTACCACGCATCCTTTTAAGGATCAGTATGAACACTTGATGAGATGCTCATTAAAACACATGGCACATCAGAGCCATAACCAACAAAGAACTCACAAAACATACAATTCACAGAGCACTATGGCCCATGAGTTGCCAAGATGATAACTTGCTTAACAAAAGAAAATAAATAGCAAATAGTACTTTGTACCAAAACTTGTACAAAATTTTGCACTAAAATCACCTTTTTCATCAGAGTCAGAATCTGATTCATCTGAGCTTTCAACAACTTCCATGTCATCTTCATCCTCATCTTCCTCCTCTTCTTCATCCTCATGATCACTTACTTCCTGAATTTCCTCCTATAAAACATATGGAACGCAGCCATTAAAAGTATCCACCTTTTTATGTCTCCCACTCGCTTGTGGTCATCACCGCAAAGCAGCAACATTCACCTGATTCATTCCCAGTCTGAACAGACATCAATGGACAAATACACCAAGGCAATAGCTTTTAAATACTTACCACTTCCAGATCATTATTCTCTCTTTCCGAAGTGCCTTTTTCATCTTTCTTCTCCTGCTCATTGTCTGTGCTCTCCTCTCTAACACTAGCAGAAGAAGCCCAGAAAAGAAATATTCACAAACAGAAACTGTAAGCAATTCCCAGTCCCAAACTAGTAACTCAAATTTCCAACAAAGATGAAAAACACAGTGCCATTAGTCAAAGACACGGAGCTTGGGTTTGGGTAAAACACAACGTTCAGACTCCTGCAGATAACAAAATAATACTGAATTACTCTTGCACAGTCTTAGCTTGCACAATAATGTTAATGATTGCCACATCGTTTCACACTGTATTGCGAAGTTGGAACAACCAGAATACAATTTTTTTCAACTACAGCAGTACTCATTTTGTGTGGAAGCTGCAGTGCACCCAGACAAAGCAAGAACATTGTGTGCAAGTATAACAAGTATCAACTGACATCATTTCACTCTCAAGCTAAAACTGAGTCTACCATGCTCATGATCATCTGAAGAGTTACACTTAAACCTTGAGAAACAATATCCTAGTTTATCATATTATACCTGCTCTTTCGATCAGTCATCTACGTGGACACAAAGGCATGCACAAATTGCCACTGACAGAACAACAAAAAGAAGCAAGAAATACTAAATTTTTGTAATACAACTGTCTCAAAGAGAAGCTTTTCTCAAAGCTTAAAATTACGTATCTTTCTGGGTTTCAGAGTGGGATTTATAAATGATTTAAATGTCAAGTACCTTAATATTCTTTCCTTTCTTGACAACCTGAGCTGCAATGATGGCTTATGCAAACTACAACATTTTTTTTAAAGGACTGATGAATTAACTAGTAGGAGGCTTCTTTAAGTACACAGCTGAGGTGTCACATGCAAATGTTAAAATTTAAAACTTGATAGCATATTTTCATGGATCAAATGTCTGTCGCTCTAGCACTACACACGCAACACCCAAACCATCCCAGATAGAGAAAATTGTGACAGAACAGGGTGAAGCACCCTGGGGGCAGTCATTATAGAAATGTGATTAAGATCACATAATGTGGTAACCATTTCACACAGCTTCAGTCACCTAAAAGTTTGGCAAGTCTGTGTAGTCACCTGCCCAGGCAGGTTAAATGATGCACCGTAAACCCACATCTCCCTCCACGACAAAATGACCCACAGAGAACGTTGGAAGCAAAAGGTCTGACCAGGTTTGTACAGGAAATAATGTCAAGCAAGGAACACAGACCCATGTAATCTCATTTCCACAGGTTCTTATCTCACTCAGGCCACAATATATTTTGTTTTAGGTTCATTAGCAAGCCTATGTCTTAGCAGATCTGAGCTGCAATCTGGACGCAGAAAAATAAAAGCTCCTTTAATTTAAGGACAATAATTCAAGGACAATGGACACATGTTCACAAGGACAATGTTTACAAGGGTGATCCTTCTTTTATAATCTTCATCTCCATTGCCCTCTGTGACTGACAAATTTATATACTACCTTGACTGAAAGCAAACTGAGAGAGTGGTTAAGGCTTCAGTCACATGTAGACTTTATTGAAGCAGGAAAGTTCAAGATCTTCCAGGCTCTAAATGCCAAATACACCAAAGTAATATACTACTCCTGTAGTACATATTGCCTGCTATATATTTCATATCATATGAGCTTCTACACCTTCCTTCCTCCATCCCATACAGGCTGCGCAAGAAGTGTGCTTCATTCTGTAGGGATTCCCAAAGATGCCACCACCCCACAACTGCCCACACTGTACAGCCCCAAAGGTAACCTCAGCTCAACAGGACTTCTTCCTGTTCAAACATTTGTTGAAATACAAAATAGAAAACAGAATTCTGATAGTCAAACAAACTACTCCTAAAGCACTCATGAATCTCCCAACTTCTTTTCATGTACAATAACTGATTATTGAAATGACAGTTAATTAAAAACCTGGGAAATATTCCAACCTTCTTTCTTCTTGACTGCTTTCCTCAAGTTTCTGTAGCCTTCAAAAGCACGAGGGACAGTATTGGAAGGCCAAGCCAATGAAGGGCAAACCAGACAGTGAAAAGCAAAAGCGATAAGAAGGTAAAAAAAATGATATATGAGCTTGTGGAGTTTAAAATGAAATTTTAAAAGATATCATCAAGAGACAATAAGGTGTAAAAAGGTAATACATTTTGCACAGTTGGAAAGTAAATAGAAAACAAAGAAGAAGCATTTGTAGGTTAACTAATCTATCACTGTCAACTACTATAAATTCAAGTAAAACTAATGAAGTTTTAGATATAGAAAATCTATTTCACTTTAAGAATTACTTCTAACAGGGATTCAAAACTCCTCAAAATGTTCTAAAAACAATGTTTTCTTTTGCCACTTAAAAAGCTAAATACTTAAGATCAGCAGGGCATAAAATATTGAAAACTTTAGCAAGTTCTACCTTTGAAGCTATATATCCTCAGGAATACAACGACACAAAAAAAAAGCAATGCTTAATTTTATATATGCTCACAGCATATTATAATTGAAATCAGTGGTAAAATTTTTGTAATAATATTCTAAATCACATATTCTGAATATAAGCCATGTAAAAAACTGCTAACTGCATTTTTAAAATAAAAAGCAGAAATTTGCAGTTTGTTTATCTGGGATTCAATAAGTATATGCCAATGTTTGCTTGTTATCTTTAGAAATTAACAAAAGTAGACATCAAAGCAATGAAATGGACAAAATGTTAGTACTTTTATAAGCCTTCTTTAACAAAGTGGGGTATATTACTAAAGAAATGTTTGCATGACTTAAATGCAGAAATGACTTCCATTTCAAGAACTATGACCTCATGTTCCCAAAATGAGTTAAGTTCTGAGTTAGAGTTTTTTCTGCCTTTCTACTTACCCCTGTCTGCCTTCTTATTTCAACATCACCTAGGAACTAACATGCTGTAATTATATCACTAATTTAGTTTTTTAAAGGTTAGGGATGTCAAAAGGCAGTAGTCAAAAAAGGTTACAAAACATGCAAGTCTGATTAAGGATTGAAGGGGACATAGTTGATTTGCTCCAGGGCTCTTTTGTGTAGGTCACAGTGTCTGTGTCACACTCCAATCAAGCATGTCAGTATTTCAGTAGCCAAAACATCACTGCTCTGCAAACAGTTTCTGACAGATAGTATGACAGATGCTTATTGAAGGCTACAGATAAAGCACTACATACCTGCTGCATACACTCAAAAACCAGCACTTAGCTGTTCAAGCTACCTCAAAACAATGTAGATAAATTACATGCATTTAACACCATGCAACTTTGATCTCACTGACCCACAACCAGGAAGCAAATAGAAGGTAGTGGATGGGGCAGAGCTGTTATCTAGGCTTCCCAATCCAGTTTTAATGGGAGAATGCTGGCCAGATGACCTTAAGAGAATGGCTGTCCTGCAAAGGGAGCACTAGTAGAGAAAAGTAGCTAAATGCCTGTGGAAGACAGGAGAAGAGCATAGAATCCCTATCAACCTGCAAGGCAACAAACCCACTACCAAATTCTGAAATTGCAATAGAAGAAAAATTTAGAATGGTATTTCCTGAGCATAGAATTTGTATTTCACTGACTGTAGAGAAGCATTTCACAGTTAACAAGTATGATATACCATAGGTGCATAATTCCAAAAATTCCAGTTTTTCTTCATTTCTCCTAACATATGCATCTCAGAAATTTTTGTTTATCATCAAGCAAGCTATAGATGTGCCTTTCATAATCTATCACCACTTTAAGACTATGATCCCAGTCTAGAGAATACAAGACAGGCTCAAAAATTGAGGTTGGGCCATCAAGAGGTCCCTTCCAATTGAAATTACTCTATGATTCTATAATTTCCAGAATGTATATAGCTGATCCCAAATACAGTTCATGACAAGTAATCCTACTTCTGGATGCAACTGCTGGACTACCAAATTCAGAAGTTTATTGTCCTGGTGTGTGGCTACAGATGCCTCTTGAAGGAAAAGGACCCCCACAGTTCTTTCTTCATAGGTATGTGGGACAGAACTTTGAAATGCTTTCCTCAAGTAATCATCTCCTGGATATTGGTTGCTGTATCTAGAAACCTTTGCTAGTTTTCAGGAAATCATCCAGTCTAGTACTAAATACTCAGGCTCCAATCCAAGTACATTTCAGTGCATGTGCAACATTAAAATGTGTGTTGAAGCACATGGAAGCAGTATCTCTGCTCACACATTTCCAATTGCACATCCCAAAACGCTTGGCTGAATTCTGCTGATTTCACTTGATACCTCCATTCTCCCCACTAGTAACTATGAACCTGAGACAAAACACACAAACAAAAAATCTATCTAATCCCATAGAAGCTGGATTGAAAAATAAGATGGAAAAAAAGAATCTAGCTGATGATTTTTCACAAGTGTCAAGGATTCCTGTGCTGAACACATTTATGTATCGATATAGGACCCAAACTCACTGATCTCACTACCCCAGAGCTTCTAAATTAACTATTTCAGGCTTGTACTGTTTCAGTTTTACCATTAACTTGTAGAAAACTGAATGGTCACTAGTAGAAAAAGTAATAGATGAGAAGCATGGACAATTTCAGGGAAAAAGATTGAAGGGAATTCAAAGTCTTGAATTAAAAAAACAGATCCTTGCTGTATTAACTGCTGTCTGAACAGGCATTTATATCAATGTCTATAAGCAAATTAGTAGATGAAGAACTGGACAGAAAAAAGTAGTAAAGCATGGTGTTGCAATGAAGTAAGAAACGTTAAATTAAAAACATCCATAAAAGCAGAAGAGAAGGAAATCAAAAGAAGCCATTCCAAGAGCTACCAAAAAACTCCCAGATATTCAGAATATCTTGTTTTTCAGAAAGCTGTTGCATTCAGTTTCATCACAAAGTAGATGGAATTTTTTTAAACTGTTGAATTTCAGATGTATTAAAAAATTAATAATTATGGAGACTATCTGCTTTTTATGTTTGTACAAAATTATAAAATATAAAAATTCTTTACATCAGACACAATAATTCCATATATACTATATAATTTGGGGAGTAAAAAGATATAAGATAAAAACACTTACAATCTCAATGCATAAAAAGATTTGTGCAAACAAATCTACATAGCAACAGCAAATTAATTTTAAAGTCTCAGTACCTAGATAATATACCTTTTATACTAATATAAATAGAGTATTATAAAGAGAAGATTTCATGCACCACCTCTTTTTCTTTTTCCTTTCTTTTTTTTTCAATTTTTCTAGATCTTTCTTGGCTATATCTAGGATTTCCATCGTCTCTTTCTCTGAAGAAAGCATAGAAGCAGAAAATGCTGATGGTCCACCAAAGTATGTGGCTCTTGTTGAAGCTCTTGACAAATTGCGTCGAAGATTTTCATTGACTGCTTCACTTTCTAATAATTTTGCTCTAAAAAAAAAAAAAAAAAAAGAGGGAGGAGGGCTAAATATATATACATACATACTGCAGAGACAGAAACATATATACATTTTGCAAAGACAAAATGTAGTATTTTATAACATTAAGTGAAAAATCTACCATTAACTCTTCTGCATGATAGACCTCCAAGAAATAAAAATATTTAAAATATTTATTTAAAAAAAGATACAAACTTTCTTTTAAACTAAATTGGCAACAAATAATTTCTTAGAACTATAATTAATACCAGGTTACAAAGTTATCATAAGACAATGGTTTCAATCCTTGCGCTACAATGCTAAGTTATCACCATTATTGAAGACAATAACCTAAATTCATGCTCTATCGTCAGCTTCATGTTTAATATTTTGGTTTTCTATGGCTACAAGTGGCATTAGAGAGTCTTAGTTCAGGACAGTGGTTCCTGGGCTTCTAAAGCTCATACAGTAACAAAATCATCACATAACTACAGAAGTAATAACTTAATGAAAGTATTAAAGTTTATTTCTAATAAAAATAATTCAAATATATATTATGCAAATACCTGAGATCTTCAATTTCCTTGATATAATTATGAATCATGTTGCTAATTTCTTCATTTCCTTCACCTTTGAAGGATAGTGAGGAGGTAAGAGGGAGAAGGAGGGAGAAAGAGAAAGAAAAAAAGAGAGAAAAGGAGGGCAAGAGGGAGGAAGAGAGAGAGAGGATAATAACAATTTAAATATTTGCTTACAGCTATTGGGCACAGGGTACCAGCAAAGATAAATGGCTACCCACTCAGATCTTAGCTGATTTATGAAATGTTTCCTCCTAAATTGGATAGATTTTTGGTTCACTGAAAAAACAAGTTTTATTAGCAGTATCATAAAAACATGAGCTTCATCTCTACTGAGTTTTTTGTCAATGCACTTGCTAGGCAGGAGAATTTTGGCTTGGGTTCCTTCTCTGCATCCCTGCTCTGATTAGCTCATCAGAGAGAGGAAAAATTAGCAGACAAGTTTCACTTATACAAAGTCAGAATTACTAATTTTGTGATTTTTCTTATTTTGGTATTTTGTGGTCAGTATTATTAAAAAATAACATTTTCCCATTTTGTTTTCCACACTAGCACCTAATGACATCTGTGCGATAAGTCAGAAGAATCTGACAAACAGTGCACAAAAAAGACATGCAGTTGATTACTTTATGAGGTGAATGGGTCCTGAACCAAAGCAAAATAGTTATGTCTACATATAACTATGCACACAATTCGCATCCAGAAAGATTTTATGCTTCCTGTTGCTCATAAGCCTCAATCAATGGCCAAATTGGGGCCTCAAATTACTTCTCTTAACAGATGCTTCCAGAAACACAGAGGAAAGAGTTGATGGGGGCTTTTCCCTGCCCAAAGCAGGTCCATGCCTTCTACAAAGGCATGATGTTTTTCAAAGGGACCCATGAAGCAAGAGCACATAAATAACTTATGTTCATGAACTCTTTTGGCAGGTCACCCACAGAGGACACGTGCACCCCATGTACCTGCTCTGGCTAGCACTTGGTTGGCCTGGTCGCTCATAAGCTGCGTTATTCTGGCTCGCAGCGCGTCAATGGTCTCCTGCATCGCTTTAATTCTCACACGCAGGTTGTTGTTCTCTGTTTGCAGCATAGCATTTTCATGAAACATGTCATTGATGCTTTCAACACCTTCTTCATCTATAATCCTCTTGCCCTTAAGAGAGTAAATTTATTTTATTTTGTTTTGTTTTTGTAACGCTTCACCTACATAGGACAGTTTTTTAACTTGGCAAAAGTAATCCACAGATTTCCTAACATTCCAAAAATAGGATAATGGTCTTTCAAAAGATTATTCCTACAGTCTAGAAAGTTTTCACAACATTAGCATCTGGCCAGCACCCTAACGTAACACAAGTCCTGCATAACTCCACCTTAGCCTGAAATAAATGTTCTTAAAGAGGTTAAGAAAAGAAAAGATGATTCTTTGATTAGGACTCTCATCCAAGCATAACAAAGGGAGAAAGCTCTGTCTGGTAAACACATTTATTGCTAAAAATATCTGTCTTTATGTTAGCATTCATTATTGCATCCCAAAAATATTATCTAATACTTTTTAAAACATCTGGTAATCACAAGAATTGGGAGTTCTGTATAATTTAAGGTTATTGCTCTTTTACAAGAAGTGGAAGTAGTCAAAAGAAAAACAAGTTATAGAACTATAATCATTTGAAAACAGAAGAAATACTAGAAAGATGCACTTACTGTTTTGTATTCCATGAGTTCCATCTGCAGCCGTGTAATCTCGCTGCGCAAAGCATTTATTTGTTGACTAGCCCTATCCTGATTAACCATCACCTTGTTCTTGATGTTTCGCGCCCGGTTGGCGTACTTCAGCGTGTTCAAGGTTTCCATGAAGTCTCGATCCGAAGGGCTCACGCACGCTATCATGAGGGTTTGACTGCAAGTTACAAACACAGGTCAGCTTCACAAATCAAGAACAACAAAAAGAAGAGCAGAGACAGAGTAACAGATCTTCTCCTGATCATGTCTAAACTGGGATTTAAGCATTTAAAATCACTCTAGAGTCCCAAACAGTGATGTGGATCATCCTTTTTTCAAGGACTGCCTATTCTCATTGATTGATGAGGCACCTTATTCTGAAAAGTACCTAAATGCTGTCTTCAGAATGCAACCTTCAGTTGTTGATGTGTGCTCAGAAAAGCCTAAGACAGCTGTGATCCACTTAGGAGGGTTTGCCTGAATTCTTCATTTCACTAATTCTGAATTGCCTGAATTCTTCAGCTGTGAATTATCTTCACTTCTCCAGTAGAAGCCCCTAAGTCAGTATGCATCTCCCTAGTTCATCTGCTCATAATTGATTTTACCAAAATTCATTAAAAAATAAATAAATAATGGTAGCCTTCTGATTTAAAAGCTCTACTGGAAGAGGGTTGAATTGGGAATCCCTCCAAGCTCCCTAGAAAGGAGAGAACAGCCCTGAGGGGCTGCATTCGGAGCCCCTGTTTAGCTGGAGGTGCCTACATACCCTAAATTCTCATCAGATGGAGGGAAATACCTACATTTGAGGGACTGGACCCCCCCACCTCTCTGTCAAGCTTCAGGGGCACCTGCTTCTCATTGCTGTCTGAGCACCGCGGGTGGCTGTGCTCGCAGGAGAGCATGGCCTCCAGGGCCATCGAGCAACAGGTCGATTAGGCAGACTGAACCCTGATCTTCATCTTACGTAATTTCAGACTTAAACAACCTAATTACAGCACCTCTTTGTGAGGCCGACCATTGTCTTCGCCATACACATTGGGAAACTAAACTGACAGAGCAACTCGCCTGAGGATAAGAAAGATTCAGGGTTTCAGGACTGGAATTCACCTCTTTGCCTCAGCCCTCCCACGTCCCCCCTACATCAAGCTGCTACAGCTCAGTTCTACCGATAAAAATACACCAAACTAAGAATTTTAAATTCCATCAGAACTACTTGTGCTTTATTCCCAGTCTAGTGATTCTGTTAGCTGTCCTGAACACTGAATAACTTAAACTCTGCTTTCCAGTAATAATTTTATAGTGATTATTTTTGGACATCATCAAGTCTACTCATTTCTTTCGCTATTTGTTTAAACTCAAAAGAAAAGAAAAATCCATGAACCTAGGGAATTTAATAAAATGTTCATTTTTCCTATAAGTTACAAAATCCTTTCAAAAAAAAATCAGCACTCCATGTTTTTATATGAATATGCTTTCAAAAATGACAAATATTTATGTTCTTCTTCAGAACTGCTGCAGCATTACACCTAGATCAAGATTATGATCAGGAACAGAACACAATATTCACCAGTGTCAGCTCCGGATTCACTACAAGCAAACAGGAATCATAGGTTCACAGAAGCGTTGAGGTTGGAAGGGCTGATCTCTGCATACCTAGTCCAAATGCCCTGCTCAAGCAGGGTTACCCACAGCACATTGCCCAGGACCATGTCCAGACAGCTTATGGATGTTGCCACAACCTTTCAGTCACCCTCCCAGTAAGATTTCCCTCACATTCAGACAGATTTTCCAGGTCATCAGAGGCCTGATGCCTCTTATCCTACTGCTGGTCACCAGTAAGGAGTCTGACCCCATCCTCTTTACACCCTTACTTCAGATGAGTACACACTCATAGGATCCCTCTTGGGATTCAGGTGAGTACACACCAATAAAATCCCTCTTTGGATTCTCTTCTCCAAGCTGAAGCATCTCAGCTCTCTCAGCCTCTCCTCATGTAAGAGACATTCCATTCTCCGCACGAGCTTAGCTGCCCTTCACTGGACTCGCTCCAGTAGTTGTATGTCTCTCTTGCACCGGAGAGCCCAGAATTAGACACAGTACTTCAGATGAGGAGTACTCCAGGCCAACCTGCTGGCAATGCTCTTCCTAAAGCAGCCCAGGATAGCACAGCCTTCTTAGACACAAAGGCACATTGCAGTGGTCAACCTGCTGTTGCCAGGTCATTCTCTACAGAAGCTACTTTCCAGTAGGTCAGCCCTCAGTGGTCAGAGGGTTATTCCTTGCTTTGGTGTGGTACCCTGCACTTGTCTTCATTGAGCTTCCTCCCTGTCCATCTCCACACTCTGTTTGGGTACGACCCTCTTGGGTATCATCTGCATTTTGCATCATCTGCCGTCTTGCTGAACATGGACTCCCTTGATCCGATCACCAATGAAGAGCTTGAACAAGACCCAGAACTGGACCAGCACCGCCCCCTGAGGCACACTGCTATCTGCAGGTCTCCAGCTGACCGCCCAACTGAGCACAAGGCTCCGAGCTCTGCCATTCAGTTGTCAATCCACCTCTCCGCCTGGCTTATCCTGCACTTCCTGAGCTTGTCTGTTAGAGAAGACAAGGTCAAAAGCAATGAACATCAACTGCTCAACTGCTTTCCCCTCATCTATCCGTCTAGTCAGCAGGTTAAGCGCTATTTCCCGTTGGTAAATTCATGCTGACTGTTATCACTACCAGTAAGTCTTTTTAAGTATTTGCAAAGGGAAAGGATAACATGGACTGTAATATCTATGGTGGCACTTGAAAAGCTATGGAACAGGTTAAGAGAAATCCATTAATCTGATTTCCCAAGAGAAAAAAAAAATGCATTTTTACTAAAATTTAGCCTTCTCACCCTTTTGGTAGCTAAAGCATTATTAAGGAATTATTTATACTGTGTTACAATGTATATTCCTTCCCTAGTAACAAAGTGCTAATTTTACCTGCCTTATGATTTATATTTCATACAAAAAAAGATGTTGGTTTTCCCTTCCCATGCACAAATTTAATATCAGTCATAAACAGACAAAAATAATATATCTATCTTAATTGTATCTCCTTGTAAATGCTCTGGAATTGCAATCTGCACAACGTACACTGAAGTATGTGATTTCTCCCTGAAGGACAGGATGGGGAGCAGCTGAACTTTATGACAGGAAAATATGTCAGAAAATATGTCAGAATCAAATTAAGATAGTACTTCATTAGAAGTGTAATTTTACAACTCTTTAGAAAAGTACTCATTAGTCGGTGTATTTTATATAAAGTTGAATTGATAATTACATTCATAACTAGCTAATACCAGAGACAGCTGAGAACAGTCAGTTTCCATTTCTGTTAATTTGCTGTTACTGGATTTCTTTCTCCCTTAAAATCTTTTGAAAATTTTAGTCCTTACTCCACTTTTCTGGCTCCTCAATTTTCTCAGATTGCTGCAAGGTATTGCTAAAATTGCGCAGAACAGAACTACGATTTAAGGATTCTCTTCCGCTTATTCTTTTGTGAAATGCTCAGAATACTTCCTGCCCTGCTCGAGACAACAGTCAGTCATTTCAGATTAAATAAAGCTAATGCTCAGCTCCCTTTTGCATTTCTACATGTTAATGCTACAGGTTTGTTTAGACAAAACTTCAAGAGCTGAAGTCTTGGTTTATGTCTCTGTGCAACATGCGCAGACAGTAGGTTCATGCAGACAATTCGGTAGATACAGTAAGGTTTTTTTTTTATGAGGGTATAATTCAGCATAAGATAAAGGGACATATGCATAAAACATGCTACAATACACAGTCTCCTTGTTTAATGAAAAAGGGTATTTAATGCATGGAAAATCTGATGTTGCTCATTTGAGATTCCTGTGTGGTTTGGTGTGAGCAGAGGGTGAAGGTGAGTCAATGCCCGGGGAGAGCACGGTCCCAGGAGGCAACTCTTGTTTGCTAACCTAGTTTGTGCACCCAAGCAGCAGAGGGCAACCTGCCCTGACACACACTACCAAAAGCCCAAGGAGAGGCAGTAGTCAACAGTTCAGCTTTCCTGGGAGGTAGCTCATATCTAAATGATTATCATCGCCTGGGTAGAAACACTGCTCACTTTTAGGACATAACTTGTCTCTTACAGGGCACACTTAAATCAGACAGACAACATCTATGATTACTCTAAAAGATGAAATGCACTTATTTATTTAGATGCACAGTTTCATTATTGCCCAAGTCTTAATCCTTCATAGGTATCACAGACATCTCCACAGTAACTAATTTGAATGATGATGAAGGCCTGACCAGAGAAATAAGTGAGGGCACATGGTAACAGGGAGGACAGGGCAAGCAAAACCCCACTACCAGACAGCTGCAGAACCTAAAACCTTTCCAGCGGTGATAACTGACTAAAATAAAATAAAATAAAATAACCACTAATAATAGAACATATTTTTGTCACATCACCCAATCACAAGCAAACGCACAGCCTTGACTCATGCAGATTGCACTTTGTGATCCTGATTCAGAGGGAGGGAAAATGGATATGAAGAGGAAACAAAGGAGATTGGTTACAAAAAAAATAAAGAAGGAAATACATCCTAATAGAAATTATAGTCTAAGAGAAGTTATAATGACAATAGTCAGATGAAATTCTCAAGGGAGGCTTACAATAAAATACTACCAGGATTTTTAGATGACATTCTACAGTATTTTATAACTGTACAAAGAAGGACAGACTTGCCTCCTTCACATTATTATATTGTAATATATTAAATGCAAATCAAATGGAACCTCCACCCAACAAAGAACTATTTTTTCAAGACGATGCATTCATCCACACTCATTCACAATGACATATGCAAAATGATCCAATTTTCATACCTGTTTCCCCCAAGAGAATCTTGAAGGAGCCTTGTAAGTTTTGAGTCTCTATATGGTACATGAGTTGCCTTCTTACTTTTATCTCCCAGTGCACTTATTACATTGCCAAGTGCCAGCTATAAAATACCAAATCATGTAACACACAAGTTAGAATCAGTTCTTAGGGAGCTTTATTCTAAAATCATCTATAAACAGAAAGAAAAAAATATGCCCATAAAAATTAATATTAAAAAAAAAAATCAAATGATTTTTACAACCTGCTATCTTCAAAAATAGAGACATTAACACAATTTATTTACATTGCTTACTGATCAATGTGTTGGTCACAAACATTTACTTTTGTTGATGATTAAAGCCTACATGTATTTCTAACAGTAGCTACAGTAAAAAAGTATCATATTTTCTTTATGCAAAACTTAGAATAATATATGTGGTGCTAATATAAAAAAAAACAGGATTTATTGCCTATACAGATATGAAATAAGATATGTGAAGAAAATCTGAATATTTAAGGCTTGAAATTATGCAATTTAGGAAAATTTTATTGTGTTGCTATGCTGGATCTAATTAACATTTTTAAACAGTCTAATATTTTGCTTCTGTAAAACTGTGCAACTTCATGTGCTTCAATAACCAACTCATGAGCCAAACTGAAGAACATTCCTCTAGATGGCACACTAGACAGCTGGTTCTTAATATTTTAGTCTCAAATATGGTTTTACTGCATCCAACAATTGTAAAACTGTATGTAAACTACATTCTGCAAATGCTTTAAAGTAATTGCTTTAATCTCTTCATTGTATGTTTTCAAAGCAAGTTAAGAGAATTTAAGTTCATTCTAAACAAAAGTTTTATGATCATATAAAACACTACTTTCATCACGCTGATTTTCACCTTTGAGCCTTCCACATATACTTATTTTAAAGCTCCATTTACCTTATTTAAAAATCTAAAGTTCCATTTGTTTCTGGCATATACCTATGATGAAACTGAACTTCAGAGAACTGAGCTAAGTTCTCTTCCACGGGTTATCGAATATGGCCTGTGATGATGAGCCAACTGGAACAATGGAACAATGTTCCAGACACAGAATGCCTCTCTAGTACTAGAAATCGGGGGGGAAGTCACTATTTAAAGACATGTTTTCACATGGAAAATGAATTTATGTTACTGAGTGTTTAATACAGAATTGCACAGAGCCTCAACAAGCCAAGCAGTTCAAAACAAAGGGCCAAAACCACAATCTTGACTGATAATCATATTTTTAGTATAGTTATAATAAAACATTTAATACAGTTAATTAAAAGAATGCATGAAGAATACAATGTACCTAGACAAAAAATATAAGTCGATGCTATCAACTTAAAAATTATCTTTCCACTTACATATCTTTTTGCCCCAGGTTGTTTTACATTATACACAGTAATTATAATTGAGAAGAGCTATTCCTCAATCAGTTCAGCCTTTGTCATCCATCATTTATGTGCCTGTACCCCTTGTAAACTGCTTGTAATTTTCTCTAATCTTTTGGTATTTTTCATACAACAAGAGATGAAAGGGACTCTATAGCATATTTTAAAAGACAGAGTAACTAACTCTATTTTACAACAGTTAGAAATTAACAGCTGGAATCTAGCGTAACCTAGAACGTCTTAGTAAGTCAAAATCTGGTAAGATTAAGTGTATATTCTTATGGTGCATGCAGTAGTTCTTGTCCTGCACCTGATATATTTTCTACTTCAGGGATTACTAAAAACAGGTGATTCAAAAAGGAAGAAACGATGCTACCAAGAGCACACAGAAACAAATTTTTAATCTTACTAATCCACAGTTGATGGAAATGCCTTCCTTTGCCCTTTCTCCTGTGGCTCCTGTTCGCTTCAGCCTTTCAGATCCTGCTAGATCAACAAAATGGAACTTGGCAGTAAGAGTTTCAAACTCATTCATCTGAGACGATTCAGATATTATCCTGTTATCTGTGGCATTATCCTGAAATAAAGAAAGAATCCATAACTATTGGAAAGGTCTTTCTCATTAATATATCTCATTGCAAAGTTCAATCCACAGTCATTTTACAATACCTATTTTTCATGTGTGTCTCCTCCCCTTTCTAGTGTTCGTTAGTAAGAGAATTTCCTAAAAATTATCTTCATTTTTGTCATAAATATCATTCTTCAAGACACCATTCTACATGCATAACAATTTTAAGTACTGGGTAGAACGTATCTTGATAGTAGAAAAAACACATATACTAAGAAATACAAAAGAAGTCATCAAGGAAGACAATAACATTTGCATCTCTCCCCAAGCAAAGCTTAAATCAATTGTCAAATCCTTCTGAAAAAGTTGGGGGAAAATGCATAGATCTGCAAAACAATTAAGAGATTTTGTAACACCCATCATAATTTTCCCTGTTCCATGAGTTTGCTTTTTTTCCTTTTTTTTTTTCCATTTCATTTTTTTAAAAAGTCTTCTCAGCAACCAAGTGTTCTGCCAGCACTTCTGACTTGGCCAGGAAAGAAGGACAGGGAAGGAACAAGGGGGAAGGAGGAGGTCCCGTTCTTTTCTTTCCAAGTAAATTGCAGTTACTGGCTGTTCATTCATCCTAGCATCTAGTCAGCCTCTTTCCATTTGACTTCCCAAAGCACAAGGCTAAAAATATCCTCTTTCATCAGATAAACACAAAGCTTGCCTCTTAGGGCAGCTTTATTTTACTCCCAGTGTTGTTAGATCTGTTGTTGTGAAAGCACCACTAAACAAGAAGGGAAACATCTTTAAACTACTCACTTTTTAAACTACTCACTTCCTGGCCTTCCTACTCAACACAGCAAATTCTCTCTATCTTCCACGTAATAGGCACATATCTGGTGTCTATTACTTAAAAATTTATTCACACAGTCCATTCTCCGAGCTTTATTAGGAATTTCTATTACATTGAGCATGTGTTTTCTCTTAAAGAAAAGAATAACAGTCGCAGATGTTCAATGGCAGAGGTCTTTATATACCCTTGATGGATCAGGGAACGGGCTGCCGGACCCTTCCTTATGTAAGGTGCCAGGTACCTTACATTAATATATATTATATATTTATACACTAAGCTGCAGACTCCTATGCTTTCTCAACTTCCCACTTCCTCCCTGTCAGGTATCAATACGTCACCAGGAATATTCATCACTTGCAGTTAGCCGACTGCCAGTTTAAGCCAAATAAGTACTGACACACATAAAAATGCTTTCTCAATTAAAGACAAATTATATTTTAACTTTCTTGCGTATGTTGCAACAAGATACTGGAGAAAATGGGCAAGTTCATGTAAGAAGGATAGATTTTATTGTTGCCTCTGGCTAGAAGCTGGTTACATATGCACTGATTAAATCAAGTTATTATAATGCTTAGCAAATTCATTAAGTGTGATGGCTACAGTAGCATCTTTACTAAATACAAGTCGAATAGCAGTGCATGAATAAGCAATATTTTGAAAAATGAATACTCAAGTGATGTTTAGTAGCAGGCAAGATACATACAGTGTTAAACGCAGGGCAAACTCTGGTTTGACATAAGTGGATGGTAAAGATAGCATGCGACCGCGAGCTCTGCACATTCATCTGAGTACTGGCAGTGGTTCGAGATAAAGCTCCCAGCTTCAGGCATTGCATCATCTAGAAGGAAGAGAAGAAGCACATCTCATCGTCTGCCATTAAATAATTAAGAGGTGTTGAATGTAATAAACGTTCCAGTAACTTATTAGATCGATTTTGATAGAAGCTGTTTTTAATTTGCTATTGTTTCAGTTCCTGTATATCAAATACAAAAATTCATAAATAAAGTTTTTGGGGGCTTTTTAAAGAAATCAATTAAATCTTCATTCTTTGTATCCCTCTTTCTACTGTTCTCTGGGAGTAACATGAAACTTTTTCATTTAACTATGGCAAAATTGCACTGCCACACAATCACTGACATTTGTATTCAGATCTGCAATGCAGTGACACTTATGAACAGCAGTTTACCTCATATCCTCATATCAGTCACCTTGGAAAGCTTTGCTGCCATAGTAAAAATAAAATATATATTATTTGGGAGGTTAGCCTTACATATATAAAATATTAACTCTCAGTGGAACTACACTGTTAGTATAATGATGTTTCTAACATTAAATGGAACATGTTTAAGTCTCAAAGATGAGATTTAAATCTAAAATAAAGAAAAAAAGTCAGCTACAGTTTACAGAAGTTGTATTTGAAGCGCCAAGTTCTGTTTATGCTAAACAGAATAAAAATTGTGGATATTTGCTTTTCTTTTGTCTGCTGATTTCTTCTCTGGAACTAAGGTTTGAAAACTTAAAATTATCCTTGTCCCAACAACAAACAAGAATGAGAAAGACATGAACATTTAATTGACTTTTATCACAACATGTAGACAACACTTTCTTTAAAATGGCACTGGGCATGCTATAGACTAATTCATTTTTTATGATCACCTCCGATTCTCCATTCACAGTTCGGGTTGTAACGCCCACTGTGTAAATTCCTCCAGCCGAATCTTCATGTATTTTGATATTCGATTTTTTATTCTTTGCATCAATATCACGTGTGGTATCAAACAGATCAAGAATTTCTTCATTGTAAAGCTAAGGAGAAGTTAAAAAAAATGCAAAAAAGTTAATTTTGAAACAATTCCTCTAGAAACCAATGAAATCTATGCATGACACAGACATTCTAAAAATTTACCACAAGTGGAGGCTCTCAATAAACTGGAACAGCTCCAGTGTCTTCATTAAGTTATACCAACTCCTATCAGCAGGGCTTAGCCAAGAGTGATTAAATTAGTAATTAAAGTTCCTAGGTAAAGGCCAAAGGACCACTCTAGGAGACTGGCATAAATTTAATACACTTTATTATTCACTGAAAGTCATGTGGTAAAACAAAAACAAAAAGAAAATCCACCTATGCACGCAGACACCACGGATTACAGAGAGGATCCTAATAATGTACCAATAATTGCTGGAGATGTACAGATCTATCTTGCCTAAAAGTTAGCAGGAAAGCAAGGAGGTAGAAAGACTTCATGGGACTGAAAGTCACTAGCAAACAGTGGTCACTGCTCTTGACAATTCTTGAAATTATCTAGCTGTCAGACTTCAAAAGTATTCTAAAATAGAGATTTCCTTCATCTTTTTCAAGTGACTCAATTCTTTATGCAAACAAGCCCTAATGGTAGACATAAAGTGTGAGGTAGATATAAAGTGTGAAGGTTTTCACGTACTTCCTGAAAGAAGAGCAGTACAAAACACTCAACTAATCAGAAAAGGGTTTTTTCTCCCTGAAAATCTCTAACTTAACTTCAGTGCAGCAGAAAATTCACATTTTTAATGGACAAGCCACCACACTTCATTTCACCTTGCTCTAAACCATAACACACAGTTTTTACTAAGTACATTTCACCTGAATTATGTTGCAATTTAGCTGTTACCCCTATGGCAGGTTGTTATAATGTAACATTCAACTATGGGTCTGTTTTCCAGGACACCCAGACTCAGCAACATTTGCACCGTTTCATCACAAAAACCTGAAATTCAGAAATTGCCCAAGTGAAATGCTTGGTTATTGCTCACGTTGTAGCTGCCCAAGTATGAACCGGAGTGGAGCTCCCTGATGCTCAGTGGAGCCCATCCCGGCACCCCCTCACCAGGCTCACGCTTCCACACAAACATTGGCCAGAGCTTCCAGCATCTCTGCAGAAAGTTAATGGTGACACGGGCACACACGAGTGCTGAACAATGCCAGCTTGTTAATCTTTAAAGGAATTACAGGAACATATGACTAGCATGCCTAGTTTGCCTCAGCAGTAATAAATCCACAGCTTTTCTCTTGGGTAACAGAAGAGCTTTCCATTTAAAACAGCAAAATAAAGTTGCAAAACACTGCATTAAGCAATATTCATTTATAACAGATTCTCCCTAAAATTTTTCTCCTTCCCGGTATGGATTAAGTAACAGATTTTGCAGCTTGGTAGTGAATATAAACGTTAAGCCCAAACAAGATCAGTTTGAAACTCAGTTACACTGACAGGAGACTAAGCATAAAAGCTGCAAGACTTAAATCAGCAGGTGTTTCAGACAGGGAAGATCACAGGTATTACGGCTTCTTTTACGAGGAGCTGTGCTTACCAAAACAGAGGCAACAATTTTTCCAGGGCAGAAACCTTAAACTAGGCTCTGGACCCACTGAAAGAAGAAACAGCAACACAGAAATCTAATCCTAAACCACTAAAGATCACAATAAATAAATAAATAAATAAACTATTTCTATGGTGGGTTTATTGTTTTATGAAAGATAGTTAACACAACTTTCTAACGAGCAGATTTTTGAAAGCTAAAAAAAGAAAAAAAAATATGGCCAAATTACACAAGAAGACAAAGCATGGCCAACTGTTGGCATAAAATATAGTTGATTTTATAAGCTACTTGCTTTGAAGTTTGGAGAAGAAATACAAAGCAGCAGCATCAACAGGCCTTGTAAATAAATCTGTAGTATAGAAAAGGGTAAGTGATGTTTATTACAACGGTTTCTATACCTTGAAATAACCCTGCAAAGGCAGCTTCTAAAGTTACTGGAATAAGATTAAAAATGACTCTTCAGTTTACACAAAGAGCCAAAGGAAACTTCATAGTTTCCTTTTGAAATCATGAAAATTAATTAAAATGTCTTGTGGGAGAAGAAAGAATGTAAAAGCAATAACCAGCAAAATCTTTTATTTGCTTTCCAAAGAAGTGTATGAGCAGTTATATATACAAACACATAGCATATTTACCTCTAAGAACTGTGCATTCACTTTAAAATCTGGAGGTGGGAGACCTTGATTAATAGCAGCTTGTTTTTTTTCTTCAATACATCTAAAAAGATGCTTAACAGCACGTGATATAATGCCCTGTTCCTCTTCTGTAATGTTAACATCAAATCCAGTTCCCATGGTGTATGTTTTCCCAGCACCTGTCTGGATTGAAATAGTGGTCATTCTCATCACAAAGAACAGCAGTCTGTGAAAAATAGTGCTAGACAGAGACCAAGACACACTCATTTTTACAATATTAACATGCATAAGTGGAATAGGTGACTGAAAATCTGGATAAACTGTATAAGTGGGACAAATTCTACTGTTTATCCCCAATCAGACCCAAGGGAGGCAAGGACCCATTCAATCTTTCACAACCTTTTCCCTACAAGCTTTTGCTAAGCTGCTTACACGAGGCTTGAGGAGCTGACATCTCTGAGGTCAGAAGAATAGTTAATGTTTTCAACTGAGACTGCTTAAAGCATAGATTTCAAATGTAATATTGTAATTTGCAATTCTTCATTGAAGTAGATCAAATGACGTTAATTATGATGTCTGAATATCTCAGGTAGAATATTACTATTGTTTTCCTTTTATAGACAGCGCCTAAGAATACAAGCAGGCCGCACCTTCACTAGCAAAAATCCTTAATTAAAAGCAAAGTCTTACAGAGACAGGGTGGTGCTGAGTTTTCACTTAATTAGTGGGTCAAGTCTAAGACAAGAATAGCATCACACAATTGATTATAATCAAGTGAACTAGATCTGTAAACTGCTTTGTTTCACTAGGACTAGACTTCACCTCACTAACTTGAGATCTGTCATTTAACATGGTCAAACTCAGCATCTGAATTACTGAATAAATCACTAATTTGTATTGCTGCTTTAGGGATGAATTCAGGAAATATATGGACTCATACTCCTGTCAACATTACTACCAATTCAAATTTACTACATATGTATTTTTGCTGAATTTCAGTTGCCATCCTGCACAGACAAGCACCCAAATAAACTCATAAACAGTCTTCTAGAGAATGTCTTGTTTAAAATAAAACCAAGACACACAAAAAAATAGGTCAATGAATTCTGAAACTTAAAAGAGAAAGATCAGCTTAAAAAAAAATGTTTATGCTTACTCCAAAATAAATACTTCAAATGAGGTTGTAAAGCTTACTTGGCCATAAGCAAAGACAGTGGCATTATATCCTTCAAAACAACCTTCAATCAGTTTTTCTATACACTGTATGTAGATTTCTTCTTGCTGAGAGTCAATGTTGAACACGTAGTCGAAAGTGAAGGCCTTGTCTTTCCCCAGGAACACCTGAGGTTCTCCAGGCGTGACAGATGTACAAATATGGCATCCTTCAATCTTCTCTTTGGCTAGCTGTGGTCTAATTCTATTTAAGAAAAGACAAAAAAAGAACATTATAGCTCTCATCATTAAAAGATGAGCATACAAATAACACAAATAATATCTGAAAGGAATTTCTCACTGAATGAAAATAATGAAATAACAAATTTTCATCAAGCCAGGAAACTTTCAGCCATCTGAACAGAACAGACCATATCAGAGCTCCACTCATACAACACGATCTTCCTTGAAGGTTCACCCACCATCACCAAGCTGATGACCTGCCTAGAAGCCTGAATATTTCACTATGTGTAAGACTCATTGCTGAAGAGCGACTTGCATGATATTTCAGCTTTCAACCAAACTTTCTAGTTTTATCAGATGACTTCCTGCTTTCACTGTAAAAAGGGTTTTCATATGACAATGAAAGACAAGAGTAGTTCAAACTCAGGTAGTAATTTAGGAGCAGGGACTCCCAAAGCATACACAGCATCTTCAACAAAAGCTCCTTGCTATAATAGCAAGGAGAGAGCCCATGTTTCTTCCTTTCTGTTGAACTGAAAGGAATTTTGCCATAGCAAGCACACCTCAATGAAAAATGAAGTCTGTAACTTTCTTTTTTTTCAAATGATCAACTAGAAGAAAATTTAAAAGATTAACTAGAAGAAAAACTCTAGCCAACATAACGTTATTCCTGCTGTTTAAAAATCAAAATCACTAAATTATTAGTTGAACATACATCAAACACTTCCAAGTTCTCAAAGCAAAACCAAAGTTAAAACATGTATAGATTATGAAACATCAGTGGTAGAGCTACCCATAGAACAAAATGATGGAATATTACCTACAGATTCTCCATTCAGTTGAAACTTCAAGTACCTCTATTTACCTCAGTGTTGTTACTTTCAGTTATACAAGGTCTAAGTTGAAGGTCTATACATAAGTCATAGTTAAAGGCATATATTCATTTCATGCTGAGTTAATGTTTTGGTTTGGACCAGCTGCGTTCCCCAACAGCTCTGCTCACCTACCATATCTCGGTCTGAATTTCAGACTAGTTTCACTGTGCAAAAATCACATCCTCACTAGAGGAAACAAATCCAAAGTCCTCTGTGTCAGGCAGACGTGAGACTTGTGCCAAAAACCTAATGGGGAAACATAAGGGTCCCAAGTAACCTGCTGATCTACTGCTAGGTATGCCAGAGCACTTGCTGAGCTGGAGATGCCATCTCTAGCAATGCTGAATGAATAGGCTGTGGCAGACAAATTCAAATTATACCACTGCACAGACATTTCAATTCAATTAAGAAATACCCTGTTTGGATGACATCAACCATGATGCACCAGCTTTTTCACTGCAAATAAGAAACTGTTCATCCAAGGATGTGCATCACTATCAGGAGAGTTTTTCAAAGTTTGGACTCAAAGGCTTCATATCCCAGTATGCGACACTTCAGAGCGCTTCTTTATTTATAAGGTTTTCTATACATAAATTCCCTTATAGAAAGTTCACATATATGAGAAGATGCCTTTCCCCCTAGCATCTCCTCTAGTACACAGTGGAAATTGCACAATCCTTTGAAAACACCATTAAGGGACCAATTACAAGATGTGTAAGAAGTAGTTTCTCAGCCAGAAGAAAAAAAAAAAAAAAAAAAAAAGATAAATATTCTATACAGTATATTTGCATTTAAGGACATGAATTTTTAAATATAGGTCACAGACTTTCTCTGTCATGCATAATCATTAGCATAAGCTTTTTCTTTAAAAGAAATGAGAATGCTAAACAATTCAGGAGTTAAAATTTCCTCACTATTATACAACTTAGTCCTCTAGTAGCTGTTTCCACTAATTCCAAAACTTGAAGAATATGTATATAAACCTGTAGTAAAAGTTGCTTTGCTGTAAATTAATGCACATTTCATAATAAAGCTGCTTTTATTTCTAGGTAGAGAGAGATGGCCTTCAAAGAGAAATTCATCATATGTCTTCCCTAAAAGCACTCTGCGCAGATGGAAAATTGAGTTAATAAAACACAGGCTGCCACCTACAACACTTCAAAGGTAAAAAATGACAGCAAGATAGGTTCTTTAAAACCCGTTCCATTTATTTTACTGTCTTATATTTTAATGCCTAGGAGTCAACAAGAGGGCAAGTTTCTTTTTAAGACGGGTACTCTTATGCTCTCTCTGACCCAGAGCAGACAGCACAAAAGCAGCCAGTTGTTCTTCCAAGTATGAACTGTGAGGAATTCTAAAGTTCCCCAGGTGCTTTGCACATCTGTCTTCCAATATAGCAAAAACTAACAATAACTTTTCTAAAAAATCAAAGAAGAAACCACATTTTCACTTATGAAATGAAGCAGCCTTTTATGTATCTCAAAAGACTAATTTCCCCCTCAATTCTGAAAAGCTTTTAGTACTGACTTGCAGAATCAAGGCTGGAAACTAAGCAAAAATACAAAGAATTTTGTTCACATATTTTCACTCTAGTAAAAAAAAAAAAAAAGAGGTCCAAAAATGTCTTTTGACACTGAGGAATTAGTGCAATTGGGACAGATGTCAAATAATTCTCTCTCTTTTCCAAAACTGAGTAAAGACTTAGAATGACCAGAGAGGAACAGTATACCTAAAACACCAATGGTTTACAGGATAAATCTGGTGGGGTTACAGGGCAGACAAGGAAGCAGTTTTGACACAAGAGGTCTTTGCAGGCTAATGAGTTCCCTGGTCTGCAACTGGACAATAAATCCCAGCACTCTGCTACTGTAAAACCCAACATAAGGGCAAGATGAAAGTACTCTATGGGTGTGGAGCCACTTCTCAATAAAATGCTGTTCTGGAGACCAACTGAACTGATGAAACTCTGTGCCAGAACTAGTAACTTGTCACTCAATCAAGTACTTCCACTAGGGGTTCAAGACAGCATCTAGAGCTACAGTAGTGATGAATGACAGTGTCCTAGTTCACCAAGAAGGCTGAAAGAAGGACTAGAAGAGAGAACAGAGCTTCATCAAACACACGCAACACCAAAACATCCAGAACAGAACAAGATCCAATGAAGAAAGCTGCTCCCTGAAGTAGCTCCCTTCTCATTTCAAAATGACTCTTCAGCAATGCCCTAATCTGCCATGGAGTAGGAAAACAGTACTTGGGAAGAGATCACACTTGGGCCTGGTTTGAGAGACATCTTTTTTCTAAAAATATACAGACTAAAGATTTTAATCACCCCAACTTCTTTTAACAACATATTGTAACTTCTTGCCTAGCCAAGAGCTCAGACAGCAAGCTCTTGAACTACAGCACCAAAGATTTGTCTCAGAATCCCAGAATGGTTGAGGTTGGAAGGGACCTCTAAAGATCATCCAGTCCAACCCCCCTGCTCCAGCAGCGACACCCAGAGCACGTGGCACAGGGTGGCATCCAGGCGGGTTTGGAAGATCTCCAGAGAAGGAGACTCCACAGCCTTTCTGGGCAGCCTGTT
>JAWLRI010000001.1:9410260-9432464 GCA_034781795.1 Crypturellus tataupa | reverse complement strand
CTCCACAGCCTCTCTGGGCAGCCTGTGCCAGGGCTCTGGCACCCTCACAGCAAGGAAGTTCTTCCTCACATGGAGGTGGAACTTCCTGTGCTTCAACTTGCACCCATTACTCCTTGTCCTGTCACTGGCCACCACCAATAAGAGTTTGGACTCATCTTCTTTACATCTTCCCCTCATAATTTGTTCAAAAAGTACTTTGCGCTCCAAGGCTTGCACAATTTTTGTTGGAGTGTTTTGCTATTATAGGTTCTCATTATTATAGGTGGCACCCATGCTTTAAAACATGGGAGAAAAAAGCTCTTTTAAGTCATCTCTCCTTGCCAACTCCTAGCCTGGCCGTATATCACTGTGATTTTTCTACAGAACCAATATGGCTTCACCCATTTCTTCTTCTACATGCTGTTCTTCAGGTTGCTTGATTGTACACAGCCAGGTTTCATTTCCAGTCACCTCTCTGTGGAGGTGGCAGCTTCCCAAGTGACACTTTGCCCCGCATCCTTCCCTCAGAAGCACAAACACACCCAGGCGCTACTGATGCTCAGTGCACTTTGCAGGGCCTGCAGGCCACGCACATGAAACTTAATCCCCTAAATCTACTCTGGCTCAGCACCCTGGGACAAGCTGCCTAATTGGGGGCGGCTAAAATAGCACAGTGCCACAGTAATGCACTGTGCTGCTCTGGAATTAATCTCTCAGCAGAATAGGTGCATTATGACTCGGCTAAAAACAACGTCAGCTAGGAAAGATCCATTCTACCATTTAGGGACTGCTGCAATCATCTGACACATGCAGGACATCCGACTTCCCAGCATTAATTACTGCTTGAACTAGAGAACATCACATCTTTTTGAAAAGTGCCCTATCTCAGTTTATTTCCAGGGATAAAAAAAAGGCCTGACAATTAAAACAAAAATAATCCTTTCAGCCACTGACCAGTTTGTCACCCCCATCTGATCAGATAAATTCCTCACTACCTAGTTTTCCTTGCAGGAACCTCCCTACAGCTAGCAGACCATGACAGAGCCATGTCTTAATTTCCTGCTTGACATGCACTGAACAGACCAAGCTCGGTGCATTTTTCTAGCTCGCAGCTCCATGTGAAATATTACAACTATTCCTCTCCCATAACGAGGGGCACTTGTCACAACAGGGGCACAGTCACAATCCTGTCTCAGCAGCTCCACAAAACGGCAGTAAGGCCTTCCAAGAGTAACTTGTAAATGGCAAAGCATCAAATATTTTTAATAGAGAAAGTCTTAGATTAATCTTTCAAACAGCAGCAGCTGTTTGAAACAGCTAAAAATTGCATGTTGGGGAAGAAGAGATGATTTCCCAGGTAAAGCTCATCTTCATTAAGCTCCACTGCGGGGCAGGGGTTGCTTTCATCTTGCTCAGGAGAGCCTGGATTCAAACAGCTCCGAAGCCAGAGGAGGCACCAACTAGGAGACAAACTGACCTATAAACCCAACAGCCGCCAATACTCATCTCTTATTAAACTAGGCCTATTAAGGTTAGCACAAATAAAAAAATCATTTGCGAGTTCATAAAATATTAAATCCAAGAGCACTTAATAAAACGTCTTATGAAGTGCAGCAGACAATAAGAACTGGGAAACAAACACAAAAAAAAAAAAATCTTTCTCCAACCCTGAAAAGGGCAGCTTTCTGCCAACCACGTGACCACACAACTTCCCATCCTTTCTATTCCACTACATTTTTATTTGTCAAATCACTCTCAATGAACAGCAAGCAGGGTGGGCAAAAGGAGCGAACAGAATCATCTCCAGTACACTTCATATTTCTGCTTGCTAAATTTTTCAGTGTTCTGAATTAGCGGATCAATATGTCAGTTCTGCAACTCTTAGCAGAGTTTAAAGACATGAAAAAACATGGTGCATGACAAACGCCGGGTCCAGCTCTGGCTGATACGGCTGTTCGGATGCAGAAAACGTCCTATTCATGGCAACCAGCGGAGGCCACACTAACCGCTGCACCTCCATTTCCTGTGCAAACACAACCTGCGTTGTTAAACCGTGATTCCTTTTTGAAATGCTTTTATTTGGAGAGTTATTATTCAGCAAATATAGTCCTGTAATGTACTTCCACAGGCTTTTTTTTTGGCAACTAGTGAAGCAAACATTGAAAGTCTGAGGGCTCCTTTATTACACTTGTCCTATTTTTTTCCTCCAAAACTCCTCTCTAACTTTTCATAACAAAAAGGGGGAAAGCATCACAAACTAGACTTCACCTATCAACCCAATTCCTTTAGATGGAAATAATATATTAATTTTTTTATTCCATTTCAGAATAACATAAAATATCAATCAAATTCAAACATAAGACCTACAAATAATATTCCACTAAGTGACAACTTTCCCCTAATCTTGGCATCAAAACAACCCCCTACTAAGCAAAACTACAGCCAAAGTCTAGGCCATTTGACTGCTGCTTTTATTTTTAAGTGCCAGCTAGGTAGTTCTCCCTGAGCAAGCAATAAATGCACTATATGCATTGAGGTCCATAGCCCTCAACGTACTTCAGGATGAAATCCAGCCCATCTGTTTCAGGTGTCTATGACAGCAGAAAAAAAAACCCTTGCTAAAAGTGCTACAACTACTGGAAGAAAAGGCCTCCTCACAAACCAAAGCAAGCAAAGCGTAAGATAAACCTAGAGCACCTCCGCAACACTGCTGCTCCTGCAGAATGATTAATGGCATTTGCGGAAGCCCTAAGCTTCAGCACTCGGTGCTTATGGCTAATGGTAAATATTGATATTAATGGCACCAGTCACATGCATTATGTGAAGGTTTTTTAAGTGCTAAGCTTGCAGAAATACACGTGCTCTAGTGAAGGGTGACGACACGGAGCACCAGGAGAGCTGTGGCAGTGCATGCAGCCTGTGAGGCGGCCACGAGCGTGGCTGCAACAAGCAGCAGCGCACCGCAATACCGTAACCCACCCGTCCTTACAGCACACTCGGGCACCGCTGCCACCAGCGCGAGGGCCGTGCTGCTGGGCATGCAGCACCCGACGTGTGCGGGGAGCACACGCGGACACGGGCAGGCGTCATGCACCGGCCCTGCACCCACCTGTAGGCACCAGCAAATCCTCAGGCGGGTTTTGAGGCCCAGGTTTGGCAATAACAGAGCTTACAATTTCCTGGATAGCTCTTGGGTGCAACTGCTTGGAGGGGACTCTGGGAGGAGTCATGCTACAATTTATTTGGTCCAGATCTTCAAAGTTTTATTTATACTGATGAAAAGGTATCAGCTATCCTTTCAGCCCATCTTTAGACACTGAACATGAGCTAAATGCTCACAAGCTATTAGCTTAAAATCAGCCACTAAATGGGCTCTCACATATTGAATACTGGATTTTAAAGCTAGCTTGTTTTATTGTGAGTAAGAAAATAAAATAAAAAATAAGATGGGAGGATGTTTTGCTTGAGTGCTTCAGGCTGTCACTTTCAATTTGCAAATACCAGGATGGCAGCATATGGCAAACTGGAAATAAATTTAATAGTGGAAATATATCATTGATGTAACTAGATTTGTCCATTCCCTCCCTGCCTGCATTCTCACTCTCTATCTCCTCAGCTACTCAAAAAAAAAAAAAAAAAAACAACCCTAAAGATTTAATTTCATAAAACAATTACCCTTTTCAGCAGCTTCCATCTGACCAGCCTACCTCCCATTAACTATCGATGCCGGGAAGGGATCTGCAGCATTAGGCTGAGGCAGCTCTGCTGCTTTTGTCTGGTTTCTGAGCCATTTTGTGGCAGCAGCATCTCTGGGCAGCTGCTGGCCAGCACGAGTGCAGATCAGCTCTTGTGCAATCCTGTAACAGCCTAGCAGGCTGTGCAGCACAGATGGCATCCTCTGACAGGCACCGTCCTGTGCCTCTGCCAAGGAGAAGAGAAAAAGGGGAGCGAAAGGCTGAAATCTGCTCCCAAGTCAACTTTCCCTCACTCCTTCCCCTCTCCTCCATATCCAGCTCCTACAGGAGGGAGAAAGGGGCTCCTGTACATTTATTAGACCTTCAATATCTCTTTGTACCATGGATGAAACCATGACTAAACATCTATATCCTCTTTGTGAGACTCCCCCTAGACTTATTCACATTACAGCAAGCAAGCAAGTCCACAGTTTCCAAGCACAATTCGACTTTCTAGGGACATAGTGACAGCATTAAAGGATTCGCACAGGCCTTGGTTCCTTCCTCCTAGTTCAGGACAAGGTCAGCAGTGATGGAAAAGCAGCATGTCCATGAGCTCCTACATGCCAGCCGAGGGCAGAATGGGCACATCTCCAACACCAAGTACAATTTCACTAGAAATAAATTGATAAGCGAAGCGGCATTTCTGAGGCAAATTGATTTTTTTTTTAATTGTTCTTCTAAGCTACTTGTCCAAGCTTGTTTTTTTGCAGAACACTTACTGTTATATCTGACTCATCGTTCTCAAGTTGAAACAGAAATAACGGCATCTTAGAGAAAATGCAATCTATGGAAAAGCAGCAAAATTCATGAAGACCTACAATATTCATGGTTATCACCAAGAAACAAGAGCAGAAAAAAAGAGAAACAAAAAGAAAAAAACTAAACCTAAAGCTCAGATTATGCTTCACAACCATCAGGAATACAGGCACACTTCACCCAGCAATCCTCAAGGATCCTGTCCCCCTTTCCCACGGAGGAGGAGGCGACGGACACCTGATGCTCACAGAGCTGGATTAGCCAGGAGAGGCTGTCGCTCCTCGCCAGGCAGGAGCCTGGGTCGCATTTTGCTTTTATAGCACAGAATGGAGCCACTCGTCAGCTCCAGGCTGAGCCAACGTGTCGTACTGTATGCACACGTGCGCCGAAATAGTCACATCACATACAGGCAACTCTACTGATAGACTTTAATCCTGAAAATAAAGTCACTAGGAGCCTTTGTTACTTTAAAAAAACAGTAAAAACACTCTGCCAGTTCTTTTTAGTCTTTATTTTGAGGTAGTTTCTAGTTTTTATAAAGCCCTATACACTCTTTCACCTCAGGTGGCCTGGGGGAGTTCCAAGAGGCTTTCAGAAGTCAAAGAAATACATTTCAGCACAAGATAGGAAGGGGGGGAACAAGTGAAATATGTAACACAGAAATTTACCGCTAGGAAAGCTGAGCCATCTGAGTTTCAAAGGCTGCTCCATGTCACTAAAATTAGCTTCCCAGAAGGTTCAACAAGCTGCAGGTCTTGAATTTTATGGCTGTGCTCCAGGTGCATTTGTGGATTGAGCCCATTACCCAAAAAGCAAATTGAGGACAGGAGGGCTGCCTTAAACCGCACATTGAACGTGTAGCATGATAAGACTTGCTGCCTCTTGTAAAGTTGGAGTTTCTATTTAAAAACATGTTTTTAGCTTTTTATGACCCAGAACACACAGAGAAGTTCAAAAAACTCACTTTCATTTCACTGGCAAGGTTTCACCTCACTCCTCAGCTCTGACAATATTGGAGACTAGCAGCAATTATGAAAAATTTATAACAGTTGCATGTGAAGGTCACACTGCTTTAAAAAAAAAAAAATGTCAAGGCCTCAGATCTAAAAGGAAAGAAGAAAGAAGGGTCTTTGTTATGTCCCGGACCAATGTTTACAACTACCACTCTCATGGATACAAAGAGGTCACTTATGCACTCAACTGTATCTTGCTACACACTTGCATGCTTAAAGAAAGCAGATATATATGCAAGGAAAAGAGCACATTTCCCTGGACTGCTTTTTACAAGCTTTTTTTTTTTTTTTTTCCCCTCCAAAATTTAGCTTCAATATGTAAGAATAAGCAGTTCTCACCATTCCTGCCTTGCAGTGTGTGGCTGTGAGGAGCGGCTGAGTCACCCTGCCCTTCCTGGCTACGAGAGCCTGGCATTACATAATTAGAGCAGTATCAGCAAAGGGAAGAGACCTTCTGCAGCATCTCTCTTCAGATGACTGAACGCTTAGCAGAGATTAAATCTGTTAAACAAAGGTGATTATATGTAATTTAAGATTAAAAATATATATATATAATCAAAAGATAGTTTAAGGAAAGCCAGTTGAAGAGAAGACTACAGGGCCAAGCAGCCTGGCCTAGTAATGAGTCATGATAAAAAAAAACACTGCCAGTATCTTACAGACATTTTCTTTCCAGTAATTTTGGAGAGAATACAGCTGAGGTAAAACAGGAGGGACAAAAGTATCTATATATAAAAAGAAAAGTCACTTGTTGCTTTTGCAGCTTTACCAAGCCCTTGTATAACATTAACTTAGGTGGAAGGGGGAAAAGGTCAATCTGCTACTTCTAACAGGGTTTGTTTGCTATGGGTTCAACTAACACACCAAGCTACTATGTAAACACATCACAGCAGAGGGAATAAAGAACAGCCAGAGAACCAGGAGCCCAGACCTAGTGCAGATACTTAGACCCAGCTCAGGTACCTCTTGTGAGGCAGGTTCACCAGCACAGCCAGAAGCACGTGCACCACGGGCAACGCAAACGTGGACAGTGACACCTTTTTACATGGCGGTTACCAGGGCATTCTATGGTTAGAGTCCAATTTGATTATAAAATCTTGCAAGCCAGCTGGTTCCCAAGACGTCACCCGCAGCATCACGCTACGCTGATGAAGGGCTGATAATCCCCCCACAGTGTTTTCAAGCAAAGGTAGCATGAGGGCACAGTTTCGACTGACAGGGAGTGTTAAGTATTGACAGTGGCTTGCTAGTTCGGAAGATGAAAATAAAAGTGTGAATATAAAAGATAAAACAACCAAATGTAATGCAAGGTTATCCAGGCAACCAAACAACTATCAGTCATGTCACTACTGCCTTCATCTAGTTTCTTCCTCTAACTCTTTAGTGCATATCTATTTTTAGAGTCCTATATTTGTTCAAAAAGCTTAATTTTTAAGAAACCATGCATTTTCCTTATTACAAAAAAAAAAAAAAAAAAGTCAAAGTGGTCTGCAATCTCTCCTGATAGAACAAAAAGATAATTCTTAATTATCACTCCTATAATTCATAACTTCTGTCCCTTTTGCCCAGTTTCCCCTCTCTCCCTTCCCTTTTCACACACACACACACACACACACACACACACACACTCTTCCTCCTCCCTCAGCCCTCAAAGCTCTAAGCACAGATCACATGTTTGTGCCACAACCATGCCCGGAAATTGCTTTAATTTCTTTCACCTCCATACAGAGGAACCCTCATCCCAGTTACATGATTAAGTTCCAAGCAGTTGGTTGCTTGAAACCCAGAGCCACAGCTCCAGTAATTAGTTTCCACCAACTTCACTTAACCCCAAACAAGCACAAAGCTTCTTCCAGCTACAGCTACAAGCTACTTCCCCAGCAATTATAATTAAATAATACCATAAAAGCAAAGGAGGGTCAGGTCAGTTACAGGAAAATTACTAGTTGCCATTAATTATTACTTAAATAACAGCTTAGCTAACCTTACTAAAATAACAACCAGACGCTTCACAATGGAACAAGCCAGTTAAAATAGTTTTAACAGTGACCTCTCAATAGTGCCTCAACTCTGTTAACTCAGTGTAACATTCCTGGAACAAGAAACCACTGTACCGTTTTTCTGCCACTCCTTCTAAAAAAATAAAAAGTGTTGTATCCATAACACCCGATCCACTAAGCTCCAAAGCAAACTGCAGAAAATTTCTTCATATTTATTGTTGACTGTTTCTAATGAACAGAAGTTGCTCTGTTCCAAACAGAAGGTAGACTGTTCAGGCAGCGACTGAGAGCTCCAAGCTGTAAATCCCAACCGTGCAGTCAGGAGACACCCACACACTTTACTTAGTGCCATTTATTTTAAAACTATTCACCCTATACATGGCCAAAACATCCAGATTAGTGGCCACAGCATCAGAGATTAAGGAGAACTTTTGCATCCAGCTGTTCCTGCACAAGGACGCTATCCAGCTTCAGCTGCACTGAGAAGACACCACCAATTTGCTGCTCTTGGTGGATTTCAGACCATGTCTTCTTTTAAAGTCGACCTCCAGGAAGTTAATTAAAAGACAGGGTGTTTCAGGAAGCGATGCTGGAAATTCAGTAGGGAGCATCTTTCCCACACCGAGTCAGGCACCAAGTCCACTGCTCAGCACGATGCAAGATGCTCTTTTGTTAGCAGCAAGCACTTCAGGCAAACGCAAGCTGACAGTTCCCAAATTCCTCTTTCCCCTCTCCTCCCTTCTCTCCCCAAAAAGCAGAGACGTTTGCCAGTCTCTGCTTTGATATAGATTATTCTAACCACACTCACCAAAAAAAAATTTCCAGCAAGTATAAAACTTAGGCTGTAAACAAGCATAACCCTGTGTGCTATTAACTGAGGAGTGATTTGGGGGAAGAGAGGGAGAAGAGTGTCAGTGAGAGAATATTTAGCATTTATATGGAGATATTAGTGAAAATCTGAAATAACTGGGGCTTAAGTAAAGAGAGAAGTTGAAAGTGCCTGGTCACAGATGAGCAGTGACATTGCCTTCCAGCTGACGCTGCTATAGAGACCATCAGGGTCTTACTCAACATGTTCTATGGAAAAAATATATATTATATACGCACTTGAACCTGGAAATTCCCATGAAAGATGGTTTTCCACACACCAGCTCATGTGCCAAGGCCAGCATGCAGAGCAGAGCCCTCCTGGCTCAGCCTTTCCTCTGAGCTGAGGGAAATAATGGAAATAAGGACTTAGTGGACCACACACATATGGGACTGTGTAAGGTGAGGACAGTTGCTGATAGACCAGTCCAGTTCTCTTCCTTTATAAACCTTCAGTTCCCACCGGCATAGGCACCTGCAGCACATCTCAGAGGTGTTATCCCAAAGGAATAAAACAGAAATGACAGGAAAATTGGGAATTTGATTAAAATTAAGAGCTAAGTGTGGAGCCTGCATGGAAAATGACTTCCCAGCTGGTAAAGTAGAAACATCTTTTAAACACTTTTGATTTTTCATATCTGCTTAAGGATATGGATAAACGCTCCAATCTTAATGGAATGTTTCAACTTTTTATTTTGGGGTAAAATTTCCCCATTAGAGAGAAAAGCTGGAGTCATTACAGCTGCTTTCCTGTTGTCTAGGTTATTAAGAACCCCTGGCGCCAGCAGAGGAACAGCACATCCTTCTCTGTCTAAAGCTGGGAAAAATATATTAGAGGATTTAATGATTTCAACTGATAAAATTATTACACCAATTTAATACTGATTAACTGACCCTGTATCTCTGAAAATAAAAAAAAAAGGGATGCTTTAACATTATTCCCACCAGATCTCCATAGAGCGTCAAAACCAACCAAATAACTTCTTCTCAACAGTAGCCAACATATCACCCGAATTAATATGGGAGGTTTTAATGTAACAGTAAGTGAAAGAACATAACTTTCTACCTCTTCAGGAAAATATGGGCTAATTTCATATTCCTAGGTATCAATAATGTGCCAATCAATAGAAAAGGCAGCTTGGTTTTCTAATGGTTGGGCTTCCTCGACTGGCAGCTGGCTAAGCCAAACAAGTCCAGTGGGGAATTTGCTGTGGGAACTCAGTTCCTGTCATATTTTATTTGCTACCACAACACAGACTTCACTGCCTTAGCAAGTCGGCAGCTTGGAATTACCACTAATAAAAATAGTGCTGGTAATACCATTTCAGCAAAGTTTTAGCTCCAGGATAGTGCACGTCCATGAAATAAGCGCAGCCTAGTGAATGCACCACAATGTAACCCGACAAGCTCACAAACTCAGCTCAGAATTAACTCATGAAATGAAGGTTGTGAATAAAAGAGAATAAAAGAATTAGTTACTTCCTCACTACTTGTATCTACTTCTTTAAATAGTTCTCCATGCCGGCATAACTAAGGTAAGTCTTTTTTTTCCCTTTGTGTTTTGCTATAGGTGGAGTTTTTCATTAAGCTTCAGGTTTCCAGCTTAGATCACAGATCCAGCTACTTCCAAGCTAATACTGTACAGCTGCTTAACACAAACACTCATGCAAGAATACGTATCTCACTGAGCTAAAAGCAGTTCTCCCACTTTGCACTAGTTGCCGGGAAGCTCCGCACACATTTCTGGAACAATCCCCCCTTATGCTGGCCCGGCCACGGCTCTGCCAGCCTCTCTCGGCTCCAGCTCGCACAAAGCAGCAACACCTGATCCTGGGATCACTCATATCTGCTCAACGCTCCACTGCAGCTCCTTGGGGACAGAAAGAAAAGTCTGTCCAGACGAGCTTCTTCAGGGTCAAAACCCACTTCTTTGTCTCGCCTGAATTAAGTCAGCTTCTTGGCACGTAATAGTTCCAAATCGTGCATTTCCCAGCTGCTCTGACAGGCCATCAATGCAAATCATCCGTGGCTGGTGCAAGGAACACAGCTCATCATCACTTCATGCACTGCAGGTAGCGCAGACCTCCTCAAAACGTTTTTATTTAAAATCTGTTCCACACTTCTTTCAACCTCTGTCTCAGAGCTTTAAGTTTTCAGTTACTGTTTGTTTACATTGGGGCACATTAGCCCCAAGAGCACCCCAGATAGCTGCAGTCCCTGCACCCAAACTTACAACCAAGTTATCACAGTCCTCTGAGCACAGGGAAAGATAAAAACTCCACTGGATCAATGGAGATGACTGACGCTGCACGGGTGCGAGTGTCATACAAGGCACATGAGGATCAGCATTAAACACAACAAATAACTTTGTGGGGGAAAAGGAAAAATGTGTACACAAGATAATACAATAATGACATAATACCCTATTATAGGATTATCCTGTGCTAAGGTCTGTACAGCCCTCTCAAAGGCTCACACTTTTATTAAATCTGTTATTCTGAAATGGCTTTAACTAATATTTCCTGATCAACATCAAAAAGTCTGAACATTTTATGTTAAAGCAAATTGCAAACATTGCATCACAAATTGCTGTGAGTCACAGACTACTGCCTCCCACAGCACTACACAAAAACAGGATTTCAGCAAAATGGTTGTACTCAACTTCAACCCTACATCAGCACTATTTGCACAGAAAACCTCAAAAATCAAAATGCCATATGGCAATAACAAAGGCTGAGTGGTTTGACCAATTTTGTTTCCACTTAAAATCGTTTTTTTTAGTACCACAAACAAAGAGGGGTTTTTTTTGGCAGGCGAGGGGTAGGAAGTTGTCCATTTATTTTAAGATATAGTAACATATTTAGAGAAAAAAAAATGTATGTTTGTGCAAAAATTTAGTCATACAGAAGTTTCAGCGTAGAATTTAAACAGTTTCACTGCTGAACCTGAAAACTAAAGCAAGCAACAACAACATTAAAATTCTTCTGGTGGCTCTTATGCAAAGTTCATCACATGAATAATTAGAAGGCCCATAGAAAAAGTACAAATAAACAGGATATTTCCCAATTATAGAATTAACCATTTCTACACCACAGAATTAAGAAACAATGGCTGAAGAATGGTAGCAAAACAAATTTGAAATAAGACAGGTATAAAGGCAGAGCAGGAAGTGGGATTATTCTGGAATGAACAGAGAGGATTCTGAAGCGTGAGGTCAGGACTGGCTGCACTTCGCACGCGAAAGTCCTTGTTCATTCAAGTCCTTGTTCTTTATTCAAGTTATTCTTATTTTATTTTTCAGATTGTTTCTGTATTAACTGGTCATTTGCCAACACTGGCACAGAACTGGGGACCCTGGCACACAGCATCACCCACTCAAAATCTTTCTTTCAGGTATTCACACAGAGGTAGATTTCAAGTTATCCATCCAGCATCACTTTCCATCAACCAACATTAGCGCTCACACATTAATGGACCCACATTTTTGCCAATGCATGATTTACTCTACTAGTTTTCCTTCCTCTAATTCCTCTAAATCCTCTAAACTTCTAATTCATACATTGTGTTAACAGTAAACTGACTTGGAAGGAAAAACCTTACAATGAGCAGAATACATTAATACCTGAAACCCTGGGTTATAACGTAACCTTAAAAACATGGCTTAAGATGATTGTCAAATCCTTCAGAACAGCTCCATGGGTGGCATTCAAAAGCATTCAGAAGGCAGAAGCAAATCTTGCAGAAATATGAGACAATTAAGTGGCCAGCACATTATTAATGGACAATATAAACGAAGAAACAAACCAAAAATCCTGTGTTCTAAAGGAAAGAGCATGAGTAACTTGAGAGCTAAAACAAGTTTAAAAATTTAAAGCTTGAAATACATTTACTATCTCTACCACATATCATTAGTATCTTTAATTAATACACTACATTAAAATTATAGCAGTTATATATTTCAAACAGAAAGTTGACTAACAGCCAGGATCTCACAGTTCATTTTTATTAGCAGAATGGAAAAGTAACACAGCGCCAATTCATGTAGTTTCTGAGCAGAGCAGGGGACTTCTCACATACATTGTGATGCTAGAATAACCTTCCACTTTCTTCTTACCAAGGAGGTAAAAAAAAACAAAACAGAGAAGCTAAAACAATGTTCTGCCCCACCAAATAGTCCTTTGTTAGGCCCATAGTCTTGTCTATAGAAGTCTAATTTTAAGAGAAAAAAAAAAAGCACTAGAAAAATGTTAGTCACATTCCTTGAAATATCTGGCAAGACTGAGGAGTCACTAACATGCCCTTGTTGCAACCTGAGAAATGGAAAGTAGATGCCCTCCAAAAGAGATGCAGATATCATCAGCTTGTAAGCACCTTCCTCAGTCTACCAATACATTCCTCTATTTTAAATGCACTGAACTTCAACCAGATACCTCTTACACAGATATCAGGCAGGCACCCAACATTACAAATCAAACAGTGTTAACTCGGTCCAGGGCTCCACAGAGACCGAACGGGCACACAAACCCGGGAAATAAATAAGAAAACAAACATTTTAAAAAAAACACATAAATAAAAATAAAACAGATGTCTGAAATTTAAGTTTGTTTTTCAGAGCTGTAACAAGACAAAAGCTGACAGGACACAAATTACAACTGATCATGCATGAATTATAATTGCCTAAGAGTCACGAGAAAGTGCTCTACAATAACTAAGCAATGCTTTGGGTTGAATTCACAAGATTATTATATGAAGCATGTGATAGAATAGTGATTATTGTGTGCACTTCTTTCTGGATTACAGAAGATATTGTTTGAACAGAACAGAAGAGCTGGAAGAATGCAACACAGAAACTGCCAAAAGAGAGGAACAAAGAGATGTGGTAATTCTATGGGGTGGCTAAGAAGAGCAGGAGTATCTAAAAAGCAACATTAAATAGGGCTGGGGATTAATTACCCTCATCAGCTCAGCCAAAAGAATAAATAAGCTTAAACTGTGGCAGAAGAAATGCAGGCAAAAGGGGACTGCCAGTATTGCTGTAGGGAGAAAAGAGGGGGTTATTACCCATTACTCTGAGCAACTTCACAAGTTTCTCCACAGCAACATTGCAGCTACCCCAAAACGTCCCCAAAAATCAAGTGGGGCGGGGGGAGGATGGACTTGCAAAAGGACAAAGTTTTCACCAGTCAAGAGCTGGTTGACCAGAAAGGCTGCAAAATTGCCATCCTTGGAGGTCTTCAAGACACAACTGTGTAGAACCCTGAGAAACCCCTGAACTTTTAGTTTGGACGTTGCCTTGAATAGGAGGCTAGACCAGAGAATCTACTGAAGTCCTTCTAAGTGGAATTAGTCTAAGTTTAACCTTCCAAATCCGTGAGGCTTCATTATTCATGTGGATGTTGTCACATCTGCACAGGCATATTCTGACCTCCAGATTGGATTATTCAACCATGCTGGATACAGACTTGGGGTTTGGACATGCAGCCTTACAGAACTATGGACTGTTGAGACAGAAAGGGCATGGAAAGGTAAAAGTTCATTCACCCCTCTAGATTACTACATTGGGCAACAACAACATTTTTCCCCAAAACATTCCTGGCAGATATCAGTTTAAACTTTTTTTATATATGGAAAGTATACAATTTTGTTGAATTCTACATTTATACAAGCAAATTGTTCCAGAACATCCATCCTTGCAATAGATTTTTTTTTCCTTCTGAACCTGTATTTTCTTTATTATAATTTAAGTTTCTTACCAAGTTCACCACAAATTCAATTTCCCTTCTACTTTGCATCTGCAAGCACACTGACCCTTTTTTTTTGCATCCAGTCATCATCCAAAACACAGGCAACACCACTTACGGAAGTCCCCTTAGCCCAAGAAAACGTTTTCTCATTCAGCAGTCACAAGAGCTAAAAGTCAAGAGCCACACTGGACCTTCAGAGGGCTGAAGGGACAGAACAAAGCACTTTCACCCAAAGCTGTCATCTCCAGAATGTTTCTTCCTGTTTCAAGGCTACCAAGGCTTTACTCGCAAACATTTAAAAGGAAAATGAAAAGCCCATCTGCTCCCCAATTGCTTTGCTGACAGTGATGTATCTACTGCTACACTGTGATGACCAGTCAATGTAGGTCAATGGGAGGGGAGGGAAATCAGACTGAAGTTTCTTAAAAACAACAACAAGAAAACCAGCATAAGTAAATGCCTGCTTACCTGTCAATACTAGTTCAGACCTATCCAATCTTATCTCAGACTTTGTTTTTAGAGTCACTGAACATCAATCCACTTTTGCTGAACTCAAAGTTCTGCTAATGAAGATGGAAACAACAATCCTGGTGTTCCTGAGTGATGAGCTGACTGATTAGTTGAGGCAGAAATGCAAGCTGCACTTTAAGTGATATAGATTAAACAGGTGGCCTTCTCTCTGACCCATTACATTTGCAAACCCTATTGGAAGTAGACTCCTCCTCTGCTGCCTCCTGTCTAAAAAGAAAACACCTATTTGGACATTTATGTCCCTAAAGCATGAAAACATTTTCTTGTCCTTAAAAGGTTTCAAATAACTTACTTCTTATAAAACAAATCAAGTTTCTAAAGAGTAGTAATTATTCATGATCACAATACCTCTAACTTGCTAGAAAAAAAAAAAAAAAAAAAAAACCACACACACACATACACAAGGGCCTCACATTACAGGACCATACTTAAAATTAAAGACTAAACTTCAAAAGAAGTAGAAACGAGTAGAACCGAGCACAAGCAGTGAAATACTCCTTACCTGGATAACGTAGGTAGAGTGCAAACCAAAGCAATGTATGCTCTGCTCAGCAGGTTAGAAAAAGGATTAGTCAGCTGTTTGCTATGGATCAAAGTGTCTGGTACAGACATAACTTTTCTGTTCACATAGAACCAAATCAGAGAGTTAAAAAAAAAAACAGCAAAGAAATATATGTGCTTTAGAAATACATTTTTTTTAATTCTAACACCATAGGGCTCACATTTTCATAGACTGTAATGACTACCTCAGGTGTATTAGTAGCAGTTGCTTTTTTCTCATGCTGCTGCAATAGGTTTTATGCCACACCGTGAGTGTTTACCACACTTTGAAGCTACATTTTTGCCTAGAAGAAGATATGACATAACTGTGAGATGGCAAAATGTGTCAGCAGAGCATGGCAGGGCTGGAGGGGAAGTTTGGAAAAGAACATACAAGGGATAAAATAGACCCACTACCTCCTTTTGCATCTCCATCTCTCTCCATCTCTCTCTCTCTCTCATCTTCAAGGCAGTCCTTCATGCTCAATGGAAGCAGGGTCCAACAATACAAATGCT
This sequence comes from Crypturellus tataupa, assembly GCA_034781795.1. Taxonomy (NCBI): domain Eukaryota; kingdom Metazoa; phylum Chordata; class Aves; order Tinamiformes; family Tinamidae; genus Crypturellus; species Crypturellus tataupa. The sequence goes on along the minus strand of JAWLRI010000001.1, from coordinate 9,416,781 downwards.
GTGAACTGCCAGCTTTGCAAAAACAAGTTTGGATAGGGAACTGCTTCATTTTAATTAACTATTTAGACCTCCTGTTTAAGTTGGTTTCTACTTTCTTACCACTTTTTTTCAAGAATATGAAGACTATTCGTCAGCATAATACCAAGCACTTCAAAGAAAGAAGTTTATTTGGGTTCCTATGTTGGGGTTGTACTGCACATGGCAAGTTTCTTATCGAGTGTGCTAGTGACACCAGAATAAAGCAAGACTATGAATTTCATTATTTGCAATACAGTTACAGATGATACTCTCTTACATATTTTTAAACTATTACTGATAACTCTTTATCAATGTCTTTAACAAATCATATCCTTCAGTATAATCTCTTGACATATGATAATGCTATGCAGCTATACAGCTTTTCAGCTTAACGTATCTCCTTAATTTGGGGTTTCAGCAATGTTAAGAAAAAGACAACTATTATGGTTGGAAAAGAGGGAATTGCAGGGTGGGAGGAGTCAGTGAAAGTGATTTAAAAATGCACAGGCCCCAAAACAGACAAAAGCCCAACAGCTGGGGGCCTGACCGAAGACGTGAAATATCTTTGTCCCAAACTCCAGATCAGATTAGGGAAAGGGAAGCCTGTTTGATCAAACTGCTCTGTTATCAAACAAACAAATAAGCCACAAAAAAAAAAAAAAAAAAAAAAAAAAAAAAAAAAAAAAAAAAAAAAAAAAAAAAAAAAAACTATACAAAATCTAAAATTTCTAAACTAAAAACCTTCAAAATCTAAAGATTTAGATATTTGTTAATTCACAAAAACAAACAAACAAACACTAAACAATCCATAGTGTGTGTAATGAATGCAAGTATCATCAGCAAGGCATCAAAAATTATCTAGAAAAGAGAGATAACAGATACATTGATACATTTTGAAAGCCAATCATGGAAAGTAACTCAGCTTGGGTGCATAAAACCTACTGCAAATAACACATCACTCTAACACTTTCCTAAGGTCTTGGTGCTCTCAGCTGTCTTTGTTGCAGCTCCACAACCTGCAGACCCAAGGGACACAATTACTCAGTTCTGTTAGAGCTAAGAATACAAAAATCCTGATTGTCAGGACAGCAAGCCCAGCTTGTGTGTGTTGATTTGGGGGAGGAGAGGGTAGGAAGATCAGGGGGAAGGGAAGCGGAGGGGGATGGGCAGGGAATCACTCCATCAGTGAAGGACTTTTAACAAAGTGTTAAGGATAAAAATAACTAAGGACCAAATGGGACTCGTCCCACCTCTCTCCTTCCTTCCGTACACAAGCTACCTAGGAGGTGTTTTATACTGTATATACTTTAGAACTCTGGTTGTCTTTGAATCAGCAGCATCACTGTTCAGCTTTCAATATTATTGATATTTCACATCAAGTCACATTAAAACCATGCTGCTGTTAATGCTGGGTGGAAAATCATCACTCTGTACCAGAAATACATCAGGGCAGAAAGGTCACTGTTTTCATGACCAACATGAGCAACTCCCAAGAAGGAAAAGTATCAGATCCACGTCCTTCGGCAGGTTTGCAAGGCAATGCACGCACCTCAAATATTTTAAAAGTATAACTTGAACAGACCTTCTCTGCACACCGCAAAGTCATTCTGGAACTGGCCTTAAAACCTTCCCACTCTCCTCCGTTTGCATGTTGTTGCTATGGTAAATGCATCAAACGAGATCATGCGGCTGGAGTAAAGCCACATTTCTGCCTTTAGTCACACTGGAGCAGCCACAGGAAAGTCTCACCAGGGAAAACAAAAAAAAAAAAAAAAAAAAACAGTTTTAAAAGTGAGGGGAAAGTGGACACAAATACGCAGTTACTGCTGATGGAGCTGTTCTGGTTTTGTTTGTTTTTTAAACAAAAGGTTTTTTGATTTTCAGTTCAAATATTTTTATCTTCCTGTATTTTAGTATAACCAAAAAGCTCTCTGCTGCAGCAGCCCCATTATGAGAGGCTCCCGAATCCTTTTCTCTCCCTCAAAGAACATGTTTACACTACAGGAGTGATGAAAAAGGAAGTTTAGTTCCTAGAAAGCCAGACCACAGATTTCAGCCTGCCCCGAGCAATATCAGTTACGGATGATCGAGTCACATGTGATGAAACCTGAATTAATTCAGCAGCAGATGGTGTTGTGTATTTTTCACAGCTAAAACACAAAGCTAAATATATGGATGAGGTGGAGTAAAATTTCAGTGAAGGAGAAAGAAGTATTTGTTTAAGTTACGGAGCAAGGAGAACCATGAAAACTAAAGAATAGAAGCAATATGACCTTTAAATAAAATTTATGACTTTCTGTTAACAGTCACTCCCAAAAAGCAGTATTTTATCATACTTAACACGACCAAAAAAATAGTATGTAATACTGCTGAATGAATTTGCTTTTGGTTGGCTGTGCCTGCATATTGTTAGACTGCTGAACTCCTTTAATACAGTTATTTTTGAGACCTTTTCCCCGGAAAACTGCCATAGCTTCACATGATTGTAACAGGATAATAACTAGTGCCCCAAAAAAAAAAAAAAAAAAAAAAAAAAAAAAAAAAGACAGAGGAAGAAAAAACTACCTTAGTTCATTTTTAGGAATGAAAGGACAGTACAGTAATCCTTTGCTGTTGCTTGTCTACTCAGGGAATGATTTAGACAGCATGGAAATGCTTAGCACAGTATAGGAAGCCCGAAACGGTCCCCCTGCCCTCCAGAGCTCAGAGCGTAAACCGCAGAAAGCAGAGCTATTCATCCCACATCTGAGGAGCTATTCACGGCAGGAGGCTTAACCACAGGCATAAGTGTTTGCAGAATTGCAGCCGAAGAAAGAAAATCAAATTTGGCAGCACAGTGCTCCAAAATACACCTGTCACAAACGCAGCTTGGTTCGGCTCAAGCTGCTCTTTTCGTCATGTACTTAACAGTGGTTCAACCTTGCACAAGCAAAGGGAACTCCAGCATTAAACACTTTTATTTCATCAGCTACACTTATTACTTCCACTACTAAATAAAAATGATTCCTCAAGTGATCTATTACATTTTGAATCTAAGCTCTGTACTTGGCAAGCATCAAGATTTCACCTCTGGGAAGAGGTGTTACCACGTTTTGCAAGTATTCCCCAAGGAAACAGTGAGGAGGGCACTTTGGAAGTCACCCAGGGAAGAGGTGGGTGGTTGGATCTCACTGGTTTTCTCAGCATAGCAGGAGGAAGGTGGCAACTCTTGTTCTTTAACTGAGATAGGAAACACAGAGAAGAGGCTTCAATCACACCTGCTGTGGGAGCAGGAATCGTGTGCTCTTGTCAGAGTAGGGAAGAAGGCTTAAACATGCTGAGGATGAGGAAACACCAAAAAAAGAAAAAAAAAAAGGGGGGGGGAGGGGGGGGTTCAGATCCTTTCTACTCAAATATATCTGATAAATATTCTGTTTCCCATCTTCTCCTTTTGGTTTCTTGTTTTCCACCCATGAGTACTCTTTTTGTTTTGTTTTTAAAAGCTTCACTGTCAGTTAATGTCCTACTTGTGCCACCCAACCTCAGTAACCTCCTTACTTTTCTGGAATACTGTTCAGATGTCACAGCTATCCATCTTTTCACATAATTCTTCTCTTCATGACTTCTTGTTTTCATATAGCCCCTTAAAAAGCAGCATTACAAATCAGCACTAGAGCTCATCATCTCCGTGCCTCTGGCTTCCACTGACTCAGAACGAATCAAGGCCTTCTCCGGGAGGAAGAGGAGAAGGATGTTTACTGCAGCGTTCCATCATTTTGACATCTTCTCCATACCAAGCAGATCGACATAATAGACATCTTTCCATACTTCATCAAACAGATGTCCTTCAAGCAAGCCCTCCAGATGAGCTCTATCCAAACACCAGCACTCTTGAGAGCTCCCTCCCTTATTCAGCCTATGTCCAAACACAGAGGACCTAAGTCAAACCTTCTTGTCTAGAGGGTTAAACCTTCTTGTCTAGAGGGTTGTTGTTAGATCAGCACCTCTAAGATGTCCAGCCCTACAGTCAGCGGCCATCTGGATGCAGGCACTAATATGCACCTCCTCTTCAGTATGTATGAGACAGCAAATATCTGGCTGGTGACAGCACGACTGGTTCGGGACACTGACATGGCACAAATTCAAGTCCCTGGAAAGTTCATATGGTAACTCTGGTACCAGTAATCTATGCTAGTATTTTATATTGAAGAGTTACCATATGAACTTTCCAGGGACTGGAAGATCCAAGTCTGAAGTGAGAACTTCTTCTACCCAACAAGCAGGGAGCTTAGATGCTATTTGGGCTGTGGGCACCACTAAAGTGGTAAGACAAAACATTTGGTAGCTATATCCTACATCACTCTGTTCACTTGGTTGCAGTACCAGCTCCCTATGGTATTTATACTATTAACTTCTGCTGAGGCAGTTTCATGAAACTTCTAAACGCTGAGAAGACATTTCCAAAAGCAAGATGACAATTTCAGATCTAAAAGAGGGTAGCTTTTACATTTAAAAGCAGCCATCTGATTAGATAACTATCACGAGGTTCTCCAATTTCATCTGAAAAACACTATACATTGCCACACAGAGGAATGCAAAGACCAAAGCCTTTTTTGAAAGTTGCATAGAGTCATCAAATTTTAAGTCCACAAGTCTTTTCAGTGGAGATTGACAATAGGAAAAGAGGGGTTTTTTTTCTCTTAATTGGGCAGTTGAACATTAGTTACTGGATTAACTACCAAACTATTTTCAGCTTTCATGCTTCGCTTAGCTGAAGTATTCAGCTCATCATTCAGAAACCCATTATTACATTGAAAAAAAAATGTGGAACAATTAGCATGCTAGATGACAGCTTAAAGGTGGAGCTAATTGGAAAGAATGAAATAGTTTTCAATTGTGTTGTGTACAATTAAGTGAGATAACCATGTTCTGGAAAAAAACAGTTTACTAAACAGTTTCAGTGATGTCTACCCTACAACCCATGTTTAAAGTTAAAGCAAATTCATTTTGCAGTAAAATCAGTCACATCCATTTCAAATACCTGACATCAGTTACCTCCACATGAGTTATAAACTACCAGTTAGTCCTGCTGTATAGCAACGCCTGATCAAGAAATGTGTAAAAACAAAGACTCAAGTTCATCTCAGGAATGGAGAGGCATTAATTGCATAAAACATACAAGCAGAAATGGCAGAAAACAATGTCTGCAGATAGCCAGTGGCACGAGGAAAATAATTCCCCATGCTCTTCTTCATGATTTCTACGCACAAAGAGAAAAATATTACGGAGGGACAGTTAATCTTCCAAAAGAGAGAAAGTAGATGGGAGGAAAAAGGTAATCCCTCATTACCACTGAACTGCACTCAGAGCAAACTGAAGATGCCAGAGGATGACTTTACAGAAACACACCTTGTAACATCTGCAATTTCTTTTCTAGGGCTACAGCAAGCCACTTTCATTTAGCTAGCTGCTTCGAATTCACTTTTACACAATTATATGCCATGTATCCTCTCTAATCTATTTATCACACATCTGCAGCTATGAATCTATTTGCATCACTAGGTTTTATTTGATTCCCAGTTACAACAAACCTATGTATTTGAAAGTGTATTTCTACATCACTATTTCTTTTGGCTCAAAACACATTTAATATTTTCTTTAAATGACAGAGCAGTCAGCCTGTAACACACCCTATTTTTAGGATCACACCTATCTCATATTTTCCTTTTTGAAAACACAGACTAATTACCCCATGGAATAATACCTCCCTGTATTTCATGTGCAAAATGCTTCGGCAGATGACAACACTCACAAAAGCATCTCTCTCGAATTGAAAACGCTACTGCAAGTGGTAAGCGGCAGACATCTCCATGGTGGTGCAGGGGCGGCGTTCTGCTGTTTAACAGAGACGTTTTTGAGCTGTTGCACACACCCCGACAACAGCATCAGTAACACTGCTTATCCCTACAGCCTTCTGAGGGAGAAAAAAAACCCACCTCCTTTCCTTCCCTGTAACACCTGGTTTATCTAATGAAGGGGAGATGTGTGTAATGGTTCCAAGGAGCCAGCGGTAGAAACAGAACTTGCCCTAACGTCTGATTTCTGGCCGCATGATACTACAAGTGCATCAGCATGTAACATAAAGACTCTTTAAAGAAAGAGGGGAAAAACATCACTCAGTATCACAGTCAAACCTCAAATATTGACAAAACATAAAAACTGCCTTTCACAGCCAAACTACGCAAAGTCATCATGAGAATTACAGTGTCCGTGGGCTAATCTGGAAGTGCTTCAAAGAACAAAACAGTATCTTCACGTGGAAACGCAAGAAGAGCCAAATTCACCGATAAACAACAGATTATTATCTGTGATCCAAAAAAAAAGAAAAAGTGATTGAAGTAGCTGATGCTTCAGAATGATTCAGGCTCCACTCCCGTGTCTCCCGGGACATTCACTCGTATTTGCTGCGCGCACCGCGGAGGCCACCGGCGGCGCCGCCCGCCGCTCCGCGGGCTCCCGCCGGG
>JAWLRI010000001.1:9396157-9408988 GCA_034781795.1 Crypturellus tataupa | reverse complement strand
ACACCCCTCACACAGGGAAACACGCACACCGCTCGCACACACACCCCTACCCCTCCTTCACACACGCGCACACACACACCTCCATCACACAACCCCACCCCGCCGTTACACACACGCACCCCACACACAGTGCTCTCCACACAGCCCCTCCACAACCCCTGTGCTGCGCTCGCCACACACAGCCCTGCGCCCCCCGCACGCCTGGCTTACACACACAGCCCTGTCCGCACACACGCGTGGCTCTTGCACACTTCTCGGCACACAGCTCTTCCACAAACAGACCTCTTGCTTACACACACGGCACTTTCATGCCTCTCTGCACAGAGAGCTTTCCCCTCACACACATGCCTACGCACACATGCCTACACACCCCTGCCTCTTGCACAGCGGTTGCACACCCTACATACAGCAGTTACACCTCTCCAGCTCTTCCCCTCACACCGTGCACGCACACCTCTGCACACTGGGCAGGTCATACTCTCCACACACAGCTTTCCCCTTGTACACGTTACACTCGCACTTCTGCATGCATGGCAATTACACACACACCTCTGCACACACGTGGCATGGCATGGTTACACCCCTCCCCACACACACAGCAGTGACACGCACAGTTTTTCCCCTCACAGACACGTTTCCACACACCCACACCGAGCGCTGCACACCCCCTGCCAGCCGCACGCACCCCGCTCCCCTCGCGGTGTGCGGCCTGTGCACACACAGCCGTCACGCACAGCTCACGGTGTGTGCTCCACACACACCTCTGCACACACAAACACACCTCTGCACACACACACCTCTGCACACACAGCCCCTCGTGCCTCTGGGACGCGCACAGCTCTGCACACACAGCCCTCACACCGCTCACAGTGTGTGTGCACAGGCCGCTCCACGTGTGCTTAGGGACTCAGACGCGCACCGTGCGCACACCCGTGCGCACCCGCGCGCACACCTCTCCTCGTGCCGGCTCTATCCGGCAGGTGTGTTGCGTTTGCCCGAGCCACCCCGGCCAGACATCGCTGTTCTCGCTTCCCTAATGAAGCGCCTGGTTTCTAGTTGGAAACTGAGTGGGCGGATGACATTAATTTTTGATGCAAATAGTAGCCCAGCCAGGAAGCAAGCACGGTTATTTTCCCCAAAACAACTCGTATTCTTAAGCAAGATTTTCCATTGCAATAGGCCCCTTTTTGAATTTGTAATGATATGCTAAAAACCTCGCCCTGCAAGTTGTTTTGCTTCTGATAGGGAGCGCCGTTCACACCCCAGCCCTGGCCTCTGAGCCGAGGTGGGCAGGTGAGGTCCTGCTGCAGCCCCCAGCTGTGTTCCTGGCTCTTCCAAGCACCAGGGCCCTTCTCCTCAGGAAAAATTCACTGTATTATTGCCTCCACTGTGTGCTTCTCGTTTAGTTTCTCACTCTTTTCTGCTCTTCATTTAGAAATTGTATTGGTTCTGCAAGATAGCCTGCTTGAAAGCTGATGTGTGTGCCACAGAGCTGAGGTATCCCAAGATGCTTTTAATTTCAATTCTATCTTTCAAGATAGAAAAATGGGCACACGAAGTCACACAAGCAATCTGGTACAAACAGACTAGACCCAGGGTTTCCTGGGCTTTCAGCCAGAAGCTATAGTCTCTATCTTGTGTTGGAAGCTTCTGTCTTTTTTTTTTAACAATATTTTGAAGAATGGGCAAGATAAAAAATAAAGTAAAAGCTCCCAAAAGTGACTTTTATTAGCATTTATGTCCAATAGCTTCCTAACAAAGGTGAGAGAGCTGATAATTTAGGGCATTTCAAGCTACCATGGGCCAAGCACTCCTGAAAGTGCTGTGCTTCTACCTGTACTGAGCTATTTAAAAGCACTTGCAGCCCATTTGTGCTGCGAGGCCTCCTATTACATAATCAGGTTACCATCACTTATTTATATCAGATTTACAGACCGGGCTCAGAATAAAGCTTCTGTGGCAGACACAGGAAGGACAAAGGTCACCGGGTTCTTGCTCTAATAGCAGGGCAGCTTAAGTAAATTGGAAACTTTGTGATCCAAAAGTATCCAGTGGTTCCCTTCTGGCAGGGCGGGCGGCAAAGGCAGCCCGAGCAAAAGCCCCGCAGAAAGTAAAAGCTGCCAGAGCCGTTTGTGACCTTCCCGTCACAGACACCCAGGCCCCGGATGAGAGGTTTTTGCCCGGGCTCTTTCTTTTTCTGACCCGCCCGTGCCTCTGCTCGACCACAGCCAGTGCGTTCTCTTCCACGCTGAAAATGAACTTAGTGAACCAAAAAATCTGGCCAAAGTCCTGCTATGTCTGAAGTTATGTGGGCAGAGAGGTAGTTTTTACAAGACCGAGGCCTTTGTGACAGAGATGTTACCCGCAATGGGATTAAACAGAAGCCATAGCCTTCAGTACTGTGCTAAAACTATTTTTTTTTCTAATTTATGGTGTTTTCAGTCCTACATTTGATTTGGTACACGGATGTTTTCCACCTGAAAGAGCTTAGCCCAGTATCAAGCCTACACCTCTGAAATTGATTTAGAAAGTCACTTTTAGGTTCTTGTCCTACAGATTTCCTCTTTTGTGACCATTCCTATATAAAGCAGGAAAAAATGTGGATCCTTTTTCCTTAATGACAGATTTTCACCATATTCTGCATTTCCAGAAAACATATAAGCTTTTTATTTAAAAAATGCTTTATTTTGACTTTCCCTACTTTTCCAGTGGAAGCAGCCTTTTTGCTTTACTGACCTGGCTGTTCCAGAAACCTTAAACTGATTCCTCTGTTTCTCCTTTATCATAATGTCACTGACCTGTGCTCTCCAGCATCCTATTCCTCTCATTGCAGGATTAACTTGAATAAATAAGGGTGCGATCACTCCCTGTCTTTTATTGTCCAAGTAAGTAAATAATCATTCTGCCAATAGTCTTGTTTATCTTCAGTATAGCTCTATAGCTGTCTTGCAGCACTGCCAGATTTGCCTAATCTCAGAGCTAACGAGTGAGGTTTTCTGGAAGCCCCCTCTCATGCCCACGCTCCTCACCTCATCTCATCGGTGACTATTGTTGTGGCTATTGAATGTGTATAATAAATAAACCATTTTTAACCACAATGTATTCAGTGAATGTGGAATGACACACTATGAAGCTTAAGCATACATGCAAATGTGAATGAAATACACATTCTAATGAACTTTTCTTTTTCACAACCATTTATATGATAAGCAGTTTGGCAAACCTCAAAGGGAGATTTTTAGCTATAGAACTGATCACAGATTGTGTCTGAGGTTTGATCCTTTGCTTGGTCTGTCATCATTCTGCAAGGCCCTCTGACCCAGTAATTGCTTGGGCTCCGTTATCTTCTGAGACACAGAAGCTGATTGGGCTCCCATAAAACTGCTGAGATCAACTGCTGCTGACTGATAGAAATAAATTTTATTTAAAAACACTGAAATCTTCAACAACTGTTGAACACTAAGATTTAGGATGCTCAGGACCCTATATGATCACAACAGACACACTGACCAAAATGAAAGGATTTACACTGAGGATGATCATAGGTTTTATGTCACTGTTTCTAGAAATTAACCAAAAATGGAGCACAGTCAAATCTTGCAAATGCAGCCTGACAACTGTAAATCCCTACAGATATCAGAGAATGAATATAAATAATGTAGATGAGAATAAACAGATCAGAAAGTGGCTTTCATAGTAATATCATTTAGTTTAATTATTCATGATAGCACCATTTGAATCTAGCACTATATAATAAGAAGGGATTGTTTACATCTTGGTCGTGAAGCTAAGGCTGCTACTAAAGGTCTCTTGAGGTGTGAGGAAATTCTTCAAATTTTTGCAAGGGGCTCCATAGCGCTCATCAGGCCCTTACAGTTTGATTAAAACAATATTATACATTCTAGACCCGATTCAGTCACTAATGCCATGAAATAAACAGAAAATGCTGCTAGTTAAGGATGAATTCTATGTTCTCTGCATCCTATTATAAAGATTAAAAAGTAGCCAGAGGAAGAGACCATTAAGGCAAAAGTTTTAGACATCTGGGGCAAGTCATGCCCTGAGAGGGCAAATAGAGGGAAGGAGGAAATGGGAGTTGCAGAGAGCCATGGAAGAAGCCGTTGTGAGAACTGATGGGCTGACACCTGGGCTTGTGGCCATTAGACCACACCTCAATGAGATGAATTATTAATACAAAAGCTGCACGGGAAACTCTTTTCTGCTGTGTCTCACAAGAACCAGCTGTTCAGACTTGACTGTATCACAGTTGCACAAGGTAAGTTTTGCCTTAAGGATACAGTTACCCAATATGATACATTTTTCATGATACCTTTTTCCTAATACCCTCCTGATAGTAGGAACATCCTCATCCTTCCTCCTATTACCACCAGGCTTTCAGTTTTGGTTCAGATTGAGCTGAGTGTGGCAGGCATTGAAAGCGGAAGGTGCTCAAAGACTGGAGCCTCAAGTGCACGCAGTGAGCATGCTACTTCTCCTCCTTCTCTAGGAGGAGAAAAAATATTTCACATAAGTAAAAAGCAAGTGTCAAAGCCCTAGCACTCTCCAGACAAGTCATTTTTAAGTTCTGTGTCTGTGGTAAAACACTCAGCTGAAATTAGCCCAAATGGAGCCAGGAAATATTCCCTTTCCCCGCAGAGCCTGCCAATGCCTACCGGTGGAGGTTCCTCAGTGCCCAGTTGTATGACTGCTCGCTGTGAATAACTTACTGTGCGTTCTTCTCCCAGGCCTCCTCCCATCTGCCTGCATGTTCACCAGCCACAGCCTAAGCCCCACACTGAGTCCTTTGCGTTAGGGCTTGTTGTGCACATTTTTACCATGACGTCCTGTTTCCTACCATTGCCTAATTGCTGTCCTTAGGCATTACCACAGTAAAAGTAATAAATAGTAATAACCAAAAAATAAGGATGGAGAATAGGTGGAAAAAAAAGACTAATTGCTTAATCCCTGCTAGGACCACAAGCCACAGGCAGCATGGGAGGCTGCGGAAGAGGGAGTCGGTGGAACGTGACCTGCATGGGAGAGGGCTGGGCAGGGAAGGAATAGGTCTTGCAAGACAAAGCTGAGTCTTAATTTTGATAGCATCATGGAATTTATAAATTGAGGGATGACAGCTGTAGATTAAACATGGCATGAGCTATCTGACTCTGTCAATATGCCTATTATGGCACTGCCACACAGACTCCTGAACTCAAAAGCGAGGTTGGACACAGTGATGCTGCGAGCCAGGAGGTGGGATCAGCATCAAGCTTAGAACAGGGACAGACCGAATTGCTTTTAAGTCTATATTCATGGGCCGGAGAATGAAGAATAGTGTTTGCTGCTGCAGTGAAAGAGTTCTTCTTTACGCAGCGGGCAATAAACTTGAGGAATTCATTGCCACGGGAGGTCAGGGAAGCAGGTTATTAGCAAGGATTAGGCCGATTTGTGAACAACGTGTCTATTAACAGAGAGTAAAAGGAAGAGGCAGTCGCAGGGACTGCACATCTTAGGGAACTGAAGCGGAGGAAGAGGCCAGGATCATGTGCCTCCCTGAGCAGCATCTCCTGTGCTTGGGCTTCGCTGCCTGCAGCTGCCTGCACGACTCCGTGCGGGTCCTGGCAGGGAGCGCTGGTGTCTTCAGACCTTGCAGCTCGCTCAGGGAAGAGGCCTGGTGCCCTCACAGGCGTAAGAGAGAGGCAGTATCCCTGGCCATCCATCTGCCCCAGCATGGCATTTCTTACACTAAGTCCTTACTGCTGCTTTCACACCAAAGGGGGCTCTATGGAGCAAAAGGGAGCTGGTCTTGGCAAATCTCTCCTTTAGGCACGGATGAATGATTGAAAGCAACATGATGGAGAAATACTGAAAATTCTGTAAATATGTTACAAATTTAATAACTGTTAGCATAGCCCAAAAGAGCTCACTCTCCAGAACTGCACATCTTTCTTAATTTCAGGGAAAAAGAAAGAGCTGGCAATAGACCAAAAGACTGGACAACAAACCAGTCAGCACTTTCCAATCGTCTCTTTTTCAAGCTAGAGAGTCTAACTCCATTTATTTTCTCCTCAGGCAGTCTCTGAGCATTTCTAATGCCCTCTGTGGGCATTTTTCTGTTCTTTTTTGTTCCACATCTTTCCTGAGGTCAGGTGACTGGACTGGAAACTGCACTCAAGACTTGGCTGCGCTGCCCGTTTTTGCCATAGCACAATGAGGTCCTCTGTTCTTCCCGGTGCTCTTGCTAATAAGTCCTAAGATTCTTCTTGTCTGCTCAACAACTGCTGAGCAGTCTCCATGCTCTCTCATGTTTTTCCAGTATGTTCGTAAGTAGTTTACACTTTCCATGTATTTTTTTTTTCTACACAAAAGATCTTTTTCCCTCTGTTTTTGCACTCTGCATTTCATTTGTCACTTGTTACTGGTGGCACTAGTATCATGGTCACTCTCTATTAGGACGTCCTTGTCAGACTGCTAATAAAAGGATGAAGTACATCATAGAAAAATTTGGGTCTGTTTATAGCAAAAAAAATTATGAGGGAGAATTGTAAAGGTTGATTGGCTGACACGGGGAAAAACTTAAAATAAATCATTTTATATATAACTCATAAATACATAAAATAACTTGTTTTATATATATATCTGTCTGAATAGCCACTGAACACATGAACACAAACACAGAAGAGAAGTATTTGCAGGGAGTGAACAAAAGGTGAATTAGAGTGGAATGCAGACTGTGGTTAAGAAGAGTTCAAAAGTACAGGGGACATATAGGATCTCAGGAATAAATTTCTTGGCAGGGATCTCCTTACAATATGAAAAATCTATCCAAAGAAGTAAAAAATCCCACTGTGGGATTCCCTCACTGGAACACTGCAAACAGCACTGGAAAACAAGCATCAGAAGCAGTGCCTGTGAGCGCTAACACAAGAGCTGATACTTATCTCTGCATTTACAGAAGATGACTAATCAACACAGGAGAGTGTTCTCTTTTGCTTTACATTTTTGCTTATGAGATTTCTGTTGTTTGAGTAAAGTGCTAGTATAATAAATGGGGCAAAATGTTAATAAAATACCCCATTCATAACTACTAAATAATAATTTAATAGAGAAAAGAGCACCACCTAGTGCTAACTGCTATTTGTTGATCCGGAAACTTCTCTATATGCTGCATCTACTGCGTGTGTTGCATTTAAGGTTGTTCCCCACAACTTACGGGTTCACAGTAGAATGTGTCCTTAGCAGCAATGAACATCCCCACTCTCGATAAGAACAGGAGCTCAACATCTCTCCGAGTTTTCCACGCACTAAATAAGGTCACACCTTAGGCACCAAATTAACATAATTATGGCTATTTATCTGATTCATTGAGGCCAGATTCTACTAGCCTTACTCACCGGTGTAGCTGTGTGCAGCACAGATGAGTGACTCTGCTTCCACTGCAGTGAATCAATGTAATCTACACTTCCAGCGCAGGCTTAAGAAACTAGAAGACCAACTTTAAGTTCTAGCAATTTAAAAACAGACGCAATTCTTTTCCTTTTGCTTCCAATTCTACACTAACATCAAATTATCAAGATCTTCATTACCAATTTGAGAGCTTTGAACTCATTTGTTTGGGGTTTTGTTTGTTTTAATTTGTTTTTAAATTAAAATCGCTGGGAGGGAAATCTTCAGAAAAAGCCATGAGAGCTGCTCTCACTATTATGGCAGATAGATGATGTCTATCTTTAATTATTTGTTCACCATTTATGGTTAAAATCCACTATTGTTGATTTTATTTTGTTCTTCTGATTATGAATCCACATAATGTTTGTGTTTATATTTTGGATCTTGAAAACCTGCCATCCTGTCTCACAGCATCAAATTTTCCATCCCAGGTTAATTACAATTTCAAAAGAAAGGAAGAAACAGGTAGATCAACTTAGAATGACTCTGCATCAGCTATCTTTATTTATTATTTAAATAGCTCCAGACTTGAAGATACAGGCAGCATTGGTTATGTGGGTTAATTTACATGGAGAAGTCTGTAGTAAAATGTCATTTAAAAGTCTCCAGTTAAATTTGTGAGTCTCCTGGGTGCTACAATGGCTAGGTTCAATTTTTCTAATAGTAGAATCATTTCTGCTCCTTTTGAAGTTATTCAGCACTATTCTTTTCAACTGCAAGATAATGAAACTCAGCTATAAAGAGTCCTTCCATATCTTCTCATTTGTAAACAAAGTTTAGTCAGGGAGCTTTTTATTTCTGTGATTTATATGCCTTCTGCATTTTGACCCTATCAGACAGCCTTCACAAAACATATTCTTCAACTGAAATGAATTATTCTCAATTACCTGCAGCTTTTTTGCTCTAATGCGCCTGTTGCTTTGCTGTTGCAGCTATTGTCACATGCAAACACCACTTACTATCTTTTCTTACTCGGAACAATATTTTCTTTTCTAAAACATCAGATGACTTATTTCAACTGTTTTATTCTTGGAATGGTTTTACTTTTTTAAGTTAATTTATTCTTGCATAATTATGCCCTTTACCAAAAAAACAAACAAAAAAAACCCCAAAATTGTCCTGCATACACATGTGTGTGAATGTACACCCAGGCCATTGCATACGGGCAGTACAAAGTGTGGGTAGCACAAAGTGTGGGTATTTATAAAACAGCCACAGTGTCTATGTGGCAGGTGGTTTAGACGTCTTCCCCTTCAGGCAGGGGGAGGAGGAAGCTGCTGTCCAGCTTGTGCTCCCTGGGTCTTGGGACCCAAGTCCAGTCCACCCCATCTACGGACCTCAGCAGGCAAAATGCGAGGCCTGCGGGTCTTGCTCTGAGTCTCTTGAAAATATATGTGTAAATGCCACATGAAGGACAAGTCTGTGGCGTCAAGACCCTCATGACACCAGAGAAAACGTATATACGGGCATGCATACACATTCTTCTGAGCATGCACACACAGGCCTGGTGCCTGCAACCATCATTTTCTGGCTAATGAGAACTACTAGCCTGGGTTGCTTTATCATATTCCCAGGTTCAATCATATGCAAATATCAATCATATTTGCTGCCGTGTGTGGCTGCAGCTACGCTCACTGCTCTGGCTCTCTAAGGGGTTTGATCTCCAAATGATGTCACGGTATAAAATACTTTGGGAAAGGCTGATGAGCGGGATCTGATTTTGTGCCCTTTGTGCCGCAGCAGCTGCGAGGAGGTTGGGAGTGTTATCTCACTGCACGTGGGTCCCTGCATGGAGCAACAGGATTTGATATCTATTCATAGCTGCACTAGTGACAGTGCAATTAAGTAATTAGCAAGAACTAATTGTTAAAAATACTGCATTGCAGCTCCACCAAATTAGCCTAAGTCTCTGGCAGACTTAGGTAGAGGCCTGTGTTGGTTGCTCGTAGGGATTAACCAATCTGCTAATTAATAAATCTAGAACTGGAGTCTTAAAGTAAATCTATACTCTCCGGGGACTAAATCAGCCCTGGTTTAGTCACCGGACTAAATTGGTGACAAAAGCCTTGGAAAGCCATGGGAAGGTCTCGCTTGTGGCCTCATAGAGGACGGTCATTCAGCTGCAGCTGCAGGGGCAGAGGGAGCCCAACTCAGCTGGGAGCAGCCCCGGGCTCAGCTGCCTGCGCCGCAGGGAGAAGGGGCAGTGCAGGCTCCGGGCAGACCCCTAGCCCCCCACATCCCACCGCTCACTGTCCCCGGGCAGGCCGGCTTTCCCAGAGCGACGCTCTGCCCACGGACCAGAAGGGAAGCAGGTTACAGGTGAGGAACAAGAGTCCCGCTGCGCTTTAACTACAGCTTTTGTAGAAGGGAACAAACAGCGTGTTTTCAGAAACTGCTGCAGAGCAAGGCCTTTTTTTATTTTCTTCTTCCTGTTTCTCGTTTTGGTTTTGTTCTGGTTTTTCAGCAAGCGTGTAATTACCATGAATTATATGGCAGAACAGGGTGTGTTTGCACCACACCTTGGACAAGCTGGTTCTCATTGGCTTGAGCAAGGGCCGGAGCGGAGCTTTTCCCAGGCCCGGTGCCCAGCGCACGCCGCAAATCCCCGTCAAGACACAGTCTGGCTTTTAAGCTCTATAGAATGATGTATCAGGCCTCTTATAATATTCATAGTTCATGCTATTAGCTCTTTATTATCTAATCATAGTCCCTTTAAGTAGCGAATATAGAAATCTGTCACTAAAGATCATTTATTATAACAATATTAATGCAGACTCAGATATCATCATTTGTTTGCAGCAGATGTCTAAAAAAACCTCCTTTTCATGTTTTGACAGGGAAAAGTACAGTTGTTCAGTGCAGAAAAGTACAGATTTTGAGCCATCACTGTTTCTCTTTAGCCCTTACTTGGCTGTAGAAGGTTGGGAGCCTTTCTGAAGGTATCCCAAAGGCTTCAAGATAAAAGGGAATTTTAAAAAGATGATGCTGTCAAACAGGAAAGCAAAGACCAAAGGCTGGCTGAAGTGCTCTAGAATAGACCATACTGGGAGGCAGCCACTAAGCCCACCTGAACAAAAATCAACGCTATCACTAAAATCAAGGGGTATCT
Organism: Crypturellus tataupa; assembly: GCA_034781795.1. Classification (NCBI taxonomy): domain Eukaryota; kingdom Metazoa; phylum Chordata; class Aves; order Tinamiformes; family Tinamidae; genus Crypturellus; species Crypturellus tataupa. Next base: position 9,398,436 of record JAWLRI010000001.1, on the reverse strand, counting down.
GATTCCTATAATAGACATAGGACTAAAATATTTGGAATATATGTTGATACTTAGCGTTAATGTTTATTTTTTCTGCACAGATCTGCTTTGTCTCCTTTCCGAGTTGCAATGATACAACAGGGATTTAACTATTTGTGTCCTTTGTTCACAAAGCAAAGCACAGAAAATCGAACCAGATCTCCCACAGTGTCTGGCTCAGGTGGTTGGTGGGGCAGAGTATTTCCGGACTGATTTCAGCTCCATTATCTCTCACTGCTGGACTTAGGGTTGCACATGCAAGACCTTAAATTAGTGCTGTACCCTGGATTAACCTTTTTATCTGGAAAAAAATGAGCATATTTCACTGATTGATGAGCTGAAGGACAAAGTCCTACCTCACTTTACTTGTTGTTCTAGCTGACGTCTACAGTTCAACAGAGGAGATGGGAAATTGCCTTTTTTTATGCAGTTTCCCACTGAACCAGGCCAGGAGATAACATTCAGGACCAAATCCCCAATAACATTCAGAGAAGAATGAGATCCCCATGCATCACCATGAAAGGCAATATTTCTTGGTTACATAAGCAATGCAGCGGTACTAGCGGCTTTGTGTTATACCTTGTAATGCAAAGTAATAATTAACAATAATAAATAAATCCTTTACATAGCAAAGTCCATGCTACAAAACGAATAGCTGGGGTTATAGGAAACTTCCCGAATGGGCAAATTTTTATGTAATTGTCCACTATGGATATCTGTCCGCACAGCTTCTGCACTGTCTCAGCCTCGAGCTGAACCACTCAGGCTGCAGCAGCAGCCCCTCCGCAGAGCTGCAGAGAGGTGGGCCTGATGCTGAGGAGGAAACAAAGGAATTGACATAATATCATGTTTAATTCAGAAGGTGATTCCTGCCTCATCCTTGCCAGGATATGTATACGGAAAGCCACTTTTTTGGAAAGATAGTAATTCCTTGTGGAAAGCCCTCTATTACCTTTTCTGTGTCTACCTGAACTCTAAATCTGGAGGTAACGAGAATAGTCTGTCCATGGAGTGAGCTATGGCAAGGCCAGCAGACCCGCAGTGCAGATGCAAGCTAGCGCCCCTCAGTACTCACCATTATCTGATTCACCTTCAACATAACTACAGGCATTTCTCTAAGACACTCTGTGGGGTGGTCCAACCTTCCTGGGAATAATCTTCTGGGTGAACTACAACTTCTTACACTGTTTCTTCTGTGGATCATCTTCTTGCCAATGGACCAGAACTTTCACTTGTATAAACACCATCAACCACTACTGGGTATATTCTCTTACCCAACACATCTTATAAATCGATTTTGAGGTAGTAAATATTGATTTATGTACCATCTCTTTTTCAGTTACAAATAACGTCTTGTGAAATCTTCTTTTCTGGGAGGACTGAAATTTTCCAGGCTTAGTTCATCCCAAAGATGTACAGATAAGACAAAAAAATATTTTTGACAGATGATATGGAAAATAAATTAAAAATCATTTCTTATTTCATAAAACATCGGTGTTGCTATTTCTTCTAATTTTAATCAAGAATTTCAAAAGATTTAGTGTTTTCTGTAGAGTAGCATCTCCTGAGCACAGATAATTAGGTGAGAGTAAAATCCTTCAAGGACTATTTTAAAAGAAAGCATCTATCACTCATAGCCACAAAGAAAAATGGCACAAAGAAAAATAGATTAGCTGTCACCTGAAGGCTCAGAAATCATGACTACAAAGTCAAAAGAGAACACAGTATTTTTTGTTTTATAAAAAGATTTTTTTCCGTATGCAAGGCTTTCAAGGTGTGGTGTTAATGAGCGTGAAATCTTGCTATGTTCTGATTAATGTAGATGTCAAAAAAATGTTTGAATTTTAGCATTAGAAATAGATTACATAAGTAGTCCCTGGCAGGTAGCACCTAGTTCTGAAGCAGGAAGAAACAGGTTTTTCAATCACCGAGGAAATAGAACTGAAATGTCTCAGTACAAACATGCAGGAGAACATTTGGTCACGTTGTCCAGCTCATAGGTGCAGAGGGCCACGGAGCAGGCGACGCCGCGGAAGGAACGCGTTTCGGAGGGTTATTTACACAGGCTGCTAGACGTGCCCCAGCAGTTGTACCAAGTTTCCATTCACCCACTCCAGAGTCCTGTGTCTTTCGGATGTTCAGGGAAGACTGCGCAAAAAAGGCACAGAAGTGTCTTGCTCTAATACTGCCCAGAGAGGTTGTGGAGTCTCCTTCCCTGGAGATCTTCAAGACCCGTTTGGATGCTGCCCTGTGCCATGTGC
>JAWLRI010000001.1:9350187-9396057 GCA_034781795.1 Crypturellus tataupa | reverse complement strand
GGGGGGTTGGACTAGATGACCTCTAGAGGTCCCTTCCAACCTTAGGCATTCTATGATTCTATGATTCTATGATTCCCAGGTTTTGGCAATTTAGGAATAGCTGCTTGTGCCCTGCACTGAGTGGTGGCTGCATTGGCACCCTTGTGCCATGCGTGTTCCTAACGCTGGGCACCACTCAAGTGGGTGGCCCGTGACTTCCCACAAGATGTGCAGGTGCTGGAAGTGTTGTATCCAGGCAAGGGAACCACAGCAGGCTGGTGCGGCACCGCCACAGCAATGGCTGGATGTGGCCAGGCATTCCTGGAGGTATTCAGTGCCCCATAATGACTAGTAACTTAGAGATATCCTATGAATGGGTCAAAGAGGCAGCACTGACACTAGTTTTTGGGCCATACAATGCTGCCTGATACCTCACAGTCCAGGGGTTAAACTCAGCCACATTGGCAGTAGCTCCATGATGGCAATTTGCTGTAGATACAGGGCAGCTACTGCCCTGGCTGCACATGTGCTCCTTGGCCTGGGCAGCGCTGCCAGGCACCCCGGCTCCATGCACACCCGCAGTGCTCTGACAGGCTCCGCTCCACTCGCGCTTCCAGGCGGCCCTGCTGCGGGTCCCCCTCTGCCTTTCCCACCAGGTTGCGCCAGGGGCAGGTTTCACAGAGAGGCCTCCTGGTCCAGCGCCCCAGCCAGGGACGCCCCGCGGCTGCAGCAGGAGCTGGGCCCGCAGGGCCGCTGGGCAGACAGCTCTGTTTTCCATACGGAGCAAATGCTGAAGAGGAAAGAGGTGGGTGGCTGAGCTGTTTTCTTGCCAATTCCAATTTGCACCTTTTTTTTTATTGTAAATCTGGTAACAGTTGGATTTTTTCCTGGAATTCCAGTTCTGCGGGAGTTAGTGCTAAGGAGAAGACCACATCTTAAAACAAAAACAAAAGAACTATTTGTAGTTGTATGGCCAGAAACTAAAGCCTGGAAATATGAACCATAGGCAGAGCTAGATGCAAAGTGCAGACCTGGACGAGGGGCAGGAGGCTGCACCATGCCCCAGACTCGCCTTTCTTCTCTCAGAGAAGAGAAAGAAGCAAAAGTTGCTCTTCCTATTGGGAAAAAAACTGAGATTTGAGAACATCTGAGCCCCAGGAGGATACGGCTGGGAGCATCAGGAGCCTTTTCTCTCTCGTGCTGACTGTGGTCCCCGCACTCTGTAGCCTGTGCACAGACAGGCAGTTCCAGGGATCCCAGTCTGAAAGTGAGCTCTGACACCTCAGGTTTGTTTTCTCTGGACGTCTTGCCGGGCTAAGCTCTCCAAAGTACGCGAGGGAATCACCAGCTGCCTGCCGGATCAGAGGGAAGGAGAATGAGATTTAATTAAGATGATTTTTGCCCTCCAGGTCAGGTTGTTTAAAAAATAATTGTAGTTCTCCTACCCCTTCAATTACACTTGCATGTGGAGGGAGCGATGCAGCCTGCAACGCTGATGCTGCCTCTGCGATTGCAGCATGCCCGGCATTTGCAAGCGCTCAGCACCCGAGGGGACACACAGGAGCGCTGCTGTCCTGAGCTGCACGCGGAGGGTGGAGAACGGGGCTCTGCTGGACTGGAGACAGAGCTCAGCATGAATCCTTTAATTTCTTTTAAATGCATCACGATTCATTATCTCCAGCAGGATCCTATATCAGGTTGAGGAAGAGAGCCTTGTGAGAGGCAAGCTGAGGTTGTTTGATCAAAGCTTTGCCTGAGGCACCATGTGAGAGCTTCCCAGCCTCCAACAGCTGGTTTATGCAGAGGCAGACGGCATCAGCCTGGATGCTGGAAGGGACTAGAAGGAAACCTTGGTGTGTTTCATTTTTTTTTCAGTATTTTTCCCCCCTCAGCTTATCAGTCATGTCAGTCCTACAGAGGAAGAAATAACTAAAGGCCAAATTCAATTCACTTTCATGTACACCTGTGAAGCTTACATCATCCTCACTGAGGGCTTCCCAAGAGTGGCAGCTGGAAAATGTCAGCCTGGCAGAGATAAAGTCATGAAACTCTTGGGAAATGCCTGGCTTACAGAGCCCTGCCCAGAACAGTGCTGATCAGGATGCAGATCTGCTCCAGTTAAGTAATGGATCATGCAAATAAAGGGAGAAAGAATTCAAGAAAGAATTTGGGATCTAGAGAATAATTTGGACTCCAGCTCCCAGCAATTATATGTTTCACAGTGTATTGCATATGCCGTCACTCCCAGGAGCCGCTGAGCACCTTAAAAATACGCTCTTACAAAACCAGCCCTGAGTGTCTTCATAAGGCTGGTGAATGGTGCTGCTTTCTTATGTATCGTGCCTAAAGGCGACTGAGATTTCCTAGCTCACTGAGAGCAAAAGGAATCACCGATGTCATCATCAGGACACGCTCACCCTGGATAATCTGCACAGAGATCCGTGCCAAGGAAACTGCCCTCCCCGCCGAGCGCAGGCTGCGCTGACGTGTGCCTGCAAGCTCAGCAGCAGCGCCGCTCCCGCCAGGCCCCCTCCCGCACAGCACCGCTCAGGAAGCCTTTGAAGAAGAGGCAGGGACACGTGATGGCTTCAAGCACCACAGACCGAGCACTTGTTTGGTTTAGCTGGCCTGACATCGCCAGCGCTTCACTAGAAACGAATTTGGCTCCACCACCCTCTGGTTTTCTATTATGGTGTTCAAATCAGTATCAGCTCTCCTCAGAGAAGCCCAAAGAAGGAGAGTTTTAGCAAAACGTTTTTCTGCCTGGCTCTGGTGCCCAGGAGCTGCAGGAGCACCTGGATGAGGCAAGTGATGGAGGAGCTGAAGAGCTCTTTGCTCCCTTAAGGGTTCATGCTCGGAGGGCACTTGTGGGGAAAGCCGAGGCCTCCTGGGAGGTCTGTGGGGGTCTGTGACAGAGCTGAGCTCTTCTCCCTCCCCATACACCCCTCCTGCACAGGAATATTCATCTTTAAGTGCAATGGAGCAAATTTCTTCTGCTCATTTTGACTTGTTATTTAAGAAAACGTGTGCTCGTGTCTCTCCTGCCTCCACCCACAAGAAGAAATCAAAAAAAAAAAACTTGAAAAAATCAATTGAGTCAAATGGGATTAGAGCAGGGCCTCTGACCATGGCCAGTTGCAGAGGTGTTTGGGCAAGTGGCTGCAAACAGAGCCAAGATTTTCTGCCCTTGCCCCAGCCCGGTGCAGCATGAGCTGCCTCTGAGCTGGCAGTCGGACAGGGCTGCAGTTAGTATTTGTTATCAGGAAAAGTTATTTAGGGCTGGTGGGTAATGCAAGGCCAAAATGTCCAAACACCAGGAAATGTTCTGTGTCAGGAAAGGAACTGGAGAGATTGGCCCTGTGCAGCTCCAGTTCTTCCCTCCCTTCCTCCCAAACTCACAGGTACAGCTCTGTACTTCGGCTAAACGGTCCATAAAGGTGGGGTCACTGCAGCCCTCCCAACCTCAGCAACACTCTCCCAGTCCTCGCAATCCCCTGTAGCCAGGAAGGGCTGTTCTAACAGTGGTCACAGCTGTCATCTGGCAGTGTCCTTGCCAGACAGCTGCTTTCTGGAGCCCCCCAGGCACACCAGAAACAAAACCCTTGAATCTTGACTTCATTCACTGACTTCATTGAATTTCTCCAGCCACAGCTTCTACCTTCTGAGTCTCATTCGTGCCTTCTGCGGTGGCATAGGGCTCTGCATTAGCACAGTAAACGCATGCCTTTGCACGTGGTTTTAGCATAACAGAATGCTTTGAACCTGACCTTATATCGCATGGAAGATGAAACAAGTATTTGATGGTGCACCTCTGAACTATGTCCTGAGTACCTGTGTATGAGCTTGCTTGGGGCCATCAGATTCTGCCTTTAGAGCAAACCTGGGAGACACAGCCTTGACTGAAAAACTTTACCCGGTAAAGTAAGAGTTAAAGCCAAAAAAAGCACTTTTTTCATGAAATAATCTTATTTTTTCTATGAAGTAGTCACTGGATAGAGGAGGAAGTTTTCAGAAAGGCTTGAGCCCATGCAGACACAGCGACTCCGATGGAGCAGGAGCCGGTGCCAGAGTGGAGGAGCGGGCGGCCTGCACGGCGACACCTCTGTCCCCGTCGAGCAGTCTGATGTCTTAGCATGACCATCAAGCGACCAAAGGTCTGCAGCGCATGATTTAACGCAGTGATTTAAGGCAACATCTAGCAGGTTCGTTTTAAGAAACACATTTCTGAACACCTTTAAAACTGACTTTGCCACTCTAATTTTTTCCTGGCTGTTAATTAAAACCTCTCCTAGACAGAAGTAGGTAACTGGTTTTAGCCAGTGACTTGAAAGAAGAATTTAGCCTCTCTTCAGATGTACTGGGAAGGAAATCTCCGTGAAGAAAACACAGTCATTCTCCCAGGAAGCCGACCTCGCCTCAGCTTTTATCTCTGCATGAAATGCAGTAATGACTCCTCTTCAAGGTAAATAAGTCTAATACACAGAGAGTCCTTATCCTCTGATGCTCAGCAAGGAGACATATGGCACAAACACAAGTGAAGATTAGCGATTAGATGGGGGTTGAATTCTCCATAACGTGATTACTGTATAAAAATAGGCTGGCAAGGGACTTTGGCAGCACCTTCTGTGCTCATTTTGCGCTAGCAAGGAAATGGGCATTTTCATAATTTGATTCTGTGGCTACCATTCACTTTGGATATATGGGATCTTCAGCAGAACAGCACTGCTCAAGTCAGGTGGGTAATTACTTAAGAAGTGAATAGGGTTTTAGGGTTATCTATAAACTCTCCAAAAAAACACTATGTGATTATGTAATTGTGTGCTTTTGGTAACCACCTGGCATGACTAAAAGAAGATTATGGGAAGTTCTTGGCATTTGTTTTTCATGGATATGAGTAGTACCACTTTTTTCCCCTCCTCAGCATTATCAGCATAAACTCCTATAGGGAAATATTTGCTCAGTGCAAGCGTTTTCTCCTTTTATGAGCCCAGCTTTATCTCTCCAAGCTGTTGCACATTAAAATCCTGTTAGCTACCGCCTATTCACACTGTGCTGACTTTATTTCTTAAGACTTTATTTCCTAATGATGGTTGCTGATTTTTCCCTAATAAGAAGCAGGTGCATTCAACATTATCCAACAGCCTCTACCGTTCTTACACCACTTGCCGCCGAAGGCAACGTCCCCAAGGCGTCTCTCTTTGGGGATGCAAATGGTCTTGTTGGGAAGTGCACGTAAGGCCCTCATGTGAGTTTTGGGGGTCTTCTCCTGGCGCCGTGTCCGTGGGAAGATGCCAGATCCGGGATGTCTCCAGATGGGCTCAGCGCTGCACCTGCACCGCAAGGACGGAAAGTTGCCCAGAAGGTGTGAAGGGCAGGAAGGGACCTCAGGGACCATCATCACAGAGACAAATCTCTAAAAATATTGGCATGGGCACTGCCAGCTCACCAAGATCTCTCTAATAAACTTAGCATATTTATAGCACAGCTTGGCTATAAGTGAGGAAAAAAACATCTAATTGCAATAAAAAAAGAGATCAAGGATATCACAGGATCACTGAGTGCAAGTTATTTAATTATTTTCTATATTAAATAGGCTTCAAAATCATGTGTGTCAAGTATGGGGAAAATAAGTTCTGCTTCCTGAAGATGCCAAATCTTTATGGCTCTGATGCTTTCAAAATGCAGATCTAGAAGACAGCAAATCTAAAACTCCATTCAAAGACATTTTCAATCTGAACAAGCTTTATGACATTTTTCATGCAAAAAAAAATCAATAAATTAATGTTCTCATTTATCTTGATTCTCACATTATCCACAAACGCTGTGTCAGGGCTGGCTTATCACTGTATGTTTGATGATGCTAACAGAAAAAAAAAGGCTAATGTGCTGTTCCATAAGTATTTTATGGCCAAGATAGGTAGCATTTTTTCCTTTGTCTCCTGGAAAAAAAAAAGAGCAGGAATAAAGGAGAAAGAAAAAAACAAAATGGCAACTACAAAGCAGTTTTAGTTTGCAGATGGTCTCTCCTGCAAGAAGAGCAAACTTCTAGACGATGTTAGAAGTGCTTTATAATTTTTAGTGAGGTTTTTCCTTTCAATTTTAAACAGTCCAGTCCACACAATCCACGTTTGATTAAACAGTGGAGAAAACTCTCAGCAGAGCTTCCCCCTCTTTTCCTAATGCCAGCCACAGGCTTCCCTTGCCCTGTTTACCGCAGAGCGTGCAGGTCTGTGCCGGTTTTGTGCACTTGACTTTCTCCTCTCAGTCATTTTAGGTTTTCAGTCCTGCTCAGAGGCATCGAAACAGTCTGCTCCTGTCTCAGTCTGGACCAGCGGATTTCCCTTTAGCTGGCAAATTCACAGGGATTTTGGCAGGAGCTGCCTCTTCCCATGTGCTCTCAGAATTTTTCCCAGATCCTCAACCCAACCTGGTTCCTTACTCAGCCCGTGCCCAGCTGGTGCCTCAATTTTTATTTTAAATTTCCTCTTGGAAACAGGCAATTCAGCACATCAAACTGACGCAGGGTGCAGTCCCTTCCAACATTACCAAGCTCCCCCGCAGCTTTCCACGGCTTGGCGAATGATCCACAGGGAACAACACACTCAAAGTAAATGCAACATGTTTTATTTGAGGTTGGAATAAATTACAACTGTAAAGCATAATTTATTGCTGTATAAATTGTCTGCTCTTAAAAGGCATTAATATCAAACATAACCAAAACAAAGACACATCCGATTAGCAGTTTGGGTCTCTGAAGCTTTATCAACAGCTGAGTAGGGTGATTTCATTTTACATATGGTTGAAATCTCTCTGGTCATAGGCTCATAAACTCAGCTTTGACACGTTATAATCATCATTCACACATAGGCAGGGAACAGGGGATGCGTTCAGTTGCTTTCAGAAATATTTTTTATTGCAAATTTCCCATAAATATCCCATTAAATGTCCAGTCCTTCATTTGTCATTCAAATACAAATCTCCCTGGTTTCTAAAAACACCTTCAAAAGACAGGTCGGGGTTTTCCTCTCTGGCAGAAGCAGAGGTGCCAATCCTGAAACAGGAATTAGCCTGCTCCCCTGCTTCACTTCACTAAGTGCAGAAAACCCCGATCCTAGGTTAAAATTATTGAAATCCAATGAGCAAAAGAGTACTTTTTCACATTTTGAACATTCTTGCAAAAAATAATCCCAGCACTGACTGACTAAACCTGTAATACTTCCATGATACTTGCCCAATTTTCCCAGGAAAATACCAAGTCCTACCAAGGCACCGTCCCCACTCGGCTCCTATGCAGAGACGGGAGTCTCTGGATGTCCGGAGGCTTCTGCCTCAATTAGCCCTGGGAGTAACTCCTAAATCTCCGAAAAAGGTCTCCAAGGCAACTTCTCTTCAAGCCACAAAGCTACCTCTCAAAAGAATGCGTCACCAGCACAGAAAATCCTTCTACACTTGGCTCTGTTTAACTCAGAAAGATCTCACTTGGAGAAGGGCTGCTTCTCCCGTCGTGCCCTCCTATCCTTTTCACGTCTCCCGGAATGCAGAGGAGAGGGGGAGATGCAGGGAGGCTTCACGGTGCTCCACCATGGAAGGGGCAAGTCTGCGACGCTGCTGCGTCCAAGAAATCTCTATCAAACTTCAAGCAAAAACTATTCTGGTGATTCCAGTGTGATTTAGGTTCTCATCAAGATTTCGTCAGGATGGATCTACCTTTTGTGTGTTTTATGCAGAATTTCATAAACAAACAGAAAACCCCTCCCCTTCTAAGCAGAGCCTCCTCAGAAGCTGCTGTGCCTCAAGGGGCAGCAGCGGCTCCCCCTGTGAGGTAGCGCGGCCATTCCAGGTGCTGCATCCGCCAGCAGCAGCTCCCAACAAGGCCAGCGCTGCTGCCGAGCAGCCCTCGTTACGTCCCGCCTTGGCAGGATGGGGTGGAAGGGCGGCCTTGTGGCCGCTTTGGGCTAGAAGAACCGCAGCTGGGACAAGGAGCGCGTCCTTCCCACGTGAGCCCGTCACCCAGGCGCACACCTGCTGCACGGCCAGGCTCGAGAAACGTAACGCAGAAACGCACAGGCCTTTAGAAACACCCATCATCTCACGCAGGGTCACGGCAGACAGATTCTTGGCTCACATCTTTTTTTTTGCCTTAGCACTCGTGAATTTTTCTTTGAAAATGAGAAGGAAGGAAACTGGCCTTCGGGAAGAGGGGCAAGCAGAAGCGCTTGCAAATTAAAGCGCACACATGCCATCCAGCACACCAGGGACCTCCTGTCTGCACTCTGCTCACAGCCTCTCATTAGGCTGAACCTTAATTTCTCATCCTTCCAAAGGCTCCCAGGAGCTTTCCATTCTGCCGGGGCGATGTCCCGGGGGACTCTGCAGAGAAAACTAATGAGAGGAGCAAACTCTTGCCACCAGGACAAGTACAGGGTTACGTTCAAGCCGCAGACTCCGGAGGAGCAGGGCAGGGACCTGGCTCATTCCAAGTTCTGCCGCAGGTTCCCTAGAGGAACATGTAAAAGCAGCAAGTTCAGCACACCCTGAGAGGGAAGATGGCCTAGTGGTTAGGGCGGCAGACTTGGATTTTGCTTATCAAGCTGATGCTCCAGTTATCACACTCATCCATTGAAACTCCTGCTGAAACATCATCTTTGCACTAAAAAGGCATTTTCACTGAGCAAACTGGTGGGTAAGGGAAAGGAAGGACTGCAAATTGCTAAGATGCCCAGGGCTACAAGTTGAGATAGGACAGGATGAACTGTCCGATACAGAGCTGGAAAGTGAGTGAAACTATGAGAAAGAGGGAAGAGTTTGCATGAGCCGAGAGTGCTCGCACATTGCCAGCCTTGTGGCTGCCCTCCTCACGGCACAAGTCAGCAAAGATGGTGACAAAGACACCGCCCATGCCAAGACGATGCCGTGCCATCTCCAAGTCCTTTCTCTAGTGCTGGTGCTGAGCGCCCTACTCTGAGTGAATGTGAGTGTCTCATAGAGGCTGCTGCCTGTGGCATCTCAAACCAGCTCATCTAAGAGCCAGACACATTTCTCCCTCCTTGATGGTTCACTTATGCTTTGTCCCTGCACAGACTAAGCAGCAATCACTGGACAGAAATCCTCTAAAGAATCACAGAAATCCTCTAAGGAATCATGCTTCTTTTGTGAAAAAAACCAACAAACTTCAAGATTGCTACATCTCTTCCTTCATTTACCCACAGCAGATTAGACAGTCACTAAGGCTTTACCCCTCTGATCTTCCCTCCCAGACTGACTGTTTCTGAGTGACTTTTAGCAGCAGAAGAGACTTGGCTGTGTTTTTCCAGTGCAGCCTCCCACCACAGCTCACACTGCTGCTAAGGGAGGTAATGGGGCCATAGTGCATATTTAATCTAGAAAGACAGTAGCTACAGACAGCTCTTAAATCTGCTCCTGCCCCTGTTCCTGACTCGCTGGGTCTGGCCTCCAGCGAGGCGCTCAGGCCAGGCCTCTCTTGGGAGGTTTCGGCTTAAGGAACCTCGTGACTGCCGGGACAAGGTTCGCACAGGGCTGAAAGGCAGAGGGCAGGAGCAGCCGAGCAGCTGCGGGCAGTGTCGCTCACCAGCGCACGGGGAGGGCAGCGCCAGACAGTCAGCAAGCACCAGGAAGTGGTTACAAAATGCTCCAACTTTTCCACAGACCTTAAAAAGGGCAATTTAGCTGGCAGGACAGCCATGCCTGAGAACTGGGTGTGTTGTCAGAAACCAACACTCTTCGCTTGGACAGTCCACCCCATCACAAAGCATCTTACGGACCAGACAAGTGTCCATGTTTTGATTTTACAGGTGGACAAACTGGGTTAGAGATGGCTGCTGGCAAGATCAGGCCCACACAGCAGGCGAAAGACGTAAGAAAAAAGCTGAGCCTCCTGATGCCAGGCCCAGTGCTCCCTCCACCCACCAGATGTTAGTAAAGAGGGGACATAAATAATCCCCTAAAGGAACTGATGCATCACGAAGAGCCTCTGAAGCTATGCATAATAGCAGAAAGTACAGCAGGTGTATGTTACAGGTTTTGTTCTACCTCCTCTTCTTGCCTGTGAGGGCAGTTGGTTGCTCCAACCGTTCTGCTCAGCCTACTCAGTTATTTCCCAAGGAAATAACAGAGAAATAACAGAGGTTTCCCAAGGAAACAGCCGAGGTTGTGCATGTGGCTCAGTAGCAGAACTAGAGTTTCGTTTTACAGGGGCTGCAAGAACATTTCTTAACCCCACGTGAGATTTTCACACGCGCCTGCATACTCACCCCAGTGCTGCCGCTGCCGTGCTCCATGCCTGAGTTTCGTGCCAGGTTCGCTCTGCGCAGCAGGCACATCATACGCACACAGGGGCCCGCCACAAGAGCACATTCTGCAGGCCAAGTCTCAAACAAATATTCACCTAGAAAACCAACTGTGCTGGAAGTTTTTGCAGTGAATTGGGCTTTCACTAGGAATTAACATAAGCTGCAACAAGTAGTCTTATGTTCTGTGCACTTGCTCATTTTCTTTTCACAGTTCAAACCACTTTCTTCATTAATACTAAAATGCTAAAGTCTTACATAGCATTCAGAGCATTATTTTTTGCTGGCTGTGTTTTTCTAAGCTCTAAGCCTCTATTACATTGCATGCAAAGGATAATGTCTGAATTTGTAATGCTTTTAACTAAAAAAATACTTTAAAAAACGAAAAACATAAATTATTTATTCCTCTTTGTCCATTGTTTTAAGCACCGAGTCTTCCCCCAAGATTTTGCACAGTTCATTCAGTCTCTGCTGCATTTTAGGAATTCCTGCAAGCTGAGATTCTAGTCTCTGTTTTTCCTCACTCAGTGACAAACGGATAGCGGTGTCCAATTGCTCGAAACGCCAGCCTCCTTGTCCATCAAACTGTAGCAAGTGAGTGTGGTACTTCCTGCATTAGAAATTAAAGCATTAGTAATGGCTTGGGAAGCAGATGGTCCATTTTTGCACAGAAATGTGGCTGTCCCTTGGCATAGGTTTGAGCATGATACCTACTTTGAGTGCTGTCTCAGGAAGTTGAGCATTACCTCATTTGGGATCACTCTGCTAGACGTTTATAAAAGTTTTGGAAACATGCAACATCCTTTTGTAGGGGATTTGGGGATTCAAAGGTTGTCCCTGGCACTTCCCACAGCCAGTGTGACAATATCGATCTGTATCATGCAATTCCTGACCCACCCTCCTCTTGCTTTTAACCTGCGGCGCATCCAAACAGTCCCTTCCCTTCCCAAGAATGAAAGGGAACGTGTGGCCCATTTAATCACATTAATCTCACGTTCTAGGAGATGTTATACGCCCTAGCAGAGCAGATGTTTTGGCAAGCACAATGCACCTGATGCTACTGATGAAACTCTGATTTGTTTGATTTACACCTCCGCTTCCCTGCATTTTATAAAGTCAGCTAAAGAAACCTCCAGTCCTAGAGCATCGTGTGACTTGCAAGGGGCCAAAACAAAAACCTCTGCGGAGGAGTCATGGATATTTCAGTGCGTATCTGGGTGTGTGCACCAAAAATATTCAAAGAGGCACAGGTAGAGTTTGTCAGGGCCTGACAGGACATTCATCAGGCAGGGCAAGAGGCAGAACAGAGAGTTCTCTCAGAGCTGCTGTTACAACCATGCAATTTATCACTATAAATTATTGAAGATGAGACACATCAGAGAGCAACAATTATAAATCCCAGCATGGGAATTTGACAGTTTAATAAACTTCCATATTTTATGACATGAGACTCGAGATATTTAACTGCAGGCTTATGTTCACCGCTCCTGTATGCTACTCTCTGAGACACCAAGTGTTTAACTGACCCCTGTATTTCTCTCCCCCACCACCTTCCGCAAAAAAACAAATCCAGGATGCTAAGGCAGCTGATTGAGATGGCTGACTGCTGTGGTCTAGGAAAACAGCCCATATTTTGAATAAAAGAGCACACATCTCCTGGTGGTGTCTTGAGAGCACAGCCTGCGACTATGCTGTACAGTGCCTATGGATGTCTACCTCAATTAAAGGTACTTGATATGTATTTTTAAACTGTGAACATTTCTTTTTTAATTTTCTAGAATAAGGCAATCACCTCCATCTATCTAGCTGTTTTTATCAGTTCATGATTCCACAAATCACAAATTTCTAATAATTTTGGTAATTGCAGTTGCAAAGATCAAGGACTTCAAAACAAATAGTCCAAATACGTCTGATGTCAGTTGACACTTTTTGGATCTCCTTTTGCCCTTTAAAGTATTTGATTGTTTTATGTGCTCAGTAAATATATTTATTTTCCTTTGATGGACTCTCCCATCCTCAGTATAACCTCACTTGAATGATCTTTCTTAGAAGTCTAGTATTTACTTTTTAATAGCCAACCGCATTTTGAATGCTCACAAACACTGCATTAAGCAACACACCTGAGTTTAAAACAAGGGATGTATTAATTATTATGAAAGAATGAATAGTAGCTTATCCAGGTGCCCCATTGCCCATCTAATCACAAACACAGGCACACTTCCCAGGACGTAGCTCATGTTTCTTGTCATGTTACAGAATAACCTGGTGATATAGCTGTGATATGGTTGATATGGTTAATGAATTGCTTCTTAGCTATCAGCATGTTGCTATTAATAGTTAATAACTGAAATGCATTATAAAAGAATAAGAGGGAGGAACAAATATACTCCACAAAATAATAATAAAAAACAATCAATATTAAGGGCATTTACCCTTCTGTTCTTGTAGTCTAGTTATCTTAGTGCAGTGGGTATTGATTACCTTAGTACAACTGCCCTAGTACATACACCACTGCTCAAAAGCCAGTCGACTGTCAGACAGAAAGCTAAAAGCCAGGACTATTACAAACCCCTGAACGTACTTACCAAAGAGAAGGTCTGTGTGTTATAGAAAGCAGGGATATTCCAGCAGCTTTTGCAGCTTGGAATATCTTCCCTTCCACATCAATGCTTACAGCACTTGTGCATTCATCCAGCAGTGCATACTTCGGCCTTTCAAAAACAGAGAAAGTACATTACTCTGTTACATTTTAGACAGTATTCCCGTGTACAATGGTTAAAAATGGAAAGGTCCTAGTTTGACCTATTATTATTCTGTCCTGTCAACAAGTCATGCAGTTACTACAGCAATTCATAATGTTTAGACCCTCTGCGGTGGACAGACTGGGCTGTCTCTGCAGTGCTCTGTGGCCAAACCAAGGAGCTTGGCTTTTAAACCCCCGTGACCTCAACAGCAGTGCACCCGATTTCTACAATACCTCTGCAGACCCAGGGAAGATGCTGAAGAAACAAATATCTGGAGAATGTTGCCAAAAGCAAAGCATAAGTAAGAGGCATTGCCCAGATGCAAAAGCAGAGCTTATAGGACGGAACTGCAAGGGTGGTGTTCCTATGCAACAGTTTAGCAGTGTGGCATGGAGAATAAAGTCTACTTAGTGCTGCTAGTACTACTATTAGAGCAAACCTCCATAATTCTTCCTCACTTTCAGACACTGCTTAACAAACAAAGAAAAGTGCTTACTTATGGTAAAACATCCGAGCCATGCCCATCCTCTGCTTTTCTCCTCCTGATAAGACATCCTTCCAGTCCAAGATGGCATCCCAGCCTGATAAAAAATGCAAAGAAAATGCATCAGGACAATGTGGGCATACGAAGGGAATACATGTTCCCTTGCAGGACCTCTGCAAAATCATAAAGTGTATGTCTACTGCAGAAAAGGTGTTTCAAGGTTCTGGATTACTGCCCCAGAAATACCTCTGTACCTTTCCACTCACATTCAAGAGAAAAACATCCTAAATATCTCACTCTTTAAAGTGGAATTTAGCTTCTTCAGTTATGGATGTATTGTCAAGAAATATTATCATATCTCTGAAAAAAAAAATCTTTTCTTTGTGTATAACTAAGCTTTTTTCCCTGCATTTGTTTTATAGAACAGTTTGTTATTCCTTCTTGAAAAGTGAGTATAAAATTAAAAACAAATATAGAAAGAAATAAAGCGTAAAACCCCTACATAGCAGTGTGGGATTACAATGTTTAGTGCCTGACTCCACTTGCTACTGTAGCTTTTGGCAAGCTCAACAGACAGGGCTGCACAAACAGATCTGCTGTTGTGGATACAGTCTGTGCACACAAACAAACAGCAAAAAACAGGGCATACGAAGGGGACGGTCCTGCCTACAGACTTCTGGCTATCTTGTATTTAAAAATGACCCACAACTGTTACAAAACTGGGTATCCTTACTTAATATCCTGCCTGGCCTATAGCTGAATCATCACTTTCTGAAGCATGCAACAGGCCTGTGCTGCGTCTTATCCGAGATCTTGTGGTGGAAGAGGATTTCTCTGGGCATTACAGCATGGTTTATTCACAGTAATGAAAACCTAGCCTCAAACGCCAATTATCCTATTAAAAAACAAGCTTTAAATTAAGCAATCCAGATGGACCGAAGAGCAAAATAACAAGCAAAGGTGAATTTTGACCAGGGAGGCAGATGTTTCTCTCAGTAGATCCTCTCAGAGGAAACGGACAGACAGCTGCACAGGGCTGAGCGAGGCATAGACACGTTTCCCATCAGCCAAGAAGGGTGGCAACTAAAAATCAACACCAACAACCCCCCTTTTCTGCCATTGCCCAATCAAAAATTAACTTTTGCCAGAAAAGTTGGAAAATAAGGTCATGAACAGTGTTGTTTCCAATTCCAGAGGGCAGAGCAGCTACGCTTGGCTGTGCATTTTGGCCTGCGCAAGGTTTCTCTGGACAAGGCCCAAAGATATGACAACCGTGCAAAATAATGAGGAATAATTATAATCTGGGGTGCTGAGAAGCCTTGAACAAGTTGAACTTGTTCAGCAATGCCAGGAGCCCTGCACTGCCAGGCCCGGTCCTGCTCTCGTCACGCTGAGACGCGTCCACGTGGCTTCTCCTGTGTGGCGGGCCCTCCGGCTGCAGCACTATTGTGTATTGATAAATATACACAGGTTTTCAAAGCAGAATAAAAAAAAAATAAGGGCCCACTTCATGCACATTCACTGCGTATCTCCATACTATTACTCCAGATGTCTGCATGTACTGAATATATATGCTTTATTATGCTCATTTTATATGAAATTATTGTTTTGGCATAGCTAGCAATTTTGCAGTTGACTGGGGGCCTTATTGATAACGTTACTAACAACATTAATATTATACACAAAAGCATCTCCACAGTGATTCATTCACCAATAAAAACTGCCAGGAAGAGAAGCTTAAACTGTCCATATCTCTCTGTTCAGCTTAGGCCAAATTTGTAGTATTATAGATAAGGATGAAGTTAAGGAGTGCAAACTGTCTGGAAAGCAAAGACCAGCCATGGTTGTCATTTCTTTCAGCCCCAGCAGGTCAGGAAATATCAGTGTAGGATTTGGTGGGCAGGAAATTCTGCTTCTTGCAGAAAGGATGCTATTGGCAATAGCAACTCCAGCAGCTTGCACCAGGCTTGTATTTATTCTTGTAACTCCGCTGTTTATTCTAGCTGGGTCAAACTTTATTGCTGCAAAAACTAGAGAGAGTTTTGCCTCTGGCAGCAACAAGAAAAGGGTCTGGCTCTTGCTGGCTACCTTGTCTTTGTACTGACATAGGTGAGAAGTAATTCCAAAGCCAAAGACAATGGAGTAACTACAGCACAACAAGCTTGGAGTCAGGCTTGCTTGCTGTTGGTTCAGTCTGGATTTCATGTAACTGCCCACAGGGAGCAAAACCCAGAGCTGTGAAGCACCTGGCTGCACATGCATCACGCTGGTGGTCAATTAAAAGACAACTGAGTTATGCTCTAAGGAATGTGTCTGGTACAGGCATATTACTGCAGGGGGTGGGTGAAGGGGAAGCAGAAGGAAGGAAGGATACAAAGGAGAAGAGGATCTAGTAGGGAAGAATTGAATGATGAGATGAAGAATGATGTCTGATTTAGATACATACACAGTTTATAGATAGCTAACTCTATTCTTAAAACAGTTTATGTAAAAAGTTTGAAATAGCATGGGCATGCTCCCCATATTCAAGATTCTGAGTCACTAAAATGATTTTACTGATACTTTATTTACGATGCAGTCTATTTTCAAAAGTCTATATAACACCTACATAGAAACTCACTGGAAAAAAATCAGCAAAACCTTTTCTATTGGAAAATCAAAGCAGTTTGCAAAAAAAAAAAATCATTTGTTCTGCAAGTTAGGATTTTTCATGAGTTTGCAAATAAAAAAGTTCCATTTTTAGTAGAAATCAGTTTCAGTTTAAAAATGTTGGCATGAAAATGAAATGTTATAGCTATGTATATAAGAAAATTTCAATTGTCAATTTTGAAGAAGTTTCTAATTTGAAAAACAATTTGAGTCTTTGCCCTGGACTTGGAGAGTATAAAAGAATACTCAGTTATATGAAGTCTCTTCCACAACAAATCATACGTAACAGAAATCATTTCTACTCCTACCTTGGCACTTGTCTCCTCCAAATGCCCAAGGAGAAAAGGGAACAAGCCAGTTTACTGTGATCCTAAAAACTTCCTGGTACATTAATATCTGTATCCTCGCTTCCCACCTCGGTACTCTTTTGTCATTTTAGATTGCAAAGTCTCTAAGACACTTTCCTTACCATTCAATTGTGCAGATATTTGCACTACACTGCAATGGGGGCTCCACAGTTCCCCACACAGTGAATGAGCATTAACAGGGAGCCTTACATGCTTTTTATAGATGCACCCTAAGCCTCACATGCAGACTCAGGTATGCAGAGAGCAAGAATGGGGTCAGCAGTAAAAGAGGACTAAGTGTCCCTTGGCACAGACAGCAGAGCAAGTCCCTGATTCAAATCTACTTTTTCTGTTTGGAAAAACAGAGCAGTAGCACCAGGCAACAGCAGCCCGTGGGAGGGTCCCCGTCCCTGCCACACACGTGCTCCAGCTGCAGGCAGCACCCCGTGTAATGCCGCATGCTCCACCGCTGTGGACACGGTGGTGGTGGCGGTACCACACGTGCTCCTCAGGGTGTTCACAGACATCAGCAGGCTGCAAATCCACCCTGCGCTGTGGCTTCTTGCCTCTTAAAAGCGTAACAGCTTCTTCTTTTACAGTTCCCCATTCCAACATTTCAGCCTGTGCTTTTGCAAGCTGTGCACTTCACTTCAAGAAGCAACTGGTCAGGCATAAGAAGGTAATAGCTAAGGCACTAGTTTAGTGGATATGGGCCTTCTCTGCAATTATTCCAGCCACTGGGTTAAGTTCTCTGCCCATATTTTCAATCCTTGTGTCATCATGTCAGATGTGAACACTAACTGTGAATCAGATGATGATAGACATTTTTTTCATCTTAAGGGTCATCAGTCATTATTACATTCTTAAAGAGTTAACCTATGAATTATGGCATTAACCCATGGCATTAACCAATGAAAAGGATAACCTCTGTCTCTCTACAGAGCTGTGGGTGAGCTACCTGTAGGTATACTGTAAGTGATTACTACTCTAAAATGCACGGCAAGATTGTCAGATGAGCGTCCGTGCACACCTGAAAAACGAAATTCAGAGACAGAATGCAGCAACTTCCAGGCAAGAATCCAGGAGCTCTATTTTGCTAATAATCTCCTAATACAGTTATGGGGAAAAAATCTAAATTCTCCAGCTCTTAATACATACAAGAAGTCTTTAGTATCTTGACCTTTACCGTATCAGTGTAATTACACTGCCCTCTACTCTCAGGACAAGCAATCTTGTGAACATCATGGCAACTTATACATGGAGCTGTGGCTGGAAACACTCTCTTGGCACCTAGAGTCATTTGGTTATTTTTAATTTGTTCACCCTCCTGGTATGGCAACAGACTCGCACACTCCTTCCTACAGCACATGTCCTATTGATCACACAAACCAGGGAGGGGAAAGCTGCCCTGACTGCTTTCACTCTCGTGCTTGGATGTAGTGGGGAGAAGAGGAGCACTCTAGCACCTCTCCCTCCATCTGCAGATGGGTCATGAAGGAACAACTTTGTGGTCACGTAGCTCCCTCAATCACAGTATGTCTGGATCCGGTTTCGCCAGTTGAATAGGTCTAATCAGAGGTAAGGCACACTGACACATATACCTGGGGATTAGACTGATAAAGCTTTTTACACAAATGCACAGCTTACCTCCTTCTCTTTGAACTATGTGGTAGAGGTGAACTGTTTGCAGGATACGCTCCAGGTCCTGGTCTTGGTATCCTTTCTCATGCATGTCATCCACCGAGTCTGGATAGATGACTTGATCCCGCAGCGTCCCAATGGACATGTAGGGCCTGCAAAAGAGTAAGGGGAAAGCAGTGGTCTAGTGCTGGCTCTAGGAAAGCACTTGCTGGTGTTCCATGAGCACACAGAGCATATTCTGTAACGCTTTCAACACTGTGGCTAAAACTGGATTTATCTGTGGGTACATTGTGGGTGCATATTTTTCTAAACTTGCCCAAGGGACAGTGTATTGTTTACATAAAAGCTGATTACAGCACAGCAACATGGCTAATACTAGCATGAAAATAAACTGACAGGGTAGGCCAAATAAACATCTACCTCCTAGCCCACTCTGAATTCTTCTGCTTTGAATGGGGAACACTATGCTGTAGTCAAGGCCATGCATGTTTTGAGATTTAGAATTTCAATTAAACAACCACATATCAAATAGAAACTTTAACAGAAGTAGCAGCTAAAACTGTCAGAGACCTTCATGGTGCAGCAGGAGACACCCAGTTCAGGCAATACTGCACTTAAAGCACTAGAGAAGTCTCTTATACTGCCCTGCAGAAGTGTGTCCAGGCATATTTTAGCTGGGTCAGAAAGCCTGGCTAACATTTCCAATTCGCAGACAGACACACACTAGAGGAGCAGATCAGCTTTCTTCTGCCAGCATCAGACTCTCTTTGCTAAGGAGAAGGCTGAGCTGTATCTACAGCAGCTTCTGAACTGCCACACACTCCCAGCCCAGGTAATCCATCTCTTTTGACTTACTAAAATAAGCTGTGCCCACTTCGCAGCCAGAGCCCTCAGGGCCAGCCATGGCGCTGGGATGGATCCAGTCTCCAGACTACCCTCTCCCCACGAGCTGTGCACAGCCCAGGTCTGATGAATTCTCCCAGTCTGCCAACAAAGTCATCTAAAAAACTGCTTTCAGCTGTGTAAGTGATACCAGGCCATTCAGGACAGGACAGCAAAAGTAACCTGAGGTAACACTAGCTGCCTCCCACTCGTGCACGACAATGCTCATACAGTGACCTCTGATGGAGTGAGTTTTCACTATTACGTAGTACGAGTCATATACTTACGTCAACCATAAATGGGAGAGCAGCCCTCTCTACTGCAGGTGCTCCACAACCAGCATCTGCTTGCCTGTTACTTAGCTCTACACATATGGGTCCCATGTTGTTAACTCCTACTCAGACTTGCCCCAGCAAGTCGCAAATACAGTCAGTGACTTCGTCAACCAGGCTGACACAGCGAGAGGACTAGACTAGACTTAACTAGTAGGGGTTCCCTTGGCAGTTCTGGAGCTGAAGTTGTTGAGATGCCTTAGGTTCAAATCTACACTACCTTGAACAGCCCAGGGAATTCTGTTTAATGCATCTTGAAGCATTGTGGTCCACACATTTGGATGGATTATTTTAGCCACCAGCCCAAGGACTGTTAGTCAATGGTTCATCCATATTTTCCTGGTAGCAAGAATGGGTAGCACAGGAAGAGATGGCCTTTGCACATAGGTTTCAAAATGCTGTTGTCTGGGACTCGAGATCCAACACTTCAGGGAAAAGGAGAAGGACCACTTTGCCATGAGCTTTTTAGTCATCTGCATGAGTCTGAAGACACTTATTTCCACTCTCCTGGGAATTTACCTGAGCTCCCCTTACAAATATGTAGTAGTTTGTACAATGGTAAACCTGAGTAGACAAAGTTGGAAGAGACATCTATTCAACCTCCCACTTCTTTCCGCCCTTCTAAGAGTTCTTATGAATGAATGATATTCATCCCATCACACAGACCCTGCTGTCGGCTCTCCAGGAAAGCTGGTGAGACCCCAGTGGTGACCTTGGGATTTTGAGGTGAGATGAGGTGGCCTGAGCAGAACAGGAAGGCCCCAGATCCTGTCCTTCCTGTTGTGCCAGGAGTTTCACTAACAGCCTCTGGGTTCATCTGTCAAAACATTCTGGGTGCTGTGAAGCTGTGGTGCCAGAGGATGGCAACATAAAGGCGTCACTGAGCCTGGGCCCGCAATAAGGAGTCTTTCAGGCAGCTGTCTGTTGCCGCACACACTGTGTGTGTTCCTCACAACTTCACAGCACACTGAGTGGGGGGACGGTTTTCTTCCCTGAAGACCTCTGGATCTGAGAGATGGGCAGGTCTTAGTCTGTGTTTAGGCTCTCCTGGTCAGAGATGAGTAAAAACCTTGACAGATTTCTTCTCTTCCCTCTGAAGTGTCTCCGCAGATGGTGCTGATCCATCCACCGTTATTTGGAGAGTCCTTAGAACTCCTGTGACGATACAGGAGTTTTACAGCTATGGAACGAAAGCTGCAACACATGGCAACAGTCACATTCAAGCATTACCAGCTGCATCATGGTTAATGTAGCAGGAGAAAATGCTGAATTTTCACCCTCAGCGGGGTGAGGGTGGGAAAGGAGGGCCCCAAAAGGCTCAGCCACCCAGTCACTGCCTGCGGAGACCCAGAGGGAGCAAAACTGGAGCCACCACTCAGCTACAAACACTGCTGCCCCCCTTCACTCTAGGGGCACTGAGTTGCTCTTTGCTTGCAGTGGGCAGAGGGCTGCTACAGGAGGCGGCACAAACACCAACGTAAAGTGCAGTCAAGCACTTACATTAATTGTAATATTGCAAAACCTTAAATCTAAACATTATGTAACTTGCTCAAGTAATGCTATGTCATATTTTCATATTGCTCTCCATCTAAAACCCCAAGGGCTTTACTATTGCAACGCATATAGAAAGCATTTCACTCACTCCAGGATGTGGCAGAAGACAGCAACTCCACTTAGAGCCAGCACAGTTTAGATCAGCATGTGCACAAAAATGAGCAATTTAGAGGAGACTGCAGGTGGGAGCACGAAGGACCAAGCATATAATTTGTCTGGGATTAATACCTTAGTCTTGTGAAGTACGCTCCTGTGATGAGTAGCAGCACTCAGGCCTCAGATTTAACCTACAGCACAACCAGGAAGGAAACACTCAAGGCGCCACATGAGGACGTTTGTTCCCGTGCTGTTTACTGAGTCATCAGCAGCACTTCCTGGAGCAACTGGATTTTCCTCGTGGCAGATACACCAGCAGGGTTAAGAAGCCTCTCCCCACCTAACTTATGAGAATGAAAGAAAAGCCCAGCTTTCAGCATAAGAGCAAATCCCATTCATCACTGACAGACCAGAAAAGAAGAAGAGCTAGTGGGTACATCCTGAGACATCCTGGGAGCTGGGCCACTCCCTGGCCTCCTCCCTGGAGGGAGCCACTCAAGTCCCTCAGGGCTCACCTTGCTTTGCATCATGGGGCCAGCTGAAGCCTCCAGCTTGTGGCAACAGAGCAAGATGCCTCTCTGGTTGATTTTTCCAATATATTTTAGTCTAAGGCTGGATTGCCTCCTACAGGTGTGATCCTCCCTCAGCAGCAAGCAGCGCCCAGGAACTAACTTAGTTACCAGCTTCTCAATGTCTACAGTCAAACGAGGTTAATCTCATCCAAGGTCAGATTTCCCCCATCCATAACATGAAGACATAACCTCATTGCCTGCCCTGGCTGCCACAGGGACAAACACCCCAAGACCTGCAAAGCAGCAGATGTTACTGCAAGCAAGGTAACCTCAGGTGGAGAGCTAGACACTAAGTAATAAGAAATACACATCACTGAATATAGCAACAGTAAGTTTTTGTCTTTGCTGGCAAGTTCCCTTTTAAAATATTGTTTTCATTAAATTTTTAGCAGTGCAAATAACAAAGACAATCCTTTTGTCCCAAAGTAACACTCCCTGTGTAACTGGTCATAATTGATTCCTCATGGAGATCTCGCTTTCAGACAGAGACTCTGGGTTCAAGTCTCCAGGCGAGCATTCTCACAGGCTTTGCAAGCAACTTCTCTGCAGTGGGAAAGACTACTCAGACTTTGACAGTAATAGCTCTGCGATTGCTTTATTTTTTTGTCTGCTCTCTGATGCAAGATGGTTTTGAGAGAGAGGATGTAACATTCTAATTCTTTTTTTACAGTTTTGATATCAAACCCTCCACAAAGCAAGGAAGAGTTCACTGGTTCTCACCTGATTTTCTGGAAATTCAAGGCAACTAGTTGGAAAAGAAGTTTCCAGTTATCAAACTGATTTTTTTTCCCGATCAGCTTAAGCATTTTATCAACAATTTCTGTTCTGTGTGCTCCATGTTTCACTTTGCAGAGCTGTAACTTTTCCTTCTGCTGGTCATTCATTCCTAAAGCTGAGGACTTACCCCTTGCAGTGCAGGCTTAAAGAAAGATGGTATCAACATATGCTGCAATCCAGGGCCTAAGGTTGTGGACAATTCCCCAGTGTCCTACTGACACATGACATTGTGCACAGTATTGGCAAAATATTTGAGAAATCATATGCGGAGGAAGGCCAAGTGTTGCAGCAACAACATGATATGGTTTCTTCACTGCTGTGAGCTTTGGAGGGGGAGGAATAGCACGAAACAGATTTGAGCACATACCAGTGAGTCCTCTTTCCAAGCACAAGGCTAACATACAGGTGCTGATGAGTTAAGAAAGAAAGGTACAGTGCCAGGGTAAGGGGATTATAAAAATAACATTGTACACTGTAACCAGGCATTACATAATTCACTGACGTCCTGAAGAACACAGGGTTTCAGTCTTCTGGGTATCAAGCTAGGGAAGAGGCCTTCCTTAGGCACCAAGACATTTTTGTTACAAAATCAGAACAAGTCACATCTGCATGGAGCATTTACAAGTACTTCCTGAATGTTTTCACGGGTGTTTTGATCTTCTGTGCAAAATGAACAGTACTGACAGAACAGATGTCATGTCATTCATGTCATTCGTTGTATTGCTTTAGAAAATTACAGCAACTAGTATGGACTTTGAGAGTCTACAAAGTGAACTGAATCAGTCAAAGTCCTAATAATAAACACCCTGGAACAAATAAAGGACTGAAGATATATCGTAATTAAGTGGTTGGCATCAAGAGGCAAAGGAGGTTAGTACAGTGTAAGAGCTCAGGGAGCTGCTTCCAATTACAGCCTGGAAATCACTTCACATTCCTTGGCACTGGCTGTGACTAATACTTCCACCATGGAAGGTGAAATCTAAAAGCTACTTGGCTTGGGAGTCTTCAACCCATCTCCAGGAGCCTGCCTGAGCTATCAGGACTTGACTTGCCCTTTGCTGTTTAAGTGTATTTTCAGTTATCACTACATGTTTCTTCTGACAAATACGCTAGGCTATGCTAAAAAAAGTTATGCTAGAAATATGCTAGGTTATGCTTCAAAAATGATGGGTGATACAGCTACAATATACTCTTGATTGATCCATCTTTTAAATTTCTGTCCTTGGCTGACAAGATGCTTTTTTAATACAGCCAAGTAAGAGCAACAAAAGGAAAGACCTGGGTTCTTCCATTACAGGGAAATTACAGGCTGGATTTTCAAAGGTGATTGGGATAGTTGCAATCCAGAATGCTTGCTTTGATATCTTAAATAAAATCTATTTCACATTTAAGAACAGATTTCTCTTTTCAAGCAGATGATACTGGAGTCCAAGCACTGTCCCTTCCTAGGCAACCAAAAAGCACTAGAGAACCTCCAGCCCAGGAAGGTACGGGTTCACAGCTACACATGTGTCCAAGTGCAATATTAATTCCCCAAATTCTCTAGTACAACACAGATAACAGAAGCAAGTTTTACGTCCGGCACAAAGTACAGCAGCTATCAGAGATGCAAGAGGAGTGTGTGCATGACAAGCTAATGACTAGAAAATCTCTTCCAAAAACAGAGTCGAGGGAATGTTTTTTTTCCCCAGCTTGCAGGGGATCAGATTCTCATTTTCCCAGGTTAGTGCTCACGCTAATGAGGAGCCAAAGGGAGAGCACCTTCTAATCTTCCCACTAAAACAAAGAGCCTGGAATCATGTGTCCCAAGAAGAAATTGTGGAAAAGACCTATATTGGATAGAGTCCCCAAATGGAAGGATGGAGACATTAATGTAAATCCTTGCTTCATATATTATTTATCAGTATTTTACAAGTTGTTGGGTTTCGTTTTTAATCAAATGCTCTTCAGTATAAAACACATTAATTATCCTATTCCTTCAGTATCCTTTTAAAAGCAGTCTTATTTAGGAACCTGCTCTCAGGAGAAGGCTTTTTATAAATAAAGGCATTTAACATTTAGTGCCCAGCTTGGCACCTAAACTTCACTAAGGGCCAGGAGCTCAGATGTACATTTGTATTTAGATCTTCCTATGGGATAACTCTAGGTGGCACCCTATACCTACCACATACAGATTTTGGAATAATTTTCCAGAAATTTCTCCCTGACTATCCAGGGAATCTACCTATTTATCCTCAGATCTTCCAATCATCTTATTGGTGGCAAGATCCTAATTTTTAGGTGCTGTGACACTTAAGCAGGAACCACCTCAGAAGAATCATTTAAGTCAAAAGTGAAAACTCCATGGGTTTCAAGGAGGCAAAGTTTGATCAGTGGTGATCAAGACATACCAAGTAAAGGGATATAGATTCCTAGTAATTCTATGACAACACTAATGAAATATACAGCAAAAAAGTAATGACAAGACCATCAATACAACTCTGACCTTGAACAAATGTGAATTAAGTTCTTGCACAGTTGTGCTGCATCCACTACTTTCTCTCACACAGCATAATGGGGTATCATCACAAAGAATTAAAAGTGAGAGAATAAATATTATTTAGCAAATATTCAAAAAGTAGCCTCAGGTGATTGAACTGCATCTAGTTCAAGGGATTTTAGGGTCAGCTAAAGTTTCAGGAACCCTTCTAAAAACATAAATAATTGATCTCTGCTTAAAACATCCTACACTGAATTCTCCTCTCAGCTCATACAGAACTAGCCATGCACACCCTCTAAATATTTCAGCTAGATCAGTTACCAGAGTGGAATGTCATCAGCTTATAGCCATTAACATAGTTTACAGGAAATTAAATGTGCAGTATAAGACTTAATTCTCAATGCATATAATTAGAAACTGATATCAAAGACTGAAAAAACATCACACAGATCACTCTGTGGCTTTCTCTGCAAAGAGGCAAGGCACATCTCTCCAAGAGGAAATAATAACCAGAAAGGTAAAAGAAAGCTTTGATTAAAAGTACTATTCATGCTCAGGTATCATTTCATCTCATGATTCACTTATTCAGCGAGATCACTTACAATATACCTAGAACTGGTAAAACAGCATAAAAGTTTAAGGCAAACAATTCCCAACATTATTTTTCTCTTCAGTCTATTTGAATGAGGTCAGATACAGAGAGAGCAAAAATAACATGTGTATTATTGAAAACAAAACTCAAAAACTTTCCACAAAATACAAGAAGCTACTGCTTTATTAAATAATTATAACTTCTGCAATAGATCAAATCAGGCAGTGAGAGAAATGAAGGAAAAATACTTTTTTTTCTTAAGCATTTAGTTTTTGCAGGCCTAGCTTTTTCATACTTTAGCAGTTCTGATCATAGTCAGGCCATCTGGGTGGATCATTATGAAAATTAATAAATTTAAAAGGATGGGAAGTTGTTTTGGATAACAGTCTTGTCTGCCAATCCGCACCACGATCACCTCTTCTTCACTGAGATACCCTGGCAGCAAGTGGGAAGTCACACACAGCACTGATTTCAATCTCTAACCCTCTGTGAAATACTTTGTGTTGCACAGGACAGACCTGGACAGCACAGAACACTGAGACATACCAGGCACTGTGGTTACAGAGACATTCAGAAACCATCACAACCATTTTGTCACTGTTATCTGTACCTGAACTGGCCACCAGGGAGCTGCAGTGATCTTTAGTAGGAACAAAAATTAGTGGGAGGTAATTAACAGAGACCTCTTGGCAGATAAACAAGTCTATAGAAGCTTTCCCTTTAGGAAAAGACTGTCATGGAAGGCAGCCTAGTGCACAAACGAAGAATTGAAGAAACAAACCCATCGGCACAATATAACAACTCTAGAAGAAAGAAAGGATAACACAGGCTTTTGGGGAATACTCTGCACTATTTGAAGAGATTCATCTTGCCTAAGAGTTACTTGCCCAAGTCCAAGGCAGTCAACATCAGTTCTCTTTGAAGTCAAATGGAGTCTCACCTCCAGGAGGGCTCATGTGTCTTAAATGTTGTCCTAGGACACTGTGACAGTTGCCTGAAGAGGAAGGCTGTTGAGCAGTGCCTGATGCACAGCACAGCTGGCCTGAGCAGCGTGCTGCACTGTGCTGTGAGGTGCTGCCCATTTCCCTCTGCCACAGGAGCAACTCCAGCGCTGAATGTAAGGCACAGCCCGCAGGGAATCTGGCCTGGCACTGGTGGCTACACCAGCTGCATGTCCCTCTGTCCTTACCTTACAGGGAGGCAGCATGTTCTCATGCAAATAGCCTTTGGCTTGACAGGAGAAATTTTATCTCCTCTAAGAAAATCCTGCAAGAGCTCTGAAGACCATAATGACAACAAACCAGCGTTTTATCTTTTATCAAGATTTGTAGTTTATGTTTCTCACTGTTTCACAGTGTTACATTGTCAAGTGTCCCTCGTCACAACTTGATACGACTAAGGCACTTGAAACATAAGTTTTGCGTTCCTAGATAAAATAATATAGAACTGCTAACCATTACCTATTTTGCTTTTCTATCAAAGATCTTTTGTTGAGCAGTTGCAAATGTAGCAGAGTTAAGCTGGAGTAACACACCAAGCTGGACACAGAAACGACACTTCGGTAGAAGTGTCTGCTACAGAAAGCAGGCCACATAAATGCAAAAACCAGGTTACTTCCCGACATGCAAGTTTGTCCCTACCACTGATAAGTCGCAAAGTTAAGCTGTAGATTAATTTTTGCCCCTTGGCACTGCTATCATTACTGATTTTTAAAGACAAGTGAACTCTGTCTCACAAAATGGACTTAGCAGAGTTTAAGTGCATTTGCAGTTGCTTTGCCCTCAAGGGATAGATCCCATAAATATTAGCTAGGCATTCCATTCTTGCAATCTATTTATTTTCTTCATGTGAATTTGTAAAACGTTTGTCAAGCTTAACCTGACAGCATTCTTTAAAATGTTTTTCCTGTTTGTTTTCTAGATTTAAGTTTTACCGGATTTTAAATGAAGTTCTACAGAGAGTGTGGCCTCTGCATGGATGATTGGCAAGAAAATAAGGAGTAAATATTGGTGCTGAATGGGGACTTTTGATAGGTAAAATCCTATCAAAAGGAGTTGCTGGAGGGCAGAAGTATTGCAAGGTCATGTGCTAGCAAGAACCTGGTGTCCAGCACGTACCATGAAACCCAGAGCAGCTGATTGCCAGAGATCCTGGCGGAAAGATTCCTGTGACTGGGTTTCACACACCAATTTAGCTTCTCTGTAGCACCAAGGAAAATATTTCAAAAGAACATAATTGAAAGCTATGCATATGAGTGACACCAAACTTTTGTGGGGACCAAAATCAGATTTATGTGCTTCTCACTACTGAGGAAAGACTCAAAATAGTTGGAGTGCTACCTTGACTTCAAGAATGGATTTCACCTCTCGGTTCCATACACATCATGGTATTTAATAAGCCATGAAGCTGGCAGTACTTCATGTTACACCTCTGCATATTTGTCACTTGGTAAGAGTATGGTGAGTTACTGCATAGGTCTAAACGATGTAAATGTTGAGATGCAAGTTTTTATGGATCACAAATAAAAGGAAGTTGCCTTGTACTCAGAGTTAAGTGATTATGTTGTGTTTTAAATGAGATGTCCCTCTGAGCCTGCAGAATGAAGTCCCTCCATTTGTCTACTTAAAAGGCAGCAACAACAGAACTTGCTTCAGCCAGAAAGACTCACCAGGGAACAGAAGATGATTATTGTATCTCTGCACCAAAGCAATCCTGGACTTCCTGCTGATTCAAAGCCGGCAACAAAAAGTTCTTCATTTGCACCAACCCTGGCACTGACTTTGTGTCCATTAAGATGGACATGACACACCAAACAACAGTAGCATCATTATTTAGTGCTGAATTATGATTCTGACAGCTAAGTAATAAAAGCCTCAGCTGTAAGGATCACAGGTGCTTACAAAATAAAATAGCGTAGGAACCTACTCCCAAGCCTCTGTCCTCCTAGTAGCCACGATCTATAGTTATCCCAGCCAGTGTCCTTCAGAATATTTGTTCTCATCATATAGTGCAATGTAGGAAGTTGTTTCAGCTTATGATAAGTTTTAAGGATCTAAAGCAGGGGACAATCCAGGTGAGGAATGAACAGAACACATTCAGCATGGCTACAATCTCTGCTACTAAATCCCCTGCTCACATGAGCTTCAAATAAAGCACAAAATAACATACTTTTCCTCATCTGATCAAGCTCCCTTTTTTTAAAATATTCTTTATAATTCGAAGTTTCCAATTCGTGAGGAAATAGAGACTAAGTCTCGACTAAGAGACAGACCTGAGAGTGTTCTCCATTTCCCAAATCCAGATGCTAGCGCTGGCTATCTTCTGCCTACACATGGAGGTCAAAGAGGAGCCTGTACCAACCCCTCTCAATTCCACACCCACATTCTAGTTTTCTTGGACTTTCAGAACCACAGATTTTTCTGGTTAGGGTCTCTGTCTGACAGGACTGAGGGACCAAAACCACAGAGCATGCAGAAGTCCTCTGCAAACATCAGTTTACCTGAAACCTTTGAAACAAAACCATTTTAAATTTAAATACCTATCCAGTATGATGACTAAGGCCTCCAGTCTGGGATTTCTGCAATTCTCTGCCTAGATAACAGAAAATTTGTGTAAAGCTGTGCTTTAATTAGCTCACTGTCCACACACAGAGTGTACACGGACATTAAGGAAGGCACCTTGAATGGATCAAGCGGGAGCACCAGTTAATCCATAAAGCCATTTTCCATCCCTGGCTACTAGCCCCATGGAATCTCATCCACCATGTACCCCGAAGTGGTACCATCATTACTGATAACCCTGCATTCAGTCACCACATAAACAAATTAAAATCTGACAATCTTTATAGCTGCGAGTGAATCGTCAGTGAAAGATGGGAAGTCTCCTAGTGATCCCAGCAGGCAAAGTCTCAGCTATCTACCACAGGACCAAGACAAGAAACTTTCTGGACTAGGCAAGATAAGAAGGAACTCCCTTTAACTGGGATGGAGAAACGCAAGCATTTCCACACGAGTCCCATTCAAGAGCAATGGGAAAAGCTGTGCCCTGGCTGAGGGGAGCCTAACTATCCTCACAGATGCAGTGGCCTTTATTAACGAACAGGAGAAAATCCCTTTAACTTGGCCGCATTTCACTCACATTAAGCAAGAAAATAGAACAAACATCATTGAACAACATAAAAAAGGTAGCATCCAACTCCTTACAGCAAAGCCATCTTGAGAAGTGTGGCTATGTGTGATTAAGCACGCTGTTACATTTCGCATTGAGGCAATCTACCACAGGCCTTTTGTTCATCTCTCAGATAAGTGTTGAACTTTGAAAATAAACACACACAAGAGCAGTGCCATGAACTGATGGCAATAAGTACCTCAGAGAGCAGCAATGTGCAAAGGCACAGATATGTGCAAGGCATCAATTGGTGAAGTAGGAAAGGAACAACCAGCTTTTAATTACAGTGGCCTTGCTAAAGATCTCCATGCTTAAGATAATATTGGAATCACACCACAATCTTCAGGGGGTTACATAATCACATATAGTGGTTAAAATTATAAGATATAAATATCACTTATTTTATTACTTTATTACTTACATGATTTGGAACCGAAATATCCTTTGCTTAATCTCACCCACACGATAAACATGGTTGCACTACTTGTGGCAAATCACATCACACATTTGGATTACTCAATAATGCTGAGTAGAGAAAAATATAATCTAACTAGCTGGCACGATTTTTACTAGCCAAGAATATTTTTAGAATGCAGAATGGAAAGAATCAAAGAATCCAAGATAAAATATCAGAAAGAGAATAGATGTGTGGAAAAAAAAATAGAGCTTAAGGGGGCAAGAGAAACATTTAAACTTTTGTTTCATGCTCTCCCAGCATTAATAAGACAACAACAAGCCCAGTTATACAAATCTTACATGATGAACAATAGAGAATATTTGACACCAGTGTAGCCTGCGATGCAGTCCTCGGAGAGGGGCACTGCTCATGGATGTTTCAGAGATGTGTTCTGCTAAGAAGACTAGAGAGTCATGAGAGATGTTTATGTAACCAGCAAGGACTGCACAGCACATTCCTCAACACAAGTAAGAGGCAGAGGGTGGAATGTGATGAACAATTCACATTAAGAACCTGATGGTGGTGACACTGAATGGACACTTTATGGAGCAGATGCACTAAAGAATATTCCTGCACTGTCGTCAAGGTAACCTGCAAGCACTGTCAGTATGAGCTGCTGCTAGCACCTCTATCAAACCAGGGGGGAAATGAAAGAAACAGGTTGCAGCTTTTGAAAAGGCTGAGCCTTTTAGTTGGAGAGCTAGAAAGAATGGCATTAAACATTAGGAGAAATTGTAGGCTGGAGCTCACTAATTCCATGGAGACAGAGCAACCACCCATGCTTTAAGACAAAAAGAGCACAGAAACAGGGCACCTGTTCATAGAAATCGAGCCACCTTCAGACACACTGCTGATAAACACAAGATGAACACGCTGTATTCTTAGCAGCATTAACTAGGAGTTAAAGGAATAGCCAATATTTCTGTAATGTATATCTAGCATTGCTCCTCATGTTACACACCATGTATTTCTGTCAATGTTTTTATTACCTAAAACAATGCTTCTCAATTTTTACTTTGTTCTTTATCTCTAGGAGATAAGGAATCTCCTTATCTCTCTTTTCATCTTCTCATTCATGCTGCCTTTTTGATGAGTTAATTAAAAGGGCAACAGAGTTGGTCAACATGAACACACTCTACTTTGTAAAGGAGGGAAAGAAGGAGGGGTAAGAGCCAATTACTGAGACTTGTCAAACTGTGACAAACCATCTTCATGTGCCCAGTCCTGAGCACTGATCCATCCCTGAAAAGAAGCCGCCGCTGGCACCAGTACGATGCCAGGCTGCCAGTTGGGCACAGTGTGTAGTAGAATCATGGGAATCCTTGGGCTTCCCTCTCCCATTTTCAGTGACTGAAAATCTGCATTACCAATAGAAAGAAGCATTATGGGGTTTTTAAGTACTCTCCACACAGGAGACTCCACTTACCTGCTTCTAAACTGGATCTAAATTTTATTGATTTGGAAAGAGGAGAAGCAGGGTCAAAAATCATGTTACATGCAAAAAGGTATCAACTGCAGCAAACACCTACCTTTGTGGTATATAAAACATGTGCTGGGGAGGGGGTTTGTAGAGGACTCCTCCATATACGGGCCACAGACCACTTAAAATTCTGAAAAGAGAACTCTTTCCACAGCCATTGGGTCCAGTGATTAAAAGATGCATCCCCTCCTGGACCTAAAATAATGAAAGCAACAGAATGGAAGATGTTACCAGCATACATACAGGCCCCCTAAAGCAAGTTACCCAAGTCCTTGCATCAAATTATCAACCCATGCCATTAGAACTTGCACATCTTTTAGCAGCTGCTCTAGAAAGATACAATATGTGGGCTGAAATGATGAAAGTAACTGAATGACAAAAATAATATTCACTATTTCCAGAAGGACATGTTATTATTTTTTGGAAAGACACAGATTATTAAATTGGAAACTTCTTTCTTCCCTTTTTAAGCTAAGGTGCTTTGTGCTTTAGAATTAAAAAAAAAAAAAAAAATTATTTCTAACATGTTGCAAAAACATTGAGCCCTGCTATCTGAGAGATGGAAGGCATCACATGTCACAATCTAGAATAACTCTAATAATTTCAAATAATCCTTTTGGTTTGTAAATTTGTATACCAAATTTACAAAATTTCCTTCAGACTCTTGCTTGCATTGGTTTCAGTACGAAGACATAATATGTTAAGGGCAATCAGTTATTTATAGGTATATTCAGACATTACAAAAATTAACTAGTGATTATATCAGAATATCAATACACCACAGTCAGGATCAATTACTCTAACGTGGATCATGCCCAAAGCGGGTAATAGCCTACAGAGCAGAGCTATATCCATCAGCAACATTAATATCAGCTATGCAAGTAAGACTAAACTTCACTCTGCCTCTTCCTGCTTCGTTAACAGTGGTATTCGATTTCGTTGTTGCTCTAAGAGAACTGAGGACAGGTTGCCCAGAGAGGTTGTGGAGTCTCCATCTCTGGAGATCTTCCAAACTCGCCTGGATGCCACCCTGTGCCATGTGCTCTGGGTGTCCCTGCTGGAGCAGGGGGGTTGGACCAGATGATCTCTAGAGGTTCCTTCCAACCATTCTGTGATTCTGGGTGTGATGGTGTTTGTATTCATTTGAATATAAGTCATTGCATATATAAGAATGTATATTTATTTATAATGACATTGTCTGCTTGACCTTAAAGATGTACTTTTCAAAATTGGCATTCCTACACTTCAGCCATTGCAAGTTCTGCCACAGCTAGGACCCTGTCTTCAATTCTTATGCACACACAGAGATGACAAGAGGAACAGCCTTTTTTAGCTAAATTGCAGGACCTGCTTAATTATTCATGTGTAGTGGTCTGATAATTTCACCTATTTCTAAAAATAGCAATATCTGCCATGGAACAGGGCATATATGGGAGAAATTCAGTAAGGCCATTCATTACAAATGCAAGCAGGTAAAAGGTGGTACTTTGAAGAGCTTTTTAAAAGTAAATGAAGCCTTCACGGAGTAAAGGCTCCACATTTGGGTTTGTCAACTATGTTGTTAACTGTTAGTTACTACTGTTCTTTGTGATGATTAAGTAAAATTCCAAAAATTTCAAAAGGAGCCTAAGGGAATGAAGCATTTCAGTTCCACTGAAATTGAAACAGATGGATGCAGACTACTACAAAGTCCTTTGAAAATCACAAGTGTGATTTTTAGATCTGGCAACAGCACCAGAAATCCTCTCTCCTCTTGCTGAGCAGGATAAAGTACACATATCTGCTTCTATTGAGCTACCATGCCTACCTTTCTGGACTTCCCCTTTTATCCATATGCTCCTCCAAGTACTTAACATAAAGTACATGAACTCTGTCCTGTTTATGTTAATGTGATGGCAACAATCAGAAGATTCTTGCATAGCAGCTTACTTTGATGTTCAGTCCGGAAACCACCACATCGCCGTTCGGGGTAATAATAGGAACATTTTCACAAACAATTCCATGATCAACATCAATAACTCTTCCTAGAAATAAAAGAAGAACATTTAGAGTTTGTGAAGCTTTCCACTCAAATATCCAATCTGATTGTCTCCATGTACAGCTGAGAAGTATTAACTGGTAGGATCTGAACAACTCTTACATGCTCCAGGCACCCCTAGTGGAAATCTGGATGATAGATAGTAACTCTGTATTACCATAAATATAATGCATCCTATAAAATATATCCTAAGCAAAGCACCACAAGCACGTTTGTTCAGTACCTATTCACTGTATTTTGCTTAAAATAGGTAGTCAATATTCATCAATAAAAATCTTCAAGAATGGGCTTAAGCACAGGCAGACAAGTTCTCCTTCCTTCTCTTGAAGACTTTAGTTGAAAATAAAAGTTCCTTTTACTGCCAGCTCTTACTCTGTAAGCCCAGTTCAGGCTCTTCCAGCAATGAGAGCAAAGGAGGAAAAGTTCAACAGCTGATTTCCAGCTCTTTCTGAAGCCACACAAACTGTAAAGGTCTCTTGTAAATATTTGTGAAAACACTCTAATATCTATACTTATTATTGGGAGTTTGTACAAGTTTAAATATACAAACGCAGTGAACAAACATTTGGATATTCTGTAAGAAATTCACGAGAACTGGTAGATAAAACTTTTCTGAGAATAGTAAAAAAAATAAAACCAATTCTAACTGCTCACTTGCATGTTAATAGGTTTATCTAACAGAAACCAGGGTTCCCAGACACATATCAGAAATAGTCTTTATAAGCAAGAAGCAAAGAAGAGACATTTCTCTTTGTAACACAAGGCTGCATATTTAAAACTTTAACTAACCAAAAAAAAAAAAAGAGACATAAATTTATACTGGATGGTTTAAAAGAAAGTAAGCACTATGTAGAAAAATAATCTCTTTTGGGAAGCCCAATACTAAGCTTTTGTTTTTTAACAATAGAGACCCGAACACGTGTGTGAGCATCTGTACTTTCATCCCTATGTAAATCCACTCACTCTGGTGGGATTTCTGAAGTATTCAGAGTGAAAGGAAGCAGGAGAAACAGTTTTACAATGGAGCTTGTCATAAAAAGCATGAGGCCTGTGGCCTAGATTCATCTGGCCTAAATTCCCCTTAAGTCTCTGTGAATACTGTTCCCAACTGGCTAGATGCCTCCCAAAACCCCTAACCAGTGAGGAAGAAATGCTGTTCACAGGAACTTAGGAAGAATTTAGGTTGCATGAAGTTTGCAGCTGCGATGGAATCAAATCTTGGGAAAAAAAAAAGATGGTGAGAAAAAAGGATCAGGGTATTAGTATACTAGACCAAAAGGGAACATGAACAACATTATTTCATATCTGTATTTGTTTTCGAACTATACTTCTTTTTCAAAATACAAATCCGAGAAGAGTCCCAGCATTATTTTATTCTCCTATGAAGTGCAAAATCTTTTTTTTTTTCTCCTGGGAAATCTCAAAACATAACACTTATAAAGAATCATTTATTTTAATGGCAGTCAAATACTACCAGCATCTACAAGATTAAGCAATCAGCTGTATCCACAGGCAGCCTCTATGCTGCATCCAGCCATTTGTTTTGCAAAGCTTCTCAGAGCATTTTTGAGAAATCTGTGCTGAAGGGCAACGCTGTCAAAATAGCTTATTTCATAAAAAGCGTTTTGGTATCTTTAACTAGATTTAAGCTTCCAGAGCCCACTGGGAGGGAATGGGGCTTCAAGAGCCAGAAAGAGACAGTACAGCACAGTAAGAAACAAATGTGCACAAAAGATACTATGGGGAGGCTGGAGACAGAAAGATACTGACACTACAAAAATGCAGGCTAGAGAAGGGAGGAATACTCAGCGGTGGTACTTATGGCTGGTACAGTCAGGGATCAGGTATTAGGAAGATGGTGAGAGCAGTAGGGTTGTCAGCACATTTTCACTTGAAAATTTCCACTAAAGAATGAGAAGATGAGTACAGGTTGATTTTTCTTTTTAGCAGCTGAAAACAAATTATTACTCTTGTTAAAAATTAACAAACAGCTCCGTTGCTCTCTTCCTCTCCTATCTCAAATAAAATAGCGTGTTTCCAGAAGAAAACATTTGAGTCTTCTTCAGAAAACTGAGATGTTAAGTATCGGGAAATGCTTTAAATGCATGAGGAGAAGACAGGCACTGCCCCTATAATAATAGCAACAATAACACTACCAACAATACTGTAAATGAAGTGTCCTTTTTCACTGAAAGTTTTCACTTGAGTAATCCTAGTGAAAGTATATTAGAAGAGCTACAGCAATAGCCTATAGTCAAAATAAATAAATGTGAGGAATATAAAATAGGAGGCAACATGGTCTCTGGGAAATTAAAAGACAGAGGTGGGAATTGCTGTAAGAACAGAAGCTTTGTTCACTGTCCCACCTCACCAGTAGGACCCCCCCACCCAGAGAAATATATAAAAATATAAAATAATTACCCTTGATTTCTAAGGGCCCCTCGATGTGTAATTCTGCTTTATCTTGATTCTTCTGGTTGCTTTTGGACTCCTGAATAACAGTTCTTTTGTAAATGCCTCTTTTTACTTCATCAAAGACTGAGAACATGTTGTAGACACGGGCCGTGTAGCCTGCAAGCTCAGTAACCTGAGAAATAACAAATGCCCCATTTCAGTCAAACTTTATAAATCTTTAAGTGAAATACTTGGCTAAAAATACATGAAAAACATTCCCAGCTACTTTGAGTCAATCCCCCTCAAATGTTATTCTGGAAGAATTTGTTTTTGAGACTCTGTGCTATCCGCTATTATTTCTTACTAATGAGTAAATAGAAACATTTTGAGGGGAATAAATTTCAGACAAGCTAAATAGCTTTAGTAAAAGGAGAAGTTGCAGGAACTGTTCATTCTTCAACCTGCAAAAAACAACTACCAGAATATGTTCAAAAAGAGAGTCTATCATACAAGAGAAATGCAAAATCTCTGTGTTCTCCATCAAGATAAAGATCAATGGAAGAGATAAAACCTGTTACTCATAATTATTTATATTCATTTTTCTGTACTGCATAAGCCTTCTATGGGAAAGGTGTGCTTTTTATGTGTAGAACAGGTAGCATAAGGGCATACAGAAATTGGCCCCTCAAAGTATGTCAACTGCATGCCACATTACTGGAGTGAAATCTAAGACCTTAGATCAGAACTAGGAATCTAGTTCAGATCTCCAAGACCCTCCTTAAATTCCTATTCATAGGCAGCAACAACAACAAAAAAAGCTCTCAAAGAACTACCTCCATCTGCTGGCAGCAAGGAATTAAACTCAGGCCTCTTACTGTAAGTATATTATCAGATGGTTTGGAAAAGATGATTTTGTTTTATATTAAAGACAAACAGCAAGACAAAAGAGCAGGAAAATGAATGCAGGACTATAAAATAATTTGCTGTAAACAGAGTACACCCCACGTTACAGTTTACCTGTTATGGGCATACCTCCCACAAAGACTGAAAATTCTGTGCACATTTCACTATTTGTGCAAGATTAAGCGGGCAACACTGGTTACAGTCACAGGGTCATCACTCCCTGGAGGTCTGCAAGCCTAGGAGAACTTAGCTAAAAAAAAGTGCAACAAGTGATTCTACTCTGTAAAGTATAGGTTTTATCAATAAGTGTATTAACATTTGTCAAAAGTATTAGGTTAACTAACAGCACTGA
Source organism: Crypturellus tataupa (assembly GCA_034781795.1). Classification (NCBI taxonomy): domain Eukaryota; kingdom Metazoa; phylum Chordata; class Aves; order Tinamiformes; family Tinamidae; genus Crypturellus; species Crypturellus tataupa. The sequence continues at coordinate 9,358,831 of JAWLRI010000001.1, read as the reverse complement.
AGTCAGTAGGTAGCACACAGGAGCTGTAATATCATCCTCCCACTGGAGTTTTTCTAGTGAACTCAGCAGGAGCTTGTGCCAGGGCTCAGCACTCCATCCATTGCAGCAGGGGCATTTGTGGGAGATGAACCTCTAGCAGTTCCCCCCACAAGAAAGATAACTTGGTATGAGTTTCTAAACCATGACCCTACACATTCATACATACTAGCATTTAAACTGTTGACCTGCAAATAAAAGTTGGGCCCACCTCGTCTGCAAGATGAGTTACTGGAATGAGGCTGGTTTGGTGGATCAAGTGGCTAAGAATTGGTACTTCACTGCCACTTCAAGTGGACTTCTAATGTTATTCTTTGGAAACTGAATCATGAAACAGGTTAAATATCAGGCTAGAATATACCAGTATTTCTTCAACAGAAGTACAAGTGTAAAGCAAAGATGGAAATTCAAAGATTTGGTCTTTTATCTCATGCTGTCTGGATTAAAATCTTACCATGTTATAAATCAAGTGAGTTTGTTCATTTGCTACTATTACTGCTTGGATGTTTTTGATTCCAAGCAATAAAACTGCCATGCTTGTAAGCCTCTGTGCACATTATATAAATTAGATATTTAAAATAAAACAGAAGTAACATCAGTGTTCAATTGGTTATCTGGCAGTCTCTTTAGAGCAGAGGCAAAGCAGCAAATTAGCTGAAGCAGCATAGGTTAAAAAAAAAAATCACTGTCCATTAGAAGTATTCCCCGAAGAGAAAATAGAGATTCTGGCTTTGCTGCAATCTGTATTTGAAGGCTCTGAACTACCTCTCCTCTCCAATCTAAAAAGCTGTAGTTAGTATGGCTGGATTCCACATAATGGATTCCAGAGTCTTCAATTAGCTGCCTAGGCCCTCGTCATGCTACACTGGGAAAGGGATTAGGAAAATCCAATCAAAGAAATGCAGAACCACATTAGGTAGGAAATATTGAGGAGAACAATGCAGACTAAGGGTGCTGTCTCATGTTCCTTTTGCTAATTAGCAAATGCCCAGGAGATACTGTAGCTAAAAGCCCAACTTTACCTGACCTCAGGTAACAACCTGAAACCACATCTCCAACGTTCCAGGTGAACTTCCTGCATCTCCAGGCCATCTGGTATTCCATAAAGGATTTTTCCTGTCAAAAATCTTCTACTTTGCAAAATTACTTACAACTTAACAGGATCAGAAGGTACTGACAATAACTACACATTTCAGATGGCCAGAAAGTAAGAATTCAAGTCAACCTGGATTGAATTCCTTGCTTCACAAAGAAGAGGAATGTGAACTTCCAGCACTCATACTTCAGGAATTTCTGGAGTGTTCTCTGGTGGCACTTGAGCACAAATATTAAGACAACACTCCTATGCTGGACCATCCTGGAAGCTGAGCTTTTCAGACTCATTGCAGACTTAACTAAGACATGACTATAAACTCAAAGATCTCCTTGGACTTAAGCACAATAGAAACTTGAATTTAAGAATGGCATTTTTTAACATATATTTTACATTAAGTGTTAACTCCATTTTGCTTTTATTTCTCCCTTTTCTGTTTCATGTATGGTAAATCTACAATACCTCCTTGTATGATGACATAATCCTTTCAATAGCATCTGCTCCAGAAATCAGCAGGTTTCGTGATGTAGTAAAAGCTTCTGTTCGTTCACTAACCATTGCCTGCTTCTGGCCATCTTCTAACTCTATAAATAAATAAATAAATAAATAAATAAATAAATAATCCTTCTAAAATTATCTCCACAAATTAAACCATGGTTAAAATGAGAGCAATAATAGAAGAGGTTTTAAATTGAGACAAGGTTAGCTCTGTGAAGACAGCCTTTCAAAGAGAATCTGTGAACATAACTACCATAGATTAAAAAAAGACCAAATGGGAGGATACAGAATTCATTTGATTATGAAAAGCATCCTGCTGATTTGCCTAGATTTGCCTATCTAGATAATTTTCATCTAATATACTATTATTCCAACATAAATTTTAGCAATGCAAAGTGAAACTGAAGTAATAATCTGAAAATGATTTTAACTGAATTTAGTTTTGTTATTAGTGTTAGCCTTACATTATTACTCATTTCATGTCAAAGGGAAATATTCATATTAACGCAAATTTGTAACATGATTTTTCTTAAAGAAAACAGTAAGTTCTTTCATTATCATGGGCGTGTTTTTAAACAGGATCCTCTTTCTCACAAGTCTGTCTGTTGATCTGACCCAAGAGCAAAGTCAATCTTTTGTTTATGACATTGCATCCTGTCAGCAAGAAAACGCTTGCTCCCAAAAGAAAGAGCTGTATCATAGGAACATAGCAGCAGAAATCGAGAAAGAGAAAACAGTAGCATAAAATGTAGAAAATGTGAGATATATATGTTTACAGTTAACTAACCTATGTATATTCTTGCTACCATCTGACCTACAGAAACTTTTATGCAGCGTAGAGTTAACTTACAAAGCTTCCTTTGTGAAGGGAGCAAGACCAAAAATGTGACTATCTTAAGACCACATATTCTTTTATTGTTAACATTTGTGTCTACAAAAAAGTAGGACAAAAGTGCGGTAAACCACACTTAACAGAAGTTTCAGTGTGAAAGACTAGAAGAAAAGGTCTCAGGGTTTTTTTGCCTCACATAATTTTTATATACATCTTGCTTAAAGAAAAAAAGAAATCCAGAGCATCTTTTTATTTTCTCAAGCTTGGCTGCTCCTAGGTATCACACTAACGGGACTAACAGGTAGATCCAGTGTGTCAACTCCTCTATTTCCAACTGTTAATAATATTTTTTTATTATGTTTGCACAGTGCTCATAGTCGAAAAAAGCTGTGAGGAGTTAACTACAGGTGTAACGTGGTTGTAATTTTATAGGCTAAATTAAGACAATTCAAAAAATATTTTTGTATTGGTAAGTAGCCATATCACTCCACGACATGATCTCATTCTGCAGTGTCTAGAAATCTGCATATAGCACCAAAGCCAGATTTACCTTTCTGCCTCTGTTTTCTTTTTAGGATACTTAAATCCAACTGCTATTCTGTTTTCATTCACATATCCAAAAAGGCATCTGTGTATAGTTACATCTAAATTACTGACATACACTATGGATCTTTTGGAGAAAAAAATATATATACACACACATAAGTATATCTATCTATAAACATATATATATATAAATAAATATAAATATTTGTGAAGTCTCAATACAGTAAATTTGCCCATCTATACCATATACATATATAGAAAATATATATCTAATACACACACACACACACACACATATATATATATATCTTTCTCATCTCAGGTGTCTTTTATAATCTTTTCTTAATTGCTTATTTTATAAGCAATAATTAAGCAATAATTAAGAAAAAATAATATAAAATGTTTATATTTTCTAGATTAAATTATACTTAAATTCAATTGATTAGAGCTTATTCAACTAGGATTGCAATCTAGCCACTCGGAAAACAAAGGCATGCACTTTTTTTTAAAAAAGAGAGGAAATTACTTGCAAAGAAGGCAGAAATTACAAAACTCCTGCTTATGTAGTCCTCACTTATTTAGAAAGGTATTTCCACAACAAAAAAAAAGAGTAAACTCTGTGCTAAAGGGAAATAATTCCTTAACGCAAACTAAGTAGAAACTTGCTTTTGACATTTCTCAGAGATAATTATTTTATCTTGTTTGAATTATAGCTCAGGCAGCGCAAGGTGAAACTACCAAAACTAGATCATTTAGGAACTGTCCACAATTTAACTACATAAATGTAGTTCTCCTCTTGGATGAATTTACCTTCTACTGCTTCCAACACTCAGGCGAGCTCTTTTAGCAGTAGTTTAGATACCTCCACAAACCACTGTCCCTGTAATTAATACTACACGGAGTTTATCAGCATAGCATAATTTCAAAACAATTATCTTCCATTACCTCCCTAATCTACCAAATTATTTTTCATGAACCTTTCATCTCAAACCTTTTTCAAATGGTCTGTCTGCTGTTTTAAGTAGTTTGAATGGCAGACAGACTGTCCCTATTTCATATAGTATATAATATTTTCCTTTCATTTTCATATAAGAAATTGATAACAATCCTTCTATTAGGAACAAAAACACATGTCCACCATCTCTAGAGAAATTAAGGTCTTGTTTCCAAAAATAGTTACTTTCCAGAAGCCCATCAGAGACGAGACATTTACAGCACCAATGTTTTATTATAACAAAACTGGAAAAGTCTTCAAACAGGTATCCTGGTTTTGCCAATTAATTTCTTCCCTGAAATATACAACAGAACTAAGAAATCTGAGTCAGAATTATCTGCACTATATAAGTATTACCTCCAGTAATTCTTTTTTATTGCTTAAAAAAAAAAGAATTGCTTTTATATGAAAAAGTGTACAAAATCTATTGTTTTACACCTGAGATTTCAGGCCCAGTTATGATATCACTTTATGTTTCTTTTTCTTTTTTATTATTATGATGATGATTTACCCAGTAGTAATAAATTCAGTTTCTGTTCTTCAGGTTTGAACTAAACTGCACCTGATCTGCTGAAACATACAGTGCTTCTTTCCCAGCTGAATCAGTGATAAGTTCAAGTCTCAGAAGGATTTTTATACAGTTATACTTGTATACCTGCTATATTTGTGGGGGTCTTGACAGTGCCAATTTTCACGATTAATAACATGTTTCCGTCACTATGATATGCCTCAGGGTTCTGTAATAACCTCCATGTATTAACATTTTACATTGCCGGTACAAATATTTCTCAGCTTTACATCTTGAGCTATCATTTTTGTCTTTTCTCACACTTTTGAAAAGTATTTACCAAAACACCGTGCCTAGGCATCACAGTGTTACTTCATTTAGCATAAACACAACTGAATTATCACTCATTTGTTCCATATACTTTCACTGTGGCTTGATTCTCCAAACAACATTCTTTTTCATTTTCTTTTTTCTTCATGCTGCAAGGGCAGGGAGATGTTTACAATACTCTTTTTCTTGACTGCACTCACTTCCATCTTAGAAAAAGATTCTTAAAACTGGTTCATGATTTAACCAGTTTAATCACCTTCCTGGTGCGCTGATAACCTCACACAAACTCTTCTCTTCATATTAGGCCTGATACTTAGCAGGGTGCCAGGCAGGATCCTGCTATAGTGCTCTCCTGAGCCATATGCTAGGCACTAGCCACGCACAGAGAAAACTGGAAGCATTGTAACCAATGCTGGGGGCTGGATGAAGCCATCCTGGAGGTTGAAACACATTTGCCCTGTTGGAGAGCTCTCATTTGGGCTACAATTACCCAGTCCCGTGCTGAAAACAATCCACTCCTTTAGCTTTCAGTATAGGAGCTATGCTTAAGGAATCCTACTGCATTTGTAATACAGTCCACAGTTCTAGTCATGCATAAGGAACCCTGCTGAGGCAAATGCACTGATGTGTCTTTCACAATTCCTCCTTAATTATCTTTCTTTCTGCTGTGTTTATTTATTTATTTATTTATTTATTTAGTGTGTGTTTTTAAAATGTCTGCAATACCAATACATTTTGAGCCTCATTTCACTTCCTGACAGGATGTTAAAAATGATGCTGTCTAATCTGTCCTTCTCTCAGGGAGTCACGTGAAAATGCTCCTTTCCAACAGGTTGGACTTCACCTGTTCTCCTCCCAGTGAGTCAGGTGAAAATGCTGCTTTCCAACAAGCTGACACATAACGGAATAATTAACTATAATTACACTACTATTTATGGAATGAGATGAGCACTCCAGGAAAGTTAACAATACATAATCATTTAGTGAAATAGTAGAAGAAACTGCAAGGACCATTATGCCATTCCAACATCACCTAATGAGTAAGGACTCAATTATCACTATAATCTCCCATGTGACAGGTATCGTTGGAGGGGAATTCATGATGTTTATCAGGTTTGTGTTCAAAACTGTAACTTCTGCTCTTTCCTCAGCTGACTAGTTATGTGTGAAAGATAAAGACATGACAAATGCTCCACAAAGATTTAGTAATAAAGTCTGGTTAAATAAAGAAATACAAAAGGCATTCAAGCAAAGTCTAGCCTGAGAACCCAAATTAAAATAAAGGGCATGTGGAAATTAATAAAAATATATTACCACCATCTGCAAATCCTGTTGCAGTGATGATGGGCACAGCAACCATAATCAAACCACAGCAACTCCAGACATATTTCATCAGGAACTGCTCAATCATGATGTACCACAGCCGTTTGGACAAGATGAGATTCATTTGGTCTGCCAAGGCCTTGTAGCTTTTTTGTAGCTGTTTCATTTCCACCTACAGTTAGAAAAATAAAACATTTACAGAATGCAACCAAGACAGTCATGGTCCTACCAGATATATTCACAGAAGTGCACAAAAATAATCGGGCATCAGAGCCGTGACTCCTGAATCACACAGCGCTGCCTTCTCGCAGCAACACTGCACTGATTTATGGGAGTCTGTGGGCCTGATTCTTACTTACATCCTTGCCCCTTAACAAACAATGACAGCTTTTCTATTTTCAAGACCTCTAACACACACAAAAACAACACACCAAGCAGCGAGCACAGCGGATCCTAACAGTAAGATTGATGCTCTAACCTCCTAATAAAGATGCAGCTGTAGGATTTCACAGCAACTGAAACTCCTCAAATTGGGCCGCATTTGGGGACCAATTATCTCCACCGAGCGAAACTTGCAGAGCTGATCCCTGAAATGCAATGCTGCTCGTTTTTGCAAGCTCTCCAGAGAAGGGAGAATTATCACAAGGGGTTTAAAAAGTCGAGGACAGTTACAAGTAAGCGTGACATAATGCACTGAGGTTCAAGCCAAGGCATAGGGGGTTAGAAAAAAATGTTTAATTTAGCTGCCCTTAACACAGTGCTCTAGGCAGCTTTGGGAACCGTTGCTTCTATCAAATCGAGCCACTTATGTTACATAACTGCTGTTTGGAATGAAAGCATCAGAAGCACTTCAGGCTGCTTTCAAATTTTCATTTTCACCTTATGTGAAATAACATTTTTTATAAAAATGTTTTAGTCAAAATGCACTTGCAACGAGAGCACGATGCAGTCCATAGTAAGGTGGCTTTAAAATAGTCTACAAGTTTACGTAACAGCAGCTACTGAACTACTGCTCTTAAGCTATTTTAAGACCCTGACTACATCTTTGTTTAGCTATGCAAAACAGTGTCAAAGGCTGTAGTGCTCTCTGTGCTTTCACAAAGTTTTCCCCTAGACTTTCTGGTGCTCCTGGATTTTTTTTTCATTTTGTACTTTTTTTTCTTCCTTACAGAGGAAGGATCTCTGCAGCGCTGAATCTGGCAGCTGCTGAAAAAGGACAAAAATGAAAGCCTGGAAAGTTAAACAGACTGCACCAAGTGGGGAAAAACAATGAGGAAGATTAGCTTTCTAGAAAAACAGAGGATACAGCTGCAAAACAGGAACACTGTCAGAGCAGAGGGGAACTACGCTCTGCTCCCTGCCGGCACCGCCTGTGAGGCTGCATTTTCCTAGGAAACGGGAAGTGCCGGCTGTAAACAGGTTTAAATGTCAGGGGCGCTTAGAGGTCTCTGGAAGGCGGATGGGGGAAACGCAGTGGCCTCCTGAGCACTGTCACCCTTCGCTCCCCTTACCTTGTGCCCGCGGTAGAAGGCGATCTCCTCCACGTTGGCGATGATGCGCGAGTGCATGAAGCGCAGGTAGCCCTTCCGCTGGGCCTCCTCGGCCACCAGCTTGCCGAACTTGGGCGAGCAGGCCTTGAGCACGAGGGCCGTGGCGTAGACGACGAGGCCGGCCAGGGCGGTGGGGCCGATGGGGCTGGCGCCGCGGGAGCGCGCCGTGCGGATGAGCGTGTAGGACGTGAGCACCACGTCCAGGATGGGCTTGGTGAGGTTGGAGTAGAGGTGCGCCACGGACTGCGAGAACATCATGATGTCCTCAGTGAGCGACTGGTCGGGGTTGGCCAGCCGCCCGTCCATGTTGATGACCCGGTAGTAGGTCTGGTTGGCGAAGTAGGTCTCGTAGGCGTGCTGCACGAGGCGCGTGCGGAAGGCGAGGGCCAGCTTGCCCTCCAGGTAGCGGATGGCGCTGTTGACGAACGTGGCCGGGATGGCGATCATGAGCCACCTCGTGAGCTGCACCACGAAGCTCCGCGGCTTCTTCTCCACGATGCTCTTGACGATCTTCCCGTCAAGCGCGGCCACGTAGATGGAGAGGAAGGTCCTGGAGATGAGGGCGACAGAGTGGAGGCAGAGCCAGCCCAGCTCGGCGCTCACCAGCCGCGGGAAGAAGAGCTTGCGGAGCGCCAGCAGCTGCCTGAAGAAGTCGGCGTTCAGCGCCGGCGACGCTTTGCCCTGCTCCCGGCCCCGCTCCCGCCGCTGCTCTCCATCGCGATGCGGCCGCTCCGGCCCTGCGGCCGCCCGCGCCAGCCGCCGGCGGAGCACGGGGTAGAGGATTTTGAGCCCGTAGGCGGCGGCCACCAGGCACGCCGCCCTCTTGGCCGCGCTCGCCCGGCTCCATCGCACCCGGCCGGCCGCTGCGTGCAGCATGTGGCTCATCGTGGGCGGCTCCGCCACGTCCGCATGGGGCTGCCGCGCTCGCCCGCCC
>JAWLRI010000001.1:9316496-9350087 GCA_034781795.1 Crypturellus tataupa | reverse complement strand
GCGCTTGGCCCGGCCCGGCCCCTCGGCCCGCGCCTCCGCACCGGGGCCCGGCGCCATCGCGCCCTGCTGCCCCGATCCGAGCCCCAGCCGTGAAGAAAATGAAGCTCAAGGAGCTGGAGAGCTGCCTGCAGGAGGTCGATGCTTTCGAAAGGCCCAAGCTGCTCCTGGAGCAGTACCCGACGAGGCCTCATATCGCAGGTAGGGCTGGCGCGGGCTGTGCTGCGCTGCACCTGGTGCTCCTCCTGGGTCAGTGCGGCTCGAGAGGCGCGGTTACGTTTCTGCTGTATTGCCTTGTTTGTAGCTGTTAGACTGTAAAAGCGCCAAGAAATTGTACCATCAGGAGTGTATTCCATTTTATGAATTATTACCCCTTTTCATTAATGTACTGTTAATAAGCAACACAAAACCAAGTATGTCAGTTTTGAAGATGCCATGTGATAGAAGAATCTTGTTGATCTAAAAAATGAGAAAGCTGAACTTTTTTCTTAATGTAGCATGAAATAAGAAAGTGGTGCATGTACCTCTTCTGTACCTTTCCATTTTTTTTTTTTTTTTTTTTTTTACATCTTACAGAACAGTGTTTCTAGGGTGAGCTTGTTGCTTTTGTAAACAGAACTCAAGACATGGTCATTCCATGAAATCAGTATTCGCAGCTTATAAAATATCCCTCAAAAAGCAAAGACCTGGAGTCTTACTACTTTCAAAAATACTTTGACGTGTTTTAAATTTAAGGGAAAAGCACAGGCAGTGAGAACATCATTTAAATATAGTGTGACTGAGTTTTCGGAATGCAGAAAAACGTGACTTTTACTGACTAATAGGTGCTTATTAGATTTACTGATTTTTTTTTTTTCCCTAGCACGTATGCTTTACACAATTCACAATACTTTTGATGATATTGAAAACAAAACGGTTGCAGACTTGGGATGTGGCTGTGGCATGCTTAGCATTGGAAGTGCTATGTTAGGAGCAGGGTAAGTAAACAGGTCATTTTTAGTATGGAAAGGGGTGGAAAATAAAATTATAAGATGGCAATACTCACTAATATTCACTACTCATTTTGGGTATCTAATTTGACACACAACAAGCTTGTTTAGTATGTATAACCATTCAAGTAGTGGGAAAGGGACAATTGCACTGAATTTGGATGTCATGATGTTTGCTTTCTCTGAAGCACTATATTAGCACATGAAATTTCTTTCACAAAACTTGAAACGGATGTTGGGAGAAGGCATCAGTGCTGCTCACATTTTCAGCAGCACTGGATTTCTATAGTACATGCCTAATATATTTCACTTAAAGTGTTCTGCACACAGATACTTCTCCATTTTACTACAGAACTTAGAAGAGGCTGCATTTCAATCATTTTAAAAATGAACACATTCCTTTATGAAAACAATGTTTTTTAAATTTTTTTTTAAACAGCTTGTGTGTGGGGTTTGACATAGATGCAGATGCACTAGAAATATTTAACAGAAACATTGAAGAATTTGAGCTCACAAACGTCAACATGGTTCAGTGTGATGTTTGCTGTTTGTCAGAGACCATGTCAGGAACTTTTGACACAGTTATTATGAACCCTCCTTTTGGAACTAAACACAACAAAGGTTGGTAATTATAAAAATTCCTTATTCAAATTATTTTTCTTTTAGTAAAAGTAATTAGGAAAGCTGCAAAAATACTTTCCATGCCTTAATGGGGGCACTGCTGTTTCTCAGATGTCTAAGATAAACATAACAATAGCTAAGTACTTTTAAAAATAGGTCATTTTGCAAAAGACAGCAAAAGTATAAAGTAGATCTTTAAATAGATAGTAGTTTAAGCTTACATTTAACAGTTGCAATAATTTGAATGCTCTTTTAGGGATGGATATCGTTTTTTTGAAAACTGCTTTGCAAATGGCAAGAACAGCTGTATATTCCCTTCACAAAACATCAACCCGGCAAGTAAGTTCTTGATTTCAGTGGAGTGGGGGTGTTAACTAGCTACATAGTCAATAGCTTCACTAATCTATTCAGGTCTTTATTGGGTATGAAACTTGCTTTCGTTAAACACTAATCATGTCAGAATATTCAGTGATGCACATAAGACCACAGGAAGACAATACAATGTTAGAAACATGAAAAACAAATTATAGGGGCTTCTTAAAGCAGAAAGGGTACATGTATATATGTAAACTAGCTTTTAAGTATTAACTGCCTCTGTTTAATACCGTAGCACATCCAAAAGAAAGCAGATGAATGGAAAGTGAAGATGGAAATTATAGCAGGTAAGATTTTTTTAAAGAGAAAACATATTTTTAATGACTAATCTCTGGGCCATACTACTCGCTAGACAGCCAGAGGTAACTTCTGAGTTTTAAAGAAGGTATTTTCTTTCAAGCCTTACAACCTGCTACCATAGAGGAAGGAAGCATTTAAACAAACAAACAAAAAAAAAAAAAAAAAAGAATTAAGAGCAGTTTAATTTTTTTCCTGCCATGCTTTGAAAAAGACCAACTGTGGCTTTGGAGCAGAAGTTAACATGCTGCTTCAAAAACAGTATGTTGTTGAATAACAAAGCCAGAGCACAGGTGAGTTCTCAAACCTAAGAAGAATCTTGTACTTACAGTAACTTAAGTATTACTTCTAATAACTGATCCAAGATTCTTCCTTATTTTCAAAGAGCATGAGATAGATGCTTTATACAGTCTCACACCTAAGACATAAAAGCTGGACAGCTACTTGAGACACTCCTGCATTTCTGTATCTCATCTCACTTACCATCTGTACTTGGTTTAAGTGTTGAGGCAGCCTAGTCCAGAAGTCAAAGCAATTATCCAGCCACAACTGCTTGAGCCTGGCCCTAGAAAGCTTAGAACAGGAGTGGGGGCTGTTAGCTTCCTGTTAATCATTCTAACACAGTAGTATTCTTTGTACTGTTCACAGAACTTAAATATGACCTACCAGCTTCGTACAAGTTTCATAAGAAGAAATCGGTAAGTATAAAACCAACACACCTGAGAAAGTGTCATCTTATAATAGGCAGGTCCATGAATTATACACAACAAAGTTTTAGAGCAGATGTACTGGGCAGCAATACAATATTTGAGGTGTCACAATGAAAGCATTGAGTTTTATTGTCATTCATACACTGAGTAGTTGGGGAGGAAAGAAGAGTCATTTTAACACACAGCTTTGCATTTGTTGTTTGCTAAACCTGATGAAAGCCACCACTGTACCCCCTCTAAAGAAAGCTTAGAAGCAGGGCTCTTGATTCTCTAGTTAATAGAGATCTGCTTAATCATAGAGAAGCTTAATCAAGGATAAATAAAGCCTTGAAAAGAGCTAGGATTTTATAGCAACAGGACAACTTCAACCTTGTGTGCAGCACAGTGGAGGTGGCTGCAGTCTCTGAGGGAAGGGAGTAGGGAAGCTGTGCACTTAAGAGGATAGGAGTGGGAAGACTTTGTAGGGTGCTGCTGGGGTTAGAACAACACTTACCTAGCACTGCACATGCTGAAGATCCTGGAGTAGACTGGTCAAGAGCTGAAGGCATAATAGGGCATGTTCAAATGGCATAGGCCAAAGGGCATTATCACCTCTACTCCATTTCTTTGTGGTATGAATTTTACACTGGAAGCCTGTCCTTCAACTTTGCTACCTAGCAGTCACAGCTTTTTATACATGAGGAGTGAAGCTTCAGAGGTGAACCGTTTAAGTTCTCCATTTATTGACAGCAGCTAGTGAATATAACTGAGTTTACAAAGGCTATTCAAGGATGGAACCTTTTACACTTGAATAAGGTACCGGAGAAGTTGAGAAAACTAACAGTATAAACAAGACTATAAATATAAAAAACTTTTCCAGAGTGGCATGTTAGAGTAAGCATGCTTCTTAAAACAAACAAAAACAAAATAAAAGTATTTAACAAAATAAAGCTTTCCTCTCATTGTAGGTTGACATTGAAGTGGATTTCATTAGATTTTCTGTTGACAAACTCTTGAACCAAGACATGGCTTTAAAACCTATTTAAAATGGACTAATAAAAACAATGACTTTTATTTTAGTATTACTGGTCTCCTCCTCCATTTTCTGTTTTGAGTTGTTTCGGTGCAGGTTCTTCTTTCTCAGTTTCCTCCAGTGGTCTCTTCTTTGGACTTGCTGGTTCTGCAAGATTGAATGCATTCCTTATTTACGATAAAGGGAAGTTTTCAATATTATATAAGTCTTCTAAAAAGGAAACTTACTGAAATACTGACACAGGAATCTTATTATGTAGCCCAAAAATGGGTTCTGGTTTATCCACAACCATTGCTATGTTAGAGCATTAGTCATTATTGCAACTTCAAGTTCTTACGTGTTCAAAAAAACCTACTCTGAACAGTTCATTCACTTCATGGAAGAGAGATAGGAAAGTTAGATGCCATCTAACGGCAGTAAGCTTGAGGACCACTAAATTCTGTTTAAACAGGCACTGTTATCTACTGAGCAGAAGCCCAGTATACCACTGCCCAGAACCATCAGTCTCTTCCCTAATAATAATAATAAAAGGCACTGTTGAAGAGGCACTAAGTTGTATTGCTGTGTATCCCAGCTGACAGCTAGCTACAATCCCAAAATACTTGGAACCATCCTGTAACAGAACCACAATTATCCAGTAATTAACATGATTTTTTGGGAGAGTTTCGACTTTTGGAAGGAATAAAAGCTGAAGACACTTGAAATTCCCTTACCACTACTGGCAGAGAACAGAAACATTGCCAGCCTTGAAATATTTCAAAGAAACAGATGAGATGGGCCAGCACAGTAGCACCTAATAAAGATGATGCATCCAATGCACAAAATGACTTACCTGTTTTAGTATCTTCACCTTCATCGTCATTCTCAAACTTTGTTTTCTTGCCCTGAAACTGTACTTTCCCTTTATGTGCCCCTTGAGGTGTCTTCCCGCCTCTTCCTTTTCCTTTAAGTTTCCTACCTGTTGAGAAAGGAGATGTCATTCACTTCCTATGTAGCAGACTTAAAGCTTTACAGTTGGTCATCATTATAAATTCGCTATTTAAGTTAATTATCACAGAGTAAAACTAGTAAGAGGCTAAATATTTAAACCAATGAAAGCACCTTTTGTTTTCTGTTTTAGTAATTCTTGCTGATCTTCCAATATTTTTTTTAGAGCTTCTTTCTCTGCATCTCCTTCTAGCACTTCCCATGTAACATCCTTGTTCCGAAGCTGTAAGTTCCCATTATGTGCTTCTTTAGCTTTGTCCAGAGCTTCTTTTGCACTATCCTTAAACAGGATAATACCCTTAAAAAGAAAAGGGTCAATTGCATTTGAGTCTAGTTGCAAGAATATCCAGCTAGAATGATGGGCAACATATCCCATTGGGTACCCCAGACATTCATTACTCTGGCCAGCAATTCCTTACTTGGGGCTTTTGAAAGAATTTGAGTGAATACATTTATACTAAATATTGGGCAGTTCCACACTTCAAATAAAGAATAAACTCCTTACATCATGATATAAGAGCACAAGCATTTAACCACTCAGTTTCAAAATATAACATCTTAACTTACAGTCTAAGGATCTACTGACCTCCTTTGCACCTCTGACAAAGTGTATCCATCTGATTTCTCCATGATTAGAAAATACTGCATGAATATCTTCCCTGCATGTTTGATCATCAAGATCACCAAAAAACTTCAGGAGACATCCTGTCTTTTCTTCCAAAGACTTCTAAATAAGAGTTAAAAAAAAAAAATAATATATATATATATATATATATAAAAACACTAAAGGAGGACACATTGGAGCATTCATTTCCCCCCACCCCTCAACCATAAAGTTATTAGAACATTTTAGTGACAAATAAGCAACTGAAGTAGATGCTTGGCTCACTAACAGTGCTAGAGGTATTCTTACTGTACTATTGATTCACGTGCATGTGCAGGATCTACATGTTTTTCTTCTCTTACTTTTCTTCTGAAACATTGATCATGTCTCCCGAGGTAGTTACATTCTGGCAATTTTACCAAACAGCTTTTCAAAGGCTGACAACTCAAGCTAAGAGCCTGCATAGTTAATCCTTTCTGGACCTTTTAAATGGCACAGATGCATTGAAGATCACTTCTGAACAAGCATTATAGCTAATAATTAAATTCCAGACAAAATTATTTTCTTGAAAATAAAATGTAACCATGATAAATTAAGTCTTACTGCAGATCAGTTGTAAAAGCTGAAGTGACTTTGTAGAGAGAAAATGCTCTGATCTAGAATCTGACCACTGGTCTTAGGTCTGCAAATACAGCTGCGACAGCATGCTTGTATTAACTACTGGTGGATTGAAAACTCATGAAGGATTAATTGAATAGTTTTCAGGTGTAGAGGTTCAGGAAACCCATACCATTTCTGCATCTGCTGCTTGTTTCTGTTTTTCTTCTTTTTCTCTGTAGAAAGTTTAAGAACAGTTCAGTGTTGGTTCAGCTGTGGTCAGGTGATAAATTCACACACTTCTATTGATAATTACTTACTGTTTTGCTCTCGCTTTGGCTTCTACTTTGTTTTGTTTTCTTTCTTCGTTCTTCTTTGTACAATACTCCTCCCTTCAATACAATAAAAAGTTAAATGCTACTTATTACAGTATTCCATTACAATTACTTTAGATCTCAATAGCAATAGCTATGAGATCTTCTTCTTATAGCAATAGCTATAAGATCTTCTTAGCAATAGCTAAGAAATAGTTGAGACTGTCCTTGGAAGCCACAGTACCGGTCCCAAAGGCGCAGTTTTGGGTACCTGTACAAGAGTGTAGAAACTCACATGGAGGAGGTCAAACCAAGTTCTCTAAATCCACACCTGGACATTACAGTTCTTGCCTCAGTGAAGGGAACTTACTTGAAAAGCACGATCAGTTCTGTGTCCTTATACTTTTGGTTTGGTATCTCCGTGAACTTCTTGGCAGATTCAACACTATCAAAAACTGCAAATATTGATCCCTGTTAAGTGATCAGAGACATTAAGTATTAGAATAACCAAACACTGGATGTTCTCCAGGAGAAACTGCTGCCCCACATTTAACTATTCATCACAAGAGCTACCTTAAATGTTTTCTGTAGCGTTCTTCTCATTTGAATGTTTTCAACTGGACCTTTATCCTCAAGCCATTCTTTGATATCATCAAGAGTTGCATCTAGTGGAAAACCTTTCTGCAAAATAACACTGGACGTCAACTGCATGCAACAGAAACTATGAGACTTTAACAGAAGTATTTATTACTAATGTAATACAGCAACTGACAAGTACAACCTGAAAACCTGACTATTTAGTGTAAGTTAGTTCAAGCTTTACTTTAGCTATGCAATTTTCAAAGTTATGCAGAATGTACAAGGGAAAGGAAATTTACTTACAACATATACAGATCTGTTTTTAATTGCAGTTTTATATTGGTCATTTAATTCAGGAAGGGGTTTGTTTGGAGATCTTCTGATTTTAGTTTTCTCTTCATTTATTTCCATTAGACCAGTCTTGGATTTTTTTAACGCTTCTACTATAACATCAAAATCTTTTGAAAGGCGACTTAACCTATTGAGGAAGCACACATGGGTTATGTCTATCATATGACCAAAGCTGCAGGCAAACCTTATGATGGCAAGAAGAGCTGTACATGCAGACCAGGGATGTCAGCAATAAACAGCTGCATGTTATCATTCCATCCAGCTTTGCTGACTTTTTTACCTGTTGAATTTTATCATAATTTCTAAAGGCACCCAGCCATCATCCATTTTGATCTGTTCCTTCAGGAACTTGTCTCTTGGTAGATTGTGATCACCAAAATAGTACTGCAGAGAAGAAGAGAGGGAATTGTCTTTGAGTGTTCAGTCTTAAAAATTCTGTTTCATTTGACAATTTGCTGCAGTAGATGAAAATTTGTGATGCTGATAAAAATAACAATTAGAAATTCTGAAGTTATTGCTTCTTGCCTGACACATTTCCAAAAGTTAGCTGCAACAAAGAAGCTGTTAAGAGTGCTTCATCTAGTGGGACTATAATAAGGCAAAGCTAAATTGCAGCATTGTTTAGAAGAAGTATGACAGTTTTTTGCTAACATAATTACTTGTCAACCTAATTAAGCTCCAGGGTCACAAGAGAACGGAGGATTTAAAGCTAAATCCCTATCAATTAATTTCTCCAAAACTACATCCCAACCCCAAACAGTAAGATGAACATACCTCAATTTGCTGACAGATTTTGCTCTCCAAGATAGACATATTTTCACCATCTCCATTTTCAGCCATTTTCACCAACTATAATAAAGAGAATTTAGTATTCAGGACACTTAACTTCTTCAGATTTCCATTCATGAAGAATCAGATTTTACTACAGCCTTAGCCAAGCAAAATAACAGACAAATTCTATAGCCACCTATTTATATTTGTGAGTCAGTTGTGTGTGTTTGCCTCTCAGAGGAGCAAGACGGCAATAGGGGCCTGGGAAACGCTCCACTAGGACTCCCTTGTCCCAAGAAATCATATTCTCCCTCAGGGCCTGACAATCATTTTATCTCCTCATTTAGTAGTCTAACTCACCAAACATTGTTTGTTCAGCTTGCTGCAGCCCTAAAATATTCCAGTTTCCCCTTCCTCCCAGTCTCAAGGCTGCTCCATCCCTTCCCTTGCTGGTCATTTTTGCTATCTGGACACTTACAGCCTTAAAAAGGCTCTAATCCCTTCTCCACTATGGACTTCTCTCTCTACTAAAACATTGCAACACCCTTAAAAATATGGTTTTAGCAAGTGCTAGTTGATACCTGTGATCAAAGTGGATAAAGTGCTTCATACAAATTCAGACATTGATATGTAGATCAGCAGCTGCAGTTACTTTAGAGATGCCTCACACTAATTACTTTAACAAGGGAAGACTTAATTAGCTCACCCCCCATGCAGGTGCTGGCACCATCTTAGCATTCCCCTGTGACACTGTCCCCAGAACATGACTTTCTCAGAACCCAGTGTTCAATATACCTTATACTTAATTTGGAGTAAATCAACAGCAGTCTAAGGAAGAGTCTCAGCTTTTCCAATGGATTAATCAGCTGATCTCTAATTGAGCACTAATTGTGTGCTACCCTAACACCTGAGCCAGCAGAAAGCCAACCTGCTGGGGCAAGTGAAAGGTGTTTCCAGTGGATAAGTTTATTGCTAACTCCATTTAGCTTGGAGAAATATGGGTGATAGGGGTGTGGGGACAGTGAAAGAGGAAACCAAAAACTTGAATATCTTTCTGTGGCCACAAACAATTATATTAGGTTACATTTAACATTAAATTTTATCCCCGGGAGGGAAAAAGGGACAAAACTGGGGAGGGGCACAGAACAGCACCTATATGAATTGTTATATTCTTGAGCCTTAATTTGTGACTGAATTCACATTGCAAAAAAGGCTTTTCCAAGTGCTGTAGGTTTTTGTTTACTTTAAATTCAAGCTATGAACTTTTTGCCATCTCTTACATGTTTCAGGGGAGGGAAAAAAAAAAAAAAAAAAAAAAAAAAAGAGTCGTTTGAATTTCAGTCACAAGCACCTTTGAAGACAAACGGTGCGCCCGGGAGCCGAGCACAGAGAGGGCCGGCGCACGGGGCTGCGCCCGCCCCATCACGGCTCCGGGCCGGTCACGGACACGCTGCGGCTCCCCGCTCCCTCACCGCCCGCGGGCTGAGCGGAGCGCGGGTCAGCAACGCCGCGGTCTGCACGGAGCGCTCCCTGCGCGGGGCCGCCCTCGCCTCCCCGCACGCTGCTCTCGCGCTCGCGGGACACTCTTCCCTTCTCCCCGCCTCTGCCCAGCCGCGCCGCGCAGCGCAGCTGCAGATCCCGCTCCTCACCCCTCTACCCCCGCTTCTGCCGCCCAAGGCCCTTCAGCGCTTCCCCAGCCCCGCACGAGCCCCGCCAGGACGAGCTCCCCCCATCGCGCCTCGTGCGGCGACGCCGCCGCCCGCCCGCAGCGCGGCCTGAGCGGCCGGGGCCCCGAGAGCCGCCGCGGCCTCGGGCTGGCGGCTTGAGAGGACCGGAGCGACCTTGGTGGGGGGGTCGTGTTGTGGAGAATAAAGGTTTTATTTGGGGCCGTGGTGTGAGGATTAAGGGTCGTATTTCCTGGCCTCTCGTCAAGAGGGCAATCAGCAGCTTCCCCCTCCTCTTCCTCTTCCTCCCGCGGCTGCTGCGCGCTAGCGGGCAGACGCGTCCCGAGGGCAGCGGCGCGCGGGCTCGCGGCAAAGGCTCGGGTGCCCTGAGCCGCCGCTGCGCTTCCAGCCGCCCCGCTCAGCCACCCCCCGGGAAGATCGGAGCTTACTAAAAAAAATAAAGTTTGTTTGTCATGCCTTAAAAGTAAACAAATCACATGCCCCCATCTGCTGGCATTTGATAAAGCACTAAGTGTTTGTGGGTTTTTTTTCTTACATGCAGTGGTGAGAGTGCATGAGTAAAAGCAGGAATGGAAACTGTCACTGGGCCTTGGCTTCCCCAGCAATGCAAAGCCAGGGCACCCACCTCGCCTCGCAGGGCAGAATTAAACCACATCAGCCCATTAACATGCCTGCTAGCAAAGACCAAAGAAAGGTCTGGGTACGTGTTCTTTATTTATTTATCTATTGCACAACTCCGATACGGCTTGGAAAATGGCAAAATATGAAACAGAGCAGCCTGGCTAACTTAGAGTTACTGAATAGGCCCGGTTTCACAACCAATTGATTTGTTGGGAAAATGAAATGATTTTTCAAGGCACAGCAATGCACTGGCTAAGAAACTGCCTTGTGTAGGGTTTGTTATGTTTTAATCATGATTTCCAGTTAGAGATTTCACATTTGCTCTGGTTTGCTGTATGTCACAGCATTCTCTTAGAGCTGGGTTGCCAAACCACAGTTATTCGTAATATTCCATTACTCTAGCATTTTCTTACAGAGGGGAAAGTTTACGGATCTCTTTCAGCTCTGCATATCTGCTGACCTTTGACTTTGCAAGATCCCAGCAGGCTGAGGCTTTTGGTGACATAAGTGTAAGTACAGACGGACCCTGCGCAGTCAGATCTGTGGGAACATTTGAGTGAGACAGAAATCTTGTGACTTCACTGTCAGTAAAAGCAATGTATTTTCTTCCTTTGAAAGTCCAGAGAAAAGCTTAAATTGCCGCTCTACTCGCACCATTTCTTTGGTTCTTGCTGCCTTGTGATTTTTGCTTTGCCACAATTCCAGTCTGTAATCTAAATACAAACTACTCTTTTGTGGAACATGGCCTTAATTCATAGAATTTCTTTAGTGGTGAAGGCTGGCAATTTTAGTAATTGCTTAATTACTTAATACTTAATCCTAAAAAAATTGCTTAATATTACTGGAAAACCAGTACTAAAGTAACTTTGGTACAGTGTTCGGGGCTCTGTTTTCTCCACAATTCCTGCTAATTTATTTTAAAACTTATCAGCACAATCAAATAAATTGGAGTAACTGAATCTGTGATAATAAAGGGAAGTTGCTACTTTGTTTTTCCTCTTTTCTTTAGGAGAACCCAATGTTTTATTTTTAAATGCCAAATAGTTGTTTTTAATGGTATGGTTAGTTTCAAACGCAGTAGAATAATTTGTAGTTTTTGAACGTAAGAATCAATAACAGAGGAGTAAGAACAAGAAGAACTTACCCTATTTTTATAATTATTTAATTTTCTGATGTATTTTTTCACTATTTTAACATACTAACTGCTCTCAACTACAAAAATAAAATCATTTCCTTTGTTATCCAAACAGAGCTTCTGTGGTGACTGAAGTAATAGAATCACTGTATATAAAAATTAGCTGTGCTACGATACAGCCACTTTCTCTGAAGCGTAAATGCATATGGTGAATATCAGACTGATCAAACTCCATAAATCTCTGAATGGTAATTAAATTGCAACACTGACCCCTCTTCTCTCTATTTTATGCCCATTGGCACCCTCCAAAGAGACTTCACTCAGCACAATTTTGTGACTGCTATAGAGATACTGGAATTGGCACATGGAGGCTTATTAGCAAATATAAGTCAGTCTTACTAGATGATCAAAAAATTTAGTACCTTTTTATTTGAATTTTGAGAAATTAAATTTTGCATACATTAGAGCAAAAGGCTACTTACCAGATATCCTATATGCTCTTGTCACAGTGAGGTGTTGTAATGTCTTTGCAGCAAACTGGAATGTCCTGTCAGTTGGCATTACCTACTGTGCCATAAATAGATATGGAATTAAAAGAAAAAGTAAATTCAAAATAGTCATAGATTATACATTCTGTATGATAGTTATTGGGGTATTTAGCACTTAAATACACGCAGTTCATGTATAAACTACATAGCCACTAACAACTGGGTTTATGAAATACCTAAAATACAAATCTCCACAATGCCCATAGTTTTCAATTTTGTGCTGATACAGAACTGTAAATGGTTTCTAAAACTCATCATACTGTAATAGGGTGTGCTGAGAATTTCTAGATTTTTTCCTTTAATTGTGAGCCACCTGTTTACACGCTAGTGTGGGGATGGTGGGCCTTGATCCGAGCCAAGTTCAACAGATTACAAACCCTTACTCAGATAAATACCTTACTCATGATGTACTTGCAAAGTTTCTATTGACTTTAATGTAATCCCTTACATAAGGAGGGCAGCCTGCTCACAGAATGAATTTGCAACCCCAAGGCAAACCAATCACAAAGTAGACTTTTTCATCAGAAAAGGGGGATATCTGGTATCAGCAGAAAATAACTGCTTAATGTACTGTGTTAGAAAATGTATTGGCTATGATCATAGCCAGGCAAGAGGGTCTGAGCCAGGCAGAAGTTTTCACATTTAATGTGACACACATGGAAGCTTGTCCAAGCACTGTTACTACCCATGTTAAGTCCATTCCTGTGGGCTGGCCTGATAGTACTGAGCTGGTTCCAGTAGTCCTGGTCCTAACAAGGTACCCAAACTAGAGACAGATGTGTTATGAGAGCAAGAGGGAGGACAGGAACGGGGAAATGCGGAGGTGCTGCTGTGTCATCGGCCTGCACCGCAGGCCATGAGGTGCGCGGAGGCATTACTGCACCTGTAGCCTTCCCTCGCGTCGTCTGTCCTTAGGGAAATACACTCCTGCTGGTGTAAATTTAAATCCCGCACAACTTGCAGGTTTCGAGAATCTCCCCGTAAGGGATTCAGGTACTTTTCTTGACAGCGCCGTCAATAGCTTACTCATCACAAACAGTTCAGAGTTACAAGAACTGCATGGTTTTAAAGATAGTACAGCTCTAGAAAGAGGTGTAAACAAGTTGTTTTGCCTTTGCAGATAGAGATGGAGAGGGAAAAGGCCAAGGATAGAGAAGGTCACTTTCAGCTGCCCCAATGACAGTGAAGTGCTGACTAATGATCTCAGATAAAGCGCTGCACTTTCATTGCTTAGGCATTAACTATGCCCAAGCTGTAGGCTTGGGATATCTGCTTGCTATCTGGATTTTGTAAAGATATTTCTATTGCCAAATTTATTTCTTATTACATACAGATAAGTCAGCTGACGACAACAATTCCAGAAAAAATAGAATTATGGGAATCATATGGATCTATTTTATGCCTACAGATGTTTCTTTTTTTTCTTTTTTCCTTTTTTTGCTGTAAATCATTGAAAATATAAGATTTCTATTCTCAGATCAGCTGAAAGAAATACAGTTTTCTAAATTAGCTCTTCAGTGTCTTGAAAGCAGTTAAATATGCTCTGTGACGAATGTACAGATATAAATGGCAAAATCATGTAACTCGTGTCAGTTAAAAATCACGATGTTGACACTGCAACAGCAGAGCCAGTGCTCCCCTGTGCAAAGGTGCAGGCAAGAATAAGTCCACAAAAAGAATCTATCATGCTCACACTCCAAAACCAGATCTCCAGACATCCTTTTGTCATGCATCCAAAATTTGCTTGAGGAGCTATAACTGGTAAGACCATAGAAAAGATCCTCTACAGCAATCTATTCATTACACTACCCAAGAGATTTAAAAATAGTAAGATTAACCAGGCCGGTTCAAACCAATGCTCCACCTGGCATAGGATTCTGTCTCTGACAACAGCTCTAAACAGATGCCCAGGGAAGAGAAAGAACTGCAATTACAAATAATACTACTCCATCACTTCTAACCTCCTAATCTCCCAACCTCTGGCCATTTTCAGCTGTGAGAATTTTCTGCTTTTTTCCATTAAATATTCTACAAGAGGTCTCTCTTGCTAATGCCTGTTGGGTCTCTCTTGAACTCATGTAAACTCATATGTAAGTACCATCTTTTGGCAGTTCCTCAGATCTACTATCCCCTACATGAAGAACCACTTCCTTTTGCTTTTTTTGACCCTGGCCTCTACAGATACCTTCAATGAGAGGTTTTGACATCAGCCTTCGTTAAATGTGCCCTGACTACAGCAATTGCTCTTGTCTTTGTGCTTATGGACACTTTTAAATTTCAAGAAGAAATCTCCCCACTTTTTTTTTTCACTAGTGAATACTGGTGAAAAATAATAATCTAGCTTTTCTGTAACATCCATGTCTCCTCTGGGCATTCTTTTTATAGCCTGATCATCAATTGGCCCTTTAGACTTTACAGTATCTTTTTCCTTGTGATCGATGTATAAGATGATTGGTTTCTAGTTTGGCTTCTTTGTCTCAAGTTCTTTATGGCCTATCTACATTCTTATGTTTAATCTGTCAAAGTCTGGATTCCATTCTGTTTTCTTATTTTGGATGCAGTATCTTGGCTATGCTTCAGATTGTTTCTTTGATTCGGGTCTAATATCCTTCAGCAGTCTCGTGGCCATGTGCATGGCCTCTTCTAAATGTGCCTCTGCGTAAATTCATCTTTAACAAGCTTTACATTATTCCCTTACTGGAGCTTAGAACAATTCTAGTGGATTCTTTGGTCTTTGTTGCTCTTTGCAGGAAAGTTACTGTGATAAAATTGGGATTCCACTGTGACCAGATCTTGTACCTTGATCAGTATCAAGTAAAGAGTTGCATTTTCTCTTGAAGAGGAAGAGGAGACATAAGTCCACTGTGTGTTTTTTAATTTAGATATTTGGCAGAAGTTTAGTATTCTGTGTTAAAATATACGTCCCTCAGCTTTCTGCAGTTTCTGAAATTCTTCAGAGAGGTCTGCAAAGAAGGGCCTGGCAACACTGCTCAGGGCAGCATACACATCCTCAGCCCCAGTGGTGACGCCACAGGGCATGGACCCTGATATCTATTGGAGCAATTCAGAGGCAATAATCCTGGCAAGGAAGAGCGGGCAAGTACCAAGTGTGACTACGTGGCCCCGGCCTACGTGGCCCTCAGGGTCATGGTGAGGGCCTTGGGGTCCACGTGGCTTTCTCCTCAAGCCGGCAAGTACACGGGAAGGGCCTGAGAGGATGGGACAGACCCCATGGGTCAACAACTTCTTGTGCAGTTGATTTCAACAGCGGTGTTTCATTTTCTGCAGCCGTGGAGCACTCTGCAAGGAGAGGTTCCTGAGGACTGGACAGCAGCAAATGTCAGCCCATCCTTAACAAGCGAAAGGAGGAACCAGAAAAGTGTAGGTTCTCCTCACCTTGATCCCTGGGGAGGTAACTAATCCTAGATACTATTCCTTGACCTATGAAAGGCAGAAAGGGGATCAGGGGAAGCCAGCTTGAATTCACAAAGCAGAAGTCAGGTATTGTCTAGCCCAGAGAAGAGGAATTTCAGGGAACCCTTACCAAAGTGTATGCATATCTGATGGGAGGGTGTAAAGAATATGGAGCCAGACTTTTCTCAGTTATGCCCAGGGTCAGAATGGGCACAAACTGAAACACAGGAAATTCCATCCGAGCATAAGAAAACATTTCTTCACATAGTGCAGCCTGCGCTTGCTGAGCAGTACTGGGAAGGGTGGACAAGATCATCTCCAGAAGTCCCTGCCATCCAACTGTTATGTCCTTCTGCAGTGTCCATGGAGTAAATTTAAAAAGAAGCCATCTGCCTTTTAAAGATAAATGCAGGAAAGGGCTTTTAATCAAATGAATTTAAAAAGAAATCTGTCTTTTAAGAGGGACTGCTTTTTAAAGAGGTAACTTCATTTTACAACAAGTTCTCATGTTCCATTTTAAACCTCTTCAGATACTCTCATGCCTTTGCAATATCACAGCCATCTTTTAAAAAGTAAATCTCTAGGGCTAAAACACCAACTGAAGCCAAAAGGGCAGTGTTTCTTTGTTTTGCCAAACAACAACAAAAAATGGGAAAATATTATACAATGCTCTAAACAAAGAAGTTCCAGCAGTCAGGGTGCCGAACAAAAGCTTTCACTTGGAACAACCCTTTTTTTCTTTCATTCTTTCCACAGTCATGGGTTCCTAGCACAAGATAATTAGTTCAATATTTAGGCACATAAATAAATGTGACCTGATATTTAGAAGTACCAAAACACCATCCCTGGACATACTCAAAGCTGTTTCAGGTTCTCTGCATCTTTTATATAGATATCTGCAGATGGATTTCGTTACCTGATTCTAGACATGAAAATCAAACATTTTGGTCAAACATCAAAGTTAAAAATATGTTAAATTACCACACACGTACAAAAATCTGCAATGCTAAAATATTTAAACCCAACTGTGAGAATCCCCAGTGTTTCTTTTTTATTACATATTCATCTACTTTGCAATCCCTGTCTTTGTTATAATCATCTCCAGATGAGGACACTTGCTGGGGAGCAGTGTTATAATGGAAGGTTTTTTTAGAAAACATGAGAGCCATTTGCAACAAGTCCTAAGAAATGATTTGAAAATTCATCTTCTCTCCCTCTCACTCTAGTAAATAGAGTATTTTACATAAACAGGGTCATTTCACTCTTGCAAGAGACTATCCTGCTTAGGGAAGGCAAGGAATTCAGCTCTTCAGGATACAATAACATTGCAGATAGTGGCTCACTCTTTCAATTCATGCAATTTCAGTTTGTAACTTCTTGAGAGGGTCCAGCATAAAGTAACAGATATGATTAAGGGACTGAAACATGTATCTTATGAGGAAAGACTAGGCAAGCTGGGCCTGTTTAGCCTGGAGAAGATTGAGAGGGAATCTGATCAATATGTACAAGTACCTGAGGGGAGAATGTAGCGAGGAAGAGCTTCTTTGCTGTGAGGGTGCCAGAGCCCTGGCACAGGCTGCCCAGGGAGGCTGTGGAGTCTCCTTCTCTGGAGATCTTCCAAACCCGCCTGGATGCCACCCTGTGCCACATGCTCTGGGTGTCCCTGCTGGAGCAGGGTGATCTCCAGATGTCCCTTTCAACCTTAACCATTTTGTGATTCTGTGATTCTGTAACTTGTCTTCTCTTGCTCCAGGGGTGACAGTGTAAGCAGTGTAAGTAGGAGTATAACCTAGGTGCACTGCGTGACATTAAGATGACTCCCTCTTCTTGGTTATACAGAAATTATCCTAAAACATAGTCAAATCTGAGTGCCAAAAGTTGCATGGTCAATATCTCACCACTCATCTTTATGGAGAGAAGTGGCCTTTCAGAGGAGGATATATGCAGAAGAGGACATGGTGCTGAGCAAGGAGTGTAACTCCTTCTTTTAACTTTGCCTCCTCTGTCGAGAGGCTTTCTGAGTCTTCAAACTGCAAAGCAGTAGGAATAGGAACAAATAGGAACAGTAGCAACCAGAGACCAGAAAGAAAGAAGCAAAGTGAGATAACCTTCCATCACGTCTCCCAGATAAACTTTCCTTATGGAGGAAGAGGAAGATAAAACTGGAGGTGAAGTTAGCTCACATCTGTTCAGAAATGTAAGCAAAGTATATTTTGTCACAGTCCTGCCTGCTCCTGCTTTTTGGAAGGGAGTAAGAAGAGAAGCAGCAGCTAATGTGAATTGCTGGGCAAACTGGAAAGCCAGGCTTGCCACTTCTGCTAGCTGGAAGGCTGTCAGGAAGGAGAGGATTGTGACTTCAGCCTGAGAGGTATTTCCACAAGCCAAATAGTCACCGTGGCTGTTTTGACTTACCGGGTAGTGCACTGCTTTGGTCAGCTTTGCTACTGATACCTAGTGCTGATCTGAGAAGGAAGGAAAATTTCCTCCTCATGGGAGGAAAAAACTCAGGTACTGCATTTAATTCTAGGGGCAGGACTGTAACTGTTTTATGTCAGCAACAGTTGACAAGCTGCTCTGAAAAATATCTTGTGTAATTTCTACTGAAGAATGGCTATTAAAAAGTTACCAAAAAAGGGAAATCTTCAAGTTTTTTTTCTTCCTATCTAATTCTTCAGTTCCTGAAACACTGAGGAAGTCTCTCCATTCTATATTTACTTGACTTTAGTTGCTTCAGAAAGAAGCAACTAAACTTCAAAAAACTCATCCTCATGCCCTTTAAAAATGAATACTAACGTCCTGCAATTCTCTGAGCATATGGCACAACTCCAGCCCATAGCCTCGTGTTTGAAAGCTTTCAGATGCAGACACGCAAGGCACAGTATTTAAACATTAGAAAAGGAGAGGCATCTCAGGCCTTTGTTGCTGTTTGTCATCAATGAAGAGAAAATTGATTCTTTATATCATGGTAACTTAAAAGTTCTTTTTAGCTTTATCTGAAGAAAATTATTTGAGGAGGGGAATAAACTGAAAAAGAATGTTGCTTTTCTTGGATTCTACAAACCACCGCCGCTGCTGCAGATTCAATAAATCAAATATAAAGAAAAGAGCAGTCTTTTCCTTTAGGTGCAGGTGTTGCTGTGGAAGAATAAGAATAAAGCCGATATAGAAAATACCAAGCTTCTGGAGTCCTGTGTTATAAAAACAAAAGTTAAAGGGATTTGCTTATATCATGCCTGACATGCCTCCCTTTTAGACGTAGTATTAACCAGCTGAAGACTTACACTGTAACATTTATTTTGTAAGTGGGGACGCGCACTGGCTGCAGCAATGCTCCCTGCCTCCCCACCGCCCCAAAACCCCGGAGAGGGCACAAGCGCCCATGCCTCCTCGCGCTAGGAGCCGCAAGGGCGATGCCGCCGCTCTACACGCTGGGCCTGCGGGATGAGATGTCGGGAGGCCCCTGGTCCCCGTGCTCGCTGCCGCGGGTGTCTGGTGGAAGCCGGGAGGGAACTGGCAGTTGCAGAGGGAGGACGGCGGCAGCGCGAGTGCCCCTTCCTCCCTGCTAGCCCTCCCGGGAGGTTTGCTGTATCTGTGGCCGCCTCGTGCTGCCACACGGCAGGGCCGGGGGAGCAGCTCCCTCGCGCTGCCCCGGGGAAGGAGCCGTCAGGGCCCTGCCGTGGGCTCTGCGTCAGGGAAGGAGCCGGCGGCAGGGCCCTGCCGTGGGCTCTGTGTCACCCCCAGGGCCATCGCCGCCCCGCCACGACACAGCAGCGTGAGGGGCTGCCCGGCCTTGCGCCGCCACCGCGGACATGAACTGGGTCGGGGGCAGCCGGTGAGTGAGGCTCCTGGGGCTGCAGGAAGGGCAGAGCTGGGGCTGCGCGTGGCAGCCCCATGTCCCTCGCAGAGCAGACCAGGCCAGGGGGTGTGCGGCAGCCCTGGTGTCCCTTCAAGGTCGGGCCATGGTGTGGGTGACAGTCCCGTGTCCCCTCCTCCCGACTGGGCCATGGTGTGGGTGACAGCCCTGGTGTTCCCTCCTCTCGGCCGGGCCATGGTGTGGGTGACAGTCCCGGTGTCCCCTTGCGGCACAGATCACCCGAAGGGACGCAGACGCCCCGCCACACCAGAGCGGGGGTACAAACGCTGTTCCTGACGCAGTTCTACCCCCATTGCCCTTAGTCATGGGTATCTGACAGTGAGGAGCTGAGGGTGACGCTGCTTGAGCAGGGGCTGGACAAGGTGATCGCCAGAGGTCCCTGCCAGCCTCAGCCCTTCCGTGATGCTGTGCAAGTGCTCAGACTCTTCCCAAGGCCACGGACCCTGATGTAGAAATAACTAAGGTTTAACAACTGCTAGATGAATTAGAGGTAAATTAGGAAAATAATATATATTAAATACAATTAAAAATCCAGTCGTTTAACACATCAGATTACATAAAGCGCAGAAAAATAGTTGGAAGACACATGCTGTTGCTAGCTGTTTATTATCTTGGTGCAACAGTCTGATCTCCTTCTGCTGACCCCCTTGATTCCTCCATTAGCTCCAGCTACGGAGCCACTTCAGGTGATTAGTGAAGGCACCAAATGGCACTTAATTCCTCACCTTAAAGAGATTTCTTTAGGGAACAGACTATAAGAGACATAACTGAATTATTTATGCAGTTCAAAAACTGCTTATTATCATAACCCTGTCAGGAATTAATCATATTCATTTAAAAAAAAATTGTTTATCAACATTCATTTGCAGATCCTTGGCATATTTTCCATAAGTTAACAAAAATCAGCCTAATAATAAGAAAGATGTAGCTTTTCAGGAGCATGATTTGAAATGACTATTTTATTTATAAATTCTTAGCATTTTAACAGCATCTAGAGGCCCTTTTGAGTCCCAAACGGTCAACTCTGCAAGGAGCCAGTAGAAGATGATCCATGTCTGAGAGCTTAATAGACACAACACTTCAAAGGAGACAGGAAAAGGAAGAACAGTGCTGTACTCCTCCTATGTGCAGATAAGATACTATAAGAAATGGACTTTTTTTATCCCAAATGCAGTGAGGAAGATAGTGGCAGCAATGAAAACAATACCCACATAATCCCATTTATCTGATATATTAGCTCCAGAAACTCCCATCTACCACTCCTCTTCGAATAATGAAGATATTCACATGACTGCTATGACTATTTGAGGAAAAAAAGCAGGCCTGCTGAAGTTGTAAAATAATCTCCAATAGACTAGTAATATTAAAATAAAAGGGATAATATTCAGCTGTTTTTCTTACGGCTCTACCATTTACTTATGTATTAGGAAGTTAAAACCCCCAGGATTTGGTCAGGCTTTTGAAAGGAGCTTTGCTAAACACAAATTTTAATCATCCTAACTGTGTATACAGAAGCAAACTAAAATAACCCCCTGTACATCTGGAAGTCCTGCTATGAGAGGAGTTCCTGAAAGCTGCCCATGTGAGCAGGAAGTGGGAAGCTTGAGTTTGAAATAAACTTTGTCCAAAATGCCTGCCCATCATACATTCCTGTCTGTCAGGAAAAGCACGACGTGGGAGTATTGCAACCACTTGGCAGAGAGCTTAAATCACCATGCTGCTTTCTGCTGCTGCTAATTGTCAGGATTCCTCTGGTAAATCTGGGATTTGCATTTTAGGTGTCAGGAAAGTATCCATAGCTGGGGCTTCTACCCGTTTGGTGTGTAAATTTTATGTACATAAGTTCAGAAAGTGTGTTCAAATTTTACACACACCATAAAAATTAAAAAATTTAACTTCAAGGGGTTACCCCATATTTTTATCTCCCAGGAAGCATTTTGTGATCTCATCCCCTTAAATATCACAGTCATATTCATCCTGTTCGCATCTGTAGTGACGCAGATGTCTAGTTCAGGAACCAGTTTTTCATACCAAAAATGGGTGGTTTATGCTCTGTGCGCTGTAGGTAACTAATGTAAAAGTCTATTTAACACGGGAAAATCACAGGTTAAGCTGTAACTTTCTCCTGTATAGCATAAACAACAGTTTAATGAAGCTCATAGTGTTTGACTACAAATAAATAATTTATTTTTACAGTTTGTTTACAAAGTGTTCCTTAGGATTTGAAAGGTAGGAAGTTGTGTTATATCTGCTAATACATCCTTGTAATTCATGAGTATTTCTTACACAGTTTGAGGAACAGATAATTGATTGCATAGCAGGTTAATTGTTTAAAAGTTTTTCCTTCTAAATGTACACTGTGTCCTGTGGTAGCTCTGAGATAGAAAGTGGTCATAGCTTCCTCAAAGTGGTCAAAGCTTCCTCAGCTGAGCAATCCAGGATCAGTCAAAGTGGCTTCAACAGATTTATGTTGACCTATCTACCTGCAGGCTTGGTTCGTGGTAGCATCATGATATATAACAACTTGGGTCTAAAACTGGAAAGAAATTCAGGCTCTGCCCCAAGATTCTGCTTGATTAAAACAATAATTATTTGCGTCTTTCAGGAGCAGAGTTATACAGAAGCAGCAAAGACGGAAGCAAAAGGTAAACGGATCTTGATATCATGGATATTACATTGTTCACATATATTACGTGGAAATGCTTTGGTTGATTCACTATGGAAAATCTTTCAAAGCAGTTGGCATGAGGTCAAAACCTCTAGCAAATGCTTTGTAATGCGTTTGCCTGCTTGCATGTAATGTTTAGGACAGAAGTCTTTTTCTAAGTTTGCCACAAGCAATTCCAGCAAGAGAAGGAAGTAGGAAAGGACATGAATGAATGTCTGCATATGGGCAGTTTCAATTTTGCTACTTTATTTCACTAATATGTGCTGATATACAGGAGATACACATGAGGTTTGAAGCCTCCTGATGACCAACACATGGTCAGCTAACCTAACACATATATACAGCTCTTTTCTGGGCTACTTAAAGGAGTGTTAGGTTCATTTGAGTACCTAATTTTGACATTCAAATGAGTAGTCCAACTTAGTTGTATTAACTGAATCTGAAAGTGAACTAGTAGAATCAATTTCTACTAGGATTAGTAGAATCAAATTTATCCCTGGCACAGCAGAAGTTTCAAATAGTGGTAAGAGGAGGTAGTTATAACTGTAGGAATGTAAGTCCTTGGATGCTGGGAAGAAAAGAGGGCAATATAAGGGCAGTCACTGAGGCTGCTGCCACCCAGTGCCCAGAGTATGGACACACATAGAAGGAAAAACAAGATCATAGTTTGAAAACAGTCTCTGAAATGAAAATTATCTACCTAAAAGATTGAGGGAGCAACCAGCAGTTCTCATCACTTGTCCTCATCACTTTCCCAGTCCCTTGGGGGCATGTGAGTCATAAAAATACCCATTTCTCAGCAATTCTTTGGTGTAAATTCATGACCATGTGTATGTAACCTTATTGCTTTGGTTACTAGCTCATAAGCTGTCTCAAGATCTCAAGATTAAATTTTTAATGACTGTTTCCTTGAAAGATTTTGGTATGTGTTTTACTTTAAAGAAACATTTTCAAACAACTTATAAAAAGGTTGAGGCATAAGAGTTTACAGACTACGTTTTTGGCATCAAGAGAACAATGATTTGTTTTGAAGATAAACAAATAATATTAGTGCTGTCTTTTTCAGGATAATGAAAATTAAATAATAGTAGAGAAGCAAATTTGGAGACATTTAATTAGGTGCTTTCATTATTAGGATTTTTCTGCTAATACTTGCATGCTTATTTTAAAAATATCATATATCCTGTTCAAGAGCTGTATGGCTTCTATCAAAACACTTACTCTCTCTTTTGAAAATTATAGGAATTCTTTGAGAAGAAGAAGCTTAAATCAAAGATGAAGCTTTTAGAAGTATCTTCCTCTCCTAAAAGTTCAGCAGTCAGTTTAGATCTCCTCAATCTGTATGTTGTTAACCAAATATCAACCAAAAAGGACAATGCTGGTGAGTTTAGTGTACAAATGGTCTGACTTTACAATTAACAAATCAGTTATTAGCTATTACTGCTATTTTTTTGGTTCTTTTTACTCTTCTATTGCATTATAAGGTATTGCTCAAATAATATTTACTTTTATTTAGAAATAGGAAACAAAAGTGAAAAAATGACTACAAAAATCAGAACATGAGAGGAACCAAATAACATTGACTGCTGCCTACTTCCCCTTTAAAGCCATGCACACACTTACCCAAATTCCTCATTTCATTTTTTTTAACCTGTATCCATTTCTTTTTCCTTTTGCATTTAAATATTCTATTCTGCTTCCTGTCTCATATCTTCATTTGGAGTGGTCTATCAGTTCTCATACCCAGAATATCTTTCTTAAAATCTTTAATTATGCTCTAACAAAACCCTCGAGGCAGCCTTAGTTCAAACTCTTTTCCTTTTCAACATGTGCATAAGCCAGAGTTGGCAAAAATACTGTCCTATATTCAGGAAGAATAGAAAGTGAATGAGGGGGTCAACAGAGAGTTGTCTATACACTGTAGTCAGCAGTAAATTATCTCACCCTGTAATACCACTTAAAGTAGGGCTTTTGCATTGCTAATAACAAAGCAAGATACATATAGTTTTAAATCGATCATGAAGCCTAAAAACTTTCTCCGAACCCAAAGCTGATCTTGCAAATGCTTTAATTGCAGAGAACGTGAGGAAACCAGTCCACATCGACATGAGTGGAGGCTTAAACATACCTGTTAAAAGACACAACCTAGAACTTCCCATGTCACCACCACGCACGCAATATACATCAAACTTAGATGACATCCAGAACAGGTACTTGTATAAAACAAGTGGTATATTTATATATAGATGTATAGAAAATGTGAATGAAAGGGAAGTTTCATCATGCTCTTTTATCTGATTTCTAAAAAGTTAAAAGGAGTGACCACTGCAGTACTGTAGCAAATAAAACTAATAAATTCACATGGAGAGAATGGGTGATACAAAGTTGGTCACTGCCTTGGGGAGCAAGCTGGATAAAGTGAGTCCTTTCTCTGGCCTGAGAAAGGACTGAAAACATATATTTGCAGTAGCAAATAGACATGAATATCTAATCTAAGATAAAGAACTTTCATAACCATTCCTTATGTTCCTGTGATACTATAAGAGAGTAAAAAGATTTTAAACAAAAAAACTATACATGAAGCTCAGAGACTCTAAAAAAATATATTTCTTTATCATGTCAGATCCTGCAGATGCTAAGTTACTGCCACAGAGATGGCTTTTCAAACAGCATTTTCCATTTTCACTGTTTTCCCACCCAAATGTAGATACTCTTATGTGACTGACTCACAGGTTGACTGCTTAGAACCTCTTAAAAACAAGGTCTTTTATTAAAATGCCTGAAAAATACTGCTAAAATATTTTGAAATTAATATTCTACTCAGATTTATTTTATTTTATACATTTTATATCTTAATTTTCATAGATTTTTTAAAAATTTATTTTCCAAGGTTACAAAACCAAGTAATGGACAGCAGAAGGCAGCATCTTTCAGAGAAAGCAAAATACCAGAATAATGTAAGTTTATTGTCCTCACTGATTCCAAGCTAAAAAAATACAGTGATATCTGTATTTTTAAGTGATTTTTTACAAAGAATGAAACACATGAACTCTTCCTATTCAAACTCTTCCTAGCTATATTCAAATGCTATTTACTGGTCCTGTTTTGTACTTGTTACTGTTATTTCTTGCTTATTTCTTGAAAGCCTAGCCTTGTTTTAGACATTTTCCAAAATACTTAAGAATATCTGCACTCTAAGTTGGCCACAGTGGGCAGAGATTATGGGAAAGAGGCTGAGACAGTGGTAGGACAATTGAAAACAGCATGCATGAGACTTTGGCGAAATGTGAGCAGCACAGTCAGAAAATGAGTTTCTGAGAAGGGCTTAATACTATGTACATGTCTTAACGGATACCACTGGGAAGTTTATACAGTTTATACATCACATTGAAAAGCCTTCTGTAGGAGGAATTTAGGCTTTCTTTATGACTTATCCCACTATTGTATAAAAAAAAATAAGTATTCAAGTTAGTAAATCTGTTAGAGAAGCTTTCAGTTTAGTTCACTCAGACGTGCTTAGAGCTCTGTTGTATCTGCTGCCTGCATCAGAGAGACCCTCAGGAGACGATGCTTGCAAAAGAAATTAAATTAGCCTCATTCTCCAGGGTCCGGGCCCAATCGTGTTGTCAAACCCTGTTTCGTGGAGTAAGAAAGAAAGATGTTTCTAGTATTAAAATATCCTTTTTTCAGTGAGAAATATTTTATACTGAGTAGTTTGTCTGTTCCATGTATTTTAACCAAGATCCCCATGAACTGCCACTACATTTTTGATATTATATTCAGTCAGTTTTCATTTATTATTCTTTTCCCCTGTTGGTTGAAAGTCTAGAGGCAATTTTTCAGGTATAGCATGGCCAAAAGTACTGGATCAAAATGACAGCTAAATTTGTCTCCAGACTCCATTTGCAACTTTGGTGAAAAAAGTCATATCAGAATACATGGAAATTTTCCCTTGCATTTGCATATGTGCAAAGAGATGTAAAAGATAATGAAAGGTCTGATTACTTTGAACTTTATACTTGCATGAGAGCAGTCATAGATAAATGAAATACCCTTTTGCTCTATTTTATCTAGTTACCACAAGTTACAGAGTTAACTTATGCTGCCTCTAGCATGGGACATGAAGATGATCCTGCAGCAGCTGTTAGTGCTGGTCCACTGTCATCTTCAGTTTTTTGGTCTTCTAACTGTACACAGTCTGCAAAAGAAAATTTCAACACAAACTCAATGTGGAATTCTTGGGAACAGACCTATGAAGAGAAGCAGGAAAAACAGGTTTGATGATAGATATTTTTATTTTTCGTAGAATTGGTATAAAATAACTTCTTTTTTTTTTCTTGATGGGGCTGCAGAATTAAAGTAATGGTGAAGATTGTTAAATGGTAATGGCAATGGTCAATTCTAAATAGAGCTAAATTCTAAATATAGTAAATGGTAAACGGTCAATTCTAAATATAGCTTTCTGGCATATATGATTAATTAGGTGTTATATGATGCCAGGTGGTCACTGTGACCTAATTTGCAATCATGCATTGTCTAATTAAGAACTCTATATGTATCACCAGTGGTATTTTAAGATCTTGAGGTGAGGAAGGGGTACTTGAGAACCACAGGAAAGCAGATGTTGGCTATTCAGGGAATGTGTAGGCAGGTAGGCACAGAAGGCCTGAGGGACAGAGGAGCCTAAGAAAGATGGTGGTTCTTCATGGCCACCCTTTTCAGAACAGAAAAACGATCCACCACAAAGTGCTGGAAAATGAAGAGGTCCAGGAGGGCAGCCAGGCTCCATGGAGAGCTCCCCATGAGCTCATATGCAAGAAGGAAGTGTGGTAGCAGGGATTGTTTCAACAGCAGTTCTGTTTGATAGAAAATATATAAATATATTGTCACAAAAGTGGGTTAAGCACCAAGAAAGGTCATCCAAAGATCTCAATCCTTGGAAATCTTCAAACTCAGGCCCTGAACTTCGTGTAACTTGGCAGCTGGCTCTGCTTTGAGTAGGAGGTTGTCCTAGAGACACACACTAGAGTGCTAGAGACTGCGCACAAAACTATTCTGGGATCTTTAGTGCAAGTTCAGTAAGTTTGTTGAGTGTTATTGCAGAAGCGTATGTGTGGAACAGAACTGATTCAGCTGTGCTATAGGTCTTTTGGGGCTTTACCATAAAGGGATAAAGAAGTAAAAAGGTTAAAAAAATCTTGTTTGCAGACAATATTTTAATGGTTAAAACACTGTAAGTATTGCAGGCATGCACAGTTTGACAGCTTGTACTGTTCTCTCAGGAAGGAAATATTTCTGATCAAGACCCTTGGATGCTGAAAACTCCAAGCCAGTGTATTTTCAAGCAATCTGATACAGAACTTCAGGAACTGTTCAACCCATTGAA
Source organism: Crypturellus tataupa (assembly GCA_034781795.1). Lineage (NCBI taxonomy): Eukaryota > Metazoa > Chordata > Aves > Tinamiformes > Tinamidae > Crypturellus > Crypturellus tataupa. The sequence continues at coordinate 9,322,552 of JAWLRI010000001.1, read as the reverse complement.
TAGGTAGGCAGTGATTTTCATTAGCAAGCAGAAAAAAACAGGCCCATTTAAATAAGAAAATTATCAAGATCATCTGAAACTTATTACTACTTGATTTTTCACTGTTTGGTGCTCTTCAAATGGAAATGGAGACTAAATAGGAGGAGTGAACATATCAGGATACTTAAATTTACTGAAATATAACAAAATGTTTTTTAGAAAGGCGTTTCAAAGCAAGATGCAATTTTTGTAGTGTCATGAGTAAGAAGGTGTTACTGAATTCACTCACTGAGAAAAGCTTTCAATACTGACAGGCCAGTGGGGGAGTGGCTGCCCCTGCTCTCATCAGTTCTGCTCACTATTGCAAGTGCTTTTCTGGTGACCTTGATGCTGCAGGGTCCAAGCAACTTTTCCATCTGCGTTGTTTACATTTGGGCTTGCAGGAATAAAATATTTGCTTTTCTTCCTGTATATAAATGATTCTACTATGACGTTTCAAGTACTTTTATGAGAACATACACTTTAGTTTTTAAAAGGAGCAGCAGCAGCAATAATAGAATTATTTTCCTTTTTAAAGTGCTGATCTTTTTAATCAACAGAGGGTTCAGAACCAAACACATTCATAGTGAACATTTAATTTCAGTGGTTTTCCTAATTTTCCTCCAGTCTTTAATTCCCTAAGCCTGTTTGCAAGTTGCTCTCAGTTTCTAGGTTGGTTAGCTAAACCCATGCAAAGATCACACATCATTTTGTTGTTCCTGAAGTGCTCGCAGCCTGCTTGCCTGGGGACCCAGGAGACCAACGAGCTCTTGTTGCACTCACTGCCTGACAACTGAACGGGCCATCAGCTTTAGCCATATGAAATGTCTCTGTTTTCTCCCAGCTTCTCCTACTCTTCTGCAGCAAAACCTAGCAGGAGGATAATATTCACCGTGCAGTAGGTCTGGATAAGATCCTGCTGAATATCTTTTCACCAAAGCTCTACACAGTCCTATCTCACCTAGCATTCCCCTCACATTTCTCCATAGGCCTCTAAGCTCCATCTTCTGCTTGTGGCAGCTCCCCTGGGTCCTCTTCCTGTTCACAGCTCCAGGAAACAGCTCTTCTCTCTGACTGTTCTTCAGCCTTCATTTCTGTGGATTTTTCTTGTTTTCAGCCAAGATTGCCACAAATTCTTTTACCTCAATAGCTGTCCTTTCTAGGAATCTCTCACTGTATATGCAAAGTAAAGAATATTTTTATGTAATAATTTAATGTAATTGTAACATACTGCTGATTTTGTAATGAAAGTATATATGTGAGAGCTGTGGCCCCTCAAGTTTGTTAAGTATTACCTACAAATAGTTAGAGGTCATTTAGAAATATCGGATACTTTTTCAGTCTGAATAGCGCTTAAGCAATTTCCCCATTTACTATTCATTTCTACTTAGCTTTAATAAATGATCAGCTAAACTGAAGAGCCTCTGAATTGCTTCACAAAATGTTTTTTACCTTCCTAATTAAGATAATGTGCCCAAGTTTCTCAAAAAAAAAAAAAAAAAAAGTGTTCTAGTATGTTTAGTCTTAAAAAACTGTTTTATGGAATTTTCTGTAAGTAGAGGACACTAATTTCTCCTTAAGTTCTCTAGGCTTTTTATCTACCTCTCAGTATTTGCTGATCGGGACATTATAGAATTTTTGTCTTGGAATAGATTTTCCGTACTACATAAAACAGAAAAAAAATACGCTAAGTTAAAATTACTGACCTCGGGTACAAGTGGAAGACACTTTGCTGAAGAGAACACAAACTAAACAATATGGAATTTATTACGGACTTGCAGTATAGGAGTGAACTGTAGACTAACTTGTTATAAAGAGAAGCAGCTGCCTTGTGCTTTATTTATTTATTTTTGCTTCCAAAATGGGCTCCTTTTGTCAGTTGAGTGGAGCAGCAGTGACATACTGTGGTTGATTTTATAAATCACAGTTCCTTGCTGAAGAGGAAGTGCTCCGTGCCTTGGTATTTTAAGAGACATTGTAAAAGCAAAGCCCTTATTAAAGCAACTTCTTTACTATAAAATGGAAATAAAATAGAGGATTATTTTTTTCAGCTGAAATAACATACCTTTGGGACAAAAGCTATGTGACATGCAGTAAAAGGGAAGTCTGATATTTTTAACATCAAATTGATTATCTGTTGTGTTAGCAGTTTAGTATTTTGCTTATTTATGTACTTAGCCAGCTGTTTTTCCTTTTCTCACCCACAAAGGCCAGACTATATGGATTCTGACAGTAAAAATCCAGTGGTAATGACCAGTAAAGAACCAGAAAGTATCGAAAGAATGAATGAGCCTTTTTTTAGTGTTGTGAAAGAACCCACAGAACTGGTACCTCCCCAGGATGAAGGTGATTGTTCCTTCCTGACAATGTTTAAAGATGAGAGCCAGGCAGACCATAATAATCTCTCCACGAAGCATTTTAATCCTTTTGTTAATCAAAGCAATACTGCCAATTTTTTCACTGGTCCTGATGACAGAGACCAAATGACCAACAGAAGTTTTACGCTGGAGGTTAATCCTGCAATTAATGCAAAAGGAGGCTTGGGAGACAGACACCTTAAAGGCATTTTCACAGCTCCAGAACAGGTTTTATTTAACAGTAACCAGGTCTCAAGTGCAAGCTACAAGGAAAACAGAGAACCTTATAAAACCTGTCTGCAGGATTATCACAAGAGACAATACTACTTGGCACCCTCTGAAAACAGAGAAGAACCTGCAAAACTTGAAAAACTTGGTAAGTGACAGTAGTTTAAGGACATAAAGGCTGTGGTTTCTCCACCTTTTAAAGACTGATGGATTTTGTAAACAGAAATATGTCTACCCTGACCAAAAAAGTGTCAAGAATTTTGGGACTCTAGTACTTGAAACTGAGATCCCATTAATGAGGGTTGATTGATAGAAACATTTAATTTTAAAAACTTTTGCATTTTAAAATCAAGGTTTACTTTCTGCTTTTAGAGGCATTTACTTATCACCATGGTCAGCAGATTAATTTAAAGGAAGATTTGCAGAGCCACTCAAGAAAAAAGAGGTGAGTGTCATAAAATCTGTCCATCTAATAACTAGTGATAAGTGCAGAGACTTTGCTGAATGGGAGAAATCCTGACCAACTGAATAGGAAGGCAAAATTCTAAATAATACCACTCAGTGCAAAAAAAAAAAATAATAATAATATAAATAAACTGACATGCATGTAAGTCCTGTGCACCATGGGTTGTCTCTCAGTGATCAGTAGAGAGAGACTCTTTCATGGGACAGTTTTGAGAGCCTGAAGTTAAGCTGTTGCTCTGACTTGTCCTCTAAAAGAGCCTGACTCCTTCCACTGACCGTAGATGAAGTCTAGAAAAGCTGCCTGCCCTCAACTAAAGCCATGCGTGTGAGTGCCCCACATTTTATACCAAGACAGTTTTCTTAAAGTTGCTACTCCACAACTTTTTCCAGTTTACAAAGCTGCACCATCTTCAATCATCTCACATTATATTTTATATTTCTAGAGTGAGTAGAAGATTGTAGAAGTAGCAAAGATGGGAATAAGAAAAGATTTGTGGTGTTATATGGTAGGATTCAGAAATAAGTCCGGTCATCTTAGAAGTGGAAAGCTTTTTGTAATTACAGAAGACAAAAAATAAACTCACAAGTAACGACAATGCATGATTTAATACAGTACTGAAAATGTATTGCAAGACCTGCATAGTAACAAATTTAATTCAAAAAGCAAATAAAAGTACAGCAGAAAACATTTACCAAAGAACTGTATGTTTGCATCCCTCAGTGACAAGACAAGTGTGAAAGAATCAGCTTGGAGACAGGACCAGATCTTTGGATTTGAGGAGGTAACTTTTTAAAGAAACATATTTTGTGTTATCTAATACCAAAGTGTTTGCATCATTTATTTGGGAGGGAACAGGGATATTTGCACCATTTACAAACTGAATTTAACTTCTCTGAATTAACTTTTTGGAAGCTTCTCTTCCTTCATTATTTGTTCAGGGAGTTGAGGAGGAGCAACTTCTAGTTACATAGCTCAAGTAGGACTTACAGGTCCTTATATTCACAACTATTTTGATGCCTAAAATAGGTTATATCAGTTATTGTTTGTCCTTAAGGTCAAATTTTGCACTGTGGTCTCAGCAGTGGTTTTCTTTATGTAACACACAGAAACTGAATATTCCTGACTTAATGTGACCTGCTGATCCAGTTGAACCTTTGCTATTAACATTTTTACTTATTTTTAAAAGTTTGCAATTGTGCAAGAGAAGGAGTTTAAGTCTGGAGTGAGTCCAAAACTTCATGAGCCGAAGAAGGGTTAGTACCGCTTATACATTATAAAGTCAAAAATCAGAATTTTTACCTGCATATAAAACTGAATGTGTTACTTTTAAAGCCGGGGAGATGTGATTTCATCTTTTTGGGATGTTACATTTGATGAGCGCTTGTATTTTTGATTCATGCAGCACAATATAAGGAAGACTAGCATTATTGGATAGCTAAGAACTATCTGTATCTTTTCTTTGAAAACATAAATTCAGGTTAGCCACTCTCTGGTGAGTATTATCCACATATTTGTCATTGTCACATTTCTCCCAAGACCATCCCATCTAAACTAAAAGCCAGCTCTGCGAGCAGGGCTAACTGCTAAAAAGGAATCCACTAGGGAGGTCAGAAGAGCTAATGTGATCATGCAGACCCCAGCTCCCCAGCACTGGCATCCACTCTGCTCCTCCACAGCTGTGAGGATGAGCAGCGCTGGCTGCATTTCGGAGCAGGAGATTCCTGAAGGATCCCCAAAGGAAAACGTGGCCCCAGGCCACATAACGTGTGTGTTGGCTGACGGTGCCGTCAGTTTGCAGTGTTGCCTCAGTGCCCCAGCCCTCGGCGCTCCTTCTTCCTCCGCGCGGTCAGCGCTGTGCAGGGCCGCGGGCAGCGCCACTAACCCTTGGGAGCGGCTGCAGTTTAATCCTGCCTGCCCCGTTTCAGAGCGTTCCATGTTTGGGTGAGTAACTTTCCTCTCAGTGTGAGCTCTTCTTGCAGACATGGAGTCCTCGCTGAGCAGCCGGTCTCCCAGTTACTCCCCTAGGCAGACAGAGAGCTGCTTCAGCTCCAGCCCTGACCTGGTGAGTTCTTCATGGGCTCGCAAGGGCTCCCCCAATGCCATCGGCAGCCTGGGGGCGGATGAGGTTGGAATCTTAGTTATAGCTTTGTTTATAGAAGGCTGTGTCGTGTGTGAGGAAAACAAGAAGCAATTAGCTGTAACTGACTGTGGTGAAACAGGTACGTGGCCTGGTGCCTTGCTCGTGGCAGACCCCATGGAATTGCAGTATCGGAACTGCAATAACGTGCGTGTCGGAAGACGCCAAGCCAGCCTCTGCTCTCCTCGGTGCTGTACAGCCGCCCTGCACAGCATGCCAGCAAGGGAGGAGGAGGTTTTTAACATACTTTTAGCTGTTTTTTATCACATAAATGCCACAACTTAAGAATATAAAGTATGGTTAATACAGCAGTCCACTTTTGCCACTTTGTCCCTGACAAAACTGGGAGTGCATCCCTATGGAAAGAATAGACACAAATAAACAAACAAACAAAAAAAAAACAAACAAAAAGAACCAGGACAGTCCTGGTCTTTCAGGAATGGAATAAACTTCTAGGACCTAGTTACGGAATTATTTTAACAGCTGCATTAACACAGTTCTGCCCAAACAGTCTGAAGAGGAGGACGCGGCTGGGAAGGAGGAGGGTCTCAGCGCACAGCCCTGGCAGATGGGCAAGGCCAGTCTCGCTGCAGCGGAGCCCTCCAGGAGCTCTCCGGCCGGAGCGGTGCCTCTCCGCCCCGGCACAAGTTTCACTATGCAAGAAGCCAACCAGGTCCTGCGGGAAGCCCCTATTCCGGCAGCCACGGGGGAGGGAAGTGAAGCCCCCGCCGCTTCGCCCGCGAGCGGCCCCGCGCACGCAGCCCCGCGGAGGGAGCAGGCGGCGCGCAGGGCGAGCCGAGACGTGTGCTCGCAGACGGAGAGCTCTGCGCCGCCCGTGGGCAGGGCGGAC
>JAWLRI010000001.1:9294409-9316396 GCA_034781795.1 Crypturellus tataupa | reverse complement strand
GCCGGTCACGGCGGGAGCGACGGCGCCCGAATACCTCAGCGTGGCCAGCGCGCGGCCCGCGGGGCGCCCGGCCGCCTCCACGGCGTGAGGCGCGAGAGGCCACGCGGCTGCCGAAGGGACGGCCGAAGCCCTGTCCCGCGCCCAGTACGGTTCGGTTGGTTGGTTGGTTGGTTGGTTGGTTTGTGTGGAGTTTTTTCACTTTGGGTAGGCACAGTGTTTTTGTTCAGTTGTTTACAGTTTATTATTGTCTATGGATGTCTATCTATCAACTCACATCCTGTGGATCTCTATCTGCCAGCTACCATACCTATTGATTATTAGAGATGTCTAACTGCTAACGCAGGATTTTACAACTTATTTATAAAAAAAAGGTTAGGAATTAGAGTTGCTCTGCCGCCGTAGACCTATAAGACTTTAGTAGTTTGAGAAGGACCTTGCTTTTCTTGAGGGTGATGGGAATATTCTGTTTGGCTTCAGAAGACTTTTGAAATGTCCTTTGCTTCAGAGTTGTTTGATTCTCAGTCTGTTTTAATACACAAACTAACCTATAGGATACATTTGTACAACATAAAAATGAGAAACAACAGAAAATTCACATCTGTGCACATAGAATAAAATGTATTTTTAAAAGAACTAATTTATTATTTTTAACAGAAGCTCCCAAATGCATGAGCTTTATTCCACAGCAGATCTATTGATTCATTATTTGGCTGTTAATATAGATTCATCATTTCTGTGCTTCTGTGTCTTCCTTGCAGATTAAAAATGTGAAATGATTTCTTCTTAAGTTCAGCATTTATGTAAAACTACAAATCTCACCGAATAAAAGTTTCTGACAACACTTTTTCTGGCCTGGATTCTTTCCCTTTAAAACAGCTCCTAGGAAGGTGCCAGGGAGTCCCACTCTGCTCCTGACACTTCCGTGTGTTTATCACGTGTGTGTATTTACCCATCCATAGTGTGCAGCGACCCTGCTTGCACAAACGGGCTGGGTCTGGGCTGCCTTAGAGACCTGGCTTGACAGGCAGGAGACTTTCTCCTGTAAGGTTGATTTGCTGCAGTTTCTGCCTTGGTGATGCTGTTAAAAGATTCACTGCTTCTATTTCCACCAGGTCGGTGTCTTTCATTTCTATATGTTGCTATAAAAGGCCTCAGGGGTGAGGGTCGGTGCATGACCCAGCAGTGCAGGCTCTTTGCCAGGCCAGAGCCCCATTCTCACCATCAAACTGGGGACGCTTTTCGGCCCTGGTTCATTTTTGGTGGTAAGGGCTCAATAGCTTGCAGAGCAAGCGCCCTAGTCCTCTCCTTAGCTGAGCCGACAGTGATCACCATGCTCACAGGGGTGTAATCTGCCTGGGAGACACCGGATTTGCCACGAATCCCGCTGGGACGGCGCGGCGCAGGCCCTGGACCGCGGCGCTGAGCTCCGAGCTCCCTCCCCGCGGCCGGGTGTGCTCAGACCCCTCTGCGGCCGCTGCCTCCTCCCGCGGCGCGCATCAGCGGCGGCTTTGCCTAGAAGCTCCGGCACCGTCTGTTTTGTTTTTGAGTTTTGGAGTTAGCTGGAAAATGTCAAACTTCTGGGACTTCTTAATTTCGTTTAGTCTTAGGATAAACTGAGTCACCTAAATGCCAACAAGCACCCTTAGGGCAGGGCAGGACACACTCTGCTCCCAGGAGACTGCAGAGCCGGGAAGACGGATACCCAAACCGTGAAGGGAGACCTGGCAGCACCGTGAGGACCCACGTGGGCGGTTTTAAACGAAGTAATGCGGCTCCATTAAATTAGCTCCAGTAGAGCTGCTATAATTTAGAGCCTTTCAGCTTATAACAGCCTTTCAGATAACAGCTTATTTCCTGCACTGCACTTAAGCCACTCTACAGAAGCCCTCAAATTCCTCCCAGCTGTAGCTGGAGTTCAGTCGAGGCTGCACAGCCCCCCAGTAAGGACTAAAGCTACACAGCCGAGCTCCAGACGCGCGGTACCTGCCTGTGTGTGTCTAGGTGTTGCATACGTGTCCGTAATCCTCCACCAGGAACGTGACCATCAAAGCACATAGCCACGTTCCAAGGCCTTTGGATGACAATGTATCAAAGCCAATTACTTTTTTTTTTTTTGGCCTGTATTCACTAAATGGCTCAAAAGAAAGACATTTATCTTTGTAGTGTATGTCCTAACAATGATAATAAATAAGGCAGCTGGTCTCTTTAGCCACTGGATAAATTTTAAGGCACCTGTGTAAGCAGAGACCCTCCTTTTTCATCCATATTAGTCTTCCTGGAAGGGGGATAATCCTCTGGGGAGGTCACAGAAGTGCAGGGAGCTTTAACAGTGCTTGGTGAGAATCAGTTATAACCCAAATTTTCTTCAGGAAAAGGACCGAAGGATACCTGCAATTAAACAAAACAGGGAGCATTCTAGTGCTGGCGCTTGAACATTCCTTAATATAGATAGAAAGAAAGAGTTTCTTACTGAAAATGTTACCCTAGGCTTTGGGCAGGAGTCCTGCACATTTTGCAGCGCAGGTTGGCAACCCTCTCTCCCTATAAAAGCAGCTCTACTTACAGTCCATGCAAACAAGGACTCGGCCAAGCTGCAGAACTTCCTCTCAGTCCTGTGGCAGGTAAAGCTGGAATTATTGTACCAACAGCCTCGATGAACTTTGTAGAAATCCTTTTTCATTTTCACAAAGGATTATCATTGTGGGAAATGAAAAGCTTAAGTCTTCACACAGCTGATTATTTCTCAGGTGGAAACTGTTTGTGAATTGGCTTTTTAAGGGTTTTAGCAGTGAGCTGATTTAGAAAGGATCACGCTTCCTAGAAAAGAAGTATTAACTCTGCAACCAAACTCTTATCTGTTTGCAAAGCAAAGGCCCTTTCTGCTGTCTCACCTCAGCTGCAGCCCGTGCTGGGCGGGAAGCTGCAGTCCCCGTTACGGGATGTCCTTCAAGGCTGGGGGGAACGAGCTGCAGGAAGGTCTCAGTGGTGCACGAACCCGAGCCCTGGACTCGCTCCTTCCTTCTCTCCTTCCTGCCGCAGCAATGCTCATTCACGCTCTGCACCTACGTGGTGCTCAGCGCCGTGTTCCCAGCTGGCACCGTGGCCCCTGGTTTGGACAGCACCGGGTCTCCACGCTTGGCCTGGGGAGACTGAGGAGAGGCCAGCAGTGCCGTTAGTTGGGTTCAGGGCAGGCTGGGCAGCCACGTCCCAGCAGCCGCGGGCGCCACCAGCTCCTCCGGGCGCTGCAGCAGCTCAGCTCATGCTCCTGGGACACAGCTCATGCTCCTGGGACACAGCTCGCAGTCCTGGGATGCAGCTTGTGCCCCTGGGACGCAGCTCCCACAGCAGCTCTGCTCACCCATCACCGGGGCTTCGTGAGCCCCGGGGCGCCCGTGCCCCTCCACGGAACGAGGTGACACAACTGGCCACGTTTACAGTTAGGTTGAGTCCTTCCTCCCCTTATCTGCGCTCGGTTGAGACCTCCTCGGGCACCTGCTGCTTGTCCTCCCCGGGAGTCCTGAAGCCTCCAATGTCTCCATGCTTTCTGCTCCTGCTAGGAGCTACCTAGGCCGCCACATTCCCTTTGCTCCTCCGTAAAGCAGCAGCTGATGGCAAGAGCAGGACAGAGCAGTGGGCAGTAGTGTGGTTCCCAAGAACTGTCAAAAAAATTTTTTTTTTTTTAAAGAACAAGCCTACAAATACCTGAGTACTAGGAAAAAAGAATAAAGACTTGTAGAGAGAGATAAAGCCATTCAACCTGTTTTCAGCAAAAGGAGATCAAAAGGAAACTTGATTACTGTGGGGAGGAGGCATCATGGGGAGTAAATAGGAAGGAGCCTTCGAGGAAAGAGACGTCACAACCTCCCTGGGCAATCTCTGCTCAGTCACCCTCACAGGAAGGAAGTTTTCCCTTCTGCGCCCCTGGTTTTTCCTCATGGCAAGAAGCCCTGGTTTGTGGTAGCGGGGAGGGTACCCAGGAAGGGACGAAGAAAAAGTCTCTGGGAATTGCTGTGTGTGTGGAGGCTACTGCGGACCCAGCACCAGGCCCAGGACGTCATCCAGCCTCCCATATCCGCCTCCCTCTGCCCGGGCCGGCCCCGCTTGTCCCCCGGGATCCTGCCATCTCCCAGAGCACCGTGTTGCAGAGGTCCCCGCGCTCCCCCCGGCCGTTCCGCAGGCTGTTCCCTGTTCCCTCCCTCGGAGGCTGCGGGATTTGCCCTTGTTCCCTTGGCAACCCGCTCCGTGTGTCGCTCCCGCAGCAGCAGCCTCACTACCGGCTTTCGCTAATCCAGCTCCGCTGCCCCCGGGGCTGCGTGTGCGTCTCTACCCACCTCTCTGATGTGTCCTGAGATCCTCACTGCCCCTCCGGACACAGCCCCCCCACCCACGTCTGAAGCAAGTGCAAAACATCCCTCAATGGGAACGGCCACGTGGTTGACGGCTTTGCTGAAAGGGGGCTGAATTTTTCTTTCTTGCATCTCAGGGCTGGAGCAGCCCCTCTCTTGTGCATGCACAGCCCTGCACCCACTGCATTCCCATTTCCCTGGCAAACCTGCCCCCGAGCGGAGCTGGCGTGACCCAGACCCTGCAGGGAGCTTGGCACTGGGCTGCAGATGGGAAGCTCTTTGGACCAGGTCCTCCATGGATCTGCGTGTTTTCTAAAGCGTGAGCCTCTTCTAACGAGCAGTCCACACTGCAGGGCTTGTTTAGAGGCCTTTCCTCTACGCGGTGCTTTTTCATGGTGCCATAAAGTACACCTAAGCCCATCCCTGTGCGGTGATGAGCTCTACTAGCTCATCGCAGGGCTGTGCTGAACGCATGTTACTCATGCAGTGTGTTTCTTAGTGATCCATAAAAGACACCTGGATTTATTTTTCCCCCAGCATTATGAATTCTCTTAGCACTCTCATGGGGTATGAAAGTACCACAAACCAGACGCGCCAGCTGCGGAAAGGTCTGAGTCGTGCAGAACACGGATGGGTGTTTTTGTCCTCTGGAAACACAGACCTGGAGGTCTCCTGGAAAATACTTCAGCTGAACAAGCCCCTTCCTCAGTTTTCCAAAGAGATTTGTTGACTTCTTCTGTCAAGATCAAGATGCAGAAAACACATCTGGTAGCACAGCAGTTAACTCTTGAAGAGGCAAAAGCTTCCCAAAAGCCAGCTGAGCGCAGCGCTTCGCTGTTGGTTACGGTGGGCTCTGCTCTGCCAGACGAGGCACGTTAACCACCCAGTGAAATCCTGCCCTGGAGACCGGGTAACAGCAGTGTGATGGCCCCCACGCCACGTTTGCGTTAACCTACCTGTGAGCACGGGGGCGGAGGTGTCCCAACCTGACACAGGAAGCGGCCAGAGAAAGAAGGGGCTTTATTTAGCTCAGCCTCCCTTGCTCCCCACCACCCACAACTGCCATGTCCGAAGCGAAGGCTGCTCCGCCCTGGGGCACCTTGGGCTCCAAGCACCACCCAGCACCGCTGCTTGTGGCACTGCTGCCTGGGAGCCTGGGGGCGCTCACAGCTCAGAACAGCCGGTGCCAACGCGCCTGCCTGCAAGTGCCAGAGCACGAGGTGCCCGAGGCGGTCCTGGATGTCCCGGTGATCCCACGTGGGTCCCAGAGAAAGCAGCAGGACCCGCTTCCCCCCCGCTGGGTGCCCCGCAGGAGCGGCAGGGTCAGCGCTGCCGGGGGTGGCGACCACTCTTCTCATTCATTCACTTATTTCGTGCCAACAAAATGCCCTTTGATGCCCGTGCCCTATTTTAGTTCCTTTTGCTGGGCAACGGCATTTTCCAGCTCTGAAAGGCGACGTGAGCACTAGAACAAATAAAAGCCCAGGAAAGAATCTGTAATTAACTATCTCACCTTTTATTTTGTTCATTTACACCTCTGGCACTGACAATTCTTTGAAGATATTTTTAAGTAAAGACCAAACTTCAGTAAAGCAATCAGAAGTCCATTAAATAATTTTACGTCACTTATGTTTCAGAAAATGTACAACACTTTCATACGTTATAGGCTCGACTGGCTGCAGAAGGAAATGGCACATATTTGACGTTGTTAAGAAATAACTTGAACAGACAATTTGACAACTGGTTTTGCCAAAACCTGCTTTGTGCTAAATAATGTAACATGCATCCAGGGATTAGAGTGGGCCCAACAGCTTCGTATTTATGTTATTATCAAAAACAAAAGTACAGCTACAAATTTGGTCCCCAGTAACACTTCAAATGTCCTACACACAATTTATGCTGGGAAGATCCAGTTCGGGGTTTCGCAGGGGTGAGAGATTCCAGACAAAGAGCTGATGTGTGACAGCTCCCGGCTACGCCCGAGCGCGCAGGACGCTCGAGCGCAGGAGGGTTTCCAGCACACGGGCAGCCCTGCCGAGTCCCCGGGCAGGGCAGGCGCCCAGCACCGCGGGGCGGCTCCTCTGCGCCCGCTGGGGACGGTCCCGCCAGGCGACGCTGCTCCTGCGGGAGGGCGGTCACTGCCCTCCCAGCTCTGCGGAAAGCGCAAGGCAGTTTATGAAGTGTTTATCGCAACACTTCATAAACTGATGTTTCATTTACAAGTAAATGCATGTTAGGAATAATTGTCACTCAGCAGTGCTCACCTTCGTATTTAGATGAATACAAGAAAATATCAAACCAAATTTTGAAAAACTATGTCCAAATGACACTGAGGGGTGTAACTGAACCATAGCTTAAGCTTTCCAAGCGCATTCCCAATCATTCCAATCATCTTATCCTTTCAGTGCAATGTAAGAAAATGGGGGATTCAGATGAGCTCTGGATTCTGTGGGCTGATTCTGGGCTAACCTACACTGGTGTGGACGAGCTCTGCTGAGCAGACACGTGAACACCTTGGAGAAAAGGGGCAGGATTAAACACATGCCGCTTGTCACACTAACAGGTCATTGTGGCTAAAGTATATTCTCATATACAGAACTCTGGAACACCATTAACACCCATTTACAAAACACTAATGATTATTGGCACATAAAAAACTCCTTCTCTATATGAAAACATACACAAAATAGATAGGAACTGCCATTTTCTCAGACTTTTAAAATCTATATATAGTTGCCTTTAAGGAGTTTTACCCCCAGAATCACAAACAACAATATTTCTTTAACAATGTTCACCTAGATTTTACTGTGCTGACATTTTTAACACTGCCACAACCTAGACCACTTTGTGGATTATGCTTAACTGTACTGTACGCAAGGCGATGAAGATTGATAGAAAACCACTAAGATTTCTGCACAAAAAATGTGACTTCTCAAAATCCAGAGAACAATTCAGTCACTTTATAGGCAGCAGCTACATGTAAGCTGTAAATGTTACCCGCAATAAAAACACATGTTGCCATAAAGCACATATTGTGGGATTATCTGCTTCTGGCCTGGTACACAAAGCTCTCTTTCCTTCCCAGTGCAGAGGAATGGGTTTTGGTCAGCCTGACTGTCCAGAAAAGTGCACAAATACCCTACTCTTTATAAAGTGCGTAGCAGAACGTTGTCTTCTCTCTCGTTTCTGCTCTAGGATCTCTCCCTAGTACTGTGAACACTCTGCCTGTTCCTTGCTCAGCAATGCCTGGCCAGCAAAGCCACCCATGCAAGTAATATTTCAAGGAGGCGCGAAAGCCGAGGAGCAGGAAGGTCGGTGTTAGAAGTACAGGCCTAACCGTAGTTACCCCTCACGGGCCCTGGGGCTGCATCCAAGAGACCCCGCTCAGTGCTAGGAGCCTCGTAACAGCCCCCGAGAATCACAGCTCCTCTCCAGCGGCCAACGGAGGGACCAAGAAGGGCAAAAGAGCTTTCACAGAGAAAACCGTATGAACTTCCCAAACTCGGCTGCGAAACGCTGCGTTTTCCAGCTCACGCACAGAACAGGCAGCGCCAGAGCGACGTTCACGCCACAGCGTGTCTGCCTGTTGCCACCGCTCACCGGGCTACAACAGGGACGAGCAGCGGGACGGCGCCTCTCACAACGAGTCCTGGGGCCGGCTCCACTGATGCTTCCCAAACGGGTTTGTTACCGGCTTTAAAAACTGACTTCGATCAACAAACAACAAGAAGAGACAAGTTGCAAATTACCTCAAATCAAAAAATAACTTTCAGATTTCAAAACGGGTAACAAACTACCAAAAGTGAATTAAATTAAAAAGATTAAAAATACATCAGGAATTATTTCTTTTATGCTTGCTCTTAGACCAAAGTATTTAAAAGCATCAGATGTATTAAAATACTTCAAACTGTGGTATATAATCAACAGGCAATTCATGCAAAACTGTACAACCAGCTCTATTAGCATTCCTGATGCACAGAATACCTGAATTAAGTGTGCAGGCCTTGTGAAGAAACTGTTTCACATCTTCTGCAGAAAGCTTTTAATAAAACCATGTTGTGCTTAAATACACTATTTATGCTACTTCAGAAATTAAAACCCTGTCATAAGAAATTATTCAGCTACATTTTATCCTTTGATCTGGAATGTTAGTAAGTCTACCTTTAGCAAAATCTCTCAAAACTTAAAATATGCAAAAAATATAAAAAATCTGTTGCAAAATAGAAACATTTATTTAATTTTCTTCATACATTATAAATGTTCACAGATCCTAAAAATAAAACCCTAATTGCGTAAGATTAATTTCAAGTATTTATTTGATCTCATTTTTATTATACATAACGCTCGGTGTCACTAGGTGTTCCTAAGGAATGGAATGTTTTCTCAGGAGAAAGCAACCCTAAAAGGAAGACGTAAGCCCAAATTTTGGGTGTGGGAAGGGGGAAGTGACGATAAAGAAGCCAATATATTTTGCACCCTTGAATAAAATGCAAGTGCTTTAATCACCTTGCCCAAGAAGCCAAGGGCACAGGGTGCAGAACGCCGGAGAATCCCTTCGGTAAGATCTGGCAGCCGGGGCCAAGTGCCACCGGGTCCCTTTGGAGAGCCCAACCTGGCCCCAGGAAGCACCGAGACGAGAGGCTGCTCGGGCAGTGCTATCCCCCTCGCTACACCCCAGAAAAGCAACAGCCTCCTCCAGCCGTGGACCCGCGGGCAGCGGCTGCCCAGTCGGCAGGGACCTGCTCAACCTGGTCCAATCCCTGGTGGGAAACACGGCTCCCTGCGCTGCTCCGACACTCTGACACCTTCTGAATGAGACGTGTCCTGAAAGACACATCTTCAGCAGCAAGAAGAAACCTCCGTAACCTGGAAACTAGGGTGTTCTTGTGCGCAACGGTGTCCCTTTCTCTCATTTCAGGTATTGCACCTTTGGGGAAGATTTTGAAATGGTGACAGCCTAACGGAGATACTCTGCAGTGGGTCTGTCGGGATGTGGTTTTGGAGACCTGAACATTTTCAACAGCTGGTGCTTAGGAGCATAAAAATATTGTGCGCTTAAAGGAGAGGAAAGATGTAAGGCCTGAGAATCCAGCTCTCCGCTGCGCCAGGAAATGCTCCGGGTCCATCCACCATGACTCATTTGCAGCTCCCTGTCTTACTGCTTGCCCCTTTGTTTCCAGCCAAACTACAGGGAGACGCTTTAAAATGTTCCTTTTAAAAACTCTTTCTTCCATTAATCAAGTAAAAAAGAAAATGACTCAAAATACACCCCAATCACTGAAGCTCAGTAATTAAACAGAGTAAGAAACCTCCTGTATAGCATAATGTCAGACTACACCAGATTTCATCATTTCAACAAGGAAATCCCTATACTATCCAACAAAAATAATTTGGTAACAAATGTCCAGTTTCATTTTCATAGTACTTTGTACATTCAAAGTATTTTTCAACCCAAGAAAAGCCTACCAATGGTATCTATAAGAGCTAATGAACCCAACAATTTCTTTCATCTTTACACAACGAAAATAACTGTATTTTTTACCACAAATATGGGGAACAGGCCATGGCGGGGGGGTTCACATTCTTTCATGAAGAAAATATATCAAAGATAAGAGTTTGAATATCTGATGCTTTCAAACTCATACCTCTGAAGAATTAAAGCAGTGAAGCAAGGAAAAAATGCACAATATTTTATGCAGATGCATAAAATTCAATTTCCAAGGCAAGTAATCATGGCAGGCAAACAAATACCATACAGATTTTCATTTCCATGCTAAAGGCAGCCACCTTGAGTTCTTTGCCTGACATTTTCTTGACAATTTTGCAATGCTTCAGTAAGGCAATTAATATGAGCTACAGGCTTCTGTCCTTTGCTAATATTTTGTTGTTTAGATCCAGTAAGACCTTGGTTGACCAAGGGCATCTGAAGGAAAAATTTGCTGGGCTTCCTCTGCTTTGCTCATGTAACCAGAAGACAGTGGGATTACTCATGAGCAGAGGGCACAAGAGGGGGGATCCGTGCGCACTCAGCAGCACAAAATCTGTCCCTTCCCTTCATTTCCTGTAGCTGATGATATTTCATGTTCAAAACTAGACACACACCCAAATGCAAAAAAAGGACAAAAAAACGATTTATTTCCAACTGATGCCCCTGCTTTGCACTTAGCAATAGATACCTGCTCACTTGTACATGTGGTCACATTCTGAGTTCTGCTTTACTGCTGGCAAGAAGTTATGTTGGCAGCTGGTCCTACAGATCCCATCTGCTGCGCGTAGTGTTTGCTCCAAGAGCAGCCGTGCTGGGTAACCCGGTGTGGTGAGACACAGCCTAGTGAGCAGGGCTCTCTACTCCTCATCATACACAAACAGAAGTGAAATTCTACCGGGGTAAATTAGGGAAATACTCCCTCTGATACATAGGAGCAAATACTGGTATTTTCAAGCTCAGTCAGTCCTTTTAAATGATTTCCCCTACAGCAGCTTATGCATTCATCAGTTTTTGTACTGTGTAGCAGAACTTTATGCTCAGCTCCGATGGAATGGGCAGCGGACAGATCCCAGCTGCTTTGGGATTAGCTATTGTATTATTGTACCTTTTGTCAGTAGGGAAGGTAAAGAGAATCACTGGCTGTTGTGGAGAGCCCTCTCTGCTCATCTGGTACAAAGCACCATGCTCAGCATCTCGGGATGGTGCAACAGCACCTGCTTGATTAATTCATATAATCACGGAGTTGGATCGTTTCTGGAAGCCATTGCATTTGGTTATCAAGAAAACCCCAGCATATTGAATTGCCTCCCAAAGGGAGTGTTTTTGAATACGAAGGCATTTTTAACTAGACAGTAGAAAGGAGAACCAGACCAGAAGCAGGGCAGTGAGGTCATCAAAGAGCTGCTCTTCTCCCAGAAGGCTTTAAAATGATTAAATGCATCAGCAGCTGAAAATTACTCCACATCAGAAGCGTCGTTGTCAGAAAGATGGTAATTACTTCCCTTCACCCGAATATACTCAATATACCTCCCTTCATCAGAATCTGACATACCACACGTACATAGCCTGTTTTCAAACAAGGATTCAATTTCCTCTAGCTTTTTCCCTTTCGTCTCCGGAAGGCAGCCATAGATGAAGAGGAGTCCCAGGCCGGCAAACCCTGCGTAGAGGAAGAATGCTCCTGCAACAGAAACCAGCGGGCACGTTACACAACTTCCCACCCGTTTTCTGATACAGAACAAAGGAAGGACAAAAGCAGAAGGCTGCTTTTAACTAAAGTCCTTTGATAGCTGTAGAAATCTGTATCATCTCTATCATAAAAACACCAAAGGATTTGATTAGGGATGCAAGGGGAAGACTGCTTTGTACATCACTTGGTTATAGAGCAAATTAAGAAAAGCAATTTCGCTTAACGCGGAATATAATGCAAATCCTTTTTTAGGAAGTCATTCTGCTGTTAAAATAAACAGCAATTAAATCACTGCACACCCTCTAAAAAGACAGGTGTGAACAGCAAGAACTTCCACTGTTTTTAACAGAAAAGGACACGCGAAGACCACCCCCAAAATAAGAACTCTGGCAAAAAGAAATAATCCGAAATAAAATAGCACTTGTGACTCCCCCACCTAATTACTATGTAAAATTCTGCTGCAAAGAAACTCAGCACTGAGATTAAGCCTGTTCCCCTTCACCGCTCAGCATAACTATGGACCCAGGGAGGGTCCCAGAGGACCACGACACTTTCACCTACCGTTACTTTCTAGACTGATGTCTCAAAGGGGCTGCCTGGTACAGCTGCAGAGTGGCTCAAGGGCTCTCTACCAGCACTGATAGGAAGGTCACAACAACTCAGCAGCAGTTTGATGTAATTTAGAAGTCCTGCCCTGAAGTGACCGAGCACTAATCTGACAATCTCTCCACAGGCTCCAGAAGACAGGACTCAATCAACAGCTGGGAGTGGGGCAGCAGTGGCTCCAAGTGCACAGCTATTTCTGCAAAGAACATCTGATAATGGCCTCAGATGCCATTGCAAAATGGAAAATTGCAGATGCTGCACTTGTAAGTGGAAATTGGCATATTTCGCTACATTAAAAGCTTTTTTCAGTTTCCATGTTTTCATCAACTGTATAAGTTCTTTTCTAAGGACAGAAAGAAATAGTTCTTATGAAAAGAGGATGAAAATCTATGATCCAGGCAGGTCATATCAGGTCTCTAGTCCTACTAGATATGTAGGGATCTTTGCATTTACAGCTGGAATTTTACAGAGCAAAATAATTCAGAGGTCTAAAGCAAACCAAGGCACCAATGACAGCACTGCACCTGTGGACACAGACTGTTCCTTACCATAGTAGGTGAGATACTCGGCTGTGTGCAGGAACGTCAGCGACACGAGCACATTGAAGAGCCAGTTGACCCCGGACGAACACGCGTTCCCTGTGCTTCTTGCCCACAGCGGATAAATCTCAGAGTTGACAGTCCAGGGCATAGGGCCCATCCCTAAGAATCAGCAAAAAAGTACAATCTCAGTTTAACACATAGCCTCAGCACTCAACATTTTAACTTTACACTTTTTTAAACTTACTCTGTGAAAACAAATATTTGCTTACCAGGTGCAAAGAAAACCAAGTATAAAATAAGGCCCATAAGAGCTGTCCATGAGTATGGAGTGGGGCAGAAATTGTACGCCCAAAATAAATCTTCCTTTTTGAATACAGTTTCATTTGAACACCTAGAAAAACAACATGAAAAGTGATATTGAAGAATTTCAGAAAAATCTGTGATATTTCATTATAGTACTTCCTGATTTATCAAAACCTGATAAATGTGACTTCAAGATGAAAACATATACACCTCTGTTAATTTATCAAGATGATTTGAGCCCAGTCCTACATGCAGAAGGGGTGCTTTACAGATAACTTTGAGTCTGACTGCACAACCTTAGGAACAGGAGAAACATTCCTGAATTTAAACACTCGGTTTATACTGTCGGATCTCCTTCAAATGAATAGTCCCTACCATAAACAAGCAGTCCTACCAGAACTGGTGAGGCCTTTCACATGAATATTACACAGTGGAGGAAGAGCTGCAGCAGCAGAACTCCAAGGTGAAGATGCTGCAAGCAAGAAACATTTAGGTCAAATGGAGGTTGGTCCTGAACTCACTGATGTGAATTGGGGAATCATCAGTATTGCTCGTGGAGTGAGCTCAAGCCAGGTGAGGAAGAGGGAAGGAAGGGGGCAGGAAAGGAAGAGGGCATTTTTTTTCCAGTAGCTTAGAATAAGCAAGTTCAGCAGCTTAGAAGAAGGCAGTGTTTCTAACTAAACAGTAAAAAGAAGATGACAACCAGAACTAAACTGTGTCTGGGCTATCAGACAAAAGAATGATTTTATTCCAAGGACTGTGTAGAAATTATAAGTTTCTAGAATAACAGATTCGACACATGGTATTCTCATGCGACTGCCAACATTATAACACATTTTAAATGTATACTGGCAACTTATTTTTTGTAATAAATCTTATTTTTGAAAATCAGCTTTAGGGACAATAGAAAATAATTGTAGCTCCAGTAACATTTTAGCTGCAACAATCTCAGCTGCTACAGGTGAAAATGCGAGTGCTTTTGGGGGAGAAGACACCAAAAACATGAGCTTCAGGTAGACACCATCCTTTCCTATGCAATGCTATTTATTTGAAGAGAAGAAAGCACATCTGTCTGGGTTATGGTTTCCAGATTAGTTGAGTATTTATATGAAGAATATGATCCTCTAATGTCAAACAGTAGGAGAAACAGAATGAAGTTGCCCAAAATGGGTGGCAAATCACAGCTGGGCAACAAATACCGAGATGGCAGAGCAAGACCTGTCACCACTAGAAAACTTGACTTTCAAGGACAAATTCCAATACAACAATTTTTTCTCCCTGACTTAAGAAACAGGCAGGCAACCCCAGGTTGGTAATGAACAGCATTAAGCAGCAGGGGTCTGTTCTAAGGTTGGAGTCTTCCTTTTATTGGCATGAATGTACCAACAAGTCATTTAAAGCAGAATATCACCATGAAGTTTCAGACAGACTCAAAACCAATTTCAGTGCACCTGGATAGCCAAAATTCAAACACACTTAGAGGGACAGAGAGAATGTAATCCAATGAATCCTGGGAAAAGGCACATCTGAAACCACTGCCAAGCCCTAATACTGGCTTTAACTGAAGGAAGCCCCAAGATTTTAAGCCCCACATTGCAACTGGCCACACAGAGCCTCTGGAATCACAAACACCCAAAGCCTCCAATCTGGTAAGGATTCCTCACCTTCTTTCAGCTAAAAAGGTTCCCGCCATCCTTGCCGTTTCTTCCACTTTCTTCTAAATATCACTGCAAGTTCCTTCTCATGCCACTTTGCTCTTTTGTGGCTTAGCTGAGCATCACCTTTGGCAGCTACACAAGGATCAGCCCTTATTCGTGTCCACTCTGAGTGACTTCCACAGTGCTTTAGGTACCTCTGTGCATATGGCCAAATCTGATTCGAGCTTTGCCACAAATGTGCTATTTATGTCATACTGAACTGACATGAGACCTTTTCTTTGTTCAAACTCACAATTCCTAACGTGCTAAGGAAATGATTCTCAAAAAATTATTTCTCAACACTCAGAACACAGAGATACTTCATTCACCTCTGCAGAGCCACATGCTTTGCATTTGCTTTGCTGGGGAAATCACAGGGTTGCTCAGTATCCCACACTTTTTACAACTGCCCATTTGCTTTTTTCCCTGCTACTCTAATTTCATGTGCAGGTGTTTACTCCTGAATACAAACTAATTATCATTTAAGATGTCTTGATGCTGAAATTGCTTTCCCCATTGTGTCCAAGATGGATTGGCAGCTCCCTCAGAGAGGAGTCTAACGCTTTTTCTCAAATCTTACAGTAAATAAAGATGTACTAAGTTTATTAACTTGTATCTATCCCGATGCACTAACCAGCCTGCTGATTCAGACAGACACAAGCGCCAGGCGGTCTGGATGTTTCCTTCCCCTACCAGCTCTCCGCAGATGTGTCCTGCTATCGAGAGGGTGGAACACAGGCTCTGGGAGGAAAAAGCAGACGCCTCAAAAGCCTCCGGTTGCTGGAGCCACTGAGCTGCTCTCTGCTCTCTGTCAGGGACCGAGGAGAAATTCTGCTCCAAGGAAGCCGATTCAGTGACAAATGTAGTATCACGGAGGAGGACAGCACCAGAGCCTTGACCGAATGCAAACCTGGCAGCAACGAACGTCTGGGCTTTGCTTCTCCTTCAGCAGCAAAGCAGCATGGGGCACAGAGGAGAAGCAAAGATAGCTGCTTTTGCTGGAGTCTTGTGGTTCTGGATACACACAAAAATAACATTCCAGGAACAACGTGTCTAGATGTTTGTTCAAGCATGGCTTCTATACCTATTCTACTGCTATTATCCTATTTCTACCAAACATATAATTTTGTTAAATTATAAAGAATATAAGAAAAAAGAATATACTACTAACTACTGTGTAATATTCTGAATTTGATCCTGCATGAAGGAAATCACTATGCTTGGAAAATGTGTAAGCAGCTACCAAACTCTTCAGAAGAAGCTAGTATAGAAAATCCCATGAAAATAACTAATAAGTCAAATCATGTAGCCAGGAACCAGCACAAAGAGACTGTAAATAAGAATGTGCTGGGTAATAGTCATATTGGTATAAACTGCAGAGTCGTACATAATTTCCTCTGAATTTATGCCAAAGTGAAAACATAGCAGTATTATATTAAAACTCTTTAACATGAGTTTTTTTCATTATATGTTTTTAACAGGTCATTTATGAAGGAATTTTGTTCTAATTAATGAAAAGCAAACCTTCTCCACAGGAGCCACTTTTAGCAGCTGATCTGAAGAATTCTGCTGACTGTGAATGTATCAGAACAGCTGTACAGTCCTACATCATGTATTGTTATATATTTAATTTCATCATCACAGAATCCTTCCTTTACCGGTTAACAGTCTGCAGCTGATAAGACCCAAAGGTCTGCTTGCCACCTCTTCAAAATACCATTTATAGCAGATTAAAAAAAAAGGTTTTGTACATTGTCTAAATGTTATTGTTAGCAACAGCGGGATGAAACCGGATAAGGTCTTTTCCTGGATAATCACACTAAATTTTCCCTAAAACCGGGGCCAATTTGGTTGTAGAACAATTTTTGAGTGCGACATTGGAAAGAGCAAACTAGGGCAACCAGGCAGTACACAGCAAACACCAAGTTAGTTAGGAAAGGGAGTGATTTTCCCCTCAAATTTCCGTTAATTTTTGCTTTGCTGTTGAGCGAGGAATGTGTGGCTTTAAAGATAGGGCTGTTGTGGGAATCAAACGTTTCATCCTGAACATTTCATATATTTTTAATATGCAACCTGCTGCCTTCTCATTGTCATTTAAGCCCTTCAGAAGTATCTTGAATGGATTTAAATGAAAAATACTAAAAGGTCAAAACTCAAATCAAATCAGTCTAAGGAAACAAATTACCTTTAAAGAAAATTGCTAATCTTATCACTCATGTCCTTAAAAGGCTTGCTAGAATATGCATATCTCAAAATTATGTCTTCCTCTCCAAGAGGAAATTTAACACCGGGTTCTGCTGCTATGCAAAGATTTTACATCTAATTCACAGTTTCACTGATCCCCGATTTCTTTGTTCTAAGAAGGGTAAAGTTACTAAAAGACCATTATTATGTTAACTTCTGTGTCTGGGTTACAAAGATGATGATTATCGACTATTTCCAACTCAGTCTCCAATGTAACACAAATTTTTAATTAAAAAAAAAAACCCTCCTTGTGTAAAGTGGCAGCTTTTAGCTCATGCAAATCAAACTGAACAACATAAATGCACGCCAGGCTTGTTGAGTCCACTTCTCCTCACAAATATGATCACCGTTAAGGATGGAGGACCCAGAAGAGTTGATGAACATTAACTGTTGCTTGGTCAAAGGAGAGTTTTATGGAAGATGCTTGGGAACATCTAATAAAATTATTTATCCGTGAGCAATTACTAGTCTGATAGAAGAATCTGTTCCTTGATTCTAGGGTTAGTTTGTGCAATTTGAGGTCATCACTTTTAGCTAAAAATACTCTATTCTCTATTGTGCTGCTGTGTCATAAAATCTATTTCAGTGATCTGAACTGTCTTTAAATTTCTTAAAGGAGAGAATTTAATGAGGTATCAATTTAGCTGGCTAATAATCCAGCGATAGTGAGAGAATTTTGACAACTGCCCCCATGCTGTTCATCACATGAAACACACTCAGAGCACTCAGACATCATCGACGACATAAGACTCAGGGATCCGCTACGAAATGTTATTCTGCCTGAAGGACAAGGGCACACAGCGTACAGGGACAGAGTGCGTAGGCTGCACCAAACATACTGGTTTGCCTGACTGCATCACCTATTTTTCACCAACATTTCTCAGGGACAAAAGCTTTCATTTTGAGCTCACATGGAGAAATAAATCATCTGTTTAAAGTGATGCTGCTAAAATATGCAGATAAAACTTCTTATGCCAGATGATGACAACTGAAGGAAGGAAAAGAAGGAAGGAAGGAAAGGAAAGGAAGGAGAGGAAGGAAGCAAAGGAAGGAAGGATTAGTTCAGTAAGAAACCTCCTGTCACCTCCATTAATTGCTGATGAATTTGAGCACAAGTGAAAACCAGTGTTTAACATTTGTCTGTGTTCCTCTCAGGATAATATATTCCATGAAGACTAGAAACCAAAAGCCTTTAACTGGCTAATAGCTGCAGTAATTGTAGCTGTCCAAAATATCTTAAAAATCTTCAACTGAAGAGACAAAATCTTCAACTGAAGTTTCTTTCTCTAAGCAATGCATTCCATCCAAATAAGTTTAGTAGCTTCTAGTATAGGCTAGAGAAATAGCAGCAAGAAAATACTCTCCCCAAGCTGAGTAACTGGTGGTTCTTACTCTGCATCTGGGAAATTAAAAGCATATATTCAGAGATAAATAAAAAGTAAGGTAGAAGTTTGGCTGCTTTACCCATTCCTGAACCTTTGCTGTGTGCTGGGGGACTGTATTTCTGCATTTCTAATAACATTTTATATAAAAATGGGTATTTCTTAGAGATCTGTTTGGAGGCAGCCTGTCACATACACAGAAATAATAGTCAATTATATTGTTCATTAATAATATAATTGTAATTAATTATTATTATACAATTAATTATATTTCAGAAATAAAAGTCAATTATTCACATTCAGCTCCATTTTCCTTATTGGTTGTTTTTTCTTTTATCTTCTTCTTATAAAGGAGAGGGAACTCTACAGACTTCCAAAATCTAAAATCAATTCTTCCACCACTGTACAAATCTTGTTAAATTAAGAAAAAAAATCACTTAATATTTCCTTAATCCAAGCCAAACGCCTTACTGAAATAGTTTCTTCATGGGAATAACTACCTCTGAGAAATAGCTGCCTTCCATCATGCCTCTCAGCCCTGTCAGAATATGCACCGCAGTATTTTTATTATGCTCTTCTAATGGAACTCTGACTGCCTGGACACAGATACACATACATTTGTCTTAATATTCAGCTAAAAATCTTCAAAGAGATTTAGCTCAAATATTTGTTTTTTCCCCAACTTTTTGAGAAACTGTTGCTTTGAACTGCATCTGAAATCACCCAATGGAGCACAACAGGAATTTTATTTGATATGAATAGATGGAGTAAAAGATTATCAAATGTGCTTAGATAATACGGTCTCTGCAGACAGATGTTCAGCTTGCGAGGTGTTTCTGGCCTGGAGGTCCTCTTTAATACAGCTGTATCTGTATCTATTTCAAAGCTCGAATCGCTCATCTTTTAGGCTTCCATCATACTCCACTTGGGTTTTCTGAGTTCTGGTGCCTTCCTCCAGGCCTCGGCTACAATTATCCACTCTTCTGTCATGCCATAAATCTTTCAGGTTCCATTTTTCATTGTATCTCCCAGGAACAAATAGAGATGTCTCCCTGCTGCCCACTAGAACACTGTCACCCAGATTTATGTCATCTTCCAAGCTCTTATTCTCCTTCCCTTAAGAAAAGGACTCAGAACAGGACAAGGCAGCGGTTAGACCTCAGGTTCAAGCCCTGCAAGTTCAGACTTGAGAGCAGCTGGCAGCAGTCATTAGGCACAACTTGGGGCCACTCTCAGATATAGCTCGCTTAATAAGCAGGAAAAGAAAAATACCAGGTTTCTGCTATAGGAAATACCACTACATTAATCACCCTAGATGATAGTGATTGATTTATTTTTCTTCCATATTTTTTCTACTATCCTATAAGCAGCAGATGGCAATAAAATTGTCAGGAGATGACTGATGTATCCGCGTGCCACACACTGCTTTATCCCAATCCTAGTCTGATCCTGCTTGGATACACTTGCTTTCTTCCAATAAAAATAAAAAATAACTAGCAATAATTAAATGATATGATTGCAGAGTTCTGTCATGAGCAAATCATAAATAGCTCAGATTTCGTATTAATAATATGCAAACTGGGTGAGGACTCATATAACTATGAAAAATCATAATCATCTGTTCACTTAATAACTAACAGTTCTGCCTACAGAATGTTAATGGGCAGAATTCAAAATTAAATCCTCACCAAAATGCAGAATCCTACTCAGTGCTGAGCATGAGCCTAACTAGTTCCACTGTCCTTCCATGCATTCCTACCCAGCATAAGGTTGGCTACTTTCATCATTGGATAAACAGGTCAGAGCTTCCAAATCCGCTGCTTTGTATTTCTTCCTAATACTGGACATTTTCAGATATGAAATAGCTGACAGTACAGAATTAACTATTTAGTGTAGAGAAAGAAAAAAAAAGATAAATGGCTTATGTATTTTATCTTTCTGCGAAAAGCTTCAAAATTTCCCTCATTTTTAATCAGAAAAAATAATTGAGACAGGAAAAAAAAGGAGGGGGGAGAGGGTACAGAAGCATCATAGATTAGAAACTTGCTTGGTTTAGTTAAAAATGACTTTTTGGGGGTAATTTTCACGAGGGAAAAATAGATTATTTAAAATATTATTTGCATCTTATTAAAATACTTCAAATAAAATTCTCACATATCTAAATACATTACCGTGCATGCTGAGTACACTAAAGTCCAATATAAACCCACAAATAAGCCCTGATCTACAACTGTATTTAAGAGACAGCAGGCAGAAGAAAAGAAGGTTTGATTAATACCCAGCTAAGGGATTCACATTTGAAACAGCTTGAAACCATAGCTGCAAAAATCAGATGTGGTATTCTGTCAGCATGGGAGCCAGGACAAAAATGTGTTCATTACGCAAAAGGCTGCTCTGGGGTTTTAAAATGTATAATTCAGTAACACCTAAAGCTGTTAGTGAAATTTCTAGAAGGAGACTCCTATATGAGGGTATACAATAAATAAACAGAACATGACATCTGGTAATTATTTCTGGATGGATTCTTGCTAAAACACAGTAAATACTTCAGAGACATTTCTGTAGAAGCACAGAAATAAGTCTCTACTTCATCTTTTTTTTTAATTCATTCTGAAAGTCTTTTCTCTATTTAAAGTATGACTCACTTATTAGCTTGATATGTTGATATTTAGTTGCAGAAATTGTTGCTCCAAAATAGCAGAGAAAGCTTCACTGGAACTGGAGGTCATTCAAGGGTAAGGTTACAGAAAGGTAACATTACAGCAGGAGCAGCAACACATCTGCCACCTGTTTTCATGAGAAGGCAAGATTTTTTTTTTTCAACTTTAAAGACCTCTCTGCAACTGCTTGCAAGATAACAGGAGTATGAGAAACCCCTAACGGAAGAGCACCCGTGCCTGCAAAGCTCGGGAGGCAACAGGGTCATCTGGCCCCTGCCCTCCTGGGACACATGCTAAGGATCAAGGATCACTTTGAAGACCAAGACTTGCAATATTTTTTCCTACTTCTTGGTTTGTGGAGTGTGGAATGTTTGATCTCACGGAAAATAATACCACGCCAAACAGCAGTATTCAATATAGTGCTCCTCACTAACATATTCCTAGTAGACATTGCACCCTTTGGGTTTTGGGCTCATTACGGGATTGCTGATCTGGTCTGACAGGCTGTATCTCCAGGGAATTCCAGGGATAAGCTCAGGGTCCCAAGGCTTCCTCTCAAACCCTCCTGCTGCTCTGCATTTAGGGTTTTCTTTTTTTTTTTTTCACAGAAATTATGAGTCACCAGCGACTTTTTTTTTTTTCTTCTTCTTCATGTTTGAGACCTCCTGGGGCTTGTCCGAAGCTTCACACCAAATCCCTGGTAGAGATGGGGGAAATGGAATCAAGAATTTCTAGCTTCGGTTTCCAGAACTAAAAGCATTTTGTCTTCTTGGTTGTACTACCTTGCAATATATATAATTAAGTTATTGAAACAAACTGTTCCGAAGATTATGATGTCCAATGCAGCTATGTATGCTACCAAGTAGAGAATTTTAGGATTTCAAAAGAGAAGTTACACAATATTTAAACTCTTTTTTTGCCTTTTTTCCCCTGATTTTACATACTTAATACTTACTGTGAGGAAAGCTCAGGTGTGTGTTTTCACAAATAAGGAGCTTCCCCCACAGCCTGGCTGAAGAGCAGGACAAA
>JAWLRI010000001.1:9207365-9294309 GCA_034781795.1 Crypturellus tataupa | reverse complement strand
TCGGTGGACTCTCCCTTTATTCGAATAAAGCTTTAAGATCTATGCCCGGTGGACTCTTCCTTTATTCAAATAAAGCCTTAGGTCTCCTCTGTCTCCTCTTTGGACATTTCACTTCTGGACAGCGAGAATTTTCCGCACATTACTGTTTTTAAAGTTCTTGTGATTATGAAAGGTATATCATCCAGCTGTCTGTTGGGTGTAGAAACACCATTTCTATCATTGCCAGCCACAGAAATCTTTTTCTTGTTTTCATTAAGACAACTTAATAGCCTAAAAAGAGGCTGAGCGCAAGGCCTAATCCACAGCCCAGCAAGGCACCAAGCTATGAGGTGCTGACTGGATTCAATTTGTCAGGAAACCAGTCACTGAGATGAGAACTGCAAAATTTTCTGTTTGTTTGGGTGGGGAAGGGCAGGAGGAAAGGGAATTCTACTTTCTGTGCAAAATAGTGCCATGTGGCCCAAGCCTCATTCTGGGCATCAAAAGACAACAGAAATTGTACCTCTGTAGTGAGAACACAAAATAATGAAAATGTAGACTGAACACATACTTCTGCACATACATGTGCAGAAGGTATCAGTAGATTCTTCACTACCAGAAGGTAACAGCAGATTACATATGATTTTTTATTATTTGGTCACAGAGAGTAAGTAGTAAATATTATAATGATATCAAGATGATAATCCTTCTAAATGTTTTTAGTGTTTAACTGTGGTTGTGATCTCGTTTTATCAAGTTGTTTAAACACCAAGTCTTGCTAATAGTGGATCTCACTTTAGGTATCTCACTTTAAATAATATAAAGTTATAATCTCTTTAAAACAAGATTACGTTAGCATTAAAACCAAAAGGCTTTATAGACTTTTGGTATATTATCATATTTACTATTGCTTTTAAAAACAGGTAAGCTAATATTATCAGAAAATATTGGAAATCTATTACTGGAAAATACAAATGAGCCAAGAACTCCCCTTCACTCATATCGGTGACTTTTTTCCAGAGTTTTTTATCTTAAGCTACAAGAAAAATATCTCTAATGATAAAAAAAAAAAGATTTTAGCCAAAGCAGTGATAACTAAACAGGGGAAAAAAACCACGATTAGAAGTCTGGATGTTGGGCAGGATTTTAAACAGACATTGCATTTCATACCACAAGGCTCACCTCACAGAAATGAGGTGAGAAATTTTGCTGATTCTCTGCTTTCCTATTTGTATAGCATTCTTTACACAGAGCTCCAACCTTAAATGTAATATTAAGATACATAATAAATTGTATCTTAATAAAATCACAATTAAATTTTCTCATTTTATCCATTTCTAGAGACAATATACTACACACCTGTATAGTTTGAACCATTCTGTTTGTTAGCTCCAATGCTGCCATTGCAGTGGAAGTGTCAAAAGAAGCAGTTCCTCTTTGAAAGCCCCTCACAATGCAACCAGCCTTTCCGTACTGCTCTATGGGCAGCCACACCAAGTCCTTCAGGCCTTGAATACAGGGGGGTATATTTCAATAGTAATAAAAATATCAAAAGCAGCGATTGAGGTGTGATATTCTCAACAACTTTCCTTTAAAATATTACTACCAGAAGACTGTGAGCATTGTGTGCATGAGGTAATTAAGACTATGTTACGAACTGCGGACTGAAGCCAGTGCAAATAAGGGACAAATTTTACTCCATCAGTCAAGAAACCACAAGAGAGATTGAGATCAAAAGTTAGACACTTGAGATTGAGGAAGACAAATTCTATCGATTCTGCTTAATTTCAGTTGCACTGATGGGTAACCTCTGCTCAGGTTTGTGCCATTTGCACCGTGTTAGCAGTGCCAGTAGTGTTACTAAGTGACTGTCATCAGCACCTGAGAGCCATTGTGTCAGTTAGCATGGCCAAATGTAATTTTAATCCCATGGTCAAAAAGACACCAAAGACAGTGAAAGCAAGAATGCTCCCATAGCTCAGTATCATGGTAGTTTAACAGAAATATTGACTGCAAGTTTATGCAACTACCTCCAGTGAAGTAGGCTCTATTTCCATCACATAACCTTATTTCATTAAGTCCTCCTAACTCCATAAATCAGTAACATCAATTATATTGCTTTTAGTTACTCAAAACTTTACATCTACAAAAGCAGCGTGAAAAATACTGTTCTCATATTGAAATATGTTATATCAAAGTGGCAGGGAACAGCAACACGTTAGTCAAATTAAAAACAAAACAAAACAACAACAAAAAAACAAACTCAAAACATAGACTGGAAATGCTGACATAATTATCACAAGTTAATAAAAGTGATTCTGACAATTCAGAATCCAAAGTTTCTTTTTCAAGTGCCAGTCCTAAAGTCACAGTCGCATGAAGGGTCCCACAAGAAGGAAAACATGAAGGAAACATAGGAACATGTAGTCGCCCCGTGGCTACTCGGAGGGAGCTCATCTGCCTCCCAGCACCCAGCACAAAGTAGCCCCTGCAAAACTGGCACGGTAGAGAGGACTTTCCAGGGCACTCGCAGCTCCTGAGTCACACTCAGACGTGTTCCAACACAATGCTAAGTGAGAACAAAATATTCATCTTCTGACATTTCCTCTGAGATCAAGAGGAAGCACAAACACTTAGCAGAATTTGCCCTTTTGCTGAACCTGAGATGAAAAACCACAAGGAGCAGAGGTCACACATCAGCACTGCAGCCAGTACCTCACTTTTTTTGCTCTTCCCTGCTGTATTCAGTTCTTAGTTGCTGACATATATAGACACTTTCCATTTTTATATTCCTACTAATAATCTTCTTGGCCAAATCAAACTCCCTTCTATCCAAGTACTAAATTGCTCATTCAGTTCCTGCAACAATAACGGAGACACAAACATCACAGTCTAACTGCTCCCAGCCACTGTATTTCTGACACTGCATTTTAAATCCGTCTGGACTGAAAAATGAAGAACTGTAGTTATTGTGCTATATAATAAATCAAGAAAGGCTACTTTTAAAAATAGTCTTCTCTTTCTAAAATAGCCTTTTCCCTGCTTCCAGAAGGTGGCAATGTCTCTGCCTCGAGAACTCAGAAACTGCTGCTCCCTGGGGAAAAAGCAACACTCACCTTCCTGTCCAGGCACGGCAGTGACGGGGGCACGAGCTGAATTAAACAACACAGTGATGCAAGGAATGACCCCTGAAGCATGAGCCTGGCAAATTCATTTGAAAGCATTAATTTCATAATAGAAAATGCCCCCCAACAATACTTTTAAAATATTCAAAGCTCACTACTTAAAAGACATTTCTCATGCTCAGTTTGTGAGAAGAACTACATATATGTGTCATTCTGCTGTCCTTTGTGTATACGGTCACAAGACATGTGAAATAAAAGGAAATTCAGAAAATACAGAATTGATAAGAGCTGATATCTCTGTAAACTTCAGGTACTGAAGCCTTGACTAGTACATGACAAACTGAAAGTCTGGAATTGTATGGTAGAAAAAGCAGAAATTATTCTCTTATTTTCCATGGCCTTAATTCTACTTTACAGAAGTAAGGGCTTGGGAGCTATAGCTATGTTAACAAGAAAATGTGCAAAATGGGAACATAAATCATCGGAATCATAGGTCTTCTTAACAACTAAATAATCATGCAGCATCTGAAACTCATTTCTCATTCTCATTTATGCAAAGCTAATATGACAGCTGTGGAAGGCTACAGAAAAAAACAAACAAACAGAAGAAAAGTCTATGCAAGGAGAAATCTATACATCAATCCCCCAAAGTGCCCCAGTGTTCAGAAATATAACCTGCCATGTAACGGATGCCCATTTCTTAGTCTTTATTAACAGATGAGCTGAATTAAAATCAGGCCATGACTTTAAGGCAAATGAAACAATAATTTTAGCTCAGCTAGTGCCAGCGAAGGATTGATGTCACTGCCTTCATTCTCAAGGAAACGAACCACATACGCAGACAGCACATACAATAATTTATATGAATGAAACTCCTCAAACATACTGAATACAAAAACACTGAGCAGTCCTAATGCCGAGATGTGCTAACTTTTATCTGTCAGAAAGGAAAAAACTACAAATCTCTGGACAAATCTTAATTGTTTTAGGAAGGGAAGAGATTATAATGTTTACTGTATCACGTGGTGGCATTATTCAAGTATTATATACTATGGAATAAAGGAGCATGAAATATGAAATATATGCCAGCTGTTAAAGGTAAAAGACCTTGTAAGAAGGATCCTGTAAGACTGCATTCAGTCTTGCTGAATGGTCTTTATTAATTAATTTAGGTTTTGGGGAGGGGAACAAGACCATTTGCCTTCTAGTCTCAGCTCAGCTCACCAGAGAACGGTGGAAGCCTGCAGAAAGCTTCCTATTTCAACAGGACGCAAACTGAATTAAAATGACCCGAGCGCCTTCTTCCCTGGACCATTTTCAAGTGAGGAGAGTATCGATTCAAGTATGTTCCCATTTAAATAACTGTAACACAATGTTTTCCTGACACAGAACAGCCTTTTAGGATATTCTACCTCAAGGACCACTTTGGCTTTTCTATTCTGGTTACATCAATGCTGCAGCATTTGAAGGAGCCGCTACAACAACTGCAGCTTACCCCTGTCAGAAAGGATCAACTTTCTCTCTTCTCCCTTTTTTTCTACAAGAACAGCTCTTAAATAGCAATGTAGAAACAGGGCTCAGCAACAAAATGCAGTACAAATGAACAAGGAAAGAACAAATGTACAAAAGATGTTTCAAGCCAAGCAGACCTACTTCAAAATTCTATTTTGTGTTGGAAATATCTCCATTTTGTCTTCAGCACAAACAAGGCATCTTCAGAATCAGAACAATCACTTCATAGCAGGATTGATGCTACTTTTTTTTTTTTTTGCTACTTAAAGAGATTTTTATTAAGGTTACACCAGGATCACTGTATAATAATTTATTTTTAAAAGAACTTAAAAACATGACCCCTCAGAGATTTTGGTAGGTTTGAAAAGAGAGTTAAAATTGCAGTGATTTTGCTACCTGCTCCTGCATTAGCAAAAGCACAGACTTCACCTGTGATTGACAACACATTATTCTGCATCACATTATGCTTCTATTCCTCATATTTACTTTTCCTTATTAGTAGAGATGGTATTAAAATACACATACTAGATTTCTCAAGTTCCTCCTCTACCTTATATCCCTAGCTCTCAAGAATCTCACTGAAAGGTTTGACAAAACCACCATGTTTTTGTTGTCTAAAATTCTCCCATGTCTCAGAAAAGATCTTATTTCTCAGATTTTGTCTGTTAACGACCATAATCAGTATCAGACATTTTTTTCATTTCTGTTGTCATACAATTCACTAATTTACATTAGACATAATTATTATTAAGCTAAAGTATGTTCTCTCAATCAGATAAAAATAGCATTCTGCATCAAAACCTTGCTCTTCCACATTTCTACACCTACTGGCAACAGGTGAACACAATCAGAATTTAATTCCATAAATAAAATAAGAATTCTAAGTTCTGGTTCCTATTCCAGTGATGACTATTTCAATTTACTAAGCCTTCAGCAAAAGAGTTAAAATTATTGTTCAGAAATGAATTCTGATAATGCTGCTGGTTATGGCTGCAGTTCTGTATGCTGTCCATATACATGCAGATTTGAATATTCTTTGCATCTCACTAGTTCCTATAATCAATTTACTCCTTGCTCTATGTATCCATATCATGAAGCACTAAAAATACATTCTCAGTCTTTAAGCATATGAATATGCATATATATTTTTTGACATTAATGAAGTACAAACAGCAACTTTTATAACTGTACTTGTCATATGGCAAAAGTGTCTTTGTAAGATAGTAACCAATAAAACCAAGGTATAATGAACTTATTTATGTCCTTCTCTTCATTTAAAGGCAGCAAGAGTAACTTGATGTATTTAGAAAAATCTCACGTTCCCAAGAAAATACTTTCCTTTTTGTTTTTAACAATCTCGCCTGCTATGTATTAGTCACCAGAGAGCAGTGTTTGAATTGCGTATTCTCCAGAATATGCACACGGCCGTGACAGAAGCTGGTATGTCCCGTGGGACACGGCCACGCTGCTGTCTGCGAAGGCAGCTAAGAGCTGCCAATGGCGAATGAGGCACGAGGCACGATCAGAGCTGGACACACTCGCTGCCGCGGCACTAACTTCTCTCACAGAGAACCCTGGTCTAGCTACTCCCTCCTACTGCCAGGTAACGGAGACCCCGTCTCTGAGACACTTGGCAGGAAATCACAGACTCAAAGAATTTTTGAGGTTGGAAGGGACCTCTAGAGACCATCTTGTCCTGCTCCAGCAGGGACACCCAGAGCACGTGGCACAGGGTGGCATCTAGGCAGGTTTGGAAGATCTCCAGAGAAGGAGACTCCACAGCCTCTCTGGGCAGCCTGTGCCAGGGCTCTGGCACCCTCACAGCAAAGAAGTTCTTCCTCACATGGAGGTGGAGCTTCCTGTGTTTCAACTTGTACCCATTACCTCTTGTCCTGTCACTGGCCACCACGGAGAAGAGTGGTCCTACCTACATTCTCCCCTCAGGTATTTATACATATTGATGAGATCCCCTCTCAGTCTTCTCTAGGCTAAATGGTGGTGGCTAATGGCTTTATCGAGGCTCTGTAAGACTAACATTAATTCCTCTCAGCAGACGAGCCTCAAGAGCAGGCTGGACACAGCAGGCTGAGCAGCTGCCCAAACTCCCACCTCCTCCTTCACTGGCTTTTGCATCAACCGAGAGAGGGGAACCTTTCCTCACATTTATGAAAGCCAGATTCTCCAAGAATCATTAAACTCCTGCGGTAGGAAGATGTTCCTTTAATAAAGTTAATAAAAATGACTGAGGAAAGCAGAACACTCAGCTCCTCTCCTTTTATGGATTTCTGTTCCCAACTGGCCTCCTTAGGGGACTATGGAGACCTGCCAGCTAATTTTGTGGACAGGACGACTTCTAGGCTTGCCTCTGATCTGCAGATTATGTTATTATTTCTTCATAATTGTTTACTGTAAAATGTCAACATCTTTCTCTCAAAGGGAGACTGCTCATAGTCACTCCTGAGAGCCTTTTAGCTCACAGCTGTAGGTCTGCTGTGGTCTTGACAATATAATCATGTCAAGGTTAACATCATGTCAAGGCACCATTAGCAGCTCCTTTCCTTGCACAGTTATTCTTTCAGCTGTAGGATATTAGTGGAATTTAATGTAGAAGCCTTCTGGACTGGCTTTTACAGTTACTGCAGTTGCATGGCCAGAAGTTTGAAGGTTTCCGAGAGCACTGTGGGAAGAACACCAGCTGAGGGAAGAGCTACATTTCATGCACTGCTCTGAAAACACAGGACTGAAACCAATCCCCTCCGCATTCACCTCCAATGATAAAACCAAATGATAAAACGCTGATCTTTGTCAGGACTCCTAAGCTTTATATGGTATTTTTTCCAGTGCATTCCCATCTCTAAAACTGATAAAATGTTATTTACCAACTTTGTGGTAATTTTATAATTCAGTGTTTATGAAGAAGGGACCTCTTAATTTAAAAAACAGGGCTGAACTGGAATCAAACCAAGCATGTGCATGTAAATACGTGCTTATGAGAGCATATTATGTGGAAAACTCTCATGCCATTTCTAGGCAGACAGCACGTTGGGGTGCTTCCAAAGTGCCTGAGCACTGATGTACAGAGACACGGTGGGAGAGCTCACACAATGAGAGTGCCGCATTTGATGGATATAGACTCTTTAAGAAGGACAGGCCAGAAAGATGAAGATCCAGAGTTACCCTTTACATGAAAGAGCAGCAGGAATGAAGGTCGATCTGCCCAGGGTCAGGTGAGGGGCAGCTTGTGAGGCAGGATTAGGAGGAAGGCCAGCACCCTGCAGAGGGTGTCTGCTATAGACCAACTGATTGAGTAGAAATTGACAGGGTCTTCTTCAGACAACTGGAAGAAGCTTTATGTTTGCAGGCCACGGCCCTCATGGGAGACTTTAATCATCCTGGTATCTCTGTTGGAGGGACAACACAGCAGAGAACATGCAATCCAGAAGGTTTCTGGAGTGCACTGGTGGCGACTTCCGCACACAGGTGATAAAGAAGCTGAAGAGGAGAGATGCTCTGCTGGACCTCATACTTTTAAACAAGGAAGACCTGCCCAAGGATGTGAAAGTTGGGGAAAGCCTTAGCTGCATCCACCACGAGATGGTGGAATTCAGGATCCAGCAGGGAGGGAGTAGTGCAAAAAGCAGGATCATAATCCTGGACTTCAAGAAAAGACTTTGGCCTGTTAGGGATCTACTTGAAAAAATCCCATGGCATACAGCCCTGCATGGAAGAGGAATCCAAGAGAGATGAATGATATTCATGGATCACCTCCTCCAAGCTCAAGAATAGTCTCAGCAAACAGAAAACCAAGCAAAAGCAGCAGGACACCTGCAGAGATGAACAGTGAGCTCC
Source organism: Crypturellus tataupa (assembly GCA_034781795.1). NCBI lineage: Eukaryota > Metazoa > Chordata > Aves > Tinamiformes > Tinamidae > Crypturellus > Crypturellus tataupa. Next base: position 9,285,844 of record JAWLRI010000001.1, on the reverse strand, counting down.
TGACTAAACTCAAGCATAAAAAAAGAAGCAAAAAAGAAGTGGAAGAGGGACAGGTAACCCAGGAAACATATAGAGACACTGTCCAAGCATGCAGGGATGGAGTTAGGGGAGCTAAAGCCCTCCTGGAGTTCAAACTTGCAAGGGACATGAAGGGCAACAAGAAAGGCCGTGAAAATAAAGATAGGGGAAGTGTGGGCTCTAAATCCATCTCTAAATGGAGCAGAGGCCCTGGCAATAAAGCACACAAAAAAGGCAGAGGTCCTGAATGCCTTCCTGCCTCAGTCTTTACTGATAAGACCGGCCTCCATAATCCCTAAGATCAGACAGGAAGTCTGGAATAAGGACAGTTTATCCCTGGTGGAGGAGGATAGGGTTATGGAAAACAGACTGGGGATGTGTAAGTCCACAGGCCCTGACAAAATGCACCCACGAGTGCTGAGGGAGCTGGCAGATGTCCTTGGAAGACCGCTCCCTATGGTCTCTGAAATATGGCAATTCGGGGGTTCCTGGGACTCAAGACAACAAGTAACTTCTCCGTCTTTAAGGAGGGCAAGAAAGGCTATATGAGAAAGAAGAAGCAGCCTTTACTATTTATTCTTTTTCTACAAACTGATCAATTTAAAAATATTCTTGATAACTGTTCTGAAACCATCCCCTGTATGTCTCCTGGGCAGAACTGGAGGCAGCAAGATTTGCATATCAACAGCTCTTCTGTTGACCAGTTCCTTAACACCACGGCTACTGCCTGTGCCGGTGCTCCCGCAGGAGAGACAGGCCAATGTAGCTGATGGAATAAGAAATCCCGACTCCTTTTCTCGCCTGTACGACTGCACAAAACCACAGGTGTGTTACGCACACAGCCTAGTGCATCGCACGTTACCCACGCTGTTTCAAAGCCTGACATCAAGGCCTTGGTTAGATTTATTTTTACACTATTTCTCTTACACTCTCCCTCCCGCTGGGGCCACTGTTGGTCACAGAGTCGCTTGTATTTGAAAGAACCAAAATTCTATATTCTTCTTGGAAAACAGTTGGACAGCCTAATTGTCTCCCTGGGTTTCTATGACAACCACTGCAACATAAACACCCTTGCCGGCAGCCACAGGAGACTGAAATCTCTGCTTCCTTTCCTCCACAACTTCCCAATTTAGAACATGCGGCAACTGTGGATAAATATGATTAACTATAAACATAGTGGTGGAGTCTAATATACAAGGCTGGTATTGGGGAAGCCTCTTGCAAATAAAAATACATTACAGTATTTTATGATAACAGTCAAAACATTGCCTGTTGCATCAGTGTTATCAAATACCTTGGGATCAACTGTGAATGGTGCAAAGCTGTAAATATATAAACAGAGGAGAGAATTTCTGTGTCACCTTGTGAGGCTGCAGAGCTCTACCCTGATGCTTTGAGAAAGTCTCACCTTGCTGATGGGCTAAGGGCCACCAGGCGTCGGAGCGGCCGGCTGCGGCGCTCTGTGGCTGCACACACATCACACCCGTGTGAGGGCACAGGAGGCAACACCGGGATTGCAGTTCCCATCCTCCCAGCAGCAAAATCACAAATAAAACTCAAACACAGGAGCAGGGCCACACACTGCACTGCGCAGTCAGCCTGAGCACAGCAGAAGCCCTTTCTCTGCATCTCTACGGTCAGGAAAGACGTTGAACCTGCTGCTTTTGCCTTTACCTGGGCAAACTGAGGTCTAACAAATCCCCAACGAACAGTCCAAGTCTCCTCCCCGTTCTGAGCAAAATTTTTGGCAAAAGAGTAGGGACAGATCAGGCAGATAAGCCACAGTAACTGTGGAGGCTTTAGGCCCGCTCAGTGACCCTTGCATAGCAGTAAACCACTGGAACGCACAGCAAGTACAATGAGGCGGCAGATGAGAATGTATGGTTACTAGACTCTCATAGGTCTCCTTTCAATTTATTAAACCAGTTTCCTGCTGTAAAAATGCTATGCATTTTTTTAAATAACTGCCACTGTAAATCCAGCATATGGCAATATCACTTTGTGAAAAGAAAGGATGCAATGTGAATATCAATTCTTCAACAGTGTCTTAGTTTGTCTTAGGCACTTATCCTTACTGTGCTGGCAGAAAGACAGGAGTGATTCCAATGGCTCTGAGCAACAGCTGGAAATGTAACCATGCAATTTTCCCTGTGGCAATCTCTGTGCTTGCAGAGGAAATCCTATGGCTCTGTTTTTGCTGTAAAGTGAACTCACGCTTTGAGGGACCCAAGCTGGGGAGGATGGGGATATGAGCCCTGCTTAGTTCTGAAGTCAAAATCCATAGAGATGTCTCCCAGATCACAGAGATTACTTCCTGATTACAGAGATGAGGTGGAGGCAAGATTAGCAATTAATGATATAAATACTAGAACTGGAGACATAATTTTTGGAAAAAGAAATGCAGCTGTTCCATTGTTTTTCTTTTTTGCATTAGGATTTTCACTGCAACAACCACCCATAAAACAAATTGAAAGACGTTTCATTGTCTGGTGAAAGATTCCATTTTATAGGATGAGATTACTGTATAGTCTAGAAATACTGTATTGCACAATACGTAATGGAAAAAAGTCTTCTTTTCTACCTAATTTGTTCCAATAGGCTGTACAGCAGGGAGTGCTATTACAAATGAATCATAAATATAAAAGGATTACTGATGCCCACGTTTACTACATCTTATACAAGAAAACTGCCTAATGAATAAAGTTTGATTTATCTATCAATCACCCATAACAAGCTTATGTTTCCATTTATGCCTTACTTCAGGCTATTATGATTTTCCTAACTACAGAAATGGTACTTAAAACAACAGCGTGCATGAAACAAATGCAGATTTATAACACAAAGACAGATCTGGTATCTGAGAAATAGGAGTACTGAGACTCTAAGTGCTGCAGAGCACAGCAGAGTACTAGCTCATGTGCAAGGTGAGTCTGTTGGATAACGTGCAGTGAAAGACGGTCACAGAGCAGGCAGAAGGGATGAGATTTTGTCGTCTTCACAGTTATTTATCAACCAACAGTCTCAAAATTATCGCAGTACTTTTAAAATCACGTTACAAAGGAACTATCCTGTTCTGCATCAGGAAACTGCTACAGAGCTAGGCTTGCCATTTTGATAGTACTGAAAGCAAAAGAGGGCATTTTTAGCATCATTTTATGTTAACAATTTTATAACTAGTTGATATTTCCATTCCTTCCAAACTCTATCCAATATAACTCACTGGCACTCAAGCACTCAAGTTGTGCTTCAACTTCTGAATAATAAACCTCACCCCCCACCAAACCTCCAAGGCCTTTAAATGCTGCCCAAATATTTCATGGCGCATGTATGGCATGGAAATGTTAAGCTACCTAAGAAAGAGGCATGATGTTATTTTGGGGTTATACTGCAACTTTTCTCTCTGTGAATGCATATGTCTTAACATCCCACATGCAAAGTATACCATGATGCTACTTTTAAGCAGGGCAATATAGAAATCTGTGACTGCAAACCAGACTTCTACTTTTTAAAACTTTCCTTTTTTTTTCATTTTAGATTCTCCAGTGAGCAATTAGGTTTCTTTAATCGGCCAATATTCAAAAGATATGTTTTAATTAAAGCATTTAAAAAGAAAACTAATTTGGAAGGTTTTAAGTATATATCTAGGGAACATGAATAAAATGAATAAATCTATCAGGGAAAAGATAATTTTCCGAATTGGTTGTGTGCTTTTGCCATACATTCCAATTGGTAGACTACACAGAAATTTGGGCACACACCAGGAAAGTCTGTTAGAATTTAATTTTCCATTTTTTCCAATAGCATTTTTCCCTCTAATATCTTAGAAGTACCATTTCATGCAAAAGCAAGTGTCTTTAACAGTGTAAAATAAACTGCTAGCAAAACTTAAGACCAGAAAATCCTAAAAAGTGACATACCTGCCCCAAGCTGCTTTCATTGTAGAATCTTTATCAACAGGAATACACGAGGACTCAACAACACTTGATTTATTCAATTTGTAGCAGAGACCACAGTCGGGATCTAACATACATCCATTGCAATAACTGAAAAAGAAAGAAAGAAGTATTTAAGCACTGTATATGTCAAAGCAACGGCTTTGAACGTGCACAGCCAAGGTATCAACGATACAAACAAAGCAACAGAAACCACCAAAACAGAACACAGAGGCAAGAGCAATCATAAGATGATCATTTCCTGAAATAATACACTAGAATGTCTGGGAAAATGTCCTCCAGGATCAGAAACATGCCCTCATATTTAATAGACTTGGAGGGACTTTTCTTTCAGAGGTTGGCTATTTATGAATTACAACATTCACACACAAAACTGCATCTGAGCAAACACCCATGAGACAAACACGCAAAATCGTGTCTTCTTCCTTTTCTGTACCACATTTCTGTAGAAGTGTGAGGTTACCTGTACATCTCTCAGTGATTCCTGATTGGACTGCAGAAGCCTTCACCCATAGAATAAATTTTGATAAAGAAACAAAGAAAATTCAGGTTGAAAAGAAAGAATCACAGAGAAATAACAAGGAAAGCAGGATTTGGGCAGGCAATGGATGTGGGATTCAATTTGAGATTACGGCACCACATCTCCATGCGCAAGCTGCCCGACTTCCACTCCATTTGATGGGCACAGAGTCAATGTGGTCAGTGGAGCTGAGTGACACAGAGCAGTCAGTGCACAGGAAGGTCCTTCCTGCCCTCTGCATCTCACGGCGGTGGGCAGGGGCTGATCATGCTGCTGTCATCCCTGCCAGTTCCTCAGAGATGCCTCAGATTCCCTTGGGAATTGCCAAGAGCAGAGCTGCTGACACTTGGGAAAGCAAAGGATGCTCAAGGCGAAATCTAAACTGTGTGCTTGAGCATAAACTAACTGGTTTGAGCAGCTGGGAAAGTACATTAATTCAGAAAGCTTTTACTGCAAAATACATTTGTACAGGCAGTTGAGATGAAAAAATTTTCAGGAAGAAGTCAATCAAAATTTCATCTGAAAGTGATTGTTTCTTCTCTTGCGCAAACGGATGAAAAAATTATAACTCTGCTATTATCAATTATAAAAGGAAAGGACAATTCAAGTATTACTTTGTAAAGACTTAACTATATATTGTTAATTAATATTAGTATAGCAAAGGATATCAACAGTTGACAGGAACAAAAGACTAGAAATGAATAAAAATATTTTCATAAGTCACAACTGCGCATAAGTATGTGATAATGATGTTAAAAATAACTAAAAAAGTGTAGGATCTTCTGATGCAATAATCTTTCAGTGTTAAACAGGATGCTAATTTATGATTGTCAAATTCTGGAATACCTCCCATTCAATTTCTGTGGTTTAGTAAGCTTTTAAGGACAAATTTTTACAAAGATTCAGACTGCTGGCACATCCAGCTATATCCTATCATGCACAGCAGAGGACTTTTTTAGTCAACTGCATGCAAATTATATTTAATATGAACACTGTACGTGATATATGATGCATTAAAGTGGTCTTTAGCCAAAAATCCCCTTTGGATCACTGCATCATTTTGACTATAAAGGAGGAGATATCAAGTGACAAGTTATGACTAATGAACAAATTTAGATCACAACATCATCAAGATCATTTGAGATAGGAAACCAGAGTTTTCCCTTGCAAATTTACCTATCCAAATTCTCTTTAGCTAATCAGAAATGGCAAGGAAAAGGATCTCAGAAGAATCTTTGAATTAATTAAATGCTAACCTGGAGAATTCCGTGGGCCACAATGGCCTTAAAACTTCAAAAAAAAACAAAGAGAAGGGAGACATACTTCAATAGAATTTTTCATAAACAATTTTTTCAGGATTCAAGGTTTATCTAAATATATTATCAGCAGAAATAACAGTCAAATACACAATACCAGATAAAATAAGCAAGATACAAGAATTTACAAAAATGGCAATTCGACAGTTTTTGGGGGTTTTTTTACGCTCTTTTCGCGAAAGGGCATTACAGGACCTGGATGCTGCATCATCTATCTCAGCATCCTCACAAAAATCAATCCATGACACAAACAACAGAGCTAGACTCTGTATTGATTATTCTATCCTACTGTGTTCTTTTCATGCATAATTACATGCAACGTCCTCTGGAACCGTTCTAGAAGCAGTCAGTTCTAGAGCAGAAGGTATCTCAGTCATCCAGCTTTCCCACCTTCCCTCCCTTCTCTATTCAACAGTCCAGGAAAATTCTAGGAATTTGATTACTGACTCCAAGATCTCCCTACGTGACTGTGAGTTCAGCTGCTTCTCCAGCCTTATTGAGTGTAACTGAGACAAGACTAGTCGGAGACAAGACTAGTCTGTGTCAGAGAAAACCCAGAAATTCAATACACAAAACACATTTGAAATCCTTTCAAATCTAACTCCCAACAGACTTAGGGTAGGTGTTTTGCTCTCTACACTATCTAGCATTTTTCTATGCCCTGTGTTAACATAACACCGAATTTTGATGTTGACTTCACGTAGATGGTCACCTGTTTTCTGAGATAATTTTTTTTCTCCAAAATACCATCATATACATGCAATAACGATTTCACAATATTACAAAAAAAAAATCTTTACCAGTTAATTAAATTGAAATGGCCAGAGAAGATATAGGCTAAAAGAAGCAGGAAAGATTTTTTTTTAAAGAGGCCAAATAATAAAAAAAAGATGAAGCAGTTTAATTTTCTCTCTCAAAAAGTTCAAGTGGAAATAAAACATATATCAGAGTTTCAGACTTATGATTCACTTTAGCCCCATTATTACTTGCTAAATAAGAAATATTTACACAGTTCAAGCTTGAGCACAGATGTTCAAGCTTGAACATGCTCATTGTGCTGTAGATAAATCAGGACACGTAATACACCAGGAAAAGGAATGCACACTACAATGCTTATTGACATTTAAACTATCTACTACTGATCTCCTTTCTGCCCTGTAATATACATTCCTATCAGCTCTGCCCAAATATTAGACTGAATAATGAATCTACACTGATACTTATTCAAACCTCTCATGTGGAGCAGTCATGGCTGTAAAGTTCTGTACCAGAAGTCCCCAGGGTGGCTACGGTCACAAGGAAATTTGCATTCAGTCAGAAACGGGAAGTGTCTCTCCTGCGTTTTGCCGTGAAAGGTTTGTATCCGTGCTGAGCGTGTGAGATGAGAGCGCCTTGGCAACAGGATCCTCAGTGGAGAAGTATTTGAAAATTCTCAGACAGAACGGTCCTAAATCAGAGCCTGACAATTCATCAAGATTAAAATATTTGGCTGGGGCGATTTGATGCTGATGAAAGCAGGCAGCATCCCAGCAGAAAGCCCTTTTGATGGGCCTGGTTCCCTGGGCACTTGCAAGGCAGGTCCCTAGGCCACCGAACAGCAAGGCCATCTCTAGACTTCAGAAGATGCTCCCCGCCACGTAGCAGAACAACAACACACACAGGGCAAGGAACGTGAGGCTCCAGGCAGCCCAAGGCAGCCGGCTCCGCTGCAGCCCCGCTGCCTACATGCTCCAAAGGGAAGTCTCCCCATCCTGGCTCCTTGTTCCGCAGAACCGGCAGCGCAGCAAGATTTCTCGGCTCCTGCCTCACTACCAGAGCCAACGTTCGCTGGTAAGTGAAGGGACAGTTCAGAGAGTTGACATCCCTCAAATCACAATTCCCTGCTCTGATTCTCCCAGCTCAGCTGAGGTCTCCACGCTCTCATGGCCCTTTCATCCGACCAGATGTGAGTATGTGGAGCCTGGACAGCCCAACACCGCTAACTCCTTGCTAGCAGGTTCAGGTTGCTCTGCCCTGGAGCAGCTGCTCCTACCAACCATTCCTGAGGTTGCAGACTTATCCCAGAGATCACAGTGCCCTCCTGTTCCACAAGAAATTTAAAGTATACAGATATTATTTTTAAATGGCTAGCTGAGTATTTTTTTCCTGATACAGAATTTATGATTTTTATTTTTTTTAGTGCAATTCACTGCCTCTACTGAAATCCATAAACAGAATGAACAAATTCTCTATCCTGTTAAAGCTATCCTCAAAATGCCAATACAAGTTCTGCAACTGTGTCTTTCTCTACGTTTTCTCCACTGCTTAGAACACTCCGTGTGTCATTATATACTGTGCTGTAGATTTGTAGGATGACCTTGAAAGTGTGACTACCCTACAATTCTCAGGAGTCTTTTAATTTGAGCTACAGATTGTACCTTGCCATCTTCTGTTGAGTGATTTTGCAATAAAAGACCTTTACCCTGTGCCCTTGTTCTGCATTTCTCTTTTTGATAGATTATTTTACTTTTCTCAATCTGAACCTCAGTTTCTGAACTGTTCATCTCAAAATACTTCATGAAGCTTGCCTTCTGCTGCATTTTTAGCAACTTGTCTTTGCTATTATCTAACTATAAAACTGTATTAATGTTACTATCATCTAGCTAAAGAAATAAAAACTGATCCTGATAATATATTCTGGACTATATAGTTCTTTCTCATTGTGTAACACATTTACCACACAGGCAGCCTCTCAGAATAACAAAACATTCAGAAATATGCCTGTTGCTTAGAGATATTCTCTCTTCTTCTTGTTTTAGATTCACTGGTCTCATTAAGCATATGCTGCAGAACCACTCTGCGGATGTGAGCCAGTCACATGTGAAAATCTGATACATTCACAACATGCAAAATATTTTGCTTGTACCCTGACTGTGTCAGCACTGGAGTGGGTTTGGCTGCCATGACCTTGTGGACCCCAGTGCTCCTGTTCTGCATGGGGCAAATACTCATTTTCCTGAACAAGGTTCCTCTCATAGAAGGGCAGGAAACACTCCCTGCAGTGAGAGGAGGGTCCTGCGATACCTGCTGAGGATTATCACACTCTATAGAAGGGATGAATAAGCTGCAGCTCACTGGAGCCTAGAAGATGGTGTCATTTTCTGGCTGTTGTGTTTGTTACTCTTTTCAGCTTGCTATTTGTCTTTATTGCAAGCAGGATGGCAGGTTAGATGGAGCTGTGATCTTACCTGGTGTGCTCTCCCCTTCCCTCTCTGCTTTCTGCTCTATTGATGCCCTTTATGCAACAATTCCTTCGTTCTAAAGGTACAAACAGCTCTCAGAACCCTCTACCTTCACCTGCCAGTGGGCTAAATATCATTTTACTTTCTCTCCCCTGCAACTCTCCATTCCTTTCTCTGCAGTTGGGGTACAGAAAGCATCAGCATTGCCTGCCAGGCTCGCATACCTCCCGCCCACTGCGAGGCTGCTGCTTCCAGCTCCCTCCAGCAAGAGAGCACACTGGTATCCAGTTCTCCTTGGTTTTGTGTCACTATTCTCATACGTACAATACGAGAAGGCCTCTTCCTCCATCCATCATTGAATGAGAATGGCCCGGACAGCTGAGTTCAGCCTCACTGTAAGGACAGGTCTGTTCTGCTGGACTCCATAAGCAAAAATAGTAGTAGGGAAAAATCATAAACGGAAATCTCACACAAGTAAGGTGCTAAGTCCTTGTTTAAAACTGCCTGATTTGTGTTTCTGAGGCCTCATGCTGTCTGCGCATGCTTCCCTGCACCTCAGAAATGAAATCAAGTACTTCTTTGTATTTCTTATGTTCCTGTATTGCTCCCAAAGGGCAACCTAAGTCTTGACAGCAAATTTTGCCTAAATATCACTAGACCAAGAATGCAGAGGTTGCTGTAGGTGGTTAAAAAGCCTGGAAATTGCAAAATACTACTTCAAGGTGTCTTATCTTGGATACAGAAAACATAATAAAATATTTAATAAAGAACTGGAAACACTTGTTGGAACTTTAATATCACTTTCCTACTATTAAAAGCAACCAAACTTCAACAGCTTATTTGTCAATACCTAGAGCTAGTGAGCTAGGTAAGTTAGATGAAGTTAGATAATCTAATCAGTGATGTCCATGAGGGAAAGCTGCCATTTACAACCCCAAGACTCCCAGGCTACCTGCAGTACCGCGGTTTGTCATGCAGCTGTTTCATCGGATCTAAATTAGAGTTACCTTCAAGCATGATCATCGCAGCTGTGTGATCTCTAAACCAGGCTCCTACTCTACGCAAACTGAGACTGTTCTGAGCTGTCCTGCACAAAGCTCCCAACCGGTGCTGAATCCCTCTCAATATGCCAATCGCACGTAAATATACCAGTTCACTTCAAAACTTTCCTTAAAACTCTTCTTTCCAACCTAGCCTGCCTACAGTAACATAACTTATAAACTCCAAGCAGCTGTTCTCAACATTTACTTCGTGTCTGCTACTTCTGCTTTAGACCTGAGGGGGTACCCAAAGGCTCATTCATCTTTCCTACCTATAACTGTGCAGTAACAGAACCCACTCTCTTTGTAAGCCTTATTTTGCTTAAATGCTTATATCTTCATTGCATCTTTACTATAAACATCCTGACAGCAGATTGCTGGAATGCTAACATCATACCAAAAGTCCCCTGATCTATGTGTACACAGATGTCAGTTATCTCTTGTCTCAGATGATCTTTTTTCTCTGTATATCTAGCACCAGCAGAGCAGTATCCTGAATTACACCTGAAACTGTACAACACACATAATTAGAACTGACTTGTCTATATGTGTCTTTATTTTGAGCATTTCAGACTATTTTTCCAAAGAGATGCTACACACATAGTATGCTCGTAGTTTCTGTGTAGACAAGACATTTCCCCTGCTCACCATGATTATAACCATCCTTGTGTGACTGAAGCTTACAAACCATACACACCATAATACCATCACACTGGAAGATTTTGCAAAACAATTCCCTATTATTGTTTCAGTTATTGTTAAACAGAAACATTTTAATAGGGTAAAAGAGAGAGGTGATGTATCAATATTTTAGTGTCTGAATTCCTCAACCAAAGTTGAACAAGGTAAGTTGAAATGATAACACCAATTACAGAGAGTTTGCTTTACCATACAGGAATCACAGTTTGGATGAGCAGCTTTTCACAACTTTGTGAAGATGCAAAAAAAATCATAAAAGAGGAATTCTTCCTCAAATTCTGCTCAAACTAAAGATGTTAATCACATTGAACTCATATATTCACTTCCCTCCCTATGATTTTCAATTAATATGTAAATTATGATTTACAAGAATAGTATGCCAACAAAAGGAAAATTACTATCAACTAATACAACTTTACTATGTACTTAATAAATGTGTGACTGTAGTTAGGTCATTCTCCAACTCTACAACATAAATTGTGAATCAAAACCTTCAATACATTTTATAAGAGCTGGCAAAAGTATTCTGAAACCTATGTTTATCTGCTTATATACTCATAGTTCTCTGATCTTAATGCAGAAACACAAAATTACCAAATTTATTACTGCAGTTCTAAGTTATCAGAATGCTAATCATTTTGACATTAGAAAAATAAGATGAGAAACATAATGGTTCTGTGATGCAATACCTGTACAATAAACCCCAATGTCTAGTTTGTACATAATTTAGATTCTTAATGAGTTATTTCAGGAAAAAAAAGTATAATGGCTAATATACTTACTACACAACAAAATCAGCTTCTGTTATTGCTTTGGCTGAGTTTGTTCAGGACATGTCACAATTAGAAGTTTTTGCTTAATTTATAAAGACAATGCATATCTCTGTTTACCTATCTTGCATAACTGGCATGTACCAGGGCTAGGCATGGGTGCCTTCCTCTCAGTCAGTGATGTGTATTTGTTCAATGGCTTTGGGAAGCTTAAACCACGTGAGGGTGACTAATTCAAAGGCGAACAACAGAGTCCTTGTGTTCTGAGCACAGCTGGCACTGCCTGTGTTATTTTAATGAAACTCTCTGGATGATCAGTTTGGGAAGAAACCTGAGAAAGTGCTTTTGTACTGGTATCAGTCCCCTATGATATGAACGTCAGAGTCAACTTAGGATCAAAACAACAGCTACCATTTTCATGTTGCAGCTGCAGACAAAAATATTACTTAGGCAGGACAAGTTCTCTTTATTTCTCCTACAGCCAGCCAAATCTCTAAAAGAGGAGAAAAGGAGACAGACATATCAATAAAAAAAGAGTTGGAATAGACAGTAATGGGGCAATGATGGTTTTCCACTTCCTAGAGAAACATGGAGTGGGATGATCACATCTTTCACTATCCAAAGACTAGGAAAAAAGGGTAGGGTAGCTAGTGCCCCAGATTTAACCTCTTTCCCAAACCAAATAAGTCACTGGGGAAAACAGGAACTGTTTCAGAGTTTTAAGTAGTCAGGATAATGACAGGAACAATGAGCTCATCCATAGCCTTTCCATTTTGAAGATAACAAACTCTGGGATGCTGTTTTATACTCCTAAATTTGCCTCTAAACTTCTCTGCAGATTCACAAGAAGTAACATGGATCACAGTTGCTCTTCTGAACAGACCAAGATCAAAGTGGAGCACTGGTCATACTGTGATCATATATATAATCTTACACAAGTTAAGTGTGAAAATGAAGCTCAATTTAAGCACGGCACACAGGAGCGTCTTCATCTTGATTCCCCTCAGTGAAACGCCTGCCTACTTCCATCTGTGAGGAATCAGAGAGAATTTCCACGTCCAGGGTGTCCTGCTGGATTCGTAAGTGGTACTTCACGATGTCTGTGTGAATAAGAGCACTTCAAGGTTTTCACTGATTTATAGATTACTTTTTAACTGTTCGTCAACTATGACATGACATGTCCCTATACCCAAAGGAAATATTTTCCGGGATATTTGCAGTATATCTTTGTTTGTTTGTTTGTTTCTTGTTTGAAAGCTGGTACAGTTAATTTGTAGCACTGCTTGCTTGGCACGATTCTTTCAGAATGGGATATTCAACTGCTAGGTGCTTTCTCGAGCAGCATAATGACTATGTTCTTTATTTCTTGAAGCCTCTATCTTCATTTTTATTCTAGCAGTTGAGAAGCACCGATCCGAGGAGTCAGCAAACAAATAGAGCATTTACAGTAGCTCTGAGGCTTTCATTATGGACACTCACACCTGCTATAACCCAACATATTTGCAAACATAAAGAGTATTTTTACTCTCTTCAGCATCTGTGAAAGTTCTGTCAGCAAATACATTTTGCTGACACTATGATAACATATAAATACACTTTGGCAATGACAAATGTGGGAAACATCCACATCCTCAGAGATGGACAAGCTGCAAATCTGCCAACTGATTTAAACTCTGACTTAAGAGAACAGCACCTCAGGGAAGCATCACCAGTCGATGAGAGACTACTAGCCTCATTTGTAGAGACAGGTATATTTAAAACCAGTTACTGCAGTTACAGGGGCATGTCATTATGGGCTGATTTTCTTCAGTCCTGCTATCTTTTCGTTTTCCAAATCTTCTTGCACTGCTTTAGGGCATGAAAGATACAAAGTGAAGCAACACATAATAAAAGCAGTTATCCTGAAGCAATCTAAACATGTATTAAATAGCACACTGCTGTCATTAAGTTAAAGTTACTTCATCTTACCTTGACCGAATAGTTAATTCGAAAATACCCCCACAGTAACATGTGCAACCCTACCTGCAAGTTACCTGTTACCCTACCTCAGAGGTTGCCTGTACCTACGGGCAAACTGCTACCTGTATAACTTGAATTGCAACCTATACTTAGAGCAGCATATGAAGTATGTGTAAGACTGGGCTTTTTGCAGGGCAGACATTCTCTTCCAAAGCCTCATGTTTGAAGATCTCTTTGACTCAACATTGTAACTTCCTTGAGAAACATCTTTCAGAGCCAAAAAGAAGAGAGTGGTTGGCCTCAATAAATATAGCCCGGCTGTTTGCTTTCCTTTGGCTTGCAGGCCTCACCTCTTCTTTCACTCAGGACGATGCCTGTTCTGCTGAAGTTCTGCAAGTGAAAAAAATTGCCACGGATGCCACTGATCTGAAAACCTGCTGCATGAGACAAGAAAAACTCCAACTTCCATATCCTGTTGAGGCTGGAATGCTGCATACACCACCTACTTCCTAATGGTTAAAGCTTTCTTTACAATTTCATTCAGCTTATGGACCACATTCGGTCTAACTTCTCTTCCTGAACAGCTAGGGTTAACTGAAAAAATCTAAATTGTATCGAATAACTCATAATACTTTTTAAGATGAACTAACCATAGCTCTTCTACACAGATTTTATACTGTTTCAGGTTACATAGTCATGTAGCTTTAGTAGATAACAAAGATTTGTATCCTGCAAATAGCACATCGGCCCTCTCCAGACATCCTTACCTAACAGCTAACTTCAGTCCCAGGCCAATCCTTTTGGCATCCTGCTATTGACATCACCTTATTCTGAAAAGAGAGCACTTGGAGCTTCTTTCTCCCTTCATATTTTTAAATAGATCACTCACCATTTGCAAAAGCTGGAGAGGCAAGTCCCCAAAATAACAACGTAAGTAGGTGACACAGGTATAAAGTGCAGCAGAAAACAAGTAAAAATACAGTATTTTCATGCAGGGATCCCCACATGTGATAGCATATAGTGCTTTTTAGAATCTTCTTTTGCAGTCTAACACATTTCTGTCACTCCCTAGAGGTCTGTAAGGTTTCAGCTCCCCAGATTTGTCACTAAAGATCGTGCTCTGGCATATGGAAAACACGAACATGTCTGGCCACCATCTCTGTGAAACCAGAAGCACAATTCTCATTTCTTGATGATTATCTCTATCGCAAACACATGTAAGGCAGAGATTTTGGGACCCAACTAAAAATCACTTCAGCAATGACATACATATGTGAATAAAAGACACAAAATACAGAAAATAACAGTAACTTGAAACTATAATTGGCAACGAAAGTGCATGTTCTACCCACTATAGACAAAAAGATCCCCAAATTGTATTTGTTTTGAATTACTAATGGGTCTGTAATTATCACTGTCCTAAAGGATTTTTCATTCAGTAAAACAAAAGGTAAAAAACACATTCTTTGAGAGTTCATGGTTATTACACGGGACAAATCTATGTACAGACTAGCAACTGCAAGTATATTTACAAATTATATTTTTAAAATATTCATAACTTTGTGTCCACTAGGAATTGCACCATCTCTGATACAATAGGAAGAACTCATATGTAGTCTGCAGTCTGTCTTGTTTAATCCAAGAAAATCCAGAGAGTCATTTAGAGTACTGAAGAGTCTTATTTTCTCCATTAAGGGAATTAAGGCTTTTAACTTCAGGTTTCTAAGTTACATGCCTTCACTAGACTGTGTGCATATCTGGCCATTATTCACTTATATTGCAAAAAAAGTTACATGGAAAAAAAAAGAAAAACAAACAAACAAAACTTTTGATGGATGAAATGATCATGACATCTCACCTGTATTTTGTGCAGGTAGAGTTTTGATGTGAAGGATCTGGTGGAGTAAGGGTAATTCTTGGCGAGACCTGTGCTGATAGCAAAAATCCCAAAGCTAGGATAATGAGTGCTACACCAGTACCTAAAAATACAGATAAAGAGCAATGTGATACTTTTCTTCAGAGAACATGAAATAACTCCCTATTGAACTGAACTATGCTTGGGAAAGCAAGACACTCCATTATTATGCACATAGCATTCTCCATAACAAGAATTTAGGGAACATATCATCCTTTTTACATCCTCATCTTGAATTAGGCTAGATGTTGAAGTTAAGTGCATCAGATTTACTGTCCAGATACTAAATCAACTGAAACTTTTTTTGGCATGTAGAATTCAAGACTGCAAGAGTGAATGGATATATTCCCTTTTGTGATGAAAATTATTCCATGAAGGTAAAATTTATCAGCAACTTTAAAATCACCACTCTTCTTTCCACTGCCAAACTTCCCTGTGAGATTGGAAAGTGTTGGATTCTTCATCAGTTTTACTTTGTGAAACAGGATAAATTTGACTTTCACAGAAATACCACAAAAAGGCCCAACTGCAGTTTCTGAACTCCCATTTCAAGTGCACACAGGACAGACATGCTAGGGAAGAGTCCCCTTCCATCTGCTCACTCCATGACCCAACAAATCCTTTGTATTTGATCTACAACTGGATAAAATGCTGGGAGAAGGAGCAGGATGGCAAAAGAGACCCAAACTACGTACGACAACAGTCATCAGAACAGAACCACAGTTTTCCTGCCTTGTCATACAAATGAAATGAGCTGTGCCGTCGACAGTACTTCACTACCCACGCTAATAAAACCTACACATCTTGCTACTCTAAGTCTACCTTATGCAAAATACGGTGTAGATCTTTTGTACGCTCACTGCTTATGCGGTATGTTTGACCTGATAGTTCCCAAAGAATATGTATAGCCTGATCTGTAGACTTCTAGAACAAAAAATACAAAATGAGGTCTCTGTTTGTGAATTAGATACTAATTATCTAATGACATTCTCCTTACTATACACAGACTCACAAATCACTGAAGAGCATCCCAGCTGGAAGGCAGAGAACATCCAGCAGCATGCAAGGGTTTACCTTGAGCGTTGAGGGTGAAGAAGAACATTTTATTCAATTCTAACTACTTATAATCTCTCTTTCTCTCTACATAAGAATAGCATAACTTATTTTCTCAAAAATGCAGGTGTGCACTCCTTTAAAAAACACAACTACATAAAAAACCTTAAAAGGTCACATGCTAAGCGTGGGAACTACACATCTGCTTCCTATGGAGCTTCCTGGGATTTTTTTTTTTTTTTTTTTTAACAGGAAAAAAATTAAAAAGAGGCTTTCTAGCAGGCTAAGCCATGAACTGTATGCAAAAATGCTCCTGAGGTATAAACAGCATCTTAAGTATCAGGATATGTAATAAAATAATTCTTGAGGACATCTATGCAACAGCCATGGCTCATGGATAGGAATGGGTACAAACTGGGGATTTTTGGACCACATATTTACCTGAACTGGCAGACTTGCTTCTGCTGCTAATATCTTAAAACCTGTATGGGAAGAAAACACCCCTCCAGCAGAAAAAGAACAGCGAAGTTCATCTTATTCTCTGCTTGTTTTGTATTGCTATGCTAACTAGTTATGTTAATGAATGCAGGATTTTGTACTAGATTCATTGTACTTTCAAAATGCCATAAGCCAGACAGCAAATATCTTTAGATACAGACTATAATCTTATTTATATTCATTATAAATATGCTTTGTCTGTCTTTCAAGTTAATCAAATACACTAACAGTCACTTACAGTATGTCTGCAAATTTCTTACCTCTTTGGAAAAGGCCTAAATATGCAGATTTGGTATAAGAAGTTTACTACATATTTTCACTCTGTGGGAAGTTTTCCTATGATTAATAAGCTTATACCTCTACAGTATGCCATTACATGAACTGAAACAGAAACGTAGCATTCTGAAGACATTTTAGATTTTCTCTGTCATAAAAAAGACAAATATTTGAATATACGTCCTATATCCAAATACCACTATGCTTTCAAATTGCCAGTTTCTGAAGGGAAAAAAGGAAGACTCCAACGAAATGGATACTGCATTTATCAAAACACATGCAAGTTTCCCAAAGAAGAACTTTGAAGAAAGAACTGAAGAGCAAAAGAAAGATAGAGAATTGATGCCAACATAGAAAATGAACTGGAAACTAAGAAGAGTCAGTAGTTAACTGTGGCAAAGACAATTAAAAAAGTAGAATTTTTTCTTTCATTTTTTGGCAGTAGTTTACTATTATTTTCATAATACTTCTGGGTCTCTCAGAAAGGCTACATTTTCCAAAAGAGTTCCTTGCAAATCATAAAAATACTAAGTCAAATGCAAAGTAGCCCTTTCCGAAATGTTTTCAGAGAGCTGAAAAAACTGTACAAGTTTTTTTACAAGATTAACCTAGAACATGCAGACCTAATCAAAATACTTATGTTGCTATCTCTCCACTAATGATTCTCATAGTTTATCATCTAAAAAACACTACATCAATTAACCTTTACAAATAAACCCTTGGAGCAGCAGCCTAAGGTAGTACTTTTCTCCTCATTTTCTCTAATGGGAGGCTGGTGCGTACACAGTTTCTCCAAGGACCAGACAGGCAGCTATTCTAATAACTTAGTATGAAAGGCAATTTTCCTTAGGAAAGTAAACCAAAGAAGAACACAAAATAAAATAAGTATACCCCATGAGAAAACACACAGTGTGAAAACAAATCCATCAGCAGATTTAATAATTATTGTTTTATTCTGCAGCCCTCTTGCTAAGTAAAACACCTCATAGCTACCATTACCTAAATCTAAATGTCAAGCATTATATAAAGAAGTCTGAATAGGAGTGAGAGATGACACAATTTCAGCATTGCCACTATTTCTACTATATTTTCCTTAAGAAGAGACCATAGGATACAGAACACAGTAAGTAACACAGCATGAATCAAGTGATGATGCAAACTGACAGCAGGCAACCAACTACCGAGAAAGGACTAAGAATATTTTTACCAGGCAATTATTTTTTGTCCAAATATCACAAATACATTACCCTAACCATTTCATTCTCCTTTGTTCATTTTCTGCCGCATTTCTATATTCGCCTCTGCTTGATGACTAATATGCTTTATAAGGGACATTTATATCCACATTTCCCGTTTACAACTGTGAATGTATTAAGCAAAAGAAAAAATCAGAGCTCCAAAGAATTTTCTGTATGAAAAATTCACATGGGAATCAAACCTATATGACTGGCTCCATATGGGCAATAAACTCCTGAGGAACTGCCCAGAGGTTATCAGGAGCTTAGCATATAATAATATAATACTATTACAATTTTAAAATATAATAATGCAATAGTGTAACAATTTGACATACTCTTTTATACTTTTAGGGTATAAAGGAGATACATCACCCCAAAAAACAAATATCAGCGCAGTGCAAGAAGAACTTCACCTTATGCTAAGGCAAAGAAATATGCCAGTGCAAAGGAGGAAACAACAAAACTAAACCCAAGTGGCACTGATGAGCCAGGGACTGGTACAATCTTCCACCCTCTGAAAGACTTGGAGCTGGTTGGAGATATAAAGAACGTACTGGGGACACGTATTTTAGCTAATCTGGATGTAGATGGCAATAAAAGTATCAGTTGGAGATTTGTGTTTAAGTTTTATGAGCAAAGGGAAGTTCTCCACCCGTTGCTTCTGCCACGACACTTCTGAACTTGGATCGTGAAAAAACATGAGGGTTCTGGATTTCAAGACAAAACACAAAAAAGGGCAGATACAGTTTTATTATAACTTGGACATACCAGTCTGACTCCAAATTGCATGCTTTAATACAAAGACTGGGCAGGAGGGCAGCAAACCAGATGTGGCATGATGCACACATGTTGTTGGTGCTCTGCCCACATAAATGCATTATGGATGTAAATTAACCTCTATCATTTCGGAACTGCATCCAAATTGCCAGCGCCAGCTCTTGGCAGGTGGGTCCCCTCTGCAGCGTTACATTAGCCTGCAGCCTGGAGCCCTCACAGAGTTGACAGAAGAACCCATGGAGGCACTCAACCTTCCCAACCTGTTCCCGCTATGAACACCATTTTGAGAGAAGGAAGAACAACTTTTCCCTCTTTTCCACATGTAATTCTTGAAAATGTCTGAACTTCTTAGACATTCGGACAGGGGTGCCTGTCAGAGACTGTTCAGCCAAAATAAGCACCTGAGGGTCTTACCAGGGGGCTAGGCAGGTGACCAGCAGGACACGCTGAGCACAGGCAAGACCCTAGCTGTCTTTCCCAGCGTCGGGGGCTGGCTATGGGATTGAGTGATGGGGCTGGAATATTCGGACAGATCCACAATACAGCATTTTATTATCTCCTGAGACTGACTGATGCCCCATTACTACAATTCAAGTATTAATTCCATTTGATGTAACTATGTGCGGAAGGGTATTGCTTGAAAAAGGATCACAGCGGCTCTGTCTTACGCTTTCTCCAGTAGCTCATGATAAGATGTTATGAATTCATATTAATAAGCCAGGAATTACATATACATATACATATGTGCACAAGATTTAACAACCAACTCTAAAGTTCCAAGAATTTCATTCCTTCTGCTGAAAAAAGCTATAAAAATCTAAATATATTGTCAAGTCTCCTTTTTGAAGGAGAAACAGCATCCGGAAAAAAAAAATGCAAAACATTTTCTTAAAATTAGCTCTTAGTTGTGTACTATATTCCTATACTTTAAAAATTAAATAATTTGGGGGAGAAGGCAGGTCAACGTTACTGCTTGTAAAATTACTTTGATAAAATCAGTGCTTTATTTTCATTTAACTTACAGCTGTGAGGAACACACAGTTTGGTCCTATTAAACACTCACCTGCTAAGCTGCCAAGCGTCAGCTTCCGGCGACCCATCCGCTCCACCAGCCAGACTCCCACAAGAGTGAAAATGAAGTTAATAAACGCTGTGAGTGCGGCCAGCCAGATCGCGAGCCTGTCATCTTGAACTCCTGACATCTGCAAAATGGTAGCACTGTAGTACCTGAAAAACAAAAACAAAACCACAGGTTTGAATTTTGCTCATGTTAAAGTTTATGCTCTGAAATCACAATGGTTCTTAACAAAGATCCTGTTTGACCTGCTGCATAATGAGGCCATGGACTGATATCCAATTACTCTGGGAAATCAGGCATAACCAAAGAAAACTTGTGCTTGCCTGAAATTTTGACTGGAGGACATCAAGAGATAAATTGCCATTCCCTTGGCTGTTTGCTTTTTCAATGGTCAATCACGATCTGCTTGAAATAGGGTTCACATTTTTAATTTAAATTAATCTGCTTTTGAAGCTAGCCATTGCTTAGTGTTCTACCTTTTTCTGCCAAAACAAGCAGGATTTTAGCATTCAGTACACTCTCTAAGGAAAAATATTTCAAAAAATCAAACATGTTTTCACTCCAGCTAAAGGTCATATACAACTAATCCATGGCATACAACACATTGCAATTGACACTCATACCTTCGGGTTTTAGGTTTTTCTGGTTTTATTTTACTGTCGCTGAAGGGTCTGAAATAGCTGTTCCTGCATTAGCTTCTCCAGCTAGTACAGGAGTGCTTGGAAATGTCAGCAGCACATTGCAGGAATATGAATCTGCACCCACCACGTTTGAGAGAAGTTTCCTTTTAAAACAAATCTATCATTCCACACCAACAGTAACTAGTAAATAACTCAAATGAGAAAAAAAAAGAAAAAAAAAAAAAGGAAGAAAGAAAAAAAAAAAAGGACTCCCCTCCCCCCGCCACCATGCATATGGTCTCAGGGAGAGCTAAACAAACACTGGAGGAAATACACGAGTATTTTTGTTCATTTGTTTGATAATCTGTGATGGCTGAAACACTAAATATCCAATCCCCCAAACACACAGTGGCCCACGGGCTTTCACACAGTAATAACAGAAGTGTCAAAGTTCACTTTTTATTTCTTTTAAATTCTGGTTAACATGCAGCTGCTCTAGGCATCACCATACTGTCTTAATGTCCAGATGTGTTACTCTCAGTGACCACAGTGAACCACATCAATTTTTATTTCAAAGCAATAATCCATGGAGGACAATGAGCTAAAGTAATTATTATTAAAGTACCAGCCATAACTAAGTGTCCCTCCAGCTGGACATGGCTTCTTTTCCCCCTTCTCCCAGCGAGGGGTTCAGATCTTCTGAGAGCCCCTCTGAGCTCCAGGCTGTCACTAGCAGCTCGCAGGGTGCAGCACTGGGCATCTCCAGACCCAAATCTCAAAATTCAAATCTAATGCAATGTTGGAAATCACCAGTTAGCAGTAAAGTACAGAGTCCTGATTCCAAACAGTTTGAAGAAGAAAGAAATCACTTAAAACCATGCAAATGTCTAAGATACACAAAATCCAGTGTTTTCTGTACTCAACATCCCCTGCAGTTGCTCGCTGAGCTCCCTGGGTAGACATGCTGAGCTCAAAACTCACTGTTTACCCGTGATAAACAGCGGATTTCAGGTCTACGGAAAACAAACTGGGGAAACAGGGATTCTGCAAATCCAAACAACAAGCCATCAAAGCTCAAGTGCTGCACAATAACTTAAAGGTTTGTCATTGTGTAGCAATTCAAAAACTAGAAAAGAAGAAAAAAATAAGGCAATTGCATGTCATAACTACCAAACATAATTGCTTAAGTCATCATATTTCAGTATTTCCATTTATAAAGCCAACCTGTGCAGCCCTGTTAAGTGTAGCAAGATGATAGGTCTTTGTAATTCCTTCCTGACAAAAAGAAAAGCCATGTGGCAGGAAAAAGTCAAGTTATGATATTATCCAACTGCTCTGGATGCTGCAGCTACCAGAAGGAATGCAGCGTGTGTGTCACAGTTGTGAAGTCTCCATTCTAAAATGTAAAGAAAATGAAACAAAGCACACGTGTATCTGCACTTTTTAAGCAAGTGCTTTAAGTACAGAAACAAATACACTAAATAACTGAACCAGATAAATATTAAAATGTTAGTGTTGATTATTTTTGAGATGACTGTAATGAAGCTCTTCTATCAAGAGTTGCTGCACACAAAAACACTTAAACATTCCCACAATGAAGAATTCTCAGATCAGTCTTTTTACTGTATGCATATACAGTAAATGCATATGCATTTTAATTTTTGAACAAATGACCCCTCTAACAAAGTTTCCCTCTCTTCTCATTTACAGAATCAATATTTTTTAAAGTTACGCTTTGCAATGCTGAAGGATAGCAGACTCCTTCCCTTCTAGAAAGTGTCCAGACAATTTCAAATGCATTAGACTTTCCAAGTTAGTTCATTCAACAGCAGACAAGTCTGCCATTCCAGTCTTTTTAGTTTTCCATCAAAAAATGACTGTCAATCAGATGCCAAGTTGTCCTCATCCCAGTTCTGCCTGCCCTTATCCTTCAGGACGGGCTGCTCTAGTCCATCTGCTATGTCAAGACTACTCTGACAAATGGTATCTACTGACATCCCTGTCTAACAATATCAGCTTTTTCTGGTAGAATTTTTAATTCTAGTAAAACGAATGAATTTAAGCAATTCAAGAACTTTTTTTTCCAGCATTTTAAAAGCATTTATTTTCCATTTCTGTTTTTAAGAGAATAAAATCAGAATATTCTGGCACTGAAGTACAAGGGCTTGTTGCAATTTTCTGGCATAGTACTTTGGAAATCACTGTCCAACCACTCAAACCACTCAGTCCAACAGTCTCTTGAGATAATGAATCTATTATTTTTTCGTTATGAACTAAGGCAAAATGAAATGATAAGCAGTGCAGTCATAAAGAAAGGAAGGATTAAATGCTGAAGAAACCCGATGATCAGATGAATGGCAACAGGCATGAACTGAAATCCATATTCAGAGGGCAGTTTCCTCTGAACATGAGGAAAAAAAACTTTCCTGTGAGGTGACTGAGCACTGGCCCAGGTTGCCCAGAGAGCTTGTCGAGTCTCCTTCCATGGATATACCAAAAGTCACCAGACACAGTCCTGACCAACGTGTTGTGGACGACTGCTTGAAGGGGACTAGAAGATCTCCCAGCGCCCCTTTCAACCTCAAATGTTCTGTCAAATAAGTATATTAACATCAACAGCAGCACTGATATTATAAAATACCTGAGGAAAGATCAACTTTTCAATGGGAATTGCCTTTGCCAGCCAGATCCTTTTCTGATGCTGAAGCTCTATTAGTTATAGGTAATGAAAATGGAAAATCACAGGAAGGATAAAATCTAACCTCATATTTGGCATTAGACATATAATAAAGATGATGACAAAAGCTGTAAGAAACATTCCATCACTATGATTCAGCATCAGTGCCAGGACTGCAGCATTAGTCAGTTTACAGCCCTTAGATTCCTTAAAAAATTAATTTCCCCTTGGTCTTCGCTGTGCAGCAGATCAATGCTTCATTTTTGTTTACACAGACAAACTAAGAAAAATATTATCTCCTTGTTTCTTTATCAAAATGTGATATACAGTTACCCTACGTTATGAAACATTCCTCTCAATCATTAAAATATTTGTGTTATGAAAGCAAGGAATACTTTTTAAGTCATACAACTTTAAAAGAACAAAGTAACTAGTCTGGAAGGGACTTTATTGGTCATCCAACTCCCTGAACTCACAGCTAACCGTCACATAATAACCTCATGTAATAAAATAAAATAGTTTCAACTTAAAATGAATTAATGTTTCCTGTCCACAATAATCCAAATAGAGGTGGCTCAAGATTCTCCAAATCTGTGGTGATGAGAATTTTCTTTTAATCTACAACAAAAATTTATTCATGGCAAGGTCACACGTGCATTCATTCATGTATCAAGATCATCGTAAAACTTTGTCAGTCTTCTACTTCTCTGGGGTTTTCTGTCTTTGATTTAATTTAAAGAGTAATTATAATTTCTCAAACAGCTTTCTGATGGGTTAAATGAGCTTCGTTCATAATATACACAGTCTGGAAAAATATTTAATTCATTAAACCTCAAACAGCAATTATTAAGCTGGAAAGGGGACACTGAACAACTCTGATATCCCTCTGAAAGTCCATCCCCGTGGAAGGTGGAGTGGATGTCCCCAGCCACACTAGTTCTGCCTGGTCTTGGAGGGCTCCCTCACAGTCTTAGCTCTCCTCTGATGCAACTTTATCGTAGCTTCTTACTCACCTTTTCAATTTACCCCCATTTCAAAAATTATGCAGGTACCCTTATAATGCAAGCACATCATTATGTGCTTGAACGCACATAATGCATTTAAGCATTATGTGATGCTAGAAATCACATAATCTGTTTTCCTCTTTAGCATATTCACCACCTCCTTTCAATTCTGAAAATGTATCTCACATCCTGCAATTGTGCCATACTGCAGCCTGACAGCTCCCAAACTCACACAAGGAAGTTGAGCTCTGCACAAGATTCCTGCAGTGCAGGTGCAGGGTTCTCCACTGCTCTCCAAAATGCTAAGGGCTACTCTGCCTCATAAATATTTGTAATTCTGGTTTGATCTTATGTATTTTCATCTTTAAAGGCAAAATAATTTAAGGATTACACATGCAATTTTACTGAATTCTGCTCATTTCAAGTACAACCATCTACAAGATTCCAATTTAGGACGAACAGGCAAATATACGTTCCCAAACTCCTGTAACTCTTTATTCTCAGCAGGTTCTCTGATTCATTGAATGCTATCTAGCAGTTAAGACACATGAGAAGGTTTTAAGGATTACAGCTTAATCAGGTTAAGAAAACATTGCATTTTTAAAGTGTCCTAACGGAGTAAATTATATAGCTATTAAACAAAGTAAATGTACCAAAGTTTGACATGGATTAAAATACATTTAAAGGCTTTAGATCACTAGACACACACAAAAAATCTATTTTCCTAATTTAATGGAATTTTTGCCACACAGCTATCAGTCATTTTAAAATACTGTTGCAGTACCAGCTGCAAGAGTGGAGAAGAATTTCGTCAAGCTGATTCATCCTGAGCCAGGGGCACCTTTGCATGCAGCCAAATTTCTTCCTAGCCTCAGTCACCTCACCAGTCTCACATAAAACTAAGAAAATCAAAGAAGAAATCAAAATCTTGACCCTTCTAGAACGCAACAAGCAGGCTGGGCTCTATAACGCCTATTGGATTATGCTCAGCATTTCACCTTCACCATTTTCACTTTGTTCAGTCTTCAGTATTGCAGTTTTCATTTACCTCTTACTAACTCTTAAACAGAACATTTACAAAAGAGGACCACCACCATCATCCCTATTTTATAAACAAAGACTAAGGGGCATTTGGAAAAAGGAAGAAGACAGAAGACTTGACGCAGTCATCTACCAGTATCACTAATTCTAACCTTAACAGACTAATGACACTAAGAGTCTCACTGTTCCTTGCCATTACTAAGCATAAAAGGCGGAAAGAAAGTCCTCTAGGTGTTTCCCAGAATATATCTTGCTCAGTTATTCATTTATTTTGGCAACTTCAAGCTAGGTTAAAATACATTTAATATTCCATGGTATTGTAATGCTGGCAAGCCCTGAGGCTTACCATGGTGCCTGGGATCCAAAAAGCAAAATACGATGACAGACTCTAAAATCAAAATCAATAGACAAGATAAAATAAAATAAAATAAAATAAAATAAAATAAAATAAAATAAAATAAAATAAGCTAGTACCTTTGTTTAAGCCAAGTCCAGCTGTGACAAAGTCTAGTTATGAGAGTGAAAAGTTAGCATACGGGGGGGAATAAAACAGGCATTTTTTGTTGTTGACCAAGAAGGAGTAAACTCCCATGGTGTACAGTCAGATCTTTGGGAAAAACTGTACTATTTAAGTATTAAAATTTAACCAATGTTTCACCCATGATTTCACATAAGAACAAAATCATGCCAGATGTTCCCTTTTCCAGCCAGGCAAAAGGAAAATCATATACTAATAAATGCACTATAAAGTGTTTAAAAATAATGTGACTTCACATCACAGGATCTGATCTTTCAGTTATTTTTATACATATATATGAAATAGCATTGTGCTATTCTGTTTGTATACTGCTTCTTTTCAGAGAATCCTCTTTGAACTATTGCACGTGTAGCACTTTCAGTGAATCCGTGAGATTCCCTCCATGTGCTGCATGGAGCTTTATACAGGACAGCTCTGAATAGCCCCAACTGGTGGAGCTTCCCCAGGAAACCATTTCACTGTTTATTAGACAACACTGAGTAACTGCCTGAAGTTCCACCGTGTCACCCATCGCTGGAACATCTGACTTTTCTTTACATTTTCTTACAGTTATAAATGTATATCAAATGCACAGCATAATAATTACTCTAGGCAAATGAAAAATATACAAATATGTCAATTAAAATTGGCGTTTGTTACAGTCCAGGAGAATGTAGCTAGTCTGGGGCAAGAACAAGGTGATGAGCTAGAAGTAAGAGCACAGAAATTACTTACTCTGAAAGTTCCCTTACAGAAAGTGTATTTTAAAACTTATTATTCTGAATCCCAAAGTATCCTCCACATACAGAACTTTTGTTTCCATACTGAAATCATTCAGCTGCTCAAAATTACTTTTCTACGGCATAACAAAATTACTTAACATTCTAGTGACACTACAGATACTAGTTTGTATATGAATTAATATTCTATCGCTTTCAATTTTAATGAAGAGGTGCTGCATTGAGAATGTTTGTCTTGCACAGCCTCACATTTTTAGAACTCAATCCATAATAATGACTGCAATGAATTCTTAATCAAAATCCACAAAATTGCTCTACAATTAATAGGCTTTTGTAACATCTTCTGATCACCGGGAGAAGCTCAGGGAGAGGTGGTAAAAAGGCTTTGCAGGTATCAACAGGACTTTGCTGTTGTTGTTATTAAAGTCCTGGCTGGCTAACACAGATTTCTCCCCTTTTTATTTCTCCCTTTTTTGTCATCTGAAGTCTTGTCCATCTCTGGAACTCAGTCATCTATTGCTGTATCAAGAAGCCCCTTCCTCGGCCAGCCCAGCTCCACAACGGTGTCTCATTTCCACAAGGGAGCCTGCAACTGCTCTGTGGCTCCTTTCCTACTTGCCCCTGTAGCCACTGTTGTGGAAGACCAGAGCCAAGAGACAAAATGTTTTTGAGTAGGTAGCAACTCTGCTGTTCAAAACCAACAGAGAGTCTCCTGCCTACTCAAGGGCTTTGGATCTCTTTGGATAACAGTGCCAATACTCAAATACAGGTTCCCAGTTTCCCCACGACAGCAAGCACATATAAATATATATATCTAATGGCCCCAATTCTAGAGTATTCAGGGAAAAGTCCTTGATGGGCAAAGAGGAATAGCAGCATATGCATGTGAATGTGAGTACCCTATAGTTAATGCACTGCTATGCACATCGCCCTTACCAGTAACAATTCTGAGCATATGTCTCATGTAGAGAAAGAGAAAAAAAAAGCAAATTCTGGGAAATAACTGGCACAAAACCCTTCTCGGAGCTCAAATGCACACATGTACCCACATAATCTACAGTCATTCCAGGACTGTTTAAAAAACAAAGCAAAAAAATAATTCTAGAATGGCACTATCTGATCTCATTACCCATGGTGGCAGATGAGATCATTTTTTGGAATACTTGTTCTGGCAAAAATATTAACAACCTTAAGTGACCATTCTAAATCTGCAGGAATTTTTATTTTTGAAGGTTACACATTCGTATTTCAAGAAATTACAACTCTTCATCATCTTTCACTCATTCATGGTACTTTCATTGAAATTAAATCCACTCTCAGGTATTAATGATCATAAAATCAAGTATTACATTTGCAATATATTTCAGACATGCTGCACATAGACTAAAATTCAACAGGCATGTATTTTCTCAATCTTCAGAAAACAAAATTCATTGTATAGCGAACTTAAATGTGTGCAGTGTGAATATTAATTTGGCAGCATCTACATCTGTTACACAGTCTTTTCTGTTGTCTTTTGTCCCATCTGTTTCAGCAGAGGAAGCAAAAATAATGGGAGATAAAATATATTAATATAAATACACACACATACATACATATTTATATATACATAGGGAGCTGCAGAAAACAGCTACTGACTTCTGGACACTGACCTGTCAAGACGTGCAGACAGAATGACACCACCAATGGATACAAACATTCTCTTTTTGTGTTAGAGGTGAGTAAAATCATAGAAATAACATAGCATTTTAATTTCTGATGTCTGAATGCTTATGGACTTGAAAATGATGTTTTGCTACTGCTTTTAAAATTTCCTTTTTATTTTTATCAGTAAAAAAATGCTCAAACAAACTAGTTCTTTACCACTTAACTCACTACAGAATAATCTGTAAACATCCCAAAGATATGTCTCTGTTTTTTCTGGCAATAAACACACCAAGCATCGTTCTCAAGTGCTCACTCCCGACTGAGATCCTCAGTTTAGACATCTTCCCACCTCAATTGCTCTGTCCAGTGCCTTCTGGCCTGAGCCTGTATGCAGTGCCACGCAGGAGCCTGACTTTACCAGAGGAATGGTCACCTTTTATTTTCAAATTGCTGAGCACTTTCTCTCCTGGTGTTTCTGCCTGATTTTTTTCTCCTTTGTCCAATAATTCCAATTATTATGTAGTAAGCAGGAGAGAAGAAAATCCCCATCAAAAACCTTCTGCAGCAGTCACCATTTATAAATAATAAGTTTAGTTATCACTGCACTTTAGTTTTCTGTGAGAAAGCTAAAGTAGCCAGGAAACAGTCTTTTAGCAGAGCACATTTTAGTGCTCTAATAACATTTCTAACACGTCCTGTGTACAACTGCACAAGATGTACATGTACACGTGCACTGTGTACAGCTGCGTACAGCTTTCCCTGTTACTTGTAAGCACCTGAGAGAGGACAGAGGTCTTTGTGCTTAGTGGCTTCAGACTAGTATTGCTCCTATCAGCTTCCCATCAGGTTTCCCATCGCTGTTGCTAGGTAAAGATCACTTTCAAGTTTATCATTTCTTTGCTGCAACAAATTATGCCAGCAAGTTTTTAATTCCTGGTAGGTTATGCTATTTAGACCAATTATTCTACATGTGAGGACAGCACAGCTACATATAATTTGTGTTCTCTGTCCCTGAGAGTTAGCCCATCACTTTAACTCATGGCAAAGAGAAAAAACAAAACTGAATGTTAATCCCACTCTGTAACCTTCAAGTAGTCACTTCATTCCACTGTACTTGTTCCTCCTCTGCAAAAAGGTTTTCAGGCAGCTTCTCCACACTCCTCATGAGAGGATTCATGTAAGGGTAATACTTGAAAAAAAAAATGGAATTTGGAAACAGCAGCAGGACCAGTCAGGCTCCTAACGCTCAGCAGATGAATTCCATGGAGGTCTGTGCTACGGCTCAGGAGCATCTGAGAGACACCAGGGAGCTGGAAACAACTGAGGAGGGAGGCTGTTTTTCAGGACGATAGAAGTAAAACTTGGATCTTTCTTTTTAAGCTGTTAGGAAACTGGAACTATCTTTTACTGCCTTCCAGGCGCTTCGATAACACTGCCTCTGCAGAGAGTACAGTCAAGATCTCTCACTCCACATGAGGGGCCTGTTAGTGGGCGCTCTGTTTGGAACAGCCTGCAGCGACTTGCAATGAAACACGAGCACTGATGTGCTCCACTGATAAGTGCTTGAAAAATGCTTCCAACAGAGATCAGCAGTAAGCCCAGCATTTGGCAAAACCAATTACAAAAGCAAACTGAAGAAAAAATGAGGTATTCTTTCTTCCTTAAAGAAATGAGGAAGAATAACTGCATTTTTGTAATTGTGTTTTAATTCCAAAATTTAATGAAAAATTGATCTAATCATAGCCTGAATACTGAGTTTTAATTGCCTCCATCCCTGTGCTATCTCACTGGAAATCAATTACACGTACCCAAAAGTAATGGAGCAGGTTATACAATTCTCAGGCAATTACAGAATGAAGGGTTTCCGTGGGTGTTAAACAGAATATGTTGCTGTTAGGAAGATTTACTACACATAAATTAGAATAAAGACAGAGTGCTGGGATTTCCCATGGTGTTTCTGCTCTACCATATCACATATACGCTTAAGCAATAATAGTATTTCACAATGATGAAAAAGCAACACTTAAAATGCAACAAGCCACCTGCATATTACAGTAGGAATTTTCCTCTGAGCTCTAAGATTATTCTATAATGTAAACCCCTGTCCTTTCATTTCCTTACATTCTCACTGCAAAGGGCATCCTGCTGATCCTGGTGACAGTGCTACCTGACTGGTAAGATTATTACAGTGTTAGTGCACAGTCAGTATAAACACATAAGCAGCATCTCTGTTGAGAATAAGCACGGCAGATTCTCACCTGCAACATAATTACAAATTGCACTGACAACAACCAAGACCTCAAACAAACAAAAAAATCCAGCTACAGAATGACTAGAGGAGAAAACTATGTAAGTTTTGAGAAGTTATGTAAGATGCCTACATGTTCTTTGAATAAACACATATTTTGATCTGTGTTTACTGGGCATACCTTTTAAATCACATTAACACAAAGATGAAAATCAAGAGTGTACTAATCAGGTTTCAATGTATATTAAATGATTGAGCATGTCTTTCCTCCATCACTTCAGGACGCACTTCCTTACAAGTTAAATGACGATGATTTAACTGTAGTAACACGCTGTGTTGCTTTGCTCCAAATTTCTTGTAATTTTGATGTATACTGCTCTGCATTTGTGCTCCCTTAATAATTACTAAATAAAATGACAAATTCACTAGTCAGTGGCAGCCTTGGCTACGCTGACCATGGAAAGGTAGAGTTTGACATTCTCATGGAAAGTGGAGAAGGCAAGAAGCAACATCCTGGCCCTTGACTTCAGCATGGAAAACTTGGACTTGCCCAGAAAGCTGGCCTGAAGGACAGAGGAGCCCAAGGAAGATGCCTGGTCTTCAAGAACAATCCACTGCAGTGTGCAAGAAAACAAGATTCCTTCTAGAATAAATTCATTTTTCAGAGTTTTATTGGTCTTGGAAAACTATTTTTTTTCCAATAAAAATATTCAGCTTGATTTGGCTTAGTTAAATCAGTGCATTGTATCTGATTTATCCCACTTTCCCATTATATCATTATTGAAAGTTTTTTCAGTACTTTCAATTGATTCTCCTTTGGTTGCCTGTACACCTCACTCTGCATTCAACTCTTATTTTGTCTTAAATTTTGCCATCTCAAAACAACTGTTGTCTTTTTGCTCTAAATTTCTGCACTCAGTGACACATTGTCCCACATGACAAACATGCTTTCAAAAAATAAGGCTACAAGTAAGTTTAATTAGGTTCAAGGCTAGCTATGACAAAACTCCCCATTTTCCCACCATTTAGCAAAACAATTCTATAACTGCCAGTACTCATATGCCAACAATAAAGCTTAGTGTGAAATATACAATGTTCTCTCTTTATTAAACGTACTACATATTATCCATTACTGAGCTGGAAAAGAGAAAAAGCACCCTTTCAAGACTCCTAGTATATGTCATGGTTATAGTAACATTTTTTTGGAACAACAGGAAGTATGTAGAATTTAACAGAACATATGCATAAAAAATGCCCAAAATGTCAAACTGTCTCAGAGAAGCAAAAAAGAAGGGTTTAAAGGTGTGAGGAATGAAGAGTTTATCAGTAACTGACTACACCATCATTGTGTTCATAGGATGGATGAACTGTATTTTATACAGAAATTGTTTATGCACATCCCAACACTCAGCCATAGTGAGTCAGGAAAAACAAATAGCAGTTTATACAAGATTTACTTAAAACAAACTTTAGGGCGTTATCCTTATGAAATATTCAAATAGTATAAAATTCCTGAGTTTTATTATGTGGTCAAAGGTATTTCTCTTAGAAGAAGTACAAGAGAAATTAATCTACCACTTTGAATACACTGGAAGAAAAAAAAAACAGCAAAAAGTGTCAGAAAAAAAATGCATAGGCTAATTTTGATTTTCCAATCTTTTCTGTTACATCAATGTGTTTTTAATCCTAAGTATTTGGGCAATGTTTGTATTTCTGCAATGTCTAAGTAAACTCATTTTAGTTTATATCCACAGATTTCATCTGGTAGGTGTTATTGAATGATTATACAGCGAATATTTATCATTTCATACTAGAACGGGGTACAATGAAATTGGAATCAAAGTTTTCTTCTGATAAAATATCAGAAATGTGTAAAAACTCAAGTGAGAATAAGGGTGAAATTTTGTTATCAGAAGCTCTGTGGAGCTCTCTAGGGAAAATCTGTCTTCCTGACGACTTCAATTTAAGTCATTCCATACCTGAGATTTGCTTGAAAATGTCACATTGAACAGAAATTTACATTTGAGAATTCCCATAAGAGGTATCTAGAGAACTTAGGGGCATACAAAAATGTGAACGGAAGTATTTTAATGATAAGACTGAAGTAGCAGTTACAGGGCAAAAGGAATCAGTTTTCAGACAAAATCAATTCTCCTCCTCAAAGACCACTGCAACCTTGAACAAAAGCCACACCCAGACCTGACCTGGCAGGTGGTGGAAGATGCCTGTTTGCACAATATGCAAGACAGATGATTTACTGCTTCACAAAACATCCTGCTTCAGACAGCTGGGGCCTGCAAATACACATCCTTAATCCATGACAGGCTTTATGGGCCTGCTAAGAAAAACTCTAGAAGTAGCACTGGAATAGAAACTCTTTTCTTCTAAAATTGGCCATAATAAATTAATCTGATAGAGACATAATAAAACTGACAAAAGATGCTATGTCTATGAAAGTTTCCCTGACACAGAGGAAATCATCTTGCGTGAGGACACTCATTCCCAAGTTGCTAGTCTTAACAGGGAGAAAAATCAAGCAGCAGCTGAAGGAAGAAAAGGCAGTAAGAGTTCCCTGAACATGCACACCTATCAAACTTCCACAGGGCAAGCTATAATTAAAAAGACTTCACAAACAATGCTGTTCGTGGCTTCCTTTTTGAGGGAAAAAAACAGAACAGACCTAGTCTACACATACTGGGATAAGTGTTTGTGCTCACTGCCATGGGCACGTACACAAATCGGGTCACTTCCTCGATACAGCCCACGATGTTTGCAGCACAAGGCTCTATCTTATGCCACTGTGTACTGGATTTATCAGACATGAACACTACAGGTTTACTGCATGGCTGAGGATACACTACTTTAACTTCTCACTAGTCCCTTCTGGGTTTTTTATTTTATTTTTTAAAGGTCATGCTGAGCTATACTGTCAGCAGCTGGCTTTGTGAATGACTGGTGGGATGATGCCGGGTTTGTTCTGCTCTTTCCCACTCAGAGCCAGAAGACTCTGCAGGGAGGAAGGCAGCTCCTCTGCATTCCCGGCCTCCATTTCCTCACAGCCCAACGTCTGTGACTTTGCAGTGCTCGACAAGATATTAAAAATTGAAATCAACTGGGAGATAACTTATTAGTCTCACATAGGGCTAACTAAAGTGACTAACTGTCCAGGAAAAAAAAAAAAAAAAGTTAAAAAGGCAACACATATTTTCTAACATGTATGTACAGCCTGCAGAGCTGGGTGACCATGAGGCCCCATCAGGCCTATGGCTCCCATGTGCTCAACAGCTCGTCTGGAGACCGACGCGTCAACGAGCAGACGATTAGAGCCCTGGCAAGTTCATGGCACTGCCCTCTGCAATTACAAGTATAATCAGCGCTGTCTGGCAAATAACTCAAGATTCTCAAGGAGTCACAACACAAAAATGCATAGCATTTCTCATAAGACGGCATGCTAGAAACACTGTAACAGAAGAAGTCATTATCAAAAGTGAATTCCCAAATCTAATACCTGACAGTTGTGTCTGTTCTTCATTTATCATTGTGACACAAGCTACAGATATTTTAGGGTTTATGAAAACTAGGCAAATTCTGATGACTAACATATGCTCAGTCACCAAATTGAGGCAGCAATTGTCAACGTACCTGTGTTGGTAAAAGCTGGGTGAAATTTAACCTTTCTCTCACAAAGAACTTCAAATCTCAAGTTTTCTTATAGCAAGAGGTATCATATATCATGAGTAAAGCTCCTTTCCCTCCTTGCAATAAGATGGAAGGCTTATCTATCTTTAAAAAATAAAGTACAAAGACTGCTTTTATTAGAGAAATAACATACTTATGGCCAATAGAGAAGGTGCTGCCTGTGACTGCTTGGTAGTGCAGAACTGTGGCTTCCTACAGCTCTCCCGTCTCCCAGAGGTGAAGCAGGACAAACAAAGCATCAGTTTTCCACCAATGGTCCTTAGATTCATTGCTGGGGAAAAATATCATCAAGAAAGAACTGCCAGCAAAGTTATACCGACAGAAGCAAAATGTAGCAAGGCCTCCTTCCTAAAGGCTGACTGCACAACTGAAACCTCTCTGCCTCCGCCACAGGACAGGACTCGGTGTGCCAAGAGCTGTACCAATACTGAGCAATCAGATGACCTCTCCCAGAAAGCTGCCAATCTAAACCCAAGGCAAAAACACAAAGAAATGCTCAGAGATGGGGAAAGTACCGGTAATCCTCGACCACAAGGTCTGTGCACCATCAACACCACAGGCCTCTGCTGCTCGCATAGGCTTTGCTTTGGGAAGGTACTTTTTGGGGGCTCTTAGACAATTGCATTTGCTGGGAAAACCTGATTCAGAATTGCTATTCTGCACTGCTGCGGAGAAGGAAACTACAGCAAGTAACAAGCAAAACTGCCTAGGCCGAGAAAACATAAAATAGGTAGAGCAGAGAGGTAGAGCTCAACATTCTGTTCTTCATCACATACATTGCAGCAGTCATCTAGCTCAGAGAAGGTGAAAACCTGAATCATCCTGGCATCACCATGGAAAGAAGAGGGCACCAATTCTCAGTGACTGAACAGCAATTTTTATCAGAAATACTTCTGAATGCAGCTTTGTCCTTGAATGCTGAGGATTTGGGCAGCCCCTGAAGGCTAAGGCTGGCACACTGCTGTTCCTTTAGACCACCTGCTGTCTCTCACCAGGCTTGGTACTGCTATTTCCAGAGTCAAACCTTACGCCAGATGCCTTTTTTCTTCCTTAACTCATGGGGGCACTCAGATCTCTGAGTGATTTAACAGTGAGCATTTGATGAGAATTAACTGTTGAGCTGCGAGTTGTCAACCTTTATTGCAGACAGAAGGAGAATTTCATATAAAGGGAGACAGAGGAAAATCAGAACTTGCTTTTGAGAGGAGCCAGGAGCATATGACACATATGGTTTCTGAATCAGGAATACTAAGAGAATGTTAACTTTTGATAATTTTACTCTGACATGGAAGTGCAGTGAAAAAGAAATTGAGGCAACACATGTGAACAGACGAAAAATAATCTAAAACACTTAACTGGTAGACGTACTTATCTAGGTACCAAATTCACTAATTTCTCAGCATTCAAACAGCAATGTGCAAATCAGAAATGACTGTGCCCTTTAGCATTTAATCTCTTTTCTGTGCTCTGCACAAGTATCTGCAGATATGCTGGAGGAAAAACATTCCTCAAACTCTGTGTCACAAAAACATCGAATGAATTGCCATCTAATTCACAGAAATAGCAGTTTACTTTGTTGGGTCAGTAACAATAAATCAACACTAGCTGATATATTGCCTTTCACTGGCTAACACCTGGCAGGAAGATAAGAAATGAAGCCTTCTTTAGTGCGACTACGGCTTCAGATCCCAACAAATGAGGTGGTGCCTTCTCGAGCAATGGTCAAGCTCTCCCCAGCAAATCAGTCTTCAAGCAGGGAGAGGGAGTTGGGGTGTGAGGGGCCTGCAGGGTCAAAACATGTCAGCAGGGATGGAGAGAACTGTTTGCTGTGACGACCACTGGGAAACACCGTTTTTCACTCTTCTCCAACAGCTAGTAAATCTGGGAAGCCCTCCTGGTCAGCAATACTCTGTCCCTGATTTCCTCAATGAAGACAGCGTACACCAATACTAAATACTGGCCTAACTTGGCTCAAATTTACAGTGGTACCAAAGACTCCTGGGTTCACCATATCTGTACGTTGTAGATAAGCTGTGTTTGCAAGCACTATGTGCAGCTCAGTGCACAAATGCCTTTAACAGCATCAACAATATGGAAGGTAGGAACTTGTTTTATCATCAGTTTATACTACTCTTTTAACCTAAAATCTTCTGTGAATATAAACCTCTCTGCTACTGAAAATTTCCTATTTTCTTAAAGAATTCTCCAAAGTCTCCATGACAAGAGCCTGCAGGTTCAGATATCTGATTTATGTAACTGTGGATACAAAAGAATTAACACAATTTTAATAGTAATCCAGCGACAGAGTTATGGCAAACACAAATGATAATTAATTACACATATAATATAATCAGATATTGTTATCCTGAGAAGTACTGAGATGACTCAATCTCATCAAAACTGAGCAGCACTGTAGGTGTCCAAGCTCAGGGGTCTGTTCTTACAAGCCGCAAACATGTAGTGAAAAGCTTACTATAGTAGGAAGTGGGAGCAGACTCTGTGCTACACGTTTTTCTGTTTTATTATGGACAGAAACTATTCTAAGCTTTGCATTTTGTCCCTGTCTTCCCCCTTCCCCTCTCTCTCCTTATACTTCTAAGCTTATCTTGAGAAAAAAATCCCCTTATAGCACAGTTTCTGTCTGGCCTAAAAGCCACTCACTTCCAGGAATACATTCTCCTGTGTTTAAACAACTCAGAAAATAATACAAGTGGGATTATACCACACAGCAGTATGCTGCTTCTGACTTTCACGACAATATGAAAAAGCTTATTTAAAATCTTTCCTATAATTATTTTGGCACGGGAAATGGACAATACCTTGAATCTTCCAGAAACCTGGCTAACATATCAGAGCAGCCAAGCCATGTCATATTGCTTTACTCTGCCATTAATTAGTCTAATGAACACTGAAGCCCCACTAGAGAGGATGAAGTTGTGACTCAGAGCAACAGATGTGATTCTGATGTGCAGTCTCTGGGGAGCGCCTGTGACAGCAACAGTCAGTCTGAAGAGCAGCACCACGGAGGAAGACATTTCTGCCATGAAAGAGGAAATTAGTCCTTGAACGGCAGTTAATTTGTTCCAGACAAAGATTTTTGCTGTTAGGAAAGGAAAATTCTTTTATGAAACCATGATAAATCCCCAAACAAGTAAATCATTTCAACTCTACTGAGAATGTCTTGTCTAGAAAGGTACTGCAAATATGGCTACTCATAAGCTCTTTATAAGCATATTTATATACAGTGAAAAATTAACACGTGGAACCTAGCAACACACACACACACAATACACGTTAGGTGCTAACCTAATGCATAGAACCTAACAACACACATATACATCATTAAGAGTATTAAAATTTGGATGTCAAATTTACATCCTGTGCTTCTCTACCTGATAGCAAAGCATGCAGCAAGCATGGAATCAGTGAGAGATTTTGCAGGTAACAAGAGTCAAGAGATGAAAAGATGAGGCACAGATCAACTTAGATACTGTATAAGAATATGAAGGACAGGCCTTAGGAATGTCACACCACAGCAGCCCCTAGACTGTCCTGCACATACAATCAGGACCCCAAAAGAGACTCATGGAGACCTCTAGCTTTCCAGGGACTTACCTGCAGGTTCTTCCAAACTAAAAGCAAGCTCAAATGAGATTCATGACTGAGTTAGTTAGGTACTAACTTGGCATCCTGCCGCTGGCTGAATATGACAGGACACTAAACTGTCAGTAAACAGCAGGGCAGTAAACTGAGTTACAGAAAGTGCTTGCAGCTGCTCACAAGCATATATTACAGTGCAGTAAGACACATCTTCTTTGCAGGAATCTACTGATTTAATTTTTCACTTTATGCAAATAATTTAGAAGTTCTAAATTCTGTGGGAATCCAACATGGTCTGCAGAACAGTAAGTTACATAACATCTTTACTTATACACAATCCTTTGCTTCTCTGTATTCCCCCCCTAACACCACAGAAAGGAGAGCTCAACAAGCACCATCAAATTAACTCATAGCTACTGTAAAGTTTTCATAAGGCAAAAATCTAAACATGGCTCTGATGGCTGGAAAGAAGAGGACAAGTGACCTCAGCTTCTAACTTGGGATTTTTTTTTTCCCCACAGAAGTTTTATGGTACTTTTTAATCACTGCCCATTATGTATTTTTCATCCATCTGTATTTTTTTCCCTTGCCCTCTATTGTTAATGCCCTCTCCAGCATTGTCTAGTCTCCTTGCCCCACCATTATAGTATATAGAGTTCTTAAGCGAATTAGCAGGGAATTTGATCATATGAGCATTTATTTAAATTATTTTCTAGATAGTATAGGTTAACAAATAACATAAGCAAACAGTGAGGTCTCAATACGTATGGAAACCTGACAGTTATCTCGCGGAGCCTGTGCTTCCTATCTCAGCACAGTCGCTCATATCACACATACATTATTACAAGAACATCCTCTTTCTGCCCCTGTTCCGAATTCTGGCTGCCCTTGTGTTTATTTTCCACGGTGTGACAAGAATTATCAATGAAATTGTTCTTTACTATCAGATAAAAACATTCAAATTCAAAATAGAACTACATACCTTGTAAAAAATACAATGAGCTAAGCCTCGCTAATTTTACTTATTCAAAGCACTAATAAAGCAAATAGGGTGGCAACTTGAAGTGAGTTTGTATTTCCCTGTAGGGCTGTCCTATTTCCCTAATAAGTCACTTTCCATTCTTTCATGCATCAGAAAAATGCATCATGTCTTTTATTCTCACTTTATATAAATGCATTTACTGACATATATCACAACCTGAAAAATAGAAAAAAAACCTAAATCTGACTCTCAACTATTAAGATTATTGAAAAATCTGTTATTTTTGAAACATGAAATTGAAAAAGTGACATCAGTAGTAAACATAATATACAATTCTCATCCTCATTAAGACCCCTTTTGTTTCTCTTCTGTTTGCAAACGGGATAGAGCTGCCAGCTCATTAAGGAGTTAAGATTTCTTTGAGTGCTTTGAATATTTCTGTGTTTCTAAATTATGATTAAATTCTCTTTTAGTTTCTTAAGTCCTTGAAATTTCAGGAGACCACTTTCAAAATAATATAAAAAGAGCCAGATTGGTCTGAGTGATACTGAGATTGCACCTGGTTCTCTACTACCCTTAATGCAACATCAGTGAAGTACTACTACCACCTGCTTCCTTTCTTCAACTCTGTACAAGGGCAACAAGTATCGTCTTAGTGCACAAAAGAATCTATTTCTCAGTATTTAAAAGGGCAACATTTCCTGGGATGGATGCAGATACAAGGTCTGTTTGCCTCGCCTTACATGAGGAAGGTCAGAAAAAAACAAAAGGGAAGGCAGGACCTGCATAATGTCCTCTTTCCTATCAGTGCACACCAGGCATCACTCTGCAGACATTGACCCTACTGTATCTCAGGCAGATACAGGCAGACAATTTTCCTTGAAAGCAGCAAAATGAGGAGGCAACTGGAATGGAGAATCACAGAGTCATTACGGTTGAAAAAGACCTTTGAGATCATCAAGTCCAATCAAAAGCCCCTCAATGCCTTACCTGTCAAACCATGGCCCCATGTCCCTCATCTACACACTTCTTGAATATAAACATTCTTGAATATAAATATTTTGTCAGAGTTTTTCTCAATTTTTGCTTGTTTTCAAGAACAAAAATCATTGTTTTGGTGCTAGATAGCTAGACTGAAGCACCTGAAGTGAAAATATTAAGGTGTAATCTTACAAAGTTTCACTGCTTCAAATGTTCTCATCTGTGTCCCCGCTAGGTAAACATATTGCAGAAATAATACGCTGAGTAAACAGAAAAGGGCAATCAAGAGGGGAAAAGGATCCCAAGCTGTCTTAGTAGGTTATTTTTGTTATAAAAGCCTTTTGTATGGTTTTTCCCTCCTTTCTTTTTCCCTGATGAAATGTAGAAAATAATTCCCTTCCACTGTAAAATGCATATGGGTCAGCTGAAAATTATAGTCTCACAAATCCTTGTATTTCTAGGATGTCTATAAAACATGACATCTTGGGAGGGTACAATGTACAAGTGACTATTAAAAAAAAGAAATAAAATATTACTAAAAAAAGCACAGATTTTGTTCTTTTATTAAAATGCTGGAAATCAATAAATCACTTCACCTGGAATTGCTGGTAGTTGGCAGGTGAGGGGGTGTAAAACGCCAAACATAAAACTGTTTTAAGTTGTTACAAGTTTCTCACCTAACTAGACTCAAGTTGTACCTTGCCAGATTTCCCTCCAGCTCTGATAACACTGGATCTTTGAAGAAACTATAGAAAATTGCCAAAGACCTCAGAGACAAGAGGCAGGAATGAGAAACACCATCTCTTGGTAGCCTCTGTATCCCGGGCCCCCTGGTTGCACTGAGATCCTGCTGTACTCTCCATCTTAACCATTCTTGCCCATTTAATACCTTCCTCCTTGCTGGATTTACCCACGGCATTCCTACTCACCACAGTGAGAAATTAAGAGGCTTTTTGGTGCTATATAATTTTTATTTCCACATGGTGACTGTTTCCTCTTGCACCTTCTGTGTAGTCCCTTTTGACCATAGCAGTCTCTG
This sequence comes from Crypturellus tataupa, assembly GCA_034781795.1. Classification (NCBI taxonomy): domain Eukaryota; kingdom Metazoa; phylum Chordata; class Aves; order Tinamiformes; family Tinamidae; genus Crypturellus; species Crypturellus tataupa. The sequence continues at coordinate 9,244,718 of JAWLRI010000001.1, read as the reverse complement.
TGCTCTCAAACTATGCACAATAACAAAGTCTCAGTGACTTTTTAGATGTCGCCAAGTTTTATTTATGAACCATTTCTGTTTTCATTTAAGGTTATTTTTTTTTTGCATTTTCTGTAACCTTTCAATTTTTTTCCTTTTCTTTCCATCTCGTTGCCTGAAAGAGCTTGACTAACCTGTATTGGCTTATCTCATATTGACAGACTCCAAAGAATCCAATTTACAGAACCGGTTCCTATACTCTTAAAGTAAAGGTGAATAAACAGACCTAAAGGGCATCATACCATGTACTCTATGTTTGAATGGGATCAGTAATATATTTCACCAAGGTTTCTACGTTGCTGCATTGAGCAGCATCGAATTAAGTAACCTTTGATAGTTTCATCTGCTGCCTTTTTAGGATGCTTGGTATTGTGAGCTCTGAATTGCTCCACGTTTCTATATTCCTTGTCTTGTATTTAAAGAGTACATACCATTTTAGTGCTAAGAATATGGTCCAACTTTTGAATAATATATGTCTGCTATGTTTTCACAGGTGAGCAAACCTACTAGGTAAACAAAACTCACTCCCCTTATACTTCTGCCATAAATTAAGCAAAAACAGAATTAAGTTAAATTTGTTTCCTGACAAGTTTTCAAAGAGACTAATGAAATACTTGACTAAGGAAGAGTCCTTGCTAGAGATAACGAAAATATATAGATTAACAGGATTATGCCTACTAAACATTAACAATTGCCTGTGAAAGAAATTATTATAGTGTTATGGGAGAGGTAATACACAGGTGCCAGAGCACTACAACACTGGCAAAATTGTGTTCTGGAAGCACTCAAGGCAAATGATACCTTCTGTAAAAAAGAGGTTACTACTAAGGCAACCTTCTCTGGCAATTGTGCATGAAAGATTTATGAACATTGTTACTCTGACTCCATTTCATTACTTGGTTTTATATATGTACAACACTAACGAGATGTATTTAATTGGCTGAACAGCTATATCGTGTAGGTACAACATGCAGAACATTTTACTTATTGCATAATTGTTTTACTGTAATTGTTAATAACCCAAGCCATATGTTTCAACAAAGACTTTGCTCCCACCCACACAGTTCACACATTTCCTCCTGCACGGTCCTGCAGTGAAGTTAATGCTGAATTTGTGACATGAGAATTATTACCAAGGCAACAGAAAGAAATCAAACATTATTATGATTTCACTACAGACAAGAGCAAGACGAGACACTGAAAGGAAAAAATAGGAAAAAACTTTATTAAAGACACAAAGCTTTCAGTAATGGCAAGAAGAACGCTTGAGAATACTAATGGTTTGAGTGCATTTCTTCTTTATTTCTTCTTTCCGTTTAAGCTTTCTCCTAAAGGATTGCCCTTCTTTAAATATGGTTTTACAACCTCAAGAATTGTAGGCACCATTATCTACCATTTAAAAATATCAGTCAAGAAAAAGTATTTATAATTAGTGAGACTGGTAGTTTTCTTTCAATATTTGAATGAAAATGCCTCACCATTCTGGTCAGTTTACCACTTATTGCTACCTAAACATGTAACTGGGGTGAAAAAATATGCACATAGTCCTCACGGATCAGATTTTATCATAAAAAAACATGTTCCAAATCAGAAGGTAGACAAGACAATTACCTACAAAAATAATCTGTTAATGTTAACTTTTAGACAGTTCTTTGAAGAGGACAGGTTATAAAAATATGTTGAACGTTGCTAATACAACATGTAGTATCTTCATTTATAGTGTCTTCATTTGGAAAATTTAATAAGACTCAAAAGGATTTTCCTTCTGAAAAAGTATCTACACTGAAAATATTAAAATTTATGAAAGGAATTCAGCTTGGGTTGTTTGTGAGGGTGTTTTTTTTTAAGGATTAGTCAATACTCAGAACCACTCCTTTTAATAATTTATTTTCAAAAATGTTGCAGAAAGTAGACAAATACCAGACAAGGCCCCTCACAGATGACTGATGGCTTGCTGCTGCGTGAGGTTTATTTTCACATGTTACTGCATGCTTAAGTATATATTCTTTTACCTAGTAACCTAAGAGAAAGTCTGCAACAAAAAAAAAAATGAAGAAAGAGAAAAAGGAAATATTGCATATGGTGATTCTTAAAATCATTAAGATACTGAGGGTCCAGTTGTAGGAGGAAAAAAAGAGTGTGGGGGGAACTTCAGCACTAGTGAACTGAGTAGATTAAATGTTCAATATTCTTGAGACAGAATTAGAACCTCGACTTAGTCAACAAATACAATTCCTGAAGCACCTCATACCTGAGCTGTTGAACTGTCTTCCTTTGCAGGATAGGACTAGGCTTTTTGCAGTTTATTTATAAACCTTAAAAAAAGCTATAATGCAGACAAACATCAATTTCAAGGCCCTTTAATGCACTTGGGATATTTTCACTTTGTTTAGGTTTTCAGGTTTTTTCTTCTGTTTCTTAGGTCTTCGATAACACTTTTCTTGAAAAAATAATTATTAGGACGGAGGTGGCACGTGAAAATCCCATGTAAAGGAAATTACAAAATACATGAACTAACAATTCAGCCTTTCAGTTTATGCCTACTAATTCCATTTTACAAACACCCACAAAATGAATGTTACTTCTAATAGAGCCTGTATTGCAGTAACATCTTAAGATAAAGCAATTAGAAAAGATGAATACTTCCAACTTCCCTTATCACTCAGCCTAGTATTTCTAAGAACTAAGCTCTGTTCCTGTAATCATTCTAAATTTTACCTTTGTCAATTTATTCCCATTACTTGTGTTACATAACATGTTGCATTACTTTCCATATCTTTCAAAACTTTTATATAAAAACTATATTTTTTTAATATAAAAACTATCTTCAGTGCTTAGGACATGGATGTATTTTTCAAAGCTATCTTCCAAAAGCTTTGGCTGGTTTGTCTGACAAAACAAAAAGGTTCTTAAATACACTAAACATTTCACAGCTTTACTCTAGCTAACCACTCCACCGTGCTTTGTTTACTTTGCATCCTTCTTTTTTTCCTTTTCTTATTTTATTTTATTTTTATTATTTATTGTGTTCTTTCAAACAGAATACAAACACAAAATGCTTCATTGTGCGCAGCAAACAGGCCCTGGTAGTGAGAAGCTCCAGCCTCAGAGGGAATTTCAAAGTTGCGTCTGCTGCGCTGCTCAACTAACCCAAGCCACCATCACATTTTACCTATTTTTCTTTTAACAATGAATTACATATTCGTTGTAAACCGAATCAGGTTATTTTCTGACAATCATACAAAGTGAGATAAACAGGAGAAGGAAGATTCACTCTTTTTTTATTTGTAATTCTTGACTTGAAACTTAACACATTGTGGGTTAATGTACTAGTGCTATCATCATTTTTCCACAAGTGATATTTTTAGAGTTTTGTTCTAGCAAATCAGCCTCTGCACTTTGTCCAAACAGATTTACCCCTCACTAGTATTCTAAATACTCTCAAATGTCTAAAATGATAAATTACAGCCTTCAGAGCTTAAGCATGAATGAAATATTTATGCTGCCGAGATGTAAACATAGTTATACACACTGCTCAAGATTTGGTAAAGTGTCTCCAGCATTGGAGATACACAATGCAAGAATATTTAAGAAAATCTTTCCCTCGATAAATAGAACTTTTGAAGCACAAGTCATTTGCGAAACACAACAATATGTAATTTTTAGCAATACCATGACAATCTTGCAAATTTACTGAACTGCCTTCTTGGCGCAGATCTTCATGTTTGTGTTTTCAGTCTTTCTAGAAATCAAGCATTCCTCTACTTACCAATTATGTTACTTAGGATACTTCCCAGTTTAACACTCTCAGCTAGTTTCTTCATATTATTTAGACTCAAATAAAGAAGGGCATCTGCTAGAGTTCAGTGTGTCTACCTGCTGGATTACATTTCAGTGCATCCTCATGGGAATGGTTACCTGTGCTCTGTTTCTAAGCCAATATTTAGGTACTTTTAATCCTTTACAGAGCCCTACTCTTCAAATAATCCCGCCAAATAAATAAAAAGAGCAAACAAACATCTTTCAGATTTTCAATTGAGAAGTACATAAAACCCCATGCTGGTCTCTACCTTCCCTCACTAAGGCCTCTTCCCTCAAACACACGGCTTCACAGCAGGCACGTGTCTCCCTGACACATAAGGCAGTGCTCACATCTCCCTCCTCCAGCATCCTTCTACCCAGACAGATCCATCTCTCTGCATCTTTATTCCACTCAGCCTCAGACCAATGCAAAGCACAAGCGAAAACTGACACCTCTGAGCTCTGCACTCCTGTTTGTTCCTCATGGAGTAGAGCTGAACCTCAGAACAGGAGAAGCAACTGGGATTCAAAGCAGAATTTCTCCACCTCAGCTTTGCTAACCCTCAGCAGGTTGAACCATGCCTTCCTGCCAATCCACAAAAACAAAAATAGAGGAAGAAAGCTGCTCGAGTGCAATGCGCAGACAGTCAAGCACTAATACTCACTTAAGCTACTAGAAGTGAAGGTTCAAGCTCTGTAACTGCTGTACCACAGACCCAGCTATCAAACCTACCAGGAAATGTTCTTTGACACCATTGAACTTCTCTCTAACATCTCTTGAAATTCAAAAATATCCTGGCTTCTTTCCAGCCTCAGTTCTCTCTCATGCATTTTTTCAGTCTCTCATTTATATCCAGTACAACACTCGTTCACTTTTCATGTTAATTGTTTTAATATTCTTAACTTTTCTTCAAATCCTCAATTCCTGCTTGTTACATAATCTCCTTTTGTCTCCCCTTGTCTTTTCCTTCTTTCTTTTATTTAGGTCCTTTTTTTCCCTCTCTCATTACTCTGAGCTTTTTTCCTCCTCTATATAATATTTTCTTCCACTTCCCACTTTTTCCCAGCTGGAGAAGGATGCTTGTTTTTATCATCTCTTTTTTTTTTGTTCTTTTGTTTTGTTTGATTAAAAAAACAAGGCTGTTATAGCTCGAAAGTGTCTCTGGACCAAATCCAGGCACAGATACATTTTACATATGAGTTCATATAACCTTTTGGAATATCAGCTCACAAATATTAATGACAATCCAAGCTGAAAAAAAGTCCAGAAGCTGTCCTTTTGACACTGTATACAACGTTTTGGTTACAGAAAGCTTTTCTAACACAATATGAAAAGATAATAGCAAATGACTGAATTAGCATCACATCATGATTACTACTGCAACTGCAAAACAAATTATTTTGTTTGGCTTTCATCAAGACTGCTTCTCTTAAAGTTTTATGAGAATATGACTAATTAAGATGATACAGCTGCCTCTTAAGCTTATTGAACTAGGATGTAACATATTTGAAGTCCTGAAGACATGGAACACTTGTCTGAACATACATCAGCTAGCTACGAGCTAGCTAGTCTCAAAAAGAGAAAAAGAAATTCTGGCACAGGTCACAAAAACCTTGATTCAGTCCAGAGTGAGCACATGCACAACAAAATAACACTGAGTTGCCTCCTCTAATGGCTAAATTACTGCTTAATACTGAAGCTAATTTAGGATTTTTCCAAGAGCTTTTTTTCCCCATGATTTGTTTTGACTGCACTGAAGCTACACAGTGTCAGGAGTGTTTTCAAAAGTCAGAGTCCTGCTGGGACTTGAGCATGCAGCTAAAACACTGATTTACACTGTGTTTGTCATTTAACATTCTCGAATAGTCATATCCTTCAACGTACAAAAAAAAAAAGGGTTTTCTAATAAGATTTCTAGAAGTAACTGATAGAGAAACTTATCATGAAATTTTACCTTAAAAAATGCTTGTTCGTCCTCCTCCAAATTTTAACTATGTACCACTGTGGGCTTTAAAGTCTCTGTACACCTGTGATTCAGCAAAAGTCCTGGATGTGTGGTTCTGAACCACCTGATTTGCATAACTGATATCTGGGAATACAACCTCCTTCCCACCATCTTTTTTGGCATCCTGTCAGAGGGATTTGTGACTCTAGGTTTGAAACAGTTTTCAAGATGAGAAAATCCCCTAGTGGTAAGAAATCAAATACTTGAATCCCTTCCAACTCACTTGCATTTCCACTAGAGATGCTTCTCTAAAATTGCATGCAATTATCTTTCATAAGTCAGTTAACCTGGAAAAAGCCATGGTAAAAAGGCTTTTTTTTTCTACTTCAGGTCCCAGTATCTTACAGCATTGGCATCCTTATTCTAAGGACACACACACACACACACACACACAAAAGGAAACAGAACAATAGGTCACTGAGCTTTATCCTTTTACTAACTAAATTTTGCATGCTAGAATCTGTTCTAAAGAGTCACTGTCTCCTCAGTCTATTTTTACATTTTCTTTCTTATTTTTAGAAAGCAGAAGCAAGAGTTGCTCTGCATGTAGCTCTCAACTCTGCTGGCTTCCTACTCATGCCCAGAACTTCTGGGTGTCACATATACATTCAGATGATTCAAGTATAACAGCAAACTCTTTCTGAGCATCAACCTAGATCAACTGTGTGAACAAAGCAGTGCTCCGCAACTTGGAATTCCAAGAGCACTTCTTTTGTTCTCCTTTTCCCATTCTCTATTACACATGAACTGTGTTTAATCCAGTTGTCACTGGGGTCACTACTGATATGCCAGTTTTAACTTGAAAATATTCAGACCATGAACCCTTGAGAACTTGCATCTTCATTTTTTTTTTCTGTTACTTCCATGGATTTCTTTTCATTTCTTTTCCTTTCTGCTGCTTTTTAGTATAGACAGTGTGTGATTACTTTTAGACCCCTCCAAAATTCCTATATTATAATGCCTTTATAATTCCACCTTTAACTGTGCGGGGTTTTTTTGTTAAAAATGTGTGGTTTTTTTAAACAGAACAGTTAGTTGGTGCATCATACAGAAAAATATGGGTGTTAAATAATAATACAGGTGTTTCCATTCTCAAAGAGGCATGGAGCTGCTGGAAGTCCAGTGAAGGACTATTAAGATGATGAAGGGTCTAGAGCATCTCTCACCTGAGGAGAGGCTGAGAGAGCTGGGACTTGAACCTGAAGAAGAGAAGCCCGAGGATCATTGGGATGAGCGTGTAGGAGGATCTGAAGGGAGGGTAAAGAGAGAACGGGACCAGACTCTTCTCAGACCAGTGATAGGACAAGAGGCAATAGACACCAACTGAAACACAGGCAGTTTCTTGAGAATATGAGGAAAAATACTCTTTACTGTGAGGGTGATTGAGTGCAGGTTGCCCAGAGATGTTGTGGAGTCTCCTTCCATGGAGATGTTCAAAAGTCATCTGGACATGGTGCTGGGCAACCAGCACCCATGTTTTGGGTGATCCTGCTTGAGCAGGGTGCTTAGACCAGGTGATCTTCAGAGATCCCTTCCAACCTCAACCATTCCGTCATTCTGTGAGTTCATACGTAAGCAAACCATCCTTTTGCTGGAGGCAAATGATAGTTGCTTCCTTGCATTCCTAAAACTTCCTTTCACAGGAAAGTCCTTATCTTGCAAAACCTGATAAATACAAATTCACTTAAACTGCATTACTAAAATACTGCATCTTGCAACTGGTTTACAAGTCAGTCCTTTAACAATAGTGCCTTCGTGTGTTTATTATAGGCATTTCTGCATTTTAACGCTAAGATTCAACTGTATTTTATAGTTGTAATTCTGTCCTCCTACACATACATAATGAGATTAATTCCAAGCTATTTGGAGAGCACAGTAAGGGACTGGAAGTTTAAGATAAGCAAAATCAGCCTACCAATGTCACAAACCTTGTGAACTTTCTGTTCATTTCTTGTTCTGCCACAGTAAGTCTTCCCAAAGAGGAACCAAAATGTGAATATGTCTGTCCTAGGCCAGAGATTGTATCCTCAACATATTTAATAATACTATAACAATTTTCATTTCAAGAGTTTCCTGAATTAATTTCTAAACTTAGTTGTACTTTTGGCATCTATAACATCCTGCAGCAATGATTTCTGCAATGTAATTATGCACTACATGAAGAAATGTCTCTGACAGGACAGAAAAGTCCTGTTTATTTTAAACCTAATGCAGGCTAAGAAATAGGGGTCAACAAAACTCTGCTATGAGGAATAATGAATAAGCGCAGCCTTCATATCTCCTCCACGGCATTGGTAGTTTTACAAGCTTCTATCCTTTCTCCTGTTCTCATTCTTCTTCCAAGCTGCAGAGTCCTCCCCAGTTTGTTCATGTACAGGCACATTTCTTCTCACGTACAAGCTGGTTTGCACTTGTTTAAAGACAGGACATCTTAAAGATAGTTTCTTCTTCAGGAATCTTTGGCAACATCTGTCATGAGCTAGGATGAAGACCTCATATGGTTCCAGCACATCCATCAACTCAAACACCTCCAATGGTTTGGAAGCTAAGATGCCTCTACAACAGACATGCTGGCTTTTCATAATTTTATGTTCCCCATCTGCACAGTCATTTTTCATCTTTACAGCTATACGTCTAATTTCATTCCATAACAATTTCAACTGCTTTTGATCAGCACGGGATTCAGACTTTCTGTGCTGGAGCTCAATACAACACTCCTCTTCCTCAGAGAAACTGGGCAACTTCTCTGATATCCAGACAATCTAAACAACACACTTATATTGCTAACGTTCCAAATTTGATGATTTTGAACGAATTGCCCTACCCGTTGGGTACAGGCTCATTAGCCCATGCATTCTGTTATTATTCATTTCATCAGTTTGTTCACAGATCTTTTTCGCCTTGGCCTTTCAACTTGAAGCAGACCCCTGAGACATCTTTAGTGAACTCCAGCATGGGAACAGCCACGCTTGTTCCACTGTTAGCACAGATGCTACAGAAGCTTTTATAAACTTTGCTGCTAAAGATTTGTCATTTGGTAGTGTTCTCGTTATGCCTGGATCATTACTGGACCTAGACACACTGTCAGATCTCCTTTCTAATGGGCCTGAGGAACTCATCAAAGCACTTTCCTGCCTGTCTGTTGGGTTTCATACTTGACTTATCAGTTAGGCTTTCTTCTGTTTTTCTCATTTATGGACACTCTACTTTGTAAAGCTTCTCCCTTTATCTGTTACAGATTTCTTTTCTCTGAAGTTTAACAATAATGAGTGTGGTTTTTTCCCCCTTATGACAGGTTGTTGATACTTAAGAGTTTAAATATGGTATCTCTTGATTCCACTGAAAGCTTTACCCTTTAGCTTCATCTTTTAACTACCTCCCCACAAGCTTCCTTGTTTAGATGTAAAACCCTCCACAAGACATTACTGTAATATTTACACTTGCTCTTAAAATAATATGGAAATTGCATTTATTATAGTTACTCTGGCAGACTGGATCAACAGTAACTTCATCATTAACTAGGCTGCTTGTACTGCATATTTACCAAGAGCTACTTATCTTATAAGCTGGCAACATATTGAACTGACCCCCCATAAAACTAACAAAAACCAAACAAATAAAAACAAAATAAAACAAAAGTTGTCTTTATCTCTACATTTACTGAGTCTTCCAACAGGTAATGGAACCATGTAATAATGGAAAACATTTCTTTCCTTGGCATCTATTATCTCCTTAAGCACTTCACAGACATTTTTCTTCTTGTACATGGTCAACAGCCACTATATTTTGAGCTATTTTCACACAATTTAACCTACAAGAACAGCTCCTTATCTAGACATATACACATATCTTTGTAAAATCTAACATACAGTGTCACATCTACACATTGCTATAGTCTGCATTGTTATCTCTACACAAATGCCTATCCCTGCATTAGCAACCTCTTGAGATGTTTAAGATGTAACAATGCAGATTTAAAACCAGACATTCAGCTCATTCACTCAGCTGCTTTCACATTTCAAATTTTCTCTGGGTTACCATAAACAATTGCTCTTGCTCTGTCTGCTTTTATACTTTAGAAAGAGAAGAAAGCAATAAATACATACATGACGGTGTTAATGCCTGACAGCTGTTGAAACATCTGCAGACCACAACCCACAATTAAGGCTCTTCGAGTTGGAGGGTATGTTAGCATTCTGCAGATCACAGGTCCAGCTTAAAAACAAACAAAACAAGACGTAATGGTTCTTAAATGCTCTCTATCATGACAATGTTCCCAAGCATAAATTTTTCTATTCCATTTTGATGCAAACTGGTATTCTTTCAATTATTTTCAAATAACTATCATTTCAGTTCTTTTCTGCACTGCACTAAAGGACTTTTTTTTCAGAAAACTAAGGTGTAGCACAACAATCTCTTGATCAAAGTGTACAGTACTACTGATGGCACATGTACAGTGTCCTATATTCTACTGGTATTAACAGACTGCTATAGCTGGATATGCTGTTTCAAACTTCTTACAAATAGTCACTCATGGTCCCTTTCTAAAAGCTGCTACTCACATTGTGAAGCTGCTTCAGGCATGTCACTGCTCAGATCTGAGTCTTGCAGATCAGAAAGTCTCAAAAAATCAGTTTACACAAACTGTTGGCAAGAGGGGTATTTTGTGGTGTGGGATAGATCTGTGTTGCACAGGTCTAAGGGCAGCAGAGAGAACGTTTTATTTTTCCATATCTTTGGTAGCATTGAAATGGGGATAGATTGAAGAAAGCAGAAAGAGTATCTTTTTTGCATCTTACAGGAGACAGAAAAAAAAACCAGCATTTCTGGCAAATAAAAAAAGTTTCAGTTTTTGATAATTTTAAATTTTTAAATTATCCTTTTAAAAAAATGCAATTCAGAAAATTAAATGAATCGGGCAACCATAGAAAACACTTCTTTATTTAGTTTCATTTACTTTGTCCAGAATGTCATTTATGTTAAAAACATATTCAGGTGAAAATTTTTAAGCTTTTCATATCTTAACAGGCTTTGTATACCTACTTAGAGCAGCTAATAAAGGTCACAATACGTACATTTCAAAATATGTATCATAAAATAATAAAAAGCTTTAAAAAAAGTCATATCTGGAGGCCAAAGACACTTCTATTTTAAGCTTACATTTACACATTTTCCTGAATGTTCATCCTGAATATGCAAAAATATATTAAATATATTGATTCAATGTAAAAAGCTATGAAAGTCAATTAATGAAGAAAGATTTACATCAGAGTTTCAGCTTCATAAAGCTGGCCAGTTTCAATACCAAAACGGGAAACAATTTTAGTTATATATTTTTTTTTCATTCAAAGGTAGTCAAACCTGCCTGGGGAAGAACCGTTTTCATAAATAATTGCAGTATTCACATGTCATGTGTATTAGCACTTAACTCCCCATTTTTATCATCAATAGTAGATGTCCAAATTGTCCACCTGACATATAGACAAAGGCAAACACCATTAATGTACACACAGTTCCATCTATCCTGCAATGCAGCCACATCTCTACCTCCGAAATGCCTCTTTTTGGGTCCGCAAGGAACTTATGTCTGTGAGTTTTTTAGCAATTCCTGATCCACGCAGATATCTGATGAGGAAATCTTCTCAAGACTCCATTCACAATAAGGCATTGTGCAAAACAATTGCAAAGGCAGTATTAAAATGAATAGCTAGAAATTAAAGCAGATATTCCTAAACAATGGGTTGCAACAGAGAGGGAGCCACAAATGCTTAACAAATTTAATTACAAAAATTCATTTTTAGGCAAGGAAGTGGTTTCCTGCAGAAAGTTTAGGACTCCACACTAAAGTCTTTCAGTGCTTTAGACCTTCACCCAGTCAGCTAAATTCATTACGTATTTGTGATATTTTCATATTTCTAACGAAGAGTGCTATACACATGATGTTTAAAACATCATACTGGTTTACGTGAGAGAACAGAAAGTTTCACTTTTTTGTGTCAAGGTAAATGCACATACAGAACAGTAAAAGACTTTCCTAAGTTTTACGGCCTGCATGTTTACACACCAATAAGCTGATATCAAACAAAAGATATCATTAATCCCTAAATCCCAATCCATAAATGAACATGGCAAATTAACTTTAAAGTCCAAAGAATTCTGGCTCTAAGATGGGTATTTTTAAACTAGAAACTGTATGAGACTTTTTATTCAAATCATCTAGCCTTAAAACTACATATATTAGTCTTGTGTTTTCCTGACTTCATTCCTGCTATGGAAATTACTGATCTTTTGATCATAGATGTATCATAGTGCTGAAGTCCTAGCCCTTGAAATCCCAGCTACACCAAATACTGGGAACAAGATCACACATTAACTAATGAGCTTGATTCTTAGGATCATAGAAGAAGGGAAAAAAGAGCTTTCCTCATCCTTGAGTTAAAATACTTTAAAAAAAAAAAAGGAAAAAAAAAGTAACAATGAAAATGGTTTTTAAAACAATCTTTAAAATGAAGTCTTCAGAATACATTTTTCTTCTGAAAATAAGTTTCTGCTAACTTTTAGATTTTCTGTTATTTATTGCAATCGATTAATATAGCAAAAGCAGTAAAATAAAAAATTCAGCAACTGCATATGGATCTAGAGGGAAACAGATGACACAAAACATAGGTCACAAATAAAATTAAGTGATAGGTATTTGGCAATTTGTTTTTACAATGGAGGACGTAAATATTCCCCTCCATATTCACTGTTTTTATTCACTGCACTTCTGCCTTAATTGCTTTTGGTTTCTCGTTAGCTAGAGGATTTAGAATCATTCCTGGTTTTGAGCTATTTAATCTGAGCTTGCAAAGTCCCTGGAATGAGCGCTTTCCATCTTCTATGCTATTAATAAAAAATGATGAGAGCTAGTAATGTCATGATTAACTTAACAAGCCCAGATATAGCTGGACTTTCTGTGCTGTGGGGAGACAACTGGTTACAGAGAAGTGCCCAGCGCGTCGCAGGGCTCAGCGCCTCCCAGCTACTGGGCAGGAACCATTTCTGGCGCTACAGAAAGCTCCCGCCTCGCACGGCCCTCCCTGCCTCTTGCAAAGCTCCCAAACTAGCTCATCTCCATCTTTTTATGGCACCAGTCAGCCAAGAACATGAAAAGAATGTCAGTTCAGCTGATATTTGAGATTTGGCGCTTTCCCAGTATTTCACAGCAAATACATCCAAAGGAATTACAAGATTTACAAAGGAATTACAATCTTTAGAATAAAATAAGAGCTCATCACAGGTAACTGTGGGTTCTAGAGAGTTAATGCAAGGAGGGTGTCCATGGCTAGTTGGAAGTTTTTTATTTGTTTAGCAACCCTAGATTTCAAATAAATGTCCTCTCCAAACTATCTTATTAATACACCAGGAGGAGAGAACAGGAAGACCATGAACAAAGATTTTTATTTCGACAGCTAGTTGGTTTGGCCTTTTGGGAATCTGAAAACAAAGCAATTTTCTTTCATCTGTAAAAGGAAAAAACATCTTTCCCTTGATGCTGCATTCTCTGACATAAAGCTTTGGTGATGTAAAATCTATATCCCCAAGTGCTTCCACAAAGAGGCAGTAGTTCAGAATGCCTTGGAGTAGGACAACAAGCAGAGGCAAGGAAGGGAGAAAAAATAGGGTAGTGCATTCTGGCTCTGCATGACATGTTCTTTCTATAAAGCACCAACTAATGCAGAGAAGTCCCTAAAAACTGGAAGCAACATGACAAAAGAGAAAGCAAACAGATGAAAGTGGCAACTGAACTGGCGCCATGGCGAGCGGACCGAAGCTGCACGATGCCTGCAGAGACGCAGCGGTCAGGGCAGCTGAAGGCAGAGGATTCGGGCTGCACAGGTCACTTGTCAGCTCCAGCACTGCGAGAGGTGAGCCCAGGCCTGGCGCTATGGGAATCTGTAGAGGGCTCACAGCATGTGTGGGGCACAGGGAGGTTCATCTGTGCGGGTGTGATGGGGAAAGGGCAGCACGGACTGCGTGTCCTGTCCCACTGCACTTTCCTTACAGCTGGCAAACCAAAACAACAGGTAGTAAAAGAGACCGCCTTTGGCATGGTCACAGTCTGCAATGTGGTTTTAGCAACGGTTCTTTCTCGTCATGCTCTGCAAAAGAAACAGCGACCTTATCCTCACTGAGTGCTGGAGAAAACAGACGAACAAAGACAACATGATGAACTTAACACTACGACGAGGAAGAGGAGGCAAAGCCTCCCCGCTCCACTGCCTCTCTCACCAGCTAACGAAGTGGACAGCATTTATCAAACTGCAATCTTCATTTTTCAAGTTGAGGGAAGACACAAGAAAAATGGAGTCAGGATAGTTCAAGAATTATATTTTTTAATTAAAAGAGCAGCCAAAAAGCTAATGACTCAAAAAGTGCCCTCCAACGAAATAACTAACCTAGTATCAAGCTGATCCTTCCAGCTCTTAGCTATATTATCACTCATAGCAGTTTCATATCTTCTCTCCTGAGCAACACAATTCAATCTTTTTTATTTTTTTTTGTATTTTTTTCTGCCAAGATCTAGGGGTAGCAAAATCTGTTTTCAGTCTGTTCCTTGTTTACTAATCAAACATTCCTGCTCCTGCCCTAAGTCAGTGGTTTTAACAGTGAGATTTCTGCTCTTTGCCACCCCCTAAAAGTTTGAAACAAAGAGATAATCCCTGAGGGGAGAGAAAAAGGGAAATTTAGTAGAATTTTAAAGGTAGCCTGGAGCTCAATGAAAGTCTGTGTGGGAATTTTGGGATAAAATCTGTTGCGCATTCATTCTTTTGTTCACTTTATTAATAGCATATTTAGTTTAAAACGTCATATGAAAAAAAACCTTAGGGTCTGGAAAGTGTCCTGTCATTAGTTTTTCCTCTCACCTTTTAAAAGCCAGATACCATTAGCAGAAGACCTTTATTAAAAATTATTTTTAAAAAAAGTTAGAAATTAGGTTCATTTTTAAACTGATTTTAAAAAAAAAAACTGTTTTGAAGTCAAAAATTATAGTGCAGCTCAGCAGCATTCCAAAACTACCAACAAAGAGAAAATAAAAAAAAAATCACTATAGATTAAAGCCAAAGCTCTTTAGCTTTACCTCCTAATAAAAGGACAGCACCATCAATGGATGCACAGATGACAGACAGTAGAGCAGACGATTATAAAGCTAAAAATGGTAAGTCTTGCATAACTGCTTCAACTTTATTTTTTTTAAATGGAGGCATTTGAACTTCACCACAAAATTCAGCTCTGTTGAGGATAGGACCAATACTTAATGCTTAAACATTACCTTTGTCTGCAACCTAGGAGCACAGCTTCCCTGCTTCCCTAACCAAGTTTCAGTACTAACCATCTTGCTATAAAAAAAACAAAGGTCTTGCAGACAACAACCCAGGCTCCTAAGCGAAACTTGCATTATCCTATGATTACCTTATTATAACAAATGTGTAACTGGATCCATGTACAACTGCCTGGACAATTTTTGCCCACTGATTAACAGGAGAACATACTTGGGGCCTTCTTTTCACCAAATCGTTTTCTTAAAGCTTATTTCAAACCTCACACACACGTCTTGTAACATCAGTTCTGACTAAAACTCTAAACAAAGGCTCCTAGGTAAGAGAGAATTAAAAAATATACAGTACTCTGTTGCTCAAAACAGTAGGAAAAAAACACTTTCCTCTTCACAATTCTGTTTTCAAGATAAAATAGAATTAGTATTATGTAAGAGATGATCCAAGATCCCTCAGGTACTGAAGAATATATCTAATTTGAATGCTGGGTAGCACATACTGATTGGAAGCATCTCTAATCATTCTCAGCATAATGAAGACAGAATATCACTGCCTGAATGCCATGTTTCTAGAATGGGAATCAACACCCATCTTAATCCAGTTGCTTTACAAATATGAAAGGACACTTCTTACAAAGTTGCTGAAAATCAGCAGGGGGGATGACAATGACTGATTTCTTTTCCCCTAGATAAAATGTGTTTCTCCATTTTACAGAAAGTCCAATTTGTGCTTACTTAACAGTTCCTGTTAACACTTGGTTGCACTAGGAAGTAGAAGAATGCGCAGAAGAAGGACCTTTGCTTCTATGCATCTTCCCAGGTCTAGTACACAGATCCTAATGACTTCAAAATTATTTAGAAGCTTGAAGTCTTTTCTCCGAAGAGATACAGGAATTCTGAGAGACTTCCTCATTAGTTTTAGTAAGTAGATTTTTATGCTGACCAAGTTAATTCACCAGCTAAAAGAAAGAGTAACATCCAGGTAAAGCAAATGATAGAGCTCTTTCCAAAAAAAAAAAAAAAAAAAAAAAAAAAAAAAAAAAAAAAAAAAAAAAAAAAACAAACGCCAAAGCTAACCAGTGCAGCATATATATAAACTGATGCATTTCACTCTCCTTTTATGCTCCCCAATTGAAATCAATCTGCTTAACATGCACATTTTCAGCTCTGAAAAAAGGCAAAAACCACAGCTTTAGCTCTAAAACTGCCCAGACCTCTGAGGAGCACTAGTGCATGCCCTGGTCATACATGCCCTTCACTACACAAAGAATCAGTCCAGAAGAAGCAAAAATTGACCTAGCACCAAAAAGCAATCCTTTCTTTTGTACTGGTCGACAAAAAGTTGCTCAACTTTAGAAGAAAATCACTATTAAGACAGTATCATTATAACTCATCTACTCAAAATCAACTCTTCAACTTCCTTAGTGACTGCAGTAAAACCAAAAAACTCCCCAAACCTACAAGCCTGGCTCTGCAGTGTCCCTGCCCACAACCGGCTGCCACATCCTCTCTGCTACCCTTAAAGATCCTATGTGGTAACATGCTACTTTCAGCTTCTTCCTAACTTCATTTGCTAATGCTCTTTCGCAGGAAGACAAAAGAGCAAACAGGCAGAGGATAAGAAGCAGGAACTACAGCAGCACTAGGATGTATATGGCAAAACCCATCAATGCACTTGGACATGTTAAATACTTCCAAAATCCAAGTGTTAGACAAGTTGTTGCACATGGAAGACCCTATTAGAACTGCTATTTAAATATTTTCGGTCTGTTCAAATTTCATACTGAGTGTCCTGGAGTTAAAATGTAACACCTGGGACATCACAAAGTTGGTGGCATTTTTAAAGATTCAGCTTCATGACTGATGTAAATGCAGCAAGCTGGCAACACTATTTCAGAGAAGAAAAAAAAAAAAAAAAAAAAAAAAAAAAGGTGGGAGTTAAAAAAATGCAAAGCTGTTTTTAGGACTAGTATGAATCCTTACTTAGGGCTTCAGAGGGACAGGTGCACTATTACCCTAAACATGAAGCAAGACAGTTTTGTGTAGCAATGGACAACATTTCATTAGAAATACAGGCTCGGTTAGTACTGGTCACTGAAAAGCATCTGTTTCCCCAGGATTTCTGGTGCTCCTAGATTTCAAGGGGCCTTCTCTAGAATCTTGCAATCTGCTAGAGGGACTAGTCATGGCTCAGGGAAGAGGCTTCTGCCTCTGTTACCAGCTAAGCCTGCCCTCCCTGGTACACACCAACAACTCTTCGGGAAGGTCAAGTATCTCCAGAAGCAACACAACTTGTTATGAAAAACAGACATTTCAAGGATGAGTCTTAAGACCAGAGACAGTATGAGTACTACCTCCTGTTTACCCACCCTCCCCTGCTCAAACAAAGCAGAACAAACAAAGCTAAAAAAAAAAAAAAATCCAAACCAAAAATTATTCTGGTTGGAATTTGTTATGTTTCAAAGGCTGAAAAGCCCGAAGGTGTCAGCAAAACTGCTTCACACCCTTACATGTTACAACAGCTCACTCGGCATTGGATTGGATCCGGAAACAATGAAAGTTAATTTTCAATGTCAGATGTAAGAAGCACCTACATCTTTACATGGAATCCGGGAAAATATTTTCATGTTTCTCAGGAAGAGCATCATTGCCCAACTGTGCCTTCTGCCAGTTGTCACCAACCTATTAAGTAGACGGAAAGGAGAAATTCTTGGGCAGGAAGTCCAGGGGAAAGCCTGTAAATGGAAGCAGAGGGAGTGCAAAGCCGGAGGAAAACTGCGGTGTTTGGGCTACCTGTGTTTAAGGGTGAATTTCCAAATATCTTCCTTCACTCACTGACCTCATATCAGCTGGCTGCCTTTGAGCTGCCAGATGATAACCGTGAAAAATCTCTGCGTCTGAGCATACGGGTAGAAATCTGAGAAGCTAATTCAGTCCCATTCTCCACCTAGACATAGACCCCAATTATACATGGCAGAATGTGAACTTTGGAAGCAAGAATGATTTGTCTGGCCTCAGCACATTCAAAAGGTAAATATTTTTTAAAAATTGTATTTAAAATCCAGCTGTATACCTATATACTACCTTACACAACATTTTAACTTGGAAGCTCACTCCAAGAGCGTGCTGCTGTTCTAAGCCAAAACACTAACACGGGTGCAGGCGATGCATCGTCCAGGTGCTGACAGCCAATGGAGCAGTTCTGCATAAAACCCCATTACGAAAGAAAAGAGTAGGAGCTGCTCCTATTCACTATTATGTTTATTTTAAATTAATTTAGAATTAAAGAGAAAATTAAAACCATCTCTTTTAGTGCTACCATAACGAAATAAATGCAGTTCAATTTCATGTTTAACACAGCAGGTCCCGAAAGAGTCGGGCTTTCCTTCTCTCTTTTCTTTTGATTACTGGTTTTGCAAGTTCAGCCTAAAATCTGACACTAAAATGAGCTCTTTTTCCTAGTCTTTTGTTGATAGTTTTTGGCAAAATGCAGAGGTTTTCTTCTCCAGCAACACTATAAGGCCATTTATATATAGAGTGCCTTAGTAAATAATAACAGAAAATATGAGAGGAGTACAATAAAGGCAATTTTTAAAGTTGATTATGTTTTAAGTCCTTCTCTGATATCATGGCTTTTCAAGGACAACCAACATAAAACCAGGGAGAAAAAACTGTAATTTTAAAATTGACAGAACAGGTTACACAAAGGTTCAGCAAGTGGATTTGCTTTTTTATAATTGGTTTAAGGAAGGGTTTGTCATATTGCTACTAATTGCTGTAGGAAATTAAAAGTACATTTTCAATACAATAAAGAAATCTTGTCTATTGAAGACCAGCATTAGGGATACTTTACTGCCAGTTTCTAAGCCAGGAGCAATTTGAACACTGAAGAGATTAACTTATCAATAATTTAAAAGTAATATATCTCAATATTTGTGACTCCAGGGAAGGCCACTGTTTAAGCGCATTTTAAATTTAATAGCCTCAGAGCTGAGCCTTCAAATCAAGTAAAAATTATGCTTCATCTTCCGTCGTTAGGCGATGTGACACCAGCTTTTCCTTAGACCCGTGGGCACCTTCTGGTCCCTGAAGGCAACGAGCTTCGCCCGGCTTGCCTGGTGCTCCCGGATACCACACGGGCCAGGCCTCGTTGCTAGGATACGCTTAGGAAAACGGGATTCTCCCTCGGCTTGAGGGAACGGGGAGCTCCAGGGAGAGGAAACAGCAGAAGATGTCGCACTTCCAAGTCTTCCCGTGTTCTACCATCAGCCCTCGTCGTGATCAGGCATACACGGGCTCTTAGAGAAGTGCGCGGGAGCGAGGCCTGGGCTTCTCCCTCAGCTACAGACAACTGGGCTCCGAAATAGGTGACACGTGAGGCTGTTTATATGAAAAGAGGGGCTGAACACTTTCGCATTGATTCTTTCAGATAATTCACTCTGTAAATCAATCTGCAGGGATAAACCTAGGAGAAATTACAGCAACGCTATCCTGTGCTGTTACAATACAGGAATGCTGATTTCTAATCCACCGGCCTTCCTCGGGAAGGACAGGAGCTCTGGGAACAGCCATATTTCACTTTAACACTCACAGCTGATGGATGATATTGTAGTGATGTTGATTTAAAAACAATGATCCCAAATGCCACCGACATGACACACTTTCCTCTAGACCCTCTGAAAGCAGCGTGGCATAATAATAAACACCTCAGGCCGGTTAGAAGAGAGACGTCAGCATTTACAGAACCATTCCAGACCAGCAGCGCGTAACCCGAGTGTCCTTTCCACGGTGCAGGGTAGAGCGGAGCAGCGCCCACCTCCTCCGCGCATCAGATTCTGCTCTGCGGGAACGCTCCCTTCTCAGCATCTGTCATTTATTTTGTAATTTTGACGTTTATTTTTGTAATACAAGTCAGGCATCTTTGCAGGTCTCATGTCACAGACTCCTTGTACTTCATTCCTCCTGCTGGCGACATATTTGTTTTATATATATATGTAACCCCAATGTCTTGTTGGTAAGACTAATTCCCCACGATGTTACATTGACATTACAAACTGCCACATGCTCCTTAAGCACGTGAAGTCTTCACATTAAATAATAAGATAAGTTACTCACATTTCTAGCACTGTAACCCACAACAATAACCCTGGGTCACCAACATCTTCCTTTATTTCGTACTGCAGACAAAACTAACAAGTTTCTCTGTGATGCAAAGGAAGATTTTAAAAAGCAATAAACACATTAACAGGTCACTGAAACACAGACACAGCTGGTTGTTCACACTTGCTATAAGCTGGAAGGCAGGTCTCAAAGACACGCAGATACTCAAGTGCAGGAAAACCACCCTGAAGGATTACAGGCAGACAGCTGCTTTTCAATTTGTAAGAGCAGAACAAATGATTATTTAATTTCTGCTCACTCTTCGCTTCTCTGAGTACCAGGATGATACCAGCAGCCTGTCAGCAAAGATAAAAGTAAAATAAAAGTGAATAACCTAAGAATTTTCATATGACATGAACTAAATTAAAGAAAAATACATTTACCTGGAAATGTATACAGGCACACACTATTAGCATTTCAACCAACACTTCCAGGTATGTAAAACAAACAAACAAAAAAAGTTTTCTGATGGTTTTGCCTGTCGCAGAAGTGACAAATTTTCTGGGCATTAAAGATCGGTACAGGAAAATCCATAAATATTTATTTCTCAATAAAAACTATCCTTATAGCATTGCATTTCTAACAAGCATACCTCTTCTCCCTTTTTTACAGCCTGAAAACTAGTACTGATGCTCCAGCTTCTTGAAATTACTGGGAGAACTGCAGTTGTGGCTTTACAAGCCCCAAGCCTATTTTTCATTCCAGCCTAGCAACACGTTGCAGCATATAGAAGGTGATTGATTCAAACTGATCTTTCAGAAAGTAAAGGGTAGATAGTGCCGACATGCATCATTGTGTGACTCCCTCCCACAAATCATACTAATGGAGACTTTTACTGATATTACCACCAACACCGAAAATATAAAACATCCTGACCCCAGAGGCAATCACTACTGCCCGCTACTGCAGAAGCAAAGTTTAGGGCATGTTTTAAAGGACTGACTCACCCGACTTGCCATCTTTCTGGATGTGACAACTTTCATAACTGAATTTTCATTAAGGCAGGCTGACAAGACACATACAGACAATAAGTGAGTCCGGCTGATTTCCTTCAGCACTGTGCAGCCTTGGGCAGTGGGCAAGAAGCCTCTCTCAAATTTTCCCGATGTGTACCAATACATTAGCCACTGCAGCTGAAACACCATCCCATAAAGAAACAACTATTATCTATTCCCATACAACCACTAGAGAATTTAAAACACTGGTATAACTCACTAAAAACAGGCTTAAAAATAACAAAATATAAACCATATGAAAGATAGAGGACAGCTGGCATTCCCCAGAACTCATTGCAGAGGAAGCCAGCACTTCAGACGCGCACCAGGGATTAATTTGCGACTACTGCTTGGGCTAGAAAGCATTTCATACAAATACGTTTCACCTTTGAGCCTGCCAGGCTACATGTGGCCTGTCTGTCTGCGCCGGTCTGCGGGGAGGCGCTGACCCAGTTTGCATTTTGACGCTGCTTTTGTGAGCGTTTCTAAGCTGTTCGTTTGAGCTACTCGGTATTAATTTTTAAAGAGACTGTAAGAGGGTGACTACATCAGACAAAAAAAAAAGTTGCAGAATTAAAACTGTCATTTATATTCCATCCTGTAGTTAATCCATGGTTAAAGTTTAAGAACTCATATCACTGCATGTTATGCAATGCTAAAATTGTGCATGGGCAGACCAGGTGGTTTCACAGGATTTAAATCCAAAGGTGATCAGAAACTGGAAGATTACTTGAGTAAAATACCATACACGTTTATGCTCTTGTACTGCTACTATAATTATCAGCTGTTGGCTACTGTTTGAACCACGACAGGGCTAATGGCACTATGTTACTGAACAAGTAAGTAGAATTACTGACAAACTATTATTTAATTTCTACAAATATGTAGGTGCTTTCCGCTGCTTCAGTATGACCTTCCAATGTTTTCATTGCTGAAAATGTTTTCATCGTTCGTTTTAAGTGTCACAGACTTCTAGCCACAAAAAAATCTTGTAGGCAGTTAAGAGATTTATTATCTAAGGACTAGCAGTTGACACACAATAAAATTAAGAGTAAATTGCACAAGCACATTTCACAGGTGGCACGTGCAGCATGCGAAGTATATTGTGTTTAGGTGTAAGGAAACACTTGATTCTGTGGGCTGATCCTCTGCTCTGCTGGAAGCTGGATCATAACATTGCCACTATTGTTCTTATAAAATAGCAGGCGGACCTTGAATTCACGAAAGTGAGGCAATATAAGTGCTTATTACATATAGGTTATAAAAAGTGCTTCTTATTATGTATAGGTTATGAAGTGTACAGAATCTTTATAGCGGGGCAGTTATGAAAGGAACCGCCCAAGTTTCTATGCTTCCTGTTCAAGGTGCATCCAAAAGGAGAGAAGCAGGAGGACATGTTTTACTGGTGGCTTTAAGGAGTTCAGTTCTATGCACTGCTTCCCAGCAAGTTTCTTTATGGTCTTGGAGGAGGCACAAAGCACTCGGAAATTACATTAGAGAGATTCTGAAAATAAGTAAAGCTCTACAGATGATAAGCCTATTGCATTTTATAAAGTTCAATTATATACACATGCACATATATTTTTCCATATAATTATACTTAAAAGCAAAATATTTTCTTGATTTTAGGACTACCATTAATCTAAGTGACAATTACCTTTACCAAACACACAAGAAGTTTATTTGCAGTGTTGTTAGAGGAGTGGTTCACTTGTTGTAGTAATAGATGGTTTTGCATGTTTGTACAAAGAAATGCAGCAGAGGCAAAATATACACGTGCTCTATGTAACCAGAAGTAATGATCCAGAGAAATATCATGTAATCTGTCAGTAACCAAGTTCCATACCTTGCTAAAAGCATAATCAAATCTCTTCTAAATAAATCATTGACAGTATTTTTCCAATTAAAAAGTAAATTCTGGGGTTCTTAGAACTAGTTTGAGTGCCAAATTCAAATTTCTCCTACAGGCAAAGTCTGTATATAATGAATTAATAAAATTCAGGTCTTAAAGGCCATCTATGTTTTTAAAATAGTTGTATCATTAAAGGTTAGTCCATACTTCCAATTGAAGAAAATTTGTTTTCTCTTTATAGCCATTTCAGCTATTATAAACTGATGGAAAGACTACTAAAAATCTTCTGCTTATCACCATAGCAACAAAATACTACACCGAGTATTGTATCTTACAGCATTTACACAGAATTGATTACTAGTTTTCAGTGCCTGAAGACATATAAAAGTCATAGATTCTTTCTAATAAAACACTAGTTATATATATTAAGACACTAATGTCTTAACACTGCTATTACTATAAAGTAAAAATTTGGTCTAGTACTGACGCAAGAAAACCAATATTTAAACTTACAAATACAATAAAAGTGTAGAGTAGAAACTTTATCACCAAATAAAAGTAACACTGGTGGCAAGAAGAGTGCCAGAATACAGTATTGTTTAAAATTATCTCAGTCGTGATAAGGAACCTGCTTAGGAGTCAAAACTGCACACAGTCCAAGGTGCCACACACAGGAGGTGGCTTTGAAAAGGCCCCATCCGTGCCCCTCTGCTATGGGCAACTAAGAGAGGAACAGAAATTTGTGACTGGGGTAGAAAAATGCAAGCTGAGAAGAACTACATTTAAAAATATCTCTTGGTTCACTTTGAAAATAATTCCTGCTACTGAGAAAAAACACAGTAGACTCGAAGGATATTAAAACCTCTTATTGTGAAACTGCTGACATATCTATCAAACTGCAGGATCTAGGAACCTGCTATTGTATCCATGCAAGACTTGTGAAGGTTTTCCAGACCTCACATTTTAACGGATCTGATTCAAACACAGACGGACATTCTGGCATTGACATTCTGGGCTTGTCCAGTACAGGGCTGCATGGACCAGCTTGTATCTTGTATTTGGTGCCGGGGCTCACATACCACAAGAGAGGACTGGTTGCCTGCAGACAGCAGGTATTTCTTGGGCTAAGCTGAGAAATAACAGCATAAACTTCTGAAATATGAACTATTTATCCTGCCTTCCCCACCAAAGAAATTTCTACATCCCTCATGATGCAGTATTACAGTTGCATTTTATTATACAATAAATTTACACTACATTTTAAAATGTGTCCTTCTACATATTCAAGAAAGTACATCTATTAATGCTCATGTCAAAAAATATAGAATCCAAAACACTATTACTGTGCAGCATTTGAATGCATACATTATTCCTGGGTTTACATTATCCATAATTTGCCATATTTATGTGCAGATTTAAATAAATACAGGCAGTTTCTCCCTAATAAAACAACCGACACCAACAGCTTCATTGGCTTCTGACAGCACAAGAGTGCAAGGCCAATTCCTGACTGATGGCAACTGCAGTACTCGAGTCACCATCCCAGCAACAAAATAAGCAGTCACTTGGCATAGAGAGTATATATTTTTGTCACTTGCCACCTACTGTTTTCTGTACTGAGTAGGTGACAGTGATAATCCCAATATTCAAGACATCTAAGTGAGCATGCACTGAGAGAACGAAATAGGTTGTCCATACTCCCTTCTTAAAGGGAAAAAAAAGAAAATCCAGATCGCTAGTGATCAGGCTCTTTACTTCGCCCTGCTCGTTTCAATGAGAAGACCTGGAGACCAAAAGCAGCAAATGGCCTGAGGACTCCAATGAGGGCAGCTGGGCAGGATGATGGATTTGAGGTCACTCATTCATGGAGTAATATTTGGATATTCCATAATGAATTATTCTCCAGGGAATGTGCTTCAAAAGGGTTCAAGCAAGTAAAGCTGAAGGTTTTAAGCATGTAAACAATCCAATCTTGAGATGAAGTGAAGCATCAAGCTCTTCACAGTCACCCTGCCTTGCAATTAGAGATGAATAAACACCCGTGCTATTTATAACTCCATTTATTTGCAACCTGTTGTCCCCTACTAACCTCACCAATCTGGTCTCCTTTTGTAAACACTCCCTTAGTTTATCTTCCATTACAGCACTCACAGGTCTCTTCTTGCCTCTGGGATAAAAATAATCAACACTTAACATTAAAAATGTGAAGCCTCAACAAACTAGGAAGGATACAGAATTAATACAGATCACCAATCTAGGTTAAAAGCACAAGATGATAATGAAAGAGCAGAGTCTTTTTATGCAGAGTTCTATTTTTGCCAAAGTGCAAAGAAACAAGGAAAATTAGAGAGAAAAAGTGTCAAAAGAGCTGACTTTTTTTCTTTTATAGTAAAATATAGGACCCTGTAGATCCATTTTTGCTTCAACAAAAGTCTTCTTTTCCTTTGGCTGTGAAATGAACTATTCTGCAACTGCCACCTTTATTTTAAACCAGCAACAGCAAGAACCACCTACATTTAAAATTTACTTTTATTGCCATAGAAACCTATGTTTGCTTTAACTAAAAAGGAAGTCTATAGGCTCACAGTCAGTTGTACACTTTCCACACCATACAGTCCAGACGATATTACAATTTATTCACTTATAAGCACACTTGCACTCTCTTAATTGAGCTACAGTCCCTTCAGCTACACTGAAAATTGCATTTGTGTTGCACAGAATACCTATAGCAAATGAACTGAAGCCAGTGCAGCCTACCTTACATAATCACAAAAGAAATTGTTTAAAGTTATCCATGCCCTTAACTTGATCCATGTTCAGTTACTCTTTAGTTGACTTAAGTTTTGAATGTGCTGCAATGATTCTCAACAGCACTACAGGTGAAGGGTTTCTCCACTCGTACGGCCCTTCTGTTGTATTTTTAGATAACTTATTTTGACTGTGAGCCAATGTTTTCCATACGATACTTGGCAAGTATTTGACTATTCAACAGAAACAGAAGTATTGAAGTATGTCCAGCGACAGAAAAAAGTTCAAAACCACCATTATCCATAACAGATATTTACTTCCAAATATCCATTGAGAAAAAAAGGCGCAATTTGTGACAATTGTGAATGTGACAAGTAACAATGCTGTCAGAGCACTGGAAAGATCTTTCTTCAGAAAAATGAAGAAAAGAAATTTTTATCAGAATAGAGATTTCCCCAAAATACATGCTAAAAATGACTAATGACTTGTGGTTACTGATTGTATTCTTGCATTTTATAGTGCCAAAGCAGGAGGCTTTTTGAAGGAACTGTTTTTTTCCACAAAAGGGAAACCTGAAAATTGACAGTAAATTGTGCAAAAGCACAATCATACTGATTTTTTGGAGGGGTAGGATTACTTATTTTGTTGACTGAGCTATTCAGAACTTTATTTGTACAGATATTTCCAGACCAGGATTGAAGTTCTGTTTAATACTCGGGAAAGTCACACTTTGCAGAGTTTTTACCGCAGGCATTAAGTATTCACTGTTTTTGTTACAGCTTCACACAGTAAAATTCAGAAGCACTTTAACACTTCCAAAACGAATATGTCTAAGGAAACTGCAGTTTCCCCTCCACAACTGACAAGCAGAAAGGAAAGCCAAATGAAATAGATAAACACTTCATTGTGAATTATTCAGCCAGCATTAAGTTACTGCACATCCACCCCGACATGCTTCAACCATATAAACCCCCTAATCCACACTGGCATTTTTCAGGACATCGGAGTATCTACAACATCCAAAGATGTATCCTGGTCAAATACTCACAAGATAGGTAGTACTACACAGTTTTTTAAATTTCTGTTCAAAGGGAAGAGAGAATCCAACAGCTTGCTCTCTGCGCAAGGGGAGAGCTCAAACATATTGTGCAACACCTTGGTGAAGGTCTCCAAAGGAAAGGAAGCCTGAGTAGATTAGAGGAGTGGAATGAGCCTTTATGTAAAAGAAGTAAGGGCAAAGGCTTCTTACAATCCCTTTTTCCTACTAATAGAAAACCAGTTTAAGCAGGTTTTATAAATACTAGATACATCTGACCACAGATCCAAAGGAAAACTACAGCTGCTGAAGACTCATTAGCATTTGACAGATGGACAAAACTCTGGAAGGGTTAAAATGGGATCAACAGGCAAAGTCTGCCCAGCTACTTGTTCATGTCACATATACATAACTATATATGTATATGTAGTTATTAAGCACATTAAAACCATTTTAGAGTTTCCACTCATTTTCTCAAGGTTAGAGAGCAAAGAAGCTACAAGATTACAGTTAAATCTTGTCACAGAACATGCTCCAAAAGTTAAATAATGAATCATATTGCTAAGCTTGGTGAAGTGTTATTTTTCCTGAGTAACCTTAAGAAAAAAAAATAAATGATGCCCATTAAAATTTTCACACCACGCTATATTTTGTCAAAGTCCCTTCTGAATATAAATGGGCAGCTCAAGTGGGAGTATTAGAACCGTTTTAGCTGGGATTTGTGCATTCAGTCCAGGCACTGGATCCTGCAGGGGGGCAGTGAAGAATCAGACTTGTTCTTTTTAATTAACTGAGCCCTTGAATACCATTAGTAGCTCCAGAAGCACCCTAATTTTACTACTTCTTAACAATACACATGAATATAAAAAGTAGGTCCATAATTACAGACAAGAAAAAAGCTCATCAGTGCAACTCTGTTATAAAAATAAAGGTCCAGGAGAGCTAAAATGTGGTATAATGCCGAGTGTGCCCAACTCTCACATAAAAATACCCAGGAAACTCAAAATTGCTATTTCTGCCAAAACAGCAAGGGCTCAGGCTGACTGCTACACGCTCAACTCGCACTGTTTCTCCTTCGGCATTCTCTTTCTCTGGCCCCTCTCGACTTCCAGTGCTCCCTTTCCGGTTTCTGGCTCAATAATCTGTATCAGACAGATAGTAGGAGGTATCTGTGCATTAACTTATCTCAATTTTTGCACTGAACCAGTGCTATTCTTGTTCAGAATTAATTGTGCCCTCTGACACTCCAAGCACTGGCCCCTTTGGGTCTGCTCCTTCGTTTCCCTATCTCTACATTGTTCTGTTTGCTTTATTCCTTTGCTTTTACTCATGCTGTACACGTTCATTTTGCTAACCATGAATACTTCCCTAATTTTTTCAAGTTTACTTCTTCAGGGCAGCTATGCTAAAATAAAAATAACTGTGTGCCATGTTACCTTTGTGTTATCTAGTAGGACCAACTACCAGTAGGAATTCAGCTCCAAATGCTGCTTGAAATTTATCAGACTATATAGTGAACCTTTGATAACAAGTGCTACTAAGTACAGCTAAGTACTACTTTCAAGTACAAACCCAAGAAATATGTCTAGTTTCCTGCTTTAAAATTGAGCTGAGCTTCTAGAAAGCATGAAAATTGTGGCTAGAGGTTATTTTCTTTCTAGAAAATAACCTGGTCAAGTCTGTTGGACCAGCTAAAGTGCAAATAAGAATTGTTTTGTACTGAAGTAAAACAATAATTTTCTATAAATTGGAAAGTACTGGAAAGTACTATAGGTGGACCAAACAAATACACACAAAATGCAGACACCAATAATATTATCTGGGCAATTAATCAAAAATGGCTAATTTTGCTTGATCCTAGTAAGAAATAAAACTATGCAACTAGAAATATAAAGTAGAGGTACTTGGGGAGGGTGCAGCTGAGATGAAGAGCAGCAGTTATTTCTACCCTTACAGGAGAAAATTTGGCTATGAATAATGCCATTTTGTTTAAAACAAAATCATTATGCACTTTTGATCTGATGGAGATAATATTGTTATTACTAAGCTGTCAGTGGAAAGGTACCTCACAGTAAATCTGAATTTTAAGAATTATATGTTTGTGTATATGTATATATATTCATATATGCACAGACATGTATGTACAAAATATGTTTAAAATATGTGTGTAAAATAATACAAACTCCTGCAAATCTTGCCTAGATAATGATCCTCTTAGCCTTTCATGAAGCTTCACTCTTCTCCACCGCTCAGGACCAGCTTACCTGAATTCTCTTTCTCAACTTCCAGTAAATAGCTGTTCCAAAATGCCTGTTCTGTTCAGAGTGGTCTCATCTTCTGAAAGGCACCTAGCCATCATTTTCACATATTCAATTTATATTAATACATTGAAAACTAAAGTTTTCAAGGACTGTGATTTTTTGGTTATAGTCATCCAAGCAAGCTTGGCTCCTGATGTACTACTACCAGGTAGACCTATAACTATAAACCCAGTATTTCCTGTGGCCTATTTCAGTCCTCAAACCCGTGGTGGGGGGTGAGGGGATGTGCTAGCTTGGAGCTCTGCTGATGGAAGATAACAGAAATGAACCCTTATTTTTAGAATATAGTAGCTGCACTTCTAGGCAAGGTAGAAAAAGATGTGGTCTTTATACACTACATTTTTCAAATGTGAAATTTATGAAAATTAGTTTGCCTTTTGTAAGACTTTAAGCATAAAAGTAGAACCAAAACAGCCTTTTATCCATCTTCCTCAACTGTTAAACACCAGTAATGAATACTTTTAATATTTCTTGCTGAGTTTTAAAGGTTTTTCCTCATAACCTTGATTATATGCTGAATTTAGCTAGTATACTTTCTCAAGACCATAAAATGTCTTCAAGTTTTTATTTGTCTCCACAGTATGAATTTTGATTACCCAGGAGTATTGCTCTTTTGGCTTCAACTCAAAACAAAATAAATTCCAATGAAGGTATGTCACCACAAAAGAAGAATTTTTGTTCTTAAGAGAACAGACTTTAAGAAAAAGTATTTTTAAAACTCAAATAGCTAAAGTATAGGAATGAAAGACACAAATTCCTTGTAAGTACTTTGAGCATTGGCCATGATCCCTGAAAATACAAAGGCAGAACTTTGGTCCTGTAACAAACAAGAATTTGAGGCAGAGATGTGCACTGGTCATCCTGAATCTCGGGTTTTCTTCCAAGAAACCTTAGTCCACTTTCTTTGTCCTTTTGCTCCAAAGAATTCCATGCAATTTCATGCAATGGTTACAGAAAACAAGAGTCACTCAATATAATAAAAGCAGACTTACATTTCAATTATGGAGATCAGTCCCTATAATTCAAATGATTCAGATCTGTGCACTGCCCTACTCTGGTTCCACAGGATTAGCAAGTCCCATTAAATAAAATTCCAGTTGATGAAATACTAAGAGGTATGTCTAAGAAGTGCAGGTCTCTTAGGCAATAGCAAAAGATTAAAGAGACTGTTAGAATTAAGGGAAGAATTAAGACCAGGAATGGAAAGAATGAAAGCTTCCAGTATCTCTCTAGAGAGAGAAGTGTCAAATGCTAGAAGCCAAAGTCAAAGGCAAGGCTGAGAAGTTAAAATACTATGAAGAGAAGCTGCAAGAAACAGAAATATACTGTATCCAAGAAAGACAGAGAGTCCAGATATCTATCTCTATTTTAACTAGCCATTACTGGGCAAAGTTATGAGCTGAAATCTAAGGCTAATTAGGCAATCATACCTTTGTATAATTATGTATTTATCTCCAATGGGCAGAAAACAAAACCTAATGAGGGAGATCGACTCCCTCATCCAACAGTATCTTTCCCATTACTTGCCTTCGCTGGTGATTAAGTGTACAGAAAATTAATGATGTATTTAAATTTCACTAATGGATGCTAAAATGAATCCTTCACTAGAAGCCTGAAAGACCTTTACAGAAGTGTCTATAATGTTATGCACAAAACTGCCAACCACTGAAGTGTTTACTCTAGAACTTGTGTTTACTTCAGAACTTTGCTCTGAAGTGTTTACTCTGGAATTAATATTGAAAATTCCTCCTTCTGATTTACTTGGCAGTAAAGTTGCTTCATCTGTGCTTGTGTACTTAAGCCACAGTACAAGTGCTTATCTTCTTTTCTAAGAAGTGGCTGCCTATCTTTGATTTGCATCTAATACAGAACAACTGTACTACAAACGGATTCAACAGCAGTGTTTCATGGTTACATTCTGCTGTCCCCCTAGTTGTGAAGGAGTCAACACAGCCTTCTTTTCACATACAAAATGATGCCCTGAGAAGCTGCTTGTGTGTCTGTTAATGAGAGAAAAAACACCTGCTCTTCTTTCAGGAAAAGTGAGAGAAAAGGAAAAGAAACTATTAGCTAAAGTAGGCAGGATGATTTTTGAATTACAAAGCTGCCTTTCCTTAGATTCCATATTCACATCCATTTTCAATGTAAGCTCAAGAAAACTTTTGGCAAAATGGAAATAATACCCAGAATGTCTAGCAGTAATTACTACCATCATTTGGCACTGCTATTAACTAGTGTTTTAAAACACTGTGTGCTACAAATGCGAGTAATGAATTCAAGAAGTTCTGCAGGAACATAATAAAATAAGTAAGAAATATACATGGCAAAGTGAACAGCAATGTCCTTGCATGCATTTGAGCTGTGAACACCTGAGCTCTTGGCAATGCAATCAGAAAAACTGTTGTTACACTCCGAAAGCCAGATTCAGTACTGACTAGCTAAATCCTGAAGAAAAAAAACTACCGGCAAATTAATATGACTTGCAGAAAAAACAGATGCAAGTCACAGGGGTAATAAACATCTGTCATGATACTGAAACACAACTTTTGTTTTATAACAGTAAAGCCTTTGGATGAAAGGGGATGAAGTCCAATATCAGAAACAATAGTGAGAGCTATTGCACACCTTTGTGAAAAGCAGCTGTAACAAGTTGGACAGCATACACTCCTAAGTATCCTTAGTTTTTAATGTCTTTCTATGAAAGCTCTGAAGCTATGGATAATCCAAGTGGGAAACACTGACTCCTTATAACCTCATTCTTGCATAGGAATGTGCTTCATTTCACTAAAATGTCTCCAGGAAAGTGCTCCAGCTACACAATGATTTTTTCTTCTGGAAAAAAAAAAAAAACATTAGAAGACCTACATCCCAGAAAGCCAAAAACCTCATAACCAGTGTGCCAGTCCCAGCTACAGATGTACGTAGGAGAGCTTTAACAACTGAGCTAGAGGTAGTCCTACAATTTCACATTTAATTTATGTGAAGTGTAACAACAGTAGAAAAGATTTAAAGAAGAAAGAAACAAGTCATAATCTGTAGCCCCAAAATAAGGGACAGAATGGGTCAGGCTCCTACTCCTTTTATTTCTACCAAGCAGAAATGCTTTTATACTAGACATCACGTGGCTCTCCACAGAACCTAGCAGTTATTATTTAAGAGCCTTAACTACAATTCGTTCCTTAACAATTTCAGCACAAAGGGGAAATATTCAATAGATAAAAAAATAGTCAGTGGTACCATAATCTTTCTTAAAGCTAACTGTACAAGAATATTAAAGAGTCAAAAAAAGAATTGATTTAAATATGTTATTCTCTTGGGCAGACCAAAGGAACCTCAGGCACTGTCTCTACTGAAGAACAATCTCAATATTACACACCTAGTTTTGTAAATCTTTCCAAAAGCTGCTTGCCGAGATTATCTTAGCCTGGATATGGACATCAGGCATGTAAAATATTAACCCTTCTGGAATGTCTGGTCTTTTGACCTTGACCTTCATTTACTTTTCCACTGACAAAAGAAAGTGCATTTCTCACATGAAATAAATGTAAAAAGTGAGAAAAAACTTAGAATCTTATTACAATTTTCGTTTTTCCTCATTAAAGAGTACAGAACTTAAAATTGTAGGATAACTGAAACATTCGTTTGATTCTGGTTACCAAAATATGAAAAGCAAAACATCAAGTTTGCATGGACTACAGCTAAAACATTTTATTTTGATTTTTATCTCCTTACTGATGCTCAGAGATGCCAATATATATTCAGAATACCTGCTCCAACCTCTTTTTCCTCTTCTTCAATGTTGTTTTTGATACTGTCGTATTCCTCATCAATTGCCTGGTTCCCACGCATCTGAGAGAGAATCCTCCGTGCCCTCTGAGTCTGCCCTTTCTGAATGAGCCAACGGGGACTTTCCGGAAGAAACAGGAATCCAAGAAACTGGAGAGCTGCTGGAAACGCTGAAAGGCCCAGCATGTATCTAAAATGAATAAAGAAAGCAGTGTCTAATATTTATCCACAACACCATACTATGAACAGTCACGCACATACTCAAGCTTTACAATCTACAGATTAGGATGCTGCTTCTTCTAGCCAGAAGGATGCTCTGTCAGGGAAGTAAAACACCGTAAAAAAGTTAACTAGGAGAAACCATGAACATGACTGCCTGCTATCCTCCTCCCCTCTTACTCCTTCTGTTCAGAAATGAAGCAGGCAAGAATCCTGTTCTTTAAGGATTTTAGAAAACTGGATTCTCACCTGTAAATCCAGTGCACACCAAGGATTACGCTGAGTATTCTGTCACTGACTCTACAGCCACTGCTCTGGGGAGTATTACCTCAGGCTAAATAAAACCGACTGGGTCGACTGGGATTTTTTAGCTTCCATTATGGACTTGAAATGATGCTGGTGCTTCAAACAGTACCGTCTATATATTATTGCAAGCAAATGTTTTTCACATCAGTGGTTATAACCATTACATTACCTCCAGAAACAAGCCCTCAAACTGAGCACTGTGGTATACTGTACTCAGAGTGACACCTTAAAATCAATAAGGAGATCAGAGGAATTAATAACAATCTCTTCCCTGGCTCCTCTCTTCACACCTCAAGACTCATGCTTTCACACAGGGGAATCTTAAGTCTCTTGCACAGATGTTTCTATAAAGTGTACTACAAAATGAGATTGATAACAGAATATGAAAAATTGTACAACCACTAAAGGGAAACCTAGTTTCAGAACTCTGTATCTCTCAAATGTATTTGAGAAGTCCAAATGCAATCCTCATGCAAATGGCAAAAAAAAAGAGCCTTTCTTACGAGTATCATTTGCAGACTTAAAGGAAGACAGTAGCAATGCAACAGGGCAGACAATGCAGAATGGCAAAGAGGATTCCCAAATGTTAATGGAAAGAGGCTGGCCATTCCTGGACAACCTACACAGAGACGAGTCTTTCCTGCACCAAGCTGAGACCTTAAGTTCTTGCTAAAACTGTCTGAAATTTCCACAGGCCATAAAGGTAAATTATCTTGGACCAGAGGAAAACAAAACAAGAAGATATTTTGTTTTCTAATGATCAAAACCTGGCATAGCTCATCCTTATTTAGAAAAAGAAAAACAGAAAGAAGAAATAAAAATTCAAATCAGTAAGTTTGTGGAAGCAAAATTAGTTGAGCAGTCACAGACACCATCTTTACACAAACATCACTGAAGTTTACCAAACGGTGTATTTGACATTTGCATTTGTGTAGTATAGAAAGTCTTTTTTATTTTAGCTGAAGAGTAGACCAAAACCATAAAAATTACACACCCAACTGCTGCATTCCATCAACCTGCAAGCAGAAGGATCTTTTAATAGATCCCACTGAGCAGATTTACTCCGTTACACTCATATTAGCCAGTTTCTGCTCCTCCAAAGCTTATCAAAGCCTTTTAGTTCGTTAGATGCAGCAGCAGCCTCCAGAGCTAAGAAGCTGAGTATATTCAAACAACTTTGCTTAAGGTGAGTGGTACACCTGAAAGCTAGATCCAGCCTGCCAAAGTTGCCCACTGAACCTTGTTGGATTATTTGCTGGGAACAAGATTAAAAAAAAATCCACAGAAAGTGCTCGATCAATAAAGTCAGTATCCAACTGACCTGTTTCTGGTCAAAGTTGAGCATAAGGAGCAGGTCAGATGGAAAACACACAGTTAATAGCATAAATCCATTTCAAGTTCAAGAGTTGTTGCAATTTCCACATAAAACAACTTCATATACTCCATTTAAAGGAGGCAACAACATGCAGGGAGTCAGTTTTCAGAAGTCTAATATAGTTCTTTCCTATACAGAGTACCTTGTCCATTTCAGGTCTAACAGACTTCTCTTAAACACACCTCAACAGTACTACTAAGATAGCATTAGCAGGATTTATAATAACATAAGAGTCAGGCTAAGTTTTTTCTTTATTTTTAATTTAGCACACAGCATTTCCAAGAATGCCTGTGATTTCTCCCTACACATGCAATGACCACTCCTTCCAAGCGACAAACCTGCATTCTTTTCAGCTCATGCTCAGGCTTCAATAATGTAGCTGAGAACAGACAGATAAGGAAACATTCCCCAAGTAACCGCTCCATCCTGGAACTGAGGGAGAATCACTGGGTACCTGATCTGCCTCATAGCCTCAATTTCTGTCCAGTGCATCTTCAGCAGTCTCTCTGTACTTAGCTTCTCTCAATCAGACAGAAGTGATTAACCTACAGGATAATTGGCTGTAAGATCAAATACTTCAGCTAGTATTTAGTATTTTAACCAAAAATGTATTTCTGCTTCATTTACATTTTCTCAAAACTAAGCACATTTCGGAGAGTGCAGGAAGGGTGTAGTAACTGTCTTTTTTTTTAAAAAAAAAAAAAAAAAAAAAAAAAAACATTCTGTCACAGAACGGTTGAGGTTGGAAGAGACCTTTGGAAACTCCCTAGTCCAGCCTCCCTGCTCAAGCAGCATCACATAGAAGATGTTGTCTAGATGGCTTTTGAACATGTCCAAGGAAGGAGACTCCGCTACTTCTCTGGGCAACTCATGTCAATTAACTCACAGTGAAGTTTTCCCTCATGTTCACAGGAACTGCCTGGGTTTCAGTTTGTACCCACTGCCCCTTGTCCTATCATCGGGCACCACACAGAAGAGTCTGGCACCATCCTCTTGACAGCCTCCCTTCAGATACTTCAACACAAGGGCAAGATCTGCCCCTCAGTCTTGGCCAGGCTGAAGAGTCCCAGCTCTCTCAGCCTTTCCTCATCCGAGAGATGTTCCAATCTCTTAATCATTTTAGTAGTCCTCCACTGACTTGCTCCAGTCGTAGCTCCACGTCCGTCTCCTATCAGCGAGCCCAGCACTGGATACGGTGCTCCAGATGTGGCCTCAACAGGGCTGAGTAGAAGGGCAGGATCACCACCCTTGATCTGCTAGCAATGCTCTTCCTAATGGTCCCAGGATACCCTTGACCTTCTTGGTCCCAAGGACACATCACTGGCTCATGGTCAACTTGCTCACCAGGATGCCCAGATGCTTTTCTGCAGAGCTGTTTTCCAGTAAGTCAACCCCCAGCCTTTACTGGTGCAGGGTTATTCCTCCCCACATAAATGACCCTGCGCTTCCCCTTTTTTGGATTTCACGAGGTTCCTCTCTGCTGATCTCTCCAGCCTGCCCAGGTCCCGCTGAATGGCTGCACAGCCCTCTGGGGTATCAGCCA
Source organism: Crypturellus tataupa (assembly GCA_034781795.1). Taxonomy (NCBI): domain Eukaryota; kingdom Metazoa; phylum Chordata; class Aves; order Tinamiformes; family Tinamidae; genus Crypturellus; species Crypturellus tataupa. The sequence continues at coordinate 9,208,215 of JAWLRI010000001.1, read as the reverse complement.
CTCCTCCCATTTTGTCTGATCTGCAAGCTTGCTGAGGATGAGCTCTGTCCCTTCATCCTGGTGACTGATGAATACATTCAGCACTACTGGACCAGTACAGCTGTCCAGATAGACTCTGAACTCTGAACCACTGATCACAACCTTTGAGCTCTGCTCTCAATTCACCTGTCTGTTCATCTACCCTGTACTTCCTTAGCTTGTCATAAAGACAATTCCTCTCATGTGAGACCTCAGGAGATCCTCAGGATGGAGGCTTTTTCATTGTTTCTGTTGATTTTTTTTCTGTAAATTCCAGGAAGTAATCCTGGATCACTAATATGAAAAATCAATACAGGGACATATGAGCATCTAACTGCAAAGCCAGACCACAGATTTCCTAGAGATATAGATTTCTAATCCCTCTCTCTCAAAGGCTGCATCATCATAAAGAAGGCATACAGCAGCTGTCCAGAAACACTTAGCAGTTGCTACAGGAAGAATGCAATACCAGAAAGTGAAGCAAAAGAGAGCCATATCATTCTATTATCTAAATTTCAACCACGACATTATGCTACAATAACCTTTATTTCAATTCTGTTTGAATTGCTATTCCTCAAATTAAGAATATTTAACATTGACTTCTACTTTGTCCCTATAGCACCATACTTGCTGGAAGTTTGTCTGTTAGGGGAAATTAAAATAAAATAAAAATAAAAATAAAATAAAATAAAAATAAAAATAAAATAAAATAAAAATAAAATAAAATAAAAATAAAATAAAAATAAAATAAAAATAAAATAAAATAAAATAAAATAAAATAAAATAAAATAAAAATAAAATAAAAATAAAATAAAATAAAATAAAATAAAAT
>JAWLRI010000001.1:9183687-9207189 GCA_034781795.1 Crypturellus tataupa | reverse complement strand
AAATTAAAATAAAATTAAAATAAAATTAAAATAAAATTAAAATAAAATTAAAATAAAATGCATTCTAAAGCCAAGAGGCAAACCGCTTATATACTACAGTCTTCACTACAATCATTAAAGCTTTCTGATATATATTTATTGGTCATGCATTTTAAAGTTCACTATAAAATCATAAAACCTAAATAGGTTTCAAGTATTATGTCTAAACTGAAAGAAGCATGCAGCAGTGAAATCCAATTTCAATTTATAGATTTACCACTTTATATGTGAACTCTGTTTTACCCCCATGAATTACGATAGTTGTTGTACAGCAAGCTTTTTCAGTATATTTATCTAGACCTGCTGAAATCATAACAAAGATGGTTTTGCTTTTAAATGCAACAGTTCACAAACCTCCATCCATCCTTTGCGAGGTAGCTGAAGAGTCCGTCGATGACACTTGCAAAAAACTGCCCTCCCGTGATGAAAAGCGTATTAATTGTAACTAATCTGCCTCTTAGGTGTGGTGGAGCGACTTCGGCGATGTACACTGGTACTGTCATAGATGCCACACCTACAAAAAAAAATTTAAATGCCATTAATGAAACTGAAACAGATATTACAGCTTCTTTTGACATGAAGCACTGTATTCCATAGTATTCTTTCAGTGAAATTATTTCCAGTTTCCAGGACTCTATTCCTCAAAAAAAAGTTCTAAACACCTTACTGTGGGCAAACACACTGGTTACCAGTGACTGGATCTCAAGTTCAGAGCTTTATTCAATGACACAAAGAACATCTTACTCTAATTCACACTACATGTATATTAAAACTAAATAAAAAGCATCCTGCAAAGACGAAGGAATCATTTCTTTTGGATCAGAAATGCCATGATCCAAGTTCACATATCTAAATCAAAACGACTAACTTGAGGTTTTACAGAAAAAGACACCAACTATTCACAGCTCTGAGTTCATACAGAGCTATGGCGTGCTCTCCACCTTGGGGAAAAAACAGGGCCACACAGTTCCTGATGTGCATTCCCACCACCACCATCATTACTGTTACTATTATTACTAACAAAAACAATTTTTCTCAACTTCTCTGGAGTATAAAGTTATCTCATATGTGCTAGGAAAAAGACCAGACACCCAAGTGAGGAGCAGAGCTGGATGGACAACAAAATGGTGCCAGGGCCTTTGGTCACAGAGCCGCTGCACTGCAGAACCTTCCAGAAGACGCCGGCAGCTCCTCGAACCGCTCCCGAGCAGCCCGCCAGGCATAAAAAGCCACATAAAAGTGTCAGGAAAACATTAAAAATTTATTCGAGCCTTTTTCAAAGCTCACCAGAACGCACTGCAGAAAAAGCAGCATTCAGCTCGCCCTTTGTCTGCTCGACACGCAGGCACATTCTCAAACACATGCCACTACCAGAAATATTTCTTCTGTGGCTTTCCTATAAGTGTTTTAACTAATTACAGTCAAACAGATGGAGACTGTGCACGTGGGAGAGAGAAACTCTCCCAGGAAAGCCCGGGAACGCATGCGCTTTCTCAAAGTCAGCACAGACGAGATGATGGTTGGAGCGGGGGTGTCGGGATGCTCCTGCTGGAGTGAGGCAGGAAGGGAGGACACCCCAAGCTCCAGAAAGCTCCTCTGTGGCACCAGCTAAAACCCCTGCTCTCCTTTTGTAAATTGCCAAGAGAAAACATATTCCTGCTCCCAAAAGATCCATGAAGATCTTTTGATATTAAGACCAGCTCTGTCAGCCAAGTGACTCTGCCTCTGATGGTGGCCGGCAGCAAAGGCTTAGGAAAAGCTCTACAGCAGAGCAAGGATCAAGTAATTCCTTGATACACCCTAAGCTTCCAATTCTCACCAGGTTAGGAATTCATGACTAGGTCTGTATGTGGGCCAGACATTTAGCAGCTCTGCAGGGACTGTATTGGGAACATCTACACCTTGCTCTCTGCCAACCTCATCACTCCTTGCAGGAGAGCGGCTCTTTCTTCCCTACTGCTCTAGAACATTTCCAGTATCTTCTAGATGGGCTGTTTACGACATACTCCTGTTTATAATAGACCAATCTTAGCTAAAAATCCATGGTACTTCAAGGGTACAAAATACCAGCCTGGAAAGGCTATTTTATAAACTGCTCCATAAATATCTTCGTGCTGTTCACAAGAGTAACAAGGAAATGAGAGAAGATGATTGGATTTCAGGGCACTGGGAACTACGTCCTCCAAAAAGAAGCTTGGAGGTGTAAACACAGAATAGGTCTTGCGGTAAATATTAAGGAGGAAAAACTCTTTCACTTCCCTCTCTTGAAGAATACTAAAAAAAAATAGAGGCTTGGCACTTTTCTTATAGGATGCTACTCAAAGCCAGTCCCTAATATTCATCCTTCCTCATACCCTGCAAATGAGGATACCATTAAAAGCTTTAGAGAAATAAGACACACTCCCAAGGAAGCGTATTTTTAAATCTTAAAGTGAAGTGAATTTGTGAGGCAAAGATGGCAAGGTCTCTGCATGGATTTTATTAGATGTGCACAATCAAAAACAATATGCTCTTCACAAGAGCTACTCTCTGTTTTTGTTTTTAATTACATTAATTTATGGCGAAGGTGGGAGATTACAACAGGGTTCTCTGTACTACTGGAGCTTGGCATTTAGAGTTCAGGTCAGATTCCTGTATAACGATACCTCACGCATAAGAGTGCAGCCTGGAAGCCAATTACACGGAAGAACATTGTGCTTCAAGCGGGGATGCCTCCACAGGCTCACGCTAATTTCATTTGCTTCTTTTCCACACTGCAAATGTCAGCCAGGTTTTTAACATTACTGAATTATGAAAGAAGTTATTCTGACTGCGTGCCAAGCTGCAACAGTTCTGCTTACAGAAACATAACACCTTGGAAAAAATTCTACATCTACAAATTTCTTTCAGCACGACAAAGTCAGAAAAAAAAGTTAGAAAAATTAGTATGAAACAGGTGAAAATTAGTTGAGATTCACCTATTATAATAAGGATACAGCACAGTTCATAGCCAGCAGGGCCAAGGGCTCTGACCTCAGACACATGATCTGTCCCTCAGGCGAGTGATCTACCCACTCAAGCCGCTGCTCTTCTCCACCTGGTTGGCTGGGTGCTGCTCAGCTTTCATGTCCTGGTGCACATTTTCCTGCTTAATATCCTCTCAGTTTGGTCTATGCAACTACTCAGAAGGGTTGACTTTACACATGATCTGAAAAGAAATCTTGTTTTAAATCGTCGGACAAATCTGGTACTGACACATTCAGAAAACAGAGGTACCCCACTGAACAGAACAAAAGCTACTGACAGCATCCTAAGCACACAATCTATCCATCCTGGAAAAGTGCTAGAAATGCAGTTAACTGTGGTTAAGGTGACACTTGCTGTTTATGGGTATAACCACAGCCCATTTCTGTAACATAAGGGTAATGTGAAGGTTAAAACACTTTGAAAAGTGTCATTACGTTCCTGAACAAGGGACATCATGACAGCAGGAGGTTTACTGTTATTACTGCCTTCTACAAGAAAGTTAATGTCTCCAAGAATTGCCAGGGGCAGGTTACGCACCTTCAGTAGCCCAGTGACACCAGTTATTCATCTGACATTCATGCAATGGTTCAGATCAGCTACCATCAAGCTTGCAATTAAGAAAATTTGATTTCTTGGGAAGAAAATAATGTTAGAAAAGAGTATTAGCTCGGTAAGACTGATTTTGTAGGATAAGGTTCTCTCTTCTATACAATGCACAATATACCTGAAACATCTTAAGAGAGCTCTCCAAATTGCTGATTATTCTAATGCCCTTCCTCTTACACTGAATGTTGGCACGTTCAAACACCTGATACTTCATCAACATACTATCTTTCAACATCCTGACCATGACTGCATATTAAAAAATACAAAACTGACACTTTTTTTTCCACTTTTCTCCACATAACAATGTATTTGCCACATACGGAAGAAGTCAAATGCCTACCCAACAACACAGTCCCAGAGAGACAGACACTCCCCAGTGACTGGTGCATCCCAGACTTCCACAGCCGCTTTCTAACCTTTGGAAATTTTCATAATGATGCTCTCAAAGTCTCCTTTCTTACCTTGTACTCAGGCCTTAATCTCGCTCATGTATTTCCCAAAAGGTGCAGAAAGCTCAAGACATCCTAACAAAAAAAACAAAAGCAAGCAAAGAAAAAACAGCTTACTAGGAAAACAAAGTGATGAATGGAAATCCATCACAGGGACATCAGAACATACCACATCTTCCTAGTCTGCAGCAGGTTATGGGAAATGGGAAGAGACAAATAGAAAAACCTACCTAACTTGACTGACTGCCATCCAGCAGGTATGAATACACAAAAGCAAAATTCTTTCTAAAAATGGGCTGGAGTAAGAAAGTTATTCTGAGGCAGGCGACATTAAGGAAAAATTCATACCTCTAAGAAGAAATGATAATATTTTAGATTGTATAATGTTATTCACATTACAGGATTGCTTTCAATTGCTACAGCCTAGGAGAGTAAATTATTGTGAAAACGCATAATCAGAAGCAAGGCATTAAATGTTAATTATGTAGTTCTTTTAATAGATATATTAAAGAAATTTAAAAACAAAGAACAGCTTTCCTAGCAAAATAAATATGACCATAATCTTTTCTTAATCTTTCATATAAGAATGTTTTCACTAACACTACGATGACATTTTTTAATATGCTCTCACTGTTGAATGGTTCACACCCAAGAAAGATGCTGGCTGTACGTAAGTATATCACTACCTAAGTAATAAAGCTGGTTAAGTGACAAGATGTGAGGAAAAGAAACTGAAAACAATTAACTGGGAGTTCTGTCAGAGGTAGTTCAAGCTCTTTGTTGTGCACTATGGCCAGGATATTGGAGAAGAGACATCGAACGAGCCCCGTCCTTATCCACTTGACTAACCAAGGCACTGGCCTTCCAACCTCATTAACAGAATGGTTCAGAAACAAATATAATAGAAGACTCCTTAAATTTGGACCAAAGATGCAGCTAATTATCATACAGGAAGCATTAGTCAATATGATGAACTGAAATAACCATATTAAATGTTATTTCACTTCTCAGATACTCATTTAAGAGACTAATTACTATAGCTGCTACTCTAGCCTGAACACTGAGATAAGAGACAGAGGGCACAGCTCAATTTTAAGAAAATCAAGAGAAAGCAGATGCAGAGAGGCATGTTTGCGCTGTATTAGCATTCAGGAAGGTATTTTCAGTATAAATATATAAGTATTCATACCACAAACCAAAGCATTATACAGAATTCATTAAGTAGTTCAGGGACAAAAATCAGCAAACCTATATACAAGAGAAAAAGGTTATAAAGGAGAATTGCAATGATGATCAGGAGAATTAAAGAGATTTTTAGAAATAAGATTAAAGCTAATCTAGCAAAACAAAAGCCAAAAAAAAAAAACAAAAGAAAAAAAAAAAAAAAAAAAAAAGGAATCCAAACACTTGTTTATGAAAAGATTCAGACAAGTGATAGTTGTGGTAGAGAGAGAGCTGGAAGTGTTCAGGAGGCTCATGCAGGAGCTGGGGCTGCCACTGATTTGCTCTCTCTTTTCCTCCATTAATGCCTTGCACCAACACTACCGGTCTCCCTCGGAAAGTAGACAATACAACCACCAGAAGGGCCTCCCTCTATTTCCTAAGGTTCATACACCTTATATATGTTTATAGGTCATGCAGCTCTAGAGGCAGAACAAGGTACCATCAAGATGCTGGCCTGAGCCAGGATGAACAGCAGCTTTAGACTGTTGAGCTGGAAACTCAAAACCAAAGCATGAAGGAATCAAATAAATAAAAAAATAGCAAATGTCTTCCTGGTTCTCTTTCAGTAACCAAGCCATTAATCCCTCTTCACAAGAAAAAACAGTGACAGTTGAATAAGGAATTTATTTTAAAAGCTCCTAATGAATAGAAACAGAAATTACTCCAACATTTCCTTTCAGGAGGACACGCCGTAGGATTGAGACATTCTTCACTAACATATAAAGCTATACTGAGATTATTACACTGATAGTCTTATCTATTTTTTTTTAACCTGTATGCTATTATATATTTTAAATAAACTTGCAAGAGTGAATTTTCATTAAAATGTTAAATTTTAATGCAACTAACTTTAAAATGGGCTCATTAAGAAGCAGCCCTTGGAGGTTTGCACTACTTTTAAGGATTCTAAGCACCTCCAGGAGACCATTCCACAGACAGAGGGAGGATCTGCAGAGGTTGACTGGGAATAAGTTTACGACAAAGATAATCAGGAATGAAATATTAATAAATAGTTTAACAGATGTTGCTAAGCTATGAGAAAGTTTGAATGATTTTTTTTTTTATTAAAATAGGAAACTCAAAAGAGGATATGGGAAATTTGCCAAGCTCAATACAAATACCAGACTGGTATTCTGGTGAATACCACAATTCAGTAATCAGGAGGAAATATTTATCAGAATACTTATTTGCTTACAGTGCTGTGGGAAGAGAGATTCTGCAACCCAGATTTCTTTTGTTTTGCTTTAACCTGGACACTAGGTAGTTAAGACAATAAAAAAAATAGCTAAGAAACTAGAATCAAGACAGAAAAGAACTTAAAGGCTAGAAACTGAAGTTTATTAAAGACAGACCTTAAGCAAGAATTTGAAAACATAGACACAAATTTGCAAGACTCTCTAACAGCACTCATAACAAAGACAGGAAATAAAGACCAAAATGTTATTCACAGCTGGAAATTGCAAGTACTCAGTTACCCAGAAGAAGAGTCATATGCAGAGCAGAGTACAAGATGTGCCACAATCTGTGAGTAACAGAGTAAGGAGAAAAGGGAAGAAACACCACTCCTTGGGAAAGCTGGCAAAGCAAGGGTAAGTGTGACATAACCTCACATGAGAGCAAACCAAACAGAGGAAGCCCTTGAGGACAGATGAAGACAACAGCAGGATCCCTCTCAACACCAGTAGCATGTGTAAAGCAGTTCATTTTGGGAAGAAAATTTCAAGATCAAACCATTTTATTCTCCGGCATCATAGGACTATGCAAGGATATGTTATACAAAATGTATGGAAACAGAAAATTTATTTTGAATCGCAAAAATCAGGACAGAGTAGGATTTAACTAGCGGAACACAAAATAATAATGTTAAATATCAGGAAAAGTTGAAGCAAAACTATCAGATATGTTCAAAGCAAAAGGGAATACTTAGCACTGTCAGATCATATACTATCAGATCATGGCTTTCACTTCACAGAAATGCAAAATTATCTAAATTTTGTCTTCTGTAACAGGCAACTGATATTCCTCCTAATCTGTTTTGTCCAGTGCTTGGTTAGACAGAACTCCACTTGCTGTCTGGGTTCCTGGGATCCTATTGAAGCGCCTCCTTTCTACATGGTACCATACAAGAAATCTGTACTTGTCACTGGGGCGGTGGATCCTACCCTGGAAATCTGGAGCGTGAGAAGGAGCGTTAAATACCTCACGCTGCCCAAATCCAGGAGTGGCTCTACCTTCAAGAATGATTTCAGAATATCCTGAGCCTTACACAGAATGATTCCTGCTAAAAATCCACCTGAAAAATAGAGACATAGAAGAGTAAAAAGTAAACCAGTAAGGAAATAAGATCTGGCAGGTTCTTCAGAGCATATAAGCAAAGTAACTGATTGCTAATCTAGATATACAGTCTCAGTAAGAAAAGGAGCTTAAAAAGTCTTGTGTTGAGTCACTTACATAGCTATCAATTTGCATTTAACAAGCTGCAAGCTTCAGCCCCTAAGTGGATTTTCTCTCTCTCTCTTTTTTTTTTTTCTTTTCTCTCTCTTCCCTCCCCCTCTAAATCCAGCCAACCAGGAACAGAAGAGTTATTTCTGGAACAGCATTTTTAGGTTCCCCCCCGCCCCAGCCATTTAGGCATTCAATTTTCAAAAAGCACATATGTGCTCAGGCACACAGGGGCAGGTGTTATTGCTAATTTTCCATATGGAATTTGCTATTGTTCAGTCTACTTGAAAGGTATCAGGAACTGTGATTAAGTGCACTTTTCAGCCATTAAAATAGCACTATATTAATAACTACACCTAAAAGTTACTAAAAGGCAACTAATAAAAACTTTTTGTTTCTGAATTACCTTCATTTGCAAAGAATCTGTGAACTCACAAGCGGTGGAAGATTTTTCTTTTGTGAAAGAGTTTGCATTTACTTTCACCATACTGCAAAGCTGCTCACTCCAAAAGAGAATATTTTACTTCCATTCAAAAATTATAAATACAACACAGCAACTTTCTGCATGACTGCTTGTACAAACACAAAAGGCAGGCCTCACTTCACTCACTTTACAAGTAAAGAGACTTTTAGTTTTAATATTTACCGATACAAGCAACGCTTTGCTGTGGATACTCGTTCTTTGGCCGTGCACACCATGCTAAAGCTGCTGCTCAGCTGCACGAAGGGAAAATAGTCAGTTGAGGACTTCTGGCTTTAGCAAAGTATTTCTTTTCTGTAAAGTCTTATTTTCAAATCATGAATTTGAAAGTTGATAGGAAAGCAAAGCAAAAAACAGCAAAATGCTGCTTTTCTAAACTTTGCTGAATATAATCTAGCAGCTTTACTTAGGAAGGGGTGGCACTATGTACATGTTCAGCACACTCAGAGAATGCAGAAAAGTGAACATGCCACAAATAGGGGCATTAAAAGTGCCATGAAAGGTGTGCACAGGATGAAAGTGCAGAGGATCTGAGCAGGGTGATCCACCAAAAGCCTTCTCTTTCTCCTCCTCGCCCTGCTATTTTTAGGCAGGCCAGTACAAAGCACTGCTCTGAGAATGCATAAAGTAGTGCAGAGCCCCCCTGGAAGTGCAGAGCATGGGAACCGTGCTTCAAATCAGCATGTTCCAAAAATAGATGGATGGCTTTTTTTTTTCCCCCTTTTAAAATGAAGTGTACCTATTCGTGCACTGATTCAGGCCAAACTCTTCTTGAGAAAGGGGAGGGGGGGGCAGGGAAAAAGAAAAAAGGAAAAATGGAAGATGCCCATACCTGCAGTACTGGGGTGGGGGAAGAGGAAAGTACACTGCTTTTTCTTGGGGTACCTTGCAAGTTTTGCATGCTAAAGAAAGGACATTCCCTTAGCACCGGTGAAGTCAACACCCTTCGCCCAGAACCTGAAAGCTGCACATAGCTTTAGGGAAAGTGCCTCACTGTAAACGCATCCGGCTTCCATGAAGGTTTCTCACATAGTCTGGAGTTCTCCTCTATTATTTCAGCAGGAGCTATTTGCTTCCAGTGAAAGGCAACTACAATAAGAGATCTTGACAAGAGGAGCAGTCTCAGGTAAGTAGGAATCTTCATCCACCCAGTGCTGGTAGTTCAAGGTACAGGGGTTCATTCCTAGAAATAACAGCTTTCATGTCTGGACAGTTTGCAGGCCCCTAGCCATGTTGCATTGCCAGCTGCCTCTCAAACAGCAGATGTAATTATGCTACCAGGATTGCTTTAATTAAAATTTTGTTCTGTAGAACTCCATATTTAACTGTGCTGAAAGCAGAAGGATCCAAGGAGTTCACAGCATGCACAAAGCGTCAGTCAGGGAAGATAAAGGAAGAGCTGCAGGTCAGCCCACCGCAAGGCCCAGGCAGGCACTCTGATGCTCTCAGTAAGTGTCATTCGTTGATATAAGACCCTGGAAACCCTAGGCTACCTAGAGATTAAAAGGAAATAGAGCTGGTATCTCCAAGGCCCTTCAGAATGGTTTAAGGGAGAGCTACAGGTAATAGTTCAGCCAATGCTCTCTAGTGATGTGACAAGACCATCAAGTCCTAAGCGGAACAATTTCATGCCACAAACTACCACGAAGAAACACAACTAAAAGCAGGAATCTCTCTGTGCTCAGAGTGTTGGCATTACTGGTTTTGCAGAGGATATTTCTAAGCAAATATGCACACTTGAGGATAACTGACAATGCTGCCACTAAAGCAACGAGGCAACTCAATGCTCACGGTGCTCTTTTGAAAAGGACTTCTTGAAGCAATTAGTGTCCCACCTCCTTTTCCCCTAACAGATGGTCCACGCTTCACCTGATCTTTTAATTAAACTTTCATAAAGCAAGATCTAATTGAAACATTTACGGTAAAATCTAGCCAGGTGTAATTGAGTTTTCATTTGAAAGTTGAAGAATTACTTTTATTTACGCTTTAAGGAAGAGCATGTAGACCAGAGCTGTTCTTATTTCTCAAACTAAAAAGAGTACTCTTAGCAGTCCCTACAAGAGAGGGCAGCATCAAGGAGGCAGAACTAATTATCGACCGGAGAACTCATTAAACAGAGTACTAATAACTGTGAGTCAGAAAGAAAGCAGCTGTGATACCTTCTAATAACTAGAGCTTAAGGACCAGAAACTGGCAGAAGGGCACAAAGCCATTTACAGCAGATTTGAGCTCCAGGTTCTTCACTACCACTGCTTTTTCCATTAGCACTGTTTTAGTCCCTTACTGTGTGCAAGAATAAAATAATACCACAGTATTTTCACTATAAAAGAGTTTTATGAGCCACTCGAGAGCATGCACAACTAATGACAGATTTACACACACTGCTAAGGTTTAAAGAAGGCTCCATCCCAAGAGAATTCTGTTCTTATAGAATCAGAATGGCTGGAAAAGACCTTCAATATTGAGTCCAACCAAGATTGTTTCTGCCATTAAAGCCCATTTCCCATCAGCAAAATCTCTTTCCTTAACACCTGCAACCTGTCCCAGTAACATAACAACTACAGAAGCTTCCAACACAGAACATTTTCTCTGAGCAATTCAAATAGCTACCGCTCTTCAGCTCCACGTGCAGCAGGACGCATTCCTAAACACCACTGAGTTCATGTCTGCATTCATCTGCTCACTGCACTGACTACATATTTTTTTCCTTGCTTTATATTGCTAAAGCAAATATCATTTGAGTCTTCCTTCAAGATGCCTACTCAAACTTAGCCATAAATTACCATTTAGTAGGAAAGCTCATTCATGGGACATGTGCAAGCCAGGTGTGAAGGAAAGGCTTCTATGAGTAATTCAGGAATAAAAAGGATAATGTGATAGGCTACATCACTAACTTCCTGAAGTTGTTCCTATGTTGGGCTGATTTTCCTTTATTTTCTTTAAAAAAAAAAAAAAACATATGATAAATATGTTACAACTGGATATCAATTAATGCATTGCTTATACATCAAGTTGGGTAGAAATATCAATGTAATTCTCATTTGGCTTTGTAACTATAACAATCATTAAGTGTAATTTGCAACAAATAAATTAGAAGTATTTCAATAAAATTTGAGCTCCAGATTTTACCAAGAGCACAGATCATGTTCAACATGAAAGGAAATCTGCCTCTATGAAGGACAGACATGAGAAGGAGGGGAATGGAGACCCATCTGTAGCGAGAGCTAGAGCAATTGAAAGTCACTCTGTGCAGTCCCCTCACAGAAGCTGTAGTGTTGAACAGAATACAGAAATCCCAACTGAATTATTAAAGATACTACTTTTATAAAGTGTTGTTTACAAACAACTCTCAAAGTCTTTGAAAGGCGAGGCAAACATCAGCCCCACTTTCTAGAAGGTGACATGGAAGTATGAAGCGACGCAGTCCCTCTAAGATCAGGCAGCCAGTAAACAACAAAACCAAGAGCTACAAACCAGGCTTATGTTTATCCAGCAAAAGACTATGTCAAGTACTCAAGGTTTAACAAGTGAGAACTTTCAAATGTACAACAGACATTTCCCTACTGCAATATTTAAAGTCAGTATGAGCTGCCTCAGCATTCATGTTGTGTTTTCCATACTGCTCAGGTGTGAAATACTCAGGTTTTTGATTTTTAGGGATCCTGTGCAGTTGCACTATAATATGCCAACCACTGCAATTTGTCAGGCTTAGAACTCCATGCTTCTTGCCTGTTCCCATATTTGCCTTATAAAAAGGTTTTATTCGGACAGCATGCTTTTGTCCAAATAGAAGATTTGAAGCACTTACTTCCTGGATTTGTTGCTTTTCTGCTCTGTTCCCAAGGCTGCATGAATACATTCACAATTGCCGGTCTTATTTTAAAATGACAAGATGTATGAAAATATGACTCTTAAAGCTGGTCAAAGTTAAACGCTGATGTGTGTTATACATATATATAACACATATAACCATATGTGTGCATAATCATATGTAACCTCATGAGGTCAACAAAGGCAAGTGCAGGATCCTGCACCTGGGGAGGAATAACCCCACGACCCCCTACATATAAACCTGCAGTTGTATTGCTTGGGTACAGCACAGCATGACATAAGCATCTACCATGCTACAGACCTAGTAACTTTCACATGAACCTAAAGTTCTTTAGTGACCTGATCCACAGCTTCTTTAAATTATTAAATTAATACAGTTGTTTATCAAGAACATAAGTAAAAAGGAAGCAGTGTGGTTGTAGTGTCAGTGAGATCACACTGGTTTAAGGTTGCTGAAAGGGTACCGAATCGGGCCTCTTAAAATTAGCTTTCAATAAGCGAGGGAGCTACTTATTCTGTGCAGGCACTATCCCATACAAGACCATATTATTTGAGTCAAGAAACACTTTCACCTTGATAAAAGTTTACAAGAGGAGAGGAAACTGCTCCATACCCCAACGACATTCTTATTTTTTTTATCCTCCACAACAGAATTAAGGAATCTGTTCCTACACAAAGAATATTGTAATAAATAAATAAATAAGCACAAGAGATTTACGTTATTCTCCTGCATAGCCTCCTTTCATCATTTTTTCCCCCACCACAGAAAGGAAATACATTAGATAATACTAGTTAAAACATCCACAGATATAATTTTGTTACTCAATTCCCAATCCTCCTGTCATACACACACACACACACAGATCTCCAGATGTCTGAATTGCTACTTCCCAAGACGGTTTCCTAGGAAGCTTGGATCAGAGTTTCCTCCTCACCAATGTGGTCCAGAAAGAAAACAGTGGCAGGGGCACCGCTGGAGTAGAAATATTCCTGCTGTGATACTCATGCTGCCAGTTCTCCCTCCTTTGAATCCATGTAACAAGCGCTGTTTCTCCACACCTTACCAAGAAGTTCCTCTACAAGAAACTTCAGGATAAGGAAACCTCCTTACTGTGAGGGCAACAGAGAGAACAGGCTGCCTAGAGAGGCTGTGGAGTCTCCTTCTCTGGAGATCTTCCAAACCCGCCTGGATGTCACCCTGTGCCACGTGCTCTGGGTGTCCCTGCTGGAGCAGGGGGTTGGACTAGATACTCTCTAGAGGTCCCTTCCAGCCTCAACCATTCTGTGACTGTGATAAGCCCTGCCAGCTGGCTGGAGATCTCCCCAAAACCTGAACAGTTTGACTGAAACAAAGCAGTCCATAAAAGGTTCTCACCACGATGACCATGTCAGTGTCACTCCAGCTAGGTGGAAATGAGCCTCTGGAAAGAAAAGCAGAAATCAGAGGAAAGCCCCAGACAAGTTTAGCATCTCAAGAAGAGACCTGAATCATCTGCCCAGCAACCAGGGGCTGGCACCTCAGCAGCTCATCTAACTCGCGTCATCCCCATTCGCACATTAACTCATGGTTAAAAAATGCAAGGGAGTGTATGTCCGTAAACCATCCACAAGGTGTTTCCAATTGTAGGCAAGAGAAGCCAGCAGTTTGACAGGAAACACATACAGAAGCCTTAAGAATTTTAAAAATTACTGGGAGTATTATACAGATCTAACCTCTAAAGAGGCTAAATATGTTACAAACAGGCAATGCAGCTGGTCTCAGAATGAGATGTTGGTCTTTGAGCTACGTAGGGGGAAAAAAGGCTCTTTTCTGCACTGCTGTGTATATAAGCTCAGAGCACTATTTCTTCTGTACAAGGGAGCACTCCACATCCAAGGGGATAATGATTAATCATCCAGATAGCTCTTGGGTGTCAAGCAAAGCAATTAACTGTGAATCAGGGAGAAGCCCTGCAGACTGATACAACAGACAGTTTTGCACTCCAGGGGATGAAGATTCAGAAAGAGGTGGTAGAATTAGAGCCAAGACACAAGCAGCCTCCTTCTCTGCTTTACAAGTCACCACCAGCAGGCATGAAACAAAGCAAATCAACAACAAGCTTGAACTAAAAAGTTATGCCTCAGAACTAAAGCTTTTCCAGAAGCACACACAGTGCTGAACGTGATATTCTTGTTTATCCTTCTCGGTAAGACTGGAGAGAGAAGAGGGGAGCCCTGCAGCTCCCTAAGCTGCAGGACATGAAGATGCACAAAGGTAACCACAAAGGCAGCCCAGGTGCAGACAACCACTGTGCTCTCCCCCAGAGCTAAGCTTTACAGATAACTAGCACCTTTCCATTTAAGTTTTCAAATAGTTTAGGGTATGGTCTCACTCAGTAAAATATAGAGGCTAGAGAAAAGCTAAAGTTATTTGTGTAACGCTCCACAGAACATAAGATCTCTGGTGCCTGGATTCCTGCTGTGCACACCAGTGATTTTTCCCAGCAATGCTCCAGTCAGTCATTAAAATTGTAATAAAAGGATCTACTTTCGGAGCCTAATTTCTCTTCCAACCTCAAAACAAAACCAGATCCCAGTATTTGGCTCAAAATATTACCACACTGATTGAGTTCCTGGGCTAAAGTACCATAAGGTTTACAACAGAGCCCTTTCCACCCCTTTCTTCTGGGTGTTGAGGTTGTTGTCCAGACGTCTCTGACTTTCCGTTCCAAGTTGTTCCAAAAGCAACTGGACTGGTGAGGTCAGCAGCACCTATGATTAATGCAGGAGCAGGGAGTCTATGAGGCAAAAGGCTTAGCTGTTGAACTCAGTAGTGAATAAAACTGGACTTACCTCTTCCCCTCAGGCAGATTCCCCATTCCTGCGCTGACAAAGCTACTACTGACCTCAACAGTCCAGTAATCAAGGACCTGCAAACAAACAAAAAAGGTCACTTACACGCAAACATTTGCAGAAGTGCATGCTAGAAGTACACACAGCTTTGGTCTGACTTTTATTTCCTGTTAAGTTCGCTGTGGTCTCCTGCATCTATTAACACACCACTTCTTGGATGTTACACTCTCTCCAAGATCTATCATGATTCTAATCAAGAGCCCTAAAAATTAGCTGATCAAATCAAGCAAGCAAATACTGAGTGAAAAGCTCCTCTGAATTTATCTTGTTAATCTCTGGCAGTGCAAGTCTCCATGAAAATCTCCGAGTAAGCAAAGCTTTCTACTAGGTCAGGCACAAACAGAAAGCTAAGGTAAAAACAGCAATTAGGCAGAGTAACTCCTAACACCATTAGGAATAATAAATGAAGTACACTGGCTTGAGCATTGATCACACACACACACACAAATAAAATTAAAAAAGGAGAAGAAAAAGAAAAAATAACCACGTGATTTCTCTGCTATTATCACATGTTGGACAAATAAGCAGATTCCAAAGAAACATTAGCTCTGACTTAAGAAATCTAGCTTTAGGATCCTGAATCACCCTTTTGAAAAGCCACCATCTCTTCACTGACTAAGTGCTCCCTACTGCATTTTAGTTAGACACTCAGCCACAGAAAACCTTTCCTGCCTCCTGGGATTCACTTCAGGTCACACAATCTTGTGCTTCAGCTGTCTTTCTAAGTTTCTGAAATTTCTCCAGCCTCATGATCCTAGCTTTCATTAATTTATTTAATTAACCATCAGTTTTCCTTCAACAGCTCAGGAATGAGTATTTAAAAAGTATATTCATAGTGATTATATGCAGCAATTCCTTTCAGTTTTTCACGGATATCCTTAATAGAGTAGCCTATTTCTTGTAATTCTCCAATAATTTTTGTTGTTAAACAGCTGCATTTAGATTCTAAGGACTGACCAGCAGGACAAGGTCTGAAACCCTAACATGTTCAGAATGTGGTTATTACAGAATCCCAGAGCAGTTGTGGTTGGAAAAGAGGTTATGTCCAACAGCAGAATCATCTACCTCTTCTTTAAAGAAATTCTTGAATCCTGTCCATCTCTGAACACGCAGCTGAATAGACTGTAAACAAGGGTTTTACCTTCTGCATTGCAAGACTCAGCTGAACAGCAAAAGGCAGCTTCGCACACGGCATCAGCAAGACTCCGGCTACAGTCTCCAAACACGACCACTACCTGCTCGTTCTATTTGATCGTGGTCAATGTCGTTGATAGCACAAAAAAATAGGGCACTACTCGGCCACACCATGAGGTCATTAAATGGCACTTATTTAAGGTCATCCTTTTAATTTTATGACTGTGTTGGGAAAAAACACATGTTCACACAGCAACAACCTACAGCAATGAGAAGGTTAAGAATCCCCTAAAAAAATTCACATCCCCCTTGCTCATTAGGGCTGAAAACAGTTCAAGATGGACATAAATTGAAAATGGTGATGCCTTCATGTAGACAAGCTCAAAGGTCTCATTTGGCAAACTAAGCGGAGAAAGGTTAGAACTAAAGAAATATACCTAGAAAACCCATCAGAAATTACTAAGCAAGAGAGAAAAGTGGTAACAGTACAAAGAACTTCCAACCTCTTCATATCTGCTAAAAAGAATGGCTCAAGGCTGTTTCTTTAGGATTTCACAGCATTACAGCACTGAGGAGCCCAAGTTTCCAGTGCTTGCTTTCCTGCCTGGAATTTCCAACCAAGAAAAGTAACCTAAGAACATGAACTATTCAGAGTAAAAAGAAAAATAACCAAAGGGCTAGACAACTAACAGGAGGAAGATGTGTATTTAGATTTCTCAAAGCTTCGTATGGTTTCTACATTATTCTAGTACAGAATGAGCATTCAGGGCAGTGCACGAGAGCTACCACAATGGGAAAGTTAGAGACCTTGCTCCACTCCAAGGATCTCCGCAAGCACAGACGCTGTTCTCACAGCACTGCCTAGTTGATCGTGCTGCCTATTTACAGTATCACATGCCATATACAGTGGGGAACACAATGGACAAAACATGCAGTACACCCTCAGTTCTTTCCAACTTTCTGCAGTAAAGCAGGAACAGTGGCTTTCTCCAGATCAAAAGGCATCCCTAATACTTCCAGCAGCTGAAAAATAATCTTCCTTTCTCATAGTATTATGATCACAGGCACATAAAACCACAGCTACCAGTCCTGCTTTCCTGCAGCAAGAAGCAACAGCAGAGAAGAGCAAGTAGATGAAGTCCCTGACCAAACCGGGACAGGATTCTGGAAGCACTCTTGGAGCAGGAAGGCTGCAATATCTCACTTGTGTGTAAGATGAGAAAGGGTAGCCAAGGAAGTCTCACTTCTGGAAAAAGCTCAAGAAACTCTTGCCTTGGAGCCCCCCCTTACACCATAAGCTTCTGAAGTCACTCCAATTACCCATTAATCTTGTCTAGACAAGGAAAAGATGGGCTATTGCCAAGTGAATCTAATTTTGGGTACACATCTTTGTTTATACAGCAGGCCATAACCACTTCTGGCACCTTCCTCAGTCTGAGCGTGGCGTCCACCGTGTGGAGACAACACTCGCTGTACGACAGCTTCAGGAACAACCGAACACACAGCGGGAGGTGCTCAGCCATGTGGTTATAAGAGAGGGATCCCTCAGTGCTACTTGTTGGCATGAGATGTGTGAAAACCCAGAGGCTTGCAAATGCTCACAGCTGAAAACAGACAAGCAGGTTTGGGAACTAAGGCCCAAAACCGGGGCACTGAGGCTGGCCGAGCCCTTGCAAGCTCCTTTCACAGACCAGAAGGATCAGCGCACACTGGAGTTTTCCACCCAGCCAAGACCACTTGCTCAAGTGCCTTATCATTCAGAGGCACGAGAAGAACACACACTGAGATCAAACATTCACTGGGAAAGGTGCAGCCTGGAGGCCGGGACCAGGCACTGCTGGAAAACATCAGCTCCCATCAGAACTGAGAAGCCTTTGGATCCGCTACAGAGAGTGATGCTGCTCCTGCTCCCTTGGCACCGCAGAAAAATAGTGTGGAAAAAACACAGCCTGCCCCAAACTTGCCAGACATCGAAGGGCATCTGAGAACATGATACACATTTCACGCGGTCAGAGAGCAGATACTTATGCAACTTGCAAAGGAAGAGGACACAAGCTCGGCAAGCTACAAATCCAACCTATGTGGCTGGGTATGTCGACAAGCAAAATGAAAACTTGAGATGTCAATTCTCATCTTCAGTAAGACCAAAGGGTCCAGCAAAACAGAGCAAGATTAGAAATGGAGAGCCTAAAGTAGGTACAGGAAGGAGTTTTTTTTTTTTTTTAACTAAAAAAATTAAAAAAAAAAAAAATTATTTTCCATACCTAATAAGTAAAATGTTTTTCAGCAGTTCACAATTGTGCAGAAAGATAATTGAGAGAAAAGAAATACCTAAGTGACAAAATACAACAGAGCTATCACCTCACACTCACCCAGGATTGTGCTGTACGAGACTCTACAGCTTACTTGCTATTATATTTATCTTAGTTATTTATTAACAGGCAAAACAACCACAAGAAGAAACTGAAATTCTCCTGCGCGGACACTTCCTGCAGCTGTAATGACCATTCAGCATGTCCCAACCTCTTCATGAGCTTCCACAGGAGCTCTCACAGCAACTCTCATTAGGCAGTAATTCACATAATTCAGATAATTCAGACACAAAAACATAATTCTTCACCAGAGGACACCCATAAACAAGTTTTTCAAACAAAACTATTCCTCAAAGCTGGTTACATATCGTGACACCAGTAAGCAGCACAACCACAGTAGTCCTGCTTGAGTCCAGTTGTCCTATTAAATAGAAACAGTCAATTTTTAGGACACCCATAGAATTCTGTAACCCAAATGTTTACCATACTTCTATGGAATAAACCCTAAAAATTTGAAAGCACTAAAGAAAAAGAAACCAATACAGGCATTTTGAAAATAATCCTACCTCTGTTATCTACATAAATGTTTCAAAAACACTCCTGCTTGGAAAGCTTGCTTCAAATTGTCTTTATAAAGAGTAAAAGGATCACAAAAAGTTTGTAAAGAAGATACTAACTGGAGGCATCCGCCTCCTCCACTCCCCCATATTTGACCCAAAAATATTTAAAATGCAGCAGACACATTTTGACTTAACAGCAGCTATTTGAATACAGTGAAAATTGTTAGTAAGATTTAGATCCGAGAAGATCAACATCAAGGTTTGTGAACTTTTTTTCTTTTTTTTTTTTTTTTTTTTTTACAATTAAAGAAAAAAAAGGAGAAAAAGGCACCAAACATAAGCCAGAAAAGCCCCTCAATGCCCTTGCAACTTTAATCAATGTCCAGAAGAACCAAAAGAATTCTCCATTAGATACAATAGGACAAAACACTTTATTCTGCATTGGTCAACAAATATTTGTAAAAAGTAACAACATGCATTTTTAAAAGGGGGTCTTTTGGTATTGCACTATCAACAATCTCGCAACAAACAACATTCAGTGGAGCCATTGTGCATTATGAGCACCACACACAGAACTGGAGGACCTGAAAAGACAGTTCTTATCTCAATGTATTCCTGCTGCCCCGTAAGATCAGTTACTGACAGAACCCAATGTATCCTTCTGCCTAACGGACGAGATGTTTCTACACAAGATTTCAGATCCAATCCCTGAGCACAGGCAGCAATTTCAGTGGTTGCAGATCTCAAACTCGGATGAGCAGCTGCAGAAAATGGCAGCACAGAGTCCCATCCCAAGGGGCGGCTGTTTGCGCCACTGTTCCCCACCATGCCCGCTGCAAGTATTTATTAGCAAACCAGTATCTCCAGAGGGGAAGAAAGACTAAAACAATCTAACAGTGATAAAAGCAGGTTCAGGCTTAAAAACTTCTGGAGGTAGGGGGTGGTAATTACTATGTACCCTAATCTTCAGCAGTCAACAGCTTATACTGGTTATTATCCAACATTTTAGAGGTACGCACAGGGGTCCAGGTGATATAGCTAGGCTTTTTTTCTTTTTTTCTTTTCTTTTTTAAATTGCTGTAAAGGTAAAGAGAGCCAGTACTATTTGTTACATTTGGTTATTTTTATTATTCGCGAGCAGCCCTGAACATCAGTAGAAGACAGCCTCAACAGGGAAGCCCTGAACCATATGTCAGTCCATTGCACTCCTGTTTATAGTCTCATTACCTCTACTGAGAAAATGGTCTATATTGCCAACAAAAAGATGCTACCAGAAACACTAAATATGTCACACAAATGCAGCAGATAAAAAATAGCGCAAACATTTTGAGTAGAAGACAAGCACCGAGCAGCAAGTTTGCACTGCAAAGACACATCACACACTATGACACACAGGGGTCAGTGTTGCCCAGGTCTCCGCTGTGTTGCAGACCCAGTAGCAGGACTCGCAGCACCATGACCGTCCTCTCACACTGCTTTAGAAGGACACGGGCAGCGCGTGTTAAGTCTAAGCCATGCACCGAGTAAGACAACAAGACCTGTAAAGGCAGATTGTTGAGCATCAGCTATTCTGCACACTGTATGAGACAGCAGAATCTAATCGTGCAAATAACGATCATATATTACAACGCAGAGTCCAATACTGCATGAGCAGCTCTGCCACTCCAACCCCCACACGACAAGGCTCCCAGCTGAAACTGCTTCTCCTCCACAACAGATACTTTTAAGAGTAAACTGCAGAGAATGCCACCTGAACCACTGACAACTCCTGGATGGAGATTCAGCTGGAGAGTTAAAGCCTTCAGCATCCAGAGAAGATAGAAGGATAACCTGCCCCACTGCAGATTGGTGAGCTGTAAAAAGGATATATGGTCAACGGGTTCAAACAACAAAGCAACTGTTAAATTAAGATACTGAATTTACTCTCTTAACAGTTCAGCAACAAAATGACTTCGTAAGCATAGTTCCTATTATTATCCTTTCTGGTGTTATGTAGTCCCAGGTCCCACTTCCCACCACCCTTCTCACTGCACTGCACTTGCACTCAACTGCTGTCTTGCCCAGCAGCTTTGGCCTTTGGCCTTTCTGCCCTGTTCCATCCTCACTCTTTGTGAGGAGGGACTGCAGAGGGCCGAGGAAGGAACCAGCTCTGCCGCCATGTGCACGGACTGCAGCTGCCAGCACAAGCCTAAGTCACCCCTCAGAGTGGGTGGTCACTCCTCAGGAGCAGGTTAAGGTGTTCGGCATTATCAGATGAAAAAGGTCCAAATATGCTCTGTACCAAGGCAGTTTCTCCTAGCTGAGATCACACAAGGCCCCACTGAACACCAATCCAATTTTCCATATGTTTGCATTTTGACCATATTTGTTGCAACAAGAAATCCATTCAAAATTTACATTCCCGACACAAGATACGGCCAAATTCCTGAAGAGTCAGGGACATCAGAGCCGATCACTGGGGGGGCAATGGCCTTAACCTTATTCTTAAGCCATTTTGCCCAAGTTTTCTAAAGAACTTGAGTGTGCGATGGACATCCACTTCCGAGCTACCTTCTTAAAAATGTAGTCCTCATAAGTCCTAAGCATATTAATCTGTTCATGACAATTGTGGTTTCTTCCTTTGAAATTTTCTTCATTTTCTACCTACATGAACTAGGAAAATAAGAGAGAATGTTTCAGATTACTATTTTATCTCCTTGATATTTGCAACATAAACCAGTACAGCTTGTCCCTGAGAGAAGGTCTTTCTCTTTTTTCCTCCAGCAATTGCACGTGATGTTTCTGGAAAACAATTTCTTTTTCTGTCTTAAGACAAGCCTGAAAAATGCTAAGAAACAGGAGGAGACAAATGAGAGAGGTTCCTCATTCAGCTTATTTTCTCTGATTTTTATCCCTGAAAGTCTAACCACGACCACACAAATTGTAGCCTCGGGGTAAAAAAGGCTGTTTTTCACTTGGGCACAGTTAACACAGGTCCTCGCTGTCCCAGTCACAGCTCAGTGGAGTCACACAGGTCAGCACCGCACAGAATACAGTAACTCATTTATTAAATAAATGTGAATGCATATTTCTGCAAGCACAGCTCACGACGTGCAATCAGCAGAGAGCTACCTGAAAGTTTTCAAAAATTGGATCCATAAAATTAAACACCAAAAAAAGTTTTTATGAGCTTACAGCAAAGTATTTCCTAACACTGCACCATTCTGTTTACTTGTCAGCAATTAGCAGTATAACTGAAGCATCTCTTTACCAAGAGAAGTCTTTACCCAGCCCTGGAAAGCTCTTGCTCCGTGACCAGGCACAGGGCAGTCCAGCGCTCCAGAAGAAAGAGCAGAGACACTGGTGAAAAGTTCCACCAGCTCCACGAAATTATCCAAGCTCCCTCTGGTGGAAAGTTTAAAGTGACATTTAACAAGATGGACAGATTTTGCAGCATGGGAGCAGTTTTGAACGAGCACTTTGGTTTTCTTTTGCAATATAAAACTTGTTAGGATTGGACCCCTCTGATTCTAACAGCTTTTCTTCAGTGACAGCAGCCTAAGGTAATGCTTCATTTTGGGCCACCAGCCTTACCACATGTGAAGAACGAACTCTGATAAAAATGGGAAAAAAAATAAATAAATAGCGTGTTACATAAATCAGTGCCTTTGTACTCCAAAATCCTGGACATCTCTCAGCCATTTCTCATGTCTTCAGCTTTTCAAAGCTCCAGCAGAGCTTTCCTGAGGCAGAGCGAGGACAGGGATCTCTCTCCCCAGGCCACAGATCTATAGCACTACAAAGGCACGAGCCTGAACTTCTGTTTTCCATTTTCACATTACATGTATTACTGAAATGCACTGAGCCTCAAAGTCCAGCATCCCTCTGGTTCATTTACTTGCATCACCGTAAGGCAATTCCACCAGATCTGTGCATCCTTCCCCAAGAAAGCCACATACGTGTATTAAACTCCAGCAAGCCATGCCCTTTCCTCTCTACTCTCTCCCCCCTCAAAAATAAAATAAAGGTTAATTGAAGCTGCCAATGTCATCGGTTACAGTCAAGACACAAGAAGCTTTTCACATGCAAAAGGAGTTCTATTTGATATTTTTGTATCTATGATATAAACGTATTACCTATTACCTTCAAAATATCTGTTCTACTACCTTGCAACCAAATTTAGTTTTCACGGAGCCGGTCTGAGCACTGACAGCCTCTGTTATGACTCACTAACTTTCTTCCCTTAATAAGGCTATAAATTGCATCACAGCAAGTGCATTTAGGGACCTCACGGGGAAGCCAGGGAATTCAAAGTAAGTTATTCCGTGGCTAAGAAGCAGAACTTCGCCGTGCAAAGCGGACAGGTCTAAAACTCTTGACTTGCCCTCATGCTTTTAGGAGGGAGGGTCCGGGATGACCGCAGGGCCGACTTCACCTCCTGCTATTACTAAACAGCGCGTTCCGAGGGCTCCGCAGAGCCGCGTGGCGCCCTGCGGGAGGGCGGCGAAGGGCTAGTGCGAGCGAGTGTGCCCTGCCCCGGGCTGCGG
>JAWLRI010000001.1:9144036-9176683 GCA_034781795.1 Crypturellus tataupa | reverse complement strand
AGGGAGGATGGGGCCAAACTCTTCTCCGTGGTGGCCAGTGACAGGACAAGGGGTAATGGGTACAAGCTGAAACACAGAAAGTTCCACCTCCATGTGAGGAAGAACTTCTTTCCTGTGAGGGTGCCAGAACCCTGGAACAGGCTGCCCAGAGAGGCTGTGGAGTCTCCTTCTCTGGAGATCTTCCAACCCCGCTGGATGTCACCCTGTGCCACGTGCTCTGGGTGTCCCTGCTGGAGCAGGGGATTGGACTGGATGATCTCTAGAGGTCCCTTCCAATCTCAGCCATTCTGTGATGATGAGAGAGGCTTATTTGAGCAGCACCAAAACAGCCCTATTTCAACTCAATACAGAAAGCTGCGGTGCTACAGCCACTCAGCCTCCAGGTTGCTTGTTTGTCTGGGGGCACCTGGGGGAGAAGGTGCTTTGCCCTCCACAGAGGCTCAGCACCACTTCCACTCATGTGCTTCAGGCAGAGGGCATGAAAACCCCCTCAGCGTACGCAGCTGGCTGCACTGCCACTCTTAGGGCAGTTACTACAGAAAACAGGTAGGTCCTCAAGAGGTGGAGCCTCATGTGCAACAGGAGGTCCTGGCTTCCACAAGGCAGCATATGGTCCTGTCAATAGAGAAACAAAGCAGTACACATTTTGTGTATTAATGTGTTGGTCTGGAATGTATGGATAGCAACACAGTTCAAGATACCTGCAATTTTATGCCGGCACACTTCGGTGTCCATAATTCTGCAGCTATGACCAGCGCGGCGCATGTGACTGGCACGTTAATCAACAGAGCAAGTATCTCGAATACTCCTAAGAGAACATAGCCAAACTCAGCTCCCGCTTAGTAAGGAAAGGTGAGGGCTTGGGGAGATAAAGAACACATTTAAGGTTTGCAGTTTGAACTGTCTGTCATGGGTGGCGGATGAGACAGATACTCTCCATGGGACCGTAAGACTGTGAGCATATTAAAGAAGTGCAGTGCTAAAGGTCTGGCTATGTTGGAACATGTGTCAGTTTTCAACAGCAAAGACTATTAAACTCACATTTTATTTATTGCAACATTAAGTTTTATGATAGCTTTAATTTCAGAGGGAAAAGCTAATAAAGGAGTGGGAATTTTAGTGGTCTGTTTTTATTCAACAGTAAACAGTTGAAATATCTCTACATGACCTAGAACTATTTAAGGAACATGATTTTGTGAACCGTTATGTAAAAATACAGTTTTGTGAGCAACAGGATGGCTATTGATCAGATAAGAAATGAAGAAATAATATTAGCTGTTTTATTCTTACACTCAGTGCCCTGAAATGGGCAATTAGAGAACAGAGAGCTGGAGGGAGCCAGACTTACCTTTGATATCCATAGCAGAGAACATTAAGAGCATGAGAGAAAAAAAAAAAGAGAGAAATAGAAGAGAATAAAAATGGCAGAGGAAGCAAAAATGAAGTACAGCAGTGAAAAGTAAAATAAATAGGTAGGCTTGTATAAACTAATACAGTCTTTCGGAAAGTTTCAAACAATGAAGGATAAAAATAAGGAGGGAAAAAAAAAAAAAAGAAGAAAGGAGAAAGAAAAAGAAGACCTGGTGAGTGAGCAGATAGAAACAGAAGTTTTAGACCCTGCCTCCAGCGGGGCTGAGCAGGGTCAGGAGGATCCATTAACAGGCACTTCGTTTTAAGGGAAGAAACGTCTAAACATCAAAAACTGAAAAAGAGGAGAATAAATAATCCTGTCGGTGGCACAATCCCTCCCTATCCTCCCTCATGTTACTGGGATGCACACTGCCTAAAAGCCCTGTTCTGCTGGGAAAGGTGTGTGTCAAAGAGCACACCCTTGCAGGCTGCACTGGTTCTCACCTGCAGCACACGATGAGCCTCTAGGAGGTTTCTTTGCAGGAAAGCGAAGTCCAGAGGGGGTTTTACGTCTTGGCCCAAGCTTCAGCTCCACATGAAGGCCTGCGAGTGGTCCTCCAGCAAAATCCCTGCCTTCCTGCAGACTGGACCCTTTGCAAGGTTGCTGACACTGTCTTTCCATGAAAAGGGGTCAGAGAGATGGGCTGGCTTCCCTTAACTCAGAACCTTCTTTCTCTAAAATCAGTCTTGCGCCCAGCGCAGACACGCAGCACCCCTGGCCTGCAGCAAATCCTGCCTTCCCTTGCTACTACCTTACGAGGAGAGGGCCACCACGGCTCGAAAAGCTTGTGTTGCTGCAGCGTGACATCTAGGTGAGGCCAGGATGGGCTCCCCTCCCGGGAATGTGGCTGGCCTGGACTATGGGATTGGCCTCAGCAAAACAAACACATCCCCTTAACCACAGCCCCTCGCCTGCGAGCCAGTTCCACTCCCGTCCCTGCGGAGCGCCCTGCCACTCTCCAGCCGATGACCTCTCTGACGATGCCACTTCTCCAGTGCTTCTGAGCAGCTCCTTTCCAAAACCTGCAGTGGTAACAAGTTCTGTTTGAAAAGGAAAAAAATGCTCCAGCAGCACAGCAGCCTTTCCACTGAGATTACTGCTGTCTATATTACATTGTGCTTTGGGGCCAAGAGAGCCTCAACACAGTATTATGTCTCTGTGCAAACAGCAATATTAAGAGACAGATCCTGTCTTCAAAGTTTATGGCTTAGACAAGACTGGAGATAGGGAAAATGCTAGAATGCACTGCAAACAGAGTTTGCAGTCAGTATGTTGGCTGCATAGTTCTTGTTCCCCACCAGGGAAAGAGGGTGGTGTGTGAGATGGATCATTTTTCATGGCCATGGCCATTCCTCAAAGCCATTCATAAAAAGGCAAGAGGGAAGAGAGTTGCATTGCACAGCAATGTAAACTGCTTTTGAACTTTACTTGGTGTATCAGTTCCTGGAGTTTGAAATCTGCATCCGTCACTGTTGCTTTGGGAATTATGGTTAAGGACAATACCAAATCATTTAGTCAACAAGTTTTCACACCAGGTTGGGAAGCAGGACTTATCAACAGAGATCCAGAAAAAAAAAAATATCCAGGACTGAAGAGAGTCCTCCCAAATGGACAAGACCCCTGAGGATAAGAGCAAAGAAAAATAACCTTTAAAAACAGAAAACGGATTTGCAGTTAGGGGTGATGACAACTGCGAAGTGTTCTATCTTCTTGGGCATTTTCCCTATCAGTTGTCAATGCCAGCTTCTTCCTGATGCTGCCCAGGACCCCACTCAGAGACCCAGGGCAAAATAAAATGGTTTTGGTACCTGGAAACAGGATGTGCTTCTATTACCCACCCTATGGGTATTCACCTAGGACTCTTCTGGATGGTATTTTTTTTTGCTCTTCAGACTTTCTTATAGTTATGCCGATCTTCTTTAGGCACTTCTGACACAGCTTTAAGAATCAACATCCATCCTGGTTTGGGGTTTTTTTTTTTTTTTGGTCAAGCCTTGGCAAATTAGACTTTTGACGTAAAGATTCTGCCTTGCCCAACGTCATCAAATTTCCCATTGTAGACAACTTTGCACAACCCTATAGGAAATCACATGAGCTAGTGAAGAAAACCAAAGCAGGCCTCTTGATCAGGAACAATGCAAATGCTTGCTCAAGGCCAGCGTTTCCAGACTGGAGCATATTCACTTTAGGTTAGTCTTCTGACCAATTCAAAATCTCTCACAAGTCTCTTCAGAGATCTTTTTCTCCATAGATTTTTAATGTCTCCTTTTTTTCCATAGCTTTTTGATATCTATTTGCAGAGATGGCAAAAGGGCAACTGATTCAAAGTCCCTCTGTTTCCCACCAATTTAATCTTCTTAGTCCAGAGCTAAGAGATAGCTGTTTTTTCCAATAGGAAAGTTGCAAGAATTAGGTATTTTGTTATTAAAGTGGCACGTTTCCTTCACCATTTCTTCCCATGGAAAAAAATCCCAGAATATTAAAAAAAAAAAAAATGCAAGCCAAGATGAATAACAGACGTCAGTCTGACGAAGCTATAACTGGACCTTATTTCCAAGGGGAAGCACTGAGGAAGGTTAACTGTGGCTGGCACCTGCAGAAGTGCCTCCTCACTGCACACTGCGGCTCCAAGCAGATCTATCCGAACTCGGGCAGGTCCTGGACACATCCAGCCACACCAGACCTCGACTCAGGCTGATCACTCATTCAGAGGCAGTGGTTCTACTGCTGCAGTGCTGAACGTGCTGCACTAATATAGACATGTTGATTCAAAGCTTGGATATTACTAACCTACCTCACTATTCAGCAGCATATCTGCACTTTGGCCATTTTACAGTGTGCCATTTTACACTGCTCAGTGTAAGCCACTCAATGTAGCACAACTTCACATAGGCATCTAAGCTCTCTCTAACAGTTAGCTCTCAAATTTTCCTGTGCCAGAAGAATTTATTGATTCTTTTTTATGCAGCCATTAAGGAAGCTGTGCCTCCAAACTGTATTTGATGACACAGAGCAGAACTTGCACAGCAGAATGAACTACATCTGCTGTAAGCAGCAGTTTTACAGGAGCAAACTGCAATAGCAGATGTGTTCTGCAAAACAAATTTATCTTGGGACCTGATCTTTAAAGCTGTTACACTAACAAGAAGTTACAGTGACTTTAAGGGATTCTACTTAGATGTACAAATATTTAAAAGTTCAGATCTGCTTTTATCTGCATCCCAACATAAAAAAAAGTCCATTGTGATAAGGCTAGGTCAAGGTCAAGTCAGAAAACCAGGATCAGGTCTAGTAATGACAGTTAAGGTATCCAAGAGTCTGTGCTAGCCAAAAAGATTTACCATGATGAGACAGGCCCAAGGTCATGCCAACAGGTCGAGTCTGCAGGTCAGACAGGGTGCAGATCAGCAGGGTACGTGGCCAGGCAGGGACACAGCTCAGGCACAAACTAGGAGAAGTATCTGAGCTGACTGTCACACTGACCTGGAGCACAGGCAGAGAAACCCCAAGGAGAGGGAGTGTGCTCAAGGCCCTGACAATAAAAGAGTTCCAGGGGAAAAAAAAGCGTAATTCATAGTCTGATGTTCTACTTGCCATATATTCTTCCCCATCAGGAGACAGAGAGCACCCTGAGCAAGTTTGCGGACAATACCAAACTGGGAGGAGTGGCCGACACTCCCAAGAGCTGTGCTGCCATTCAGAGGGACCTACACAGGATGGAGAGTTGGGCAGAGAGGAAGCTCATGAGGTTCAACAAGGACAAGTGCAGGGT
This sequence comes from Crypturellus tataupa, assembly GCA_034781795.1. Lineage (NCBI taxonomy): Eukaryota > Metazoa > Chordata > Aves > Tinamiformes > Tinamidae > Crypturellus > Crypturellus tataupa. The sequence continues at coordinate 9,171,500 of JAWLRI010000001.1, read as the reverse complement.
CCTGTAGCTGAGGTGGAACAACCCCAGGCACCAGGACAGATTAGGGATTGACCTGCTGGAAAGCAGCTCCGCAGAGAGGGTTTTGGGAGTCCTGGGTGACAACAGGTTACCCATGAGGCACCAATGTGCCCTCGTGGCCAGGAAGGCCAATGGGCTCCTGGCTGCATCAGGAGGAGCGTTGCCAGCAGGTCGAGGAAGGGGATCCTGCCCCTCTGCTCAGCTCTGGTGAGGCCAGACCTGGAGTACTGGGTGCAGCTCTGGGCTGCCCAGGACAAGAAGGACATTGAGCTTCTAGAAAGGGTCCAGCATAGAGCCACAAAGATGATTAAAGGACTATCCTCATCTATCATATGAGGAAAGACTAAGCAAGCTGGGCCTGTTTAGCCTGGAGAAGAGAAGATGAAGGGGGGGATCTGATCAATATGTACAAGTACCTGAGGAGAGAATGTAGGGAGGATGGGGCCAAACTCTTCTCCTTGGTGGCCAGTGACAAGACAGGGTGTAATGGGTACAAGTTGAAACAGCAAGTTCCATCTCCATGTGAGGAAGAACTTCTTTCCTGTGGGGGTGCCAGAGCCCTGGAACAGGCTGCCCAGAGAGGTTGTGGAGTCTCCTTTTCTGGAGATCTTCCAAATGTACGTGGATACCACCCTGTGCCACATGATTTGGGTGTCCCTGCTGGAGCAGGGGATTGGACTGGATGATCTCTAGAAGTCCCTTCCAAACTAAACCATTCTGTGAGTCTGTGCTATTCTCCAAGTTGGCTGCAGAGAACATGCTCAGCACCCTCAGATGGGACTCAAAACTGCTAGAGAGAAGAGGAGGTGGCAGCAGATTGGAGCCAGGGTTTGTAATTCAAGTACACACTCCTTTAGTTGCAGCACACAGTGGGACCTTCCTGCTTTCCCTAACTTAAGTTAGCTGATGAAAATAACAATTAGCTTCTCTAGATTGATTATAAATTCTTCCTTATATCATTATCTGGTCTCTGAACCTATGTATTGCTCAGAAATCTGTCACTATAGGTGGTGCTACAGAAGTGTGGTGCTACAGCTGCTGTTTTGATACCAACATCCGTCCACACCTTACGGAGATTTTGACTTTAAAAAGAAAACTAACCAGTATGTGCCAAACACTGGAGTGTAAATAGAAAAACATTAAAAGCTGACAACAAACTAATACGTTAAAAATGAGAAATGTCAGGTAAAGTTATTAACTGAAAGAAATAGCACTGCATGCTAAAGCATTATTACAAATAACAAACTTGGAATAGAAAGCCTCAGACTTTCAAGGCATGAGTGGTTACATGAGCCACATGCAGGTTTGGTGGGTAAACTGAGTATTCTTAGTGCCAGGACTGACAGGCCAATGCGAGAAGACAACTCTGTTCACCTGGGCTTCCTTACCCAGATCAGTCAAAGGACTTCCACAGAGAATGAAGTAAAATCATTTTTAAAAAGCTCTCTAATCACATTTTAAAGTTCCTGAACAACACAGGCATATCCGCAAACTGCCGCCATCCTTACCTCACGTGTGGAATGCCCCATCCTCCAAACTCCAGCTTGAACTTCACCTTTGAGCTATTTTGCTTTTGTCTAAAAAAAAAATGAAAAGCTTGACCCTACCAGATCTCATTTCTGTGGGTAAGCATTTATATGGCATAAATCACCTTCACAGCAAGCTTCTGAAATTTTATATCAGGAGATTTCTTTTATGGCTTCTGGTTTATTCTTCTAGCTTTAAGCACCATGTGCAATCAGATCTTTCATTCAATGCACAAGGATGCATTTCTTGATCTATATTCATGTTTCTTCACGACTTCTGGCTCGGATTGACAAGTAAGAATTAAAGGCAGTAAAAATGTGCTGGATACAGTATCACCAAGAAGTTATAGATAATTGGACCTACAAAAAAAAATAATAAAAAAGAATATTACTAACTAATAACACTACTATTACTTAGTTTTGAAGTAAAATAATAAAATAGTTGGAATAACCCAGCTCTAAATAGGTCCTCTTGACCATCCATCCAGCACTTAGTGTTTAACAAAAAAAATGAAGTCATCGTGAAAGAGTATCATACCATCATACACAGACAGATGCATGTGACTGCAAATCCCTCTTGTATGCTTGACTCCAGCTTTTGAAACAGTTGAGTGAAAAGAGAAAATCTACTGCGTTCAGATGCAACATCTCTGTTAGTAGGAAGACTTGAAGCCTTGAACCTCTATCATTATAACTGACAGCCCTCAAAACTCCTGCACTAGCTGGTTGTTAGCCCAAATCATCAGTCCGGAGCTCTCACAAGTTTGGAGTGAGATAGCTCAAAATAGCGCCCAGGGGAAGGTAGACAACAAACTTGGGACCTATTTTTACATACGTGTCAGTTCTAGGGGCAGAGAGGCTACCCTGTGCCTATATCCAATCCTGTTAGCCTCTGTGATACTCCTTCCACACATTACCCTGTTTCCTTAACAAGCCCCTCGCTGCTACAGCTGCTCTGGCAGCTCTTCCCTGTCGGCTGGGAACGAGGGATGCTGGTGGCTTGCGCAACGTGGAACCTTCCCATGCAGTTTCTAAAATTATCCTGAGGAGTGACAGGGAGGGAGCGGAAATAAAAATTCACACCTTTATTTCTATAAGTGATGATTCTGCGTGAGGCAGAAAAGACTCTCAGAGCCCAGGACTTCTCCCCCGCTGAACATCAAGGAGCTGTTACAAACTGAGGAGTTGAGAGCTACTTAAAGCAAAGGCACCATTTACCCTTACACCTTAAATTTGTTCTTGCTACCAGTCTTCCCATTTGCACTCCTCTTCTTCCTCCTTCCCTCTTTGGGACAGGTTGCCCAGAGAATTGTGGAGTCTCCATCCTTATAGATGAACAAAAGTTACCTGGACAGGGTCCTGGGCAATATGCTCTAGGTGACTCTGCAAGGGGGACTGGACTAGGCATCTCCAGAGGTCCCTTCCAACCTCAACCATTCTGTGATTATCCTTAATAAATGGGTTTAAACATTTGGACTTTGATCTACACAACATTATATTTACACCGAAGTCATAGGGATACTTCTTATCTTGATGCATCCACACTGACTTCAGCTCAACCAGTACTTAGGCAAAGGCTCCCCAGAAACAAGCCCAGTAGATGTCAAACAGCTCCACGAACAGGGTACAACCACAAGCACCTACACGCCATATAAACCTTCTGGATCTCTACAAGACTCCAAAGGAGGTTCACAGCACATTCAGAAGATAGAGAGATCTGGCTCTTGTGGCCAAGCAGGGTAGTCTGCTACAAATCATAGGACACTTACAGGATGAGCTGCTATTATTCACCTTCTTTTATAGCAGGTGATTTCTAATCTGTTACTTCCACTGATGGCTTAACAAACATCTCAAACAAGCCAGTTTGACAGAGAAACACCCTCCGCCTGGTTTGGATTCCCCACAGCCAGCGCTTTGCTGAGTTTACAGTTCCCATGCTACCTTTCTGTAACCTTGCTCAGCTTCTTATAGACAGCTACTATTGACCTTGTTGGCCTCAGAGCATAGGCCCAACCCTTACCCTGGGTTCAGCAGCTTCCCTGTACTTCAGTAGACACATCTGCACCTCCTGCATGGGGCTGGCAGACAAAACCACTGCATCATTGCGCAGCAGCAGTGAAACGTCTCAGGAAGAAAAGCAGGGTCTCAAGTACCGCAAACAGTCTGTGAACAGTGATCTATGATGAAGAAAAACAGCTAGAAAGGAAATCTGTGTTCCTCGCCTGCCCTGTTTTTAATATTTTTTTTTCTTCAGGGTACAAAAATATCAAGAAGAAAACTTTGTAAAGAGTATTTGGTCTTAACTGTGCCACCCAAGATGCGGATCAGCCCACTGCACTCCAAAATAGCACACTGTGCTTGCTAATTGCCTGTTCCCTGAGCGCCCGGAGAAACAGTCAGGCTGCAGGATGCAAACACCCCATGCCACAGCCTCCTGGGAACACAGGAAGGCTCCTGGACAAGGCAAGAATTCCAGCACATTCCTGTAGGAGCCAGTGTTTGCACCGCTGTCAGCAAATGGAGGCACCTGCAGTGTTACAGCTGGACAGCAGCCGCACATCTTCATCGCAGGCTGCATCATCCCCTGGAAGCCCCTTGGCATTTTGACCACTGCCTCCCACAGCCCAGCCCTGCCGGGGCTTTGCCCATGGCTGTTTCCGTGTGAACACGTCTGCTGACGGAGCACAATGCAAAGGCCGGGACTGCTATCGGGATGGAAATGTCTCAGGAGAGAATGGCAAAGGCACTAGCATCACTGCTACCTCCCTGCTACAGAGTGCCTGCTCTGTGAAGAAACTGGGTCTTAGCCCATCTCTGTGTGTGAAAATATTCAGGTAATAATAAAAGGTTTCTCTGTAAAGGAGCACCTTCCTTTACCAGCACATGAAGGACCACGGAGAAAGCCATCCCACCTCCAGCTCCTGGCACAGAGCAGTGAGGCTTTCCCCTCCCGGGAGCAGAGCCAGCGCCGCAGGAGGCTAAACTGGAAGCACTTGCAGATTTTTTGCTGGAGAGTGGGACGTTAAGGAGGAATGGGCCAGCACCATGGTTTATAAAGACGAACAGCAGGTAGGAGGATTCAAGCTGTTGCCAAGAGGGCCATACTGCGACAAGCCCCAGACAACTTGCACTCCTGTGGAAAGTCTGCAAATGTCCTTGAGGTTCATAAAACTGCTAGAAGAAACTACTCTGCTATTCCAAAAAGGGCTCCAGTCTAAGCTGATCCTAAATCAATTACAGGGAGGAATTAAAGGCATCAGCTGCCAAGCGGGCAGGTGTTGGAAGCCAGGACTATACAACTTGTCTTCAGCTTTTGCAATTTTATGGTTGTGCTGCTAGTTGCTGGAGATTTATTTTCATGGCTAGACCCTATGGGCAGGTAGCATTCTAGCAGATATGCAGGATCTACACAAGCTCTTAAACTCAGTCCTTGGTTTGTCCATGCACAGATGCTACAGAAGCTCTTAGAAAGGGATCTCAGCTTATTTCCCTGAGGAATGGAAGGGCTAAGGACCTTAGGTTATAGTTAACTTGGAGGTGACTTTGAGATTCCATAGACCAACCTCTTGGGAGAGAGCAACAGAGAAAAGGCAGCACATGGTAGCGGCCCTTGTTTTGGCATGTTCCTGTTAAAGGTGGCGAAGGTGCACAAAACCTTCTGGGAGCCTGATGTTTCTCCCTCAGGAAGGTGCAGGCAAGGATAGATGCTTCTCCCAGAAACAGCCTGCAGTTAAACCAGCCTCCAAGCCCCTGGCTTGGCCTACAATGCAGGTGTGGGGCTTATGAATGTCCATTCTCTGAATTAGAGCCAAAACACACTGCATTTTAAGGGACATTCCTATCCTCTCTTCCTATCATGCTAATTGAAATTCCACGACCTTGTCATCTGCAATGAAACGTTAACCGCTGCATAAGAATCAACACAGGCTGATAATCTTTTTTCCCCAAGTCACAAAGGAAGGACCATTCCCAGCAATAGGGGCAACTGAGTGTGTCTCCAGTGCAAACAGCTCTAGACCACAGCAGATGGCAGGAGAAAAAGAACATTCGACAGAGGAGAGAGAAGGTTGAGAACCTAGAGATCCTTTATCAGACATTAAGACTGAGAAGTACCATCCAACTCTGCAATAACATGGCTTTGGGAATAAGATGCTTTTCTAAATAAAAGATCTTTAGCTACTTACAGATAAAGGTTAATGAAGATCTTGCAGAAATGACTATCTTCTGGTTTCAGTTTCTGATTGCATAAACTATTTTAATCTTGCTAGTCGCTTCTCAAAATCTGACAGTCTCAAAAGAATCTGCTATTAAAGTGAATTGTTAATGTGGAAAATAACCTGTGATGCAAGGGAATTAAACATCTCATGGAAGATGATGTAGAAATCAAAATAAGCTGTGGGAGTTGATGTACAGTCAAATCTTCATGCCTAGAAATGGGAAATTTCCCTCCTCACCAAGCAGGTAAGAGCTATCACAAACAGGATTGAGGGAATTTTTTCCTGGACCCCTCCGACTGCCCATCTAACTCACAGGGCACTATCCTGACCACTGAGCATCCCATGGGAAGAGTGTTCTGCCTCCAGCTGGCAGCAGAAGCAAACATGGGGCCAAAGCCTTCTCAGTGGTGGCCAGTGACAGGACAAGGGGTAATGGGTACAAGCTGAAACACAGGAAGTTCTATCTCCACGGAAGAGGAAGAACAGGAAAAATCTGGCAATGTTCACACAGAGTCAGGTAAAATGCTGCCCACTGGCATAGCTGAAAATGGAACCAGTTTCAAATTTCCACTATTTGGTTCTAATAAATATAATAAGATGCTGCTTTTCCCTGTATACTTTGTACTGTATACTTCCCCTGTATCCTGTAGTCTCAGATTCCCCCTGGTGCATTGTGACTACAGAACACTTCCTACAGTTTAGAGTAGCAGTTGTGTTCACCAGCCAGAGGTCACTAATGTGCACAGAACAACATTAGCATTCACATTCAGGGTTGTTTTATAAACACTACTTTTTTTTTTTTTTTTTTTTTTTTTAAGTATATGGGAAAACACTGGTTTGGGGCAGCTAGCAATCCCCAGATCAAAAGGTTTCTCGTTTCTTTCTTAAACTAAACAACTTTTGCAATTATGGTATCAAACAAGCTGGTTGAGGAACCAAGACAAGCAGACCAAGCTGACAGCCAGGGTTGTCTACTCTGCTCAAGACTGATCATTGACAAATAGTCCTATGCCATGCACAGTTGTTCCTCCAATAGTTCTTTCCAGCATCTATGCAATTGTGAGCGGGGGAGTTGGATTTTCTGTGTGTTCAAACTCTTCCCCTGATTCTAGTTTTCAGCAGTCGTTTCTCCTTGTTCAGCCTTTGCAGTTGCAGGTCCCAGGCTTGCCAACCCTAATAACCAGGCTGTCAGGACAACTATAAGAAACTACCTTTCTTTTTGCTTTCTCTGAGCCTTTCATGGTACTTTTTTGTAGCCGTTTCGCTGCTACATTTCTTCCATGGCTGAACCCCAGGCTACAGCCAGAAGCTGCTTTTTGTATTCAGTCAAGTGCTCATTTTCTTCAGCAGTGATTAGTTTAACCCAGTACCGCCACAGCTGAGCACCTGCAAGGTAGTAGGGCAAACTCATCCTCTGACACACATCTGTTTCATCAAGGCACTTGCCTGGCCTTTAAACTGAATTTTAGATTCACAGATATGTTTATAATCATGATGCAATATATATTTGATATTAAACTGGATATCTTTTTCACTGGCAATGTTTATCAATAAAGATGATACCTTTGGACTGAGCATTAATTTTGAAGGGAAACATGCTTACTTATTAGCAGAGCTACTCAAAACGGAGATTCTGTATGGTATCTGCTAGGCCCAAAGTGGTTAGGTTTTCCTGTAAGCAGTGTCAGGAGGTTAATTTTACAGCTGACATGTCCTATGATTCAGCTTGTCCGCCTGTCCTTGACTTGGTCAGGTGTGCAGTGAGTGCACCTGTGTCCTAACAGAAGCCACCCCAGGCAGCAAACAGTTTTATATGAAGCCCCATATATGCACCAGGTACGTTTTGCTTCACAGCTCAATAAATGCTTTGTCTTCCATATGGCTTCTTGGTACCAAAATGGGCTGTTGATCCAGGCAGTCCTTTTATACTTTTACACCATACTTTGGTGTTTGACAGATGTTCAGTGCTGGCTATCAGAAAGTCTTGAGGGTTATTTTAATCTCATGACAAGAAATAGAGAATGAATTAAGAAATTAAAATTTATGGAAATGTCTGGAAAAGGAAAGCAAAGAGCTTCAAAAATGCCAGCTTGCTACAGAGAGAGTGAGCAGCTGCTCAAAAGTCAAAAGCATAAAGATGGCAAACTAAAGAAACCCAAGGAAATATTATCTTTCATTGCCTATTTTCTAATGCACAGCCACAGCCTGAACTAGTTTAAATGCACAGAGCGTTGCACAGAACAAGTCTCCGTCTTGCTCCAAAACCACACAGAAAAAGAGCACTGTATAATCAGGACCACATGATAATTCAAAACACTTTCACACATCTGATATACAAATTGAAGGGATGACATTTAACTTAAAATAGTGCTTGGATCTTTCACCTGATGTTGCTTAATAGACTTTCTTCTGCCACTGATAGCTGTTTTAGATGATTTTGGTTTTAAGCCTCAAAGGATTTGATTAAGAAATACATTCTCATAGCAGTAGTAGCAAAGAAAAGATGCAACAAATTTGTGCTCCATGTTAAAGGAGATAGGTCTACTCACACACCAGTTCTGTGCAGGTACCCAAATAGCTCAGCAGCTGAAAAAACAGAAAGGCTGCAGAGGCTGTAAAATACAGTGCTTGGTAGGGTAACTCACCTGTATTCTCTAACCTGCACAACTACTCCAGCTGTTTTTCTACCAGTTGTCCACCTGCGATAGAACAAAAGTAATTCACCAAGAGAAAGTGGGTATGTGCTGCCTATGAAACTCGGAAGAAAAAAAAAATCACAGCAGAAATGTCTGCATAGCTGTAAATAACCAGGTCTTCCAATGAACAATGTAAATGAAAATCTATCTGACCAAAATATACCCTAGAAATTATCTGGATGAGAAAGAGACTGGAAGGAAAAGGCTTGTTTTGAAGGGACATAAATCAAAGTGCCCTCAATTACATATTTTATTTTAGTATTTCCTCTTGTATATCCACTCAAACACGTTTTCTGATATCAGAACAGGATGCTAAAAATGAGCCTTTCTGTTGACAATAAGTGGATGATGACATGAATATTCAATATCATTGGATTGTTCAAGGTAATATGTACATCAGCAAGAGTACTTGGTGTGTGATTAATCTGAAGAACAACCAAGCTCTTACGGTATCATTCACTTAACACCCGACACTAAGTGTGCTATCAACAGGTTGTTAACTGCAAAAATGACTGGACTACATGACTATTGATATGAATGTGACCTGCTATAAATGGTATTCCTTCCTAAGGCAAGGAAAGACTCCATGACTTGAGGGACCAAAGGAGAAAAGAGGATATAATCTAAAGACTAGAAAACTTAGAAATTCCCATTACCTCTAGGTAACCAAAGCAGCTAAATAACTTCAGGTATGAGTGGCACTTCACTAATAAGAAAAACAACAGGCTTTGAAAACAGGTACTTTAATACCATAAGCAGAGTTCTTGCAATTATTGATACATCAGTGTCCCAGGAAACTTTGTAACAAGTTGAAAAATACTCAAAAAAAAAATGGAAATCCACATCCAGCCCACACACAGGTGGTTCCAGCATCAGCTGCTGCAGGGCTGGGACCCACTGATCAACCTGAGCTGCTGTGGAGCTGAGTTCACCAACTCCAGTGTGGAGCAATGGATGTTCTCTCATCTCAATGATGAAATAATTACATGTTGCTTAAAATTGCTCTCACAAGAATATAGGAAAGCCCCAAAATGTGGGTCAAGATAAATGCTTAAAATGTTTTTGAATGATGTATTTAACTAAACAGTCTCCATTTACACCTGCAAGAAGGAAGAAAAAAATAACAGTTCACACTTCTGAAAAGCTATGTTTCTCCAAGTGTTTTTTCTTCTTTCAGCTGCTTTGAGTTACTAAAACATTTGAATTTCTTGAAGCTGAATAACTCTAGCACATTGTCAGCCAAAGTACCCAACGCAATGACAGATTCTTTTGATCAAGCTGAATAGGTCAGCTTACACATGTCAAGATTTTCACCTCCCTCACAGTCCATGTGCCATTGTATCAAAACATGTTTTTGCATCAAACCTAAAGCAGTTGGGCATCATGAAAATCCCACAAGGAAGAAGTGGACATTTTCCAGACAGAATCTGCTATTATGATTTGACCATGTCACATAATATTAATATATTTATGTTATAAAGATTCCAGTAAGTGTTACTGTTACTATCACTGTGTTATTTACATAGCATTTTTGAGTCTTCACTATACAAAAATTTTGCTTTGCAAATCAATTCAGAGTCCAGCAAGAATAACACCATTTTTAACCATTAACCATTTCTAACTCATTTTAACCATTTCATTAAACCAAAAATTTGGGTTTAATGGCATACAATCTTAGACTCTAACTACAACAACTGATTGGCCAGTTCCCTCTATATATTGTTTTTAAAGTCCAAGTTAAACACAGAAAATTAACTAACAGTCCCATTATGAAACTGGAAAGGTTTCTGTAGCTCTCCCAGAAACACCTGTGTAGTGCTGCATAGGTGCAAACCTAGATGAGTGGACAGCTGTTGCTGGGAATAGCATCTCTTTGGTCAAATAAGGCCATCAAGAGACTGTCCTGCTCATTTTGAGCATCTTAGTCCAACTGATCTTTCCCCAAAATGGGGAAAACCAAGCTCTGCTGACTTGCTACCTCATCAAGCAACAGGACAAACTCATCCTACTCCACTAAGAGACAAATGAAGTTTATTTATATTATTTATATCTACAAATTCAAGCTCAGTTGTACTTGAGACTATTACAGCTACAGCCGTGTGCTATCTTGCCCACAGACTTCACACATGTAGATCCACTTTGCAACATGGGGAAGAACGCAGCTTATGCTCCAACCTCTGGGAAGTCAAGAAAGAGTTAACAGATTTCAGTGGGTAAAACTGCCCTCCATCTCCCCTCAACCAAACTCTCCTCTTGGTCACAACAATAAAAGAGCTGGGTAAGCAGCAAAAGGGCATTTCTCTGAAGACATATTTCAAAACATACCAGGTGCCTGGGACATTGAGCAAAAGCTGGAAGAATGGTTTAGGCTCGCTCTTTAGTTTTAGAACCATCACACAAAACTGAGTTTTTGGTAGGGGAACTTAAGGAGAAAGTGAGCTATTGGTATGCAGGTCAGAGGAAAAGGCTCAGAATATCAACAGTATAAAATTATAAAGTGACAGTCTTTGCCTCCATCTGTCTGAACAGATTTCTATGTTGAGCCTGGTTTTGGCAGAAAGTTTTTGACCATTAAAACCTCCTCTCTCATTCCAGAGCTCCACTTGAAGTCTGCTGATGAGCAGAAGAGGACAGCCTTTCCTTGTAGAAAGTCATTGCACTGTTCCCTTAAAGCAAAGATGCTGCAGCTGGCAGTAAAAACACAAATGCATACAAATATCTGGCTGCACACGCACAAGTCTAGCTAAAAAGCCCAGATATATGAATTTTCCATGTTGTCTATCTACGTATCCAATAACAAGGGCCTCTGGCAGCTGAATTGCCAGCATTTCTGATACTATTTCTTTACTTCCATAGGAGCTTTAGCATTATCCCTGTGCAATTCGAACTGCTCTGCTCTAGCATAACTTGCCATGTGGCAGTAATTCTCAATCACTAGCAACATTCACACTGTGCTTGTTTCCTGCTGCAACTAACAAGACAAAGCTCCTGGAGCTTTGTCCAGGAGCTTTCGAACAGAGACACTTTCATTCTAGTTATACCCTGAAATATCATAGCTGCAGCTCCTAAAAAATAATGAAGTTCGACAGCATCAGCACTGATTTTTTTCCCTCACATCTGATGTGTATGTAATATGGCACATGTAATACAGCCTAACCCTGTCAAAAAAGAAAAAAGAAATCATAAAACCATCAACGGTTTACAGGAATACTTCAAGAACATGTGATACAAAACATCTTTCAGATGTTTCAGCACTAAAGAGAAAAGCTGCATGATGGTCAGCACAGCATCGCAGGTGTTTCACCTTCACTTCCCATCAACAGTTCCACATTTGATTTCCACACTATCATAAAACTTTGATCTGCAGGAAGAGATACAAAGGCTTTAAGGAGCATTTCAGATCTTGTTGAATAGCTGAACTTTGATATGAGATGGATCATGGCCAGCAACCTGGCTTAACACAGCACCCACAACTCCCCCATTCTTGATGAAAATTATACAATCAGATTCTGTTCAACCATTGCCAGGATTCTGAATAACTAGATATCTTTTTCTTTGAACAGTATATTAAAGAACATACAAAATAAGTGCAGAACAGTGCTTATTTAGCATAAGCCCACTCTTTTTCAGATTGTGGTGTCCAGTGAGATGCCACCAAGCTGCTACTTCCATGCTGCCTTAAAATCTCCGTAATAGCGTTTAATGCTGACACAGTGTTTCATGTGTTGCTGAACATTTCTGGTCTTTACCATTGGTCTCAAATAGCATCCACATTTTGTGAAAGCTATAGGAACAGCAGCTGATTACATACTTTGTGGATTTCAGTTTTCTTAAAAATAAAATTTCTAACTGATATAGTAAATGTAATGACTTTACTTTGAGATCGGGCAATCCTGAAGTTAGAAATGGTCCAAGGATTCACTGGCAATCTAGTAGCAACATATTTGACTAGAAATGTCACTGGAGGCAATAGCTCCAGTCAGAGACAAGGTCAAAAGGAAGATGAACCAGCAGTATCGTTTCCTTGTCTATTAGAGGAGTGATGAGAACCTCAACTGTTTGCATAACAGCATACAGAGCAATGGCACTAGAAACAGAAAGCGTACACAACACAGTACATTACACAATAACATTTTCAGTAGCCATGCACTGTAATTTATCCATAGTAGTTCTCCCATGTGCTAAACCACTGCAGTATTAGAGGTGTGTTTTTTCTAAACACACACAAGAGCAGTTAAGGAAGCAAACATAACAAGTATGTTTCATGCTGAAAAAGAGCCTGGACCAACACATCAGAGACAAAATACTAAGAGAAAACATATAAAATGATCTTCCTGATGGTGGTACCTGGTAAATAACCAACTGGCACCATGCATGTTGTGCTATGGGTGAAGACGACCTGTCTTCTCTTCAGTGTCACCATCAAGTCACCCCTAGAATGACCCAAAATCTCACCAACAGATTCTAAACCTTCTGTTTCTACTTTTCTGAAGCTCAACAGCAGTCAGTTTGAAGACTGTGCAGGATGGAAATGCCTGTCATAGCTTTTCTAGACAACAGAAAGTTAGAAACAAATTTTGTGTGTGTTTAAAAGAAAAAAAAAAAAAAAAAAAAAAACACACACAGGGAGAGATTGGGACATGCAGTTGAATGAGGCATGCACAAGAGGAAGAGAACAGGAATAAGGAATCCTTTTCTAATTCTGCCTTCAGGCAGAGACAGAGCTCACCCATTCCTGCCCAAGATTTCAGTCCCTCTGAGACCCACCCTTCCCCTAGACAGGTATTCAAAGGAATTCCTGTTCCTGTGAGGCCAGATATACCATTGCTGCCTCTGCTAAAGACACTGTCCAAGATCCCCCTGAATCACAAGGCTACCTGAATCTACCTGATTTTGCAAATCTTGAGACAGGTTGAGCCAAGATAGTCTGTCAAACTCCGCACATCTCAAGCGGAGACAGTTCTTTATACACTAGATATCAAGCAGACCTTATTCTCTTATCTCAAGGCCAACCAACTCACAGTTACTATCACTTATGTTACATTGCTGTTAGCCAAGAAATCGAGAGCCACACAGTTTTATGTGAACATTAGGAATCACATCCATGCAGCTAACTGTTGTCCTTAAGCCTTTAGCTCTGCAGAAGAGGCAACAAGCAGAACATATCTTCATGCAGCCATTAAAAAGCTACAGAGTTACCAAGTGCTGTCTTCACTATTGTTGTGCCAGCAGGAAATTAAGCTCCCTAGGAGAAACTTACGGCAATTTTTCATAAAACACTCATAAAACAAAATTCTCCAGGAAAGAAAGATCAGGGAAAGGCTGCGAGCTCTGAACTGCTCGTTCTTAATTTAAGAGCAAACACATTTTACTTAGAGACTGAGTCTCTCACTTGTGAGCAGCTCAGGCTTATGGAGTGACACACTCATTCCAACCTTAGTGGATATACACCATTGAGGACATTGATATCCAAGATCCAAAAGGCATTTTTGTTTGTTGTAAAAATCCCTTTATCCTACAAAGGAGCATGCAACCCCCGCGTTGCAGCCCCTCTCTGCTTAGTCCAAGTCATCAGCTCTATTTCTCTAGGTGGTGACTGCTCCTATTTTCTCACCTGCACAGCTATTTCAAGACAAACTTCTTCCCAGCATTTGCTCAGTAGGTGAAATTAAAGCCCAGGTTACAGCACCACACAAGTACAAGCAGACCTGCCAGATGACAAGGCTGGATCTGCACTGTCCAAGCTTCAGTTCTGCTTCCAGGAACACCCTGAGCTAGAAGTGCATCTTTAGATTTGTGCTTAATAGCCCTTCAAAGACCTTCCTATGAATTAGTCTAATCATTTCAGGAACCCATGTAAATGTTCACCATTCATAATGTCCTGTGATGAGCAGTCCCACAGTTAAAAAACATGATATGAAGGATTCTCTTGTGCTTAGTATGAACCTACAACTGCTTAGTTTCACTTCCCATCCACTAATTCTTGCACAGGAATAAGCTCCCTATGCAATCTCTGCATCATTCAGTTTTTACACATTTATAATCCCAAACAATTCTTTCTTTTCCAGACTAAAGAGTCTGGATGAGGCTTCAGTGAATTGTTCATTACACAGGAATCATTCAATTCCTTGGTCATTGTCAGCACATCAACCATTTATAGGTAGAACTTTTCCAGTTTTCTATAATATTCCTCTTGATGTGAAAGGACCGACAATGTTCAAGATTTACAGGGTTTCATAACCACTTAGTGATGAGCAGTTAAGAAATGAGCACAAGAAAAAGATATTGCTGAGAGTAGATGATGTTAATTACATCTACTAAGCTTCACAATGGAGCATGATGGCTTTAGAGCTGTGAATCTGCATCTGAAGCCTGGGAACATTTCTACCCAAGGCACTGAAAAGGACACTTCTGGCAGAATCAGCAGATGCGAAGAGAATCAAGTAGCATCTACAGAATTTGCTTTGACTTTTTATGAGATCAGTCACTGCCACAATGGTGATGAGCAGTACCATGGAAACGAAGTTATAGCTGCAATATGCAATGACCTTTCCACTGTGTACAACAAGCTATGAACATACAAACACTGAGTGAATTTTTGCTCCTCAAGGCAGAAGAAATCATATTATAACCCTTTTGCATCAGCATGGATAAATCAAAGGAAACAGGAAATGGTTTTACAATTACTCATTATTTTTATGAACAAGAAGCCATAAAATCCTCTAGAGTTTTAGGGTAGTCATGACCATTCAAGAAATTTGAGAGACTTCCCTGACCAAACCACAGCACAGTTGCATGCTATTTCCAAAAATGCTCTAGCTACTGCTGCTTGTCACAGAACTAGATTTGATCAAAATGTGGCAAATGCTCAAAATCTGCTACTCCTGACTTTACAAGAAGTGTTCTGCTTGGCAGTCTGAAAATGTAAGAAGTGTGGAACTGTGCATCTTCATCAATTCTATGCTTCACTTTTTGCCAAAGTAACTGAAACCTGCAAAGTAACATATTAGCACAGAGTAGCAGCAGCAGCTACATTTTCATGGTTTCTTCTTCAAAACAAGCAATTAATATTCAGAGGTGCCTTCATAGGCAGGAAATGCAGACATGGCAGCCAACGTATGCTTCCTGAAGCTCTTCCAAATAAACAATGCTTCTCATTTGCTAAAAATAGTTCAAAGTATTATGGAATATTATTATAATTTATTATAAATATCAGGAAGCAATACTCACTGAGCACTTCCAGCTACAGCAGTAATATACACAGAACCAGCCCTGACTCCTGCAGTGATCCTATCCTTCCTAAGGCACCTCCTCAGCATACTGTCCAACCAGGGGGAAAAGCCAGCTGGAAAAGCAGCCTGGCAAGAAAGTGCACAAAAAAGAGGAGAGCTGCTTGATCCAGTCAAGAAAGTTGGTAGGAAGCCAGTCAAGCAAGCTGGCCACTGCTAGCACTGATAACAAGGAGATAAAAGCAATTACAGCATTTTACAGCAAGGAGTTGTAAGTACTCTGTGCTCTTCCCTTGCTTTCAAAGGCTCAGTTGTCTCCCTTGCCCCCAAACACTTTGACACGCTTATTCTCGCCAGAAAGAAACAAAAGACTGGAAGATCTGACTACCAGTAGCTGAGATAAAATATGACTGACTTGCTTGTGGCTCACAGCTTATATCTTAGTGCTAAGATAAGATCAAATGTTGTAAATAAACTACTAATTCTTCCACAGGCTGTGCAATAGCTACATGAGAGTGCTCTGGCAGACTCGGTATCAGTGGCATCCTGCTGAGAATCACATTATGCTGCTCACACAGCAAGGCACTTGTTGAAGTTATTTATATGGTTTTCTGACACCTGCATTATAAATTCAATTCCATAATCAGTTATGCATTGTGACTGGAAATGTACCCTTGCTGGAAGTCTACCTATTAGGACACTTTCCAAAGCAGTTTAATGATGGTCTGCTATGGTACCTGAAGGACCAGACTGATTTTTCTCCATCTTGTGAAAGACCCAAAGATCATCACTCAGCTCTATCAGCAGCAACAAAAGTGTCAACAGGCATTTGGTCAGGCTAGAAGTAGTGACACTGCCTCAGGACATGATGACAGGACAAGACCCTCCTGTCTATGTACAGCATGGAGAACAGCCTCTACAAAATAATTATAGATTAAAACATTGTTTGAGGCCAGCAACATTTTTAGACAAAATCTTGAAAAACACAGGATTAATGCATTTGACACAGTAGAAAATTTGGGGAGATATTCACAGTAAAGTTGACTGGCACTAAACCTGTGGCAAAGAGGAAGAGAAAAGAACTGATTGTAGCCCCTTCCAGTGACAACAGACTAACTTGTTGTACTTGGACACTCAGTTCTGTAAGAAAATTAATGGTACTGTTAACACATTAAGGAAATAATGATGTAACATCATTGCTGACGAAGGCTAATCCAGTTACAAGCAATATTTTAAAAATATATATATGACTAGGAGCATTACCAACTTGCACCGCTTATTTTACTTTGAGTATAATATTTTTAAATATACTAAACAAGTAAAAAATTTCATTAGTGAAATGACCTCTTGATACACAGAATGGGATATTTATACTATTCCATCCTAGGACCTGTCACTTCATAGCTAAGCTATTACTTCTGGATTCTGTGATCTAGCACTAAAGCGTCTGGAGAGACACAGGACAAGAACACACATTGCCTGTTTGAGAATCATTTTAGCCACTTGCTAATCTGGTAAATGTTTCTCAGAACATGTTTTAATAATGTGAACTAATATTCTCATATATACAAAAAGCCTTCAGTCTATAAGAACTGCAAAGATCTACCTAGAGCATCAGTGCATTCTCTGGAAGACCTGATAAAGCAGATCTAGGATCCATAAACACAGTTGGAGAAAGTGGAAAGAAAAATATATAGCAGTTGGCAAACTCATCAAAATCATTTTCCTATCAACTGCCAGACAAAATATGCCTAGTATAAATGCTGAACCCACATGAATAAAAGCCTATTAAGGGGTAAGTACCTCTTTCCTTACTAAAAAAGTATAAATTCATCAACAAATAAAGAGACAGATATAGAGAGAACAGAAAAATTATGCTGCTGGATTAAGACTTATCTTAGTGCTGTATTCTCAAACTCTGCTTCAGGAACTTACACTCTTTTGTATCCCTGCCTTTATTTCTGTTCTGTAAAAGCTGATGACAGATAAAAACTACCACATGAGTAAAGGGACCATAAAAAAAAAAAAAAAAACACACACACAATTGAGAGACAAAGATCTAGATAGAGGCAAAAATCATCCTACCTGTCCCTGTAAATCTGTTGCTGCTGTGTAGGGTTGGCTCCAGCTGTCAAGGAAGTGAGTGCTGCTACCCAGATGAGACAACAGGGCCCTCCAGCCAGTGAACAAGGCCACTGCTGCCTGCAATGTCTGTAGCAGCTAGAGGAAGACAAGCAGCATAGGAGAAGAAATACCTTCCTTTACTCCAAGTGTTATGAAGACAGGCTACTATCAGCTTTTCCTTTTCAGCCTTTTTGCAAGTGCAGATTTTGGATCATATTTTCTTGCATCCCCCTCAGTGCAGGTCCCCCACACAGTTAGTCCTCCAGCCTTCCATGCTGTGCAGCTCCATCAGGTTAGGAACAAAGTTTTTACATCTGCAACCTCCTATTATAGCTTGTTCTTCACTCAAGTAGAGGAGCTGAGGTGCTACCATGTCATCTAGGTGACTAGAAGGCAGCAGCCACCAAACCTATGCCAAATCACTTGAAAAATACTGATAAAAAATATACTCACCTTTCCTCTAAATCTTTTCTTGCATTGCCTTTCATCATCCTCCTAAAACTGGAACTGAATTCTAAACCAAAATTCAAGACTCAACTTTGAATTCAAGACTTCTAAGTACAGCAGTCACGCCAGTTATCTTCAATACACAAACAGCGACCCGCAGCCAAAAGCTCTTTTCTGTTAAAAGTAGTTTGACGTTTCAAAGAGCTTGTTCAGATGGGGAGAAAATAAGCTAAAAAATCCATACAATGTATTACTATATTTATATCCTCCACTAGGTGTCACTCCAATTTAAGATATTATATACATATATGCACACATACATGCACACATTCTTTTAATAAAATCCATTTTCACTATACTTTAATTACACTATGAAGTTTTTTTAATAAAGAGATTAAATTTCCAAAATATATACAACACGCTAAGCTGGCAAAGGAGCATACCCAATGCTATTTGCAGAAAATATCAAGTACTATCAAGTGTCTAGGACCTTTCTGAAACACAAGTAGGACATCTGCTTCCAAAGGTGCTTTTGGAGGCTGTGGAGATGGGCACCTTCTCACACAGATGGCAGAGAACAAACACAGACTCATGGACTTCATCTTTTTAAAATTCTAAGTTGACAGCTAAAATACAAGCCCAAAAGACCATGCTTTAGAGTGAGTTGACTACCTGCCCTGCCACCACTGTTTTATGAAGCAGTGACTCCATTAACACCACAAAACCCCTGCTGGCTAAGAGACAAAAGCAGATGGACCATTTATCAGCATTATGTTCACAGGACAATCAAATCACTGTCATATCACCTCGCAGCAGGCCTCATCTCTGCACTTTCTGCCGTCCAAACAGCACCACTTTTGAAGTCACATGTCTTACACAGAACAGGGATGTAATACAGGGAAAAATGTGTACACTGCAACACAGAGTCCTTCCACAACAGACCCAGAGCTCTGATCCCTCCCCATAAATGCATCACACAATATCCAAGCCAGAGTGTTAGCACCACAGGTGAAAGTAATCCTAACTCTGCATAGGGGATGAGTCTGAGCCTCAGACCCAAACAAAAACCTTCCTGGGGAGAAACCTTTTGGCACTGACCCCTTCCTTTGGCGACTCCAACTGGAGGAAGCAAATATGGCCTGAGCAATAAAAGAGCAATAAAACCTGAAACAAGTGTCCAAAACTAGAAGAAAAAAAAAGTGAAAGACAGGAAATCTCAAGCTTGCTTTGCCTATTAATAAAGCTTATGCAAAAAGATTTGTGATCACAACGCTGCATGGGTTTAGTGGTGTGAGAATCAGGACAGTGTCCTCACAGTTGAAAAGTATCAGCATAACATCACAGAAAGACTACTGCAAAGCATACAGCTTACAAAGCAAGTTCCATTTCCTGCATGCAGGAAAGGTCAGGACCAGGTTATCATGCAAACTGACAAAAAAACAGAAGCAAAAGTGTCATTTGAACAGTCAAGTGAACACACTCACAAATCTGACATGTGAAGCATGACAACAGCAGCACTTGTTTGCTTTGGTCACTGTCAAAAGTCAAAAGGATTTCAAAGACAATCAAGTTTAGAATTAAGAGTAGCAACGTAACTACACAATGTGTATGACCAGGATTATCAGGATACTAACCACTAAAATAAGAGTAGTCAGTAATCACAGCTATAAAAATGCTTCCTTAACACCAAACCTCAGCATGGACATAAAGGATCTGAGCCCACTTAAACAATCCATAACAATCTTTTTTTTTTAAAGTTATTTTTAATTAACCTAGACTCCTCCACACACTGGAATTGACCTTGCTGAGTACTTCAGAGGCTCCCCCATAGGAAATATGGGCAGCATATTCCCTTCCCCAGAGAAAGCTGCCACTCAGGAAATTTTCATGAGACTTCATCTAAAAATGTAAAGAAGCAAAACTAATTATTCACCCGATACAGTCTTATTACTCAACCTGGGCAGTAACAGCACTGACCACAGACCTTCTGAAGTAAAGGAGATTCCGAGTTAAATGCCAGCACTGCAGAAGCTGGTCAGGCCTAACAGCCTGCCTCCAGTTTACTTGCAGGGCATTTTAAAAAGAAAATAGTCACAGCAAAGAATACACCAACAAGGTGCATGTGTTCACTAAATGCTTGAGGTTGGAAGGGACTCTGGAGATCATCTAGTCCAATGACTCTGGTAATAAAATGGCAGAGCTTCTGGAAAGGGTAAAAAGCATCCATACTTCTACAAAGGAAAAAATAATACCACTTATTCAAATTTCTCAGGACTTTCACATGAATATATACAGTCAGAATCAAAAGGTTAGACCAAGCCCTCATGACATAGTATTCAGCCTCATAAAGAATCAGCAGGTCATGATACAGCCTAGATTTGAAGACTTCCAGCTAGTCAGCTCCCTCAAATATAGCCATTTTGCACAGTATTAATCAATATTGCCTCACCTCTCCCAAAGAGCAATGAAACAGGAAAAAAATATGGAAACCACTATATGATCCCCCTAGGTTTGGTGGTGACCACTATATGATCCCCCTAGGTTTGGTGGTGACCAACCAAAACCATACACAGCCTCTATGAAAATACCAAGTTCTCAGAAAATACTGTCATGCCATAAATTAGACTGTTTGAGGCACTACTGTGCTAGCATTTAGGAACAGGCTGAGCAGAGCCCATTGCATTTCTTCTACAACTGGGCCTCCACAATATTCACTACAAAATAAGTAGTGAGGCTGGGAAAATTGTTATGCTGAATCAGAAGAATAACTGATCTGGAGCTATGACCTGTAACCAAGAAACACTTCAGAGAAAGACCAAAAAAACAAACTATGAGACTTACAATAACTGCTTCAAGATTTATTTCATGAAGAACACATCTTTAGATCTCAAAAGAGGCTCCATTTTAGCCAAGAAACATCACACACTCCTTTTACTCTGCTATATTTCTCACTATCAGACTGGGGGTACTCCACAGAAAAAGTTCCTTTTCCTCATATTACATAGCCTGCCTTACACTTTAAGAGCAGGAGCAATGCCTGTGCTTAAACAAATAAGGTCACATGCAAACAAGTGGAGGAAGGCCCTCACAAGGGCCACACTGGGCAAAAAGGAAGGATCAGATGAAGAGCCAGAGCCTCTGAGTCACCTCACATGGGAGGGCAAGCAACTTTCAAACTTATGTAAAGATTTAAGAGCTGCTCAGTGGCCAGAATCTACTAATAGTGAATACTAGTGCGATGGGCAAGCACACCCACACTATTGCTCAGGATATCCCAGCTTTATGGGGGGGTGGTCTCTGTGCATCTTCACCTGGCTGCTAGCACTCAGGGTGCCTCTTGAATCCACACGTTGAACACTCTGTTACAAGAGACTGCCCAGAAATACGAGTCCAAGAAAAATACCCTCACGGCAAGGAAATTCCTTGCTGCACTTCCAGGGCAGACACAATGTTCCTGCTCTCGATGCTGCCACTGCCAATGCCTCAGCACCGACTCCATGAACCAAGTGCACAGGAAGGTAGCTACCCAGAGGGGAAGGTGGTGCAGCCAGGTCACAGCCCCAGCGCGCACTTTGCATGGAACCACATCAGAGGTTGCGTGCAAACTACAGCTGTCTCCAATCTCACTACGCTCTCTTGCCACGTCACCCCAGCCAGGAACCACACGCTCACCCAACACAACCTGCCCGCAGCAGTGCCACAGTGCAGGTGAGCCCTAGATGTCACCCTCTACATCCAGGCATCCTCACAGGCTTCCGCAGATTCTGCAACAATCCATAAACTAGAACATTCTTGAAGGTCATTCCAGTAGGGCTACCTGAAGGCAATGTTAGCTGTTTTTCCTGGGAGAGAGATGAAATTAAAGACATTAGGACTTCCTGAGCAACAAGTCAGAAGCTGCACTTTTTTACACTCTGCATAAACCTAATCTTGCCAAAGTGAAACTGCTCAGAATAACAAACAAACAAACAAAAAAAAAAAAAAAAAAAAAAAAAAAACCCACCACCACCCAGCAGGCTCATTGTTTAATAAACCCCCAGCAGCTGCATCACAAACCTAAGTACACCACAGAGGCATCAAGTGGCAAAGCATTTCAAGTACTGGCACCCTGGCTGTGCAATGAATTTTTAGGGTGAACTGAATGAATCTCTTCAAGAAAATGGAAGGTTTGTATATTTTCAGTTAGTGTTTCCAAAGGCTGAATTGTGATTCAGGAGTTATCTAGCCAAGTCAATCCTATTAATAAATTGGAACAAAAAAGTGGATGGAACAAAATAAATGCAGCTTCAGTTATTACAGCTGGATCTCACATGAAGACTTTGTTGCCATGACTGTCAAAATCTCTCATCTTAAGAGAAAAATCTTCCCTAGGACAAATTCCATTCTGTTCAAACTGTATGGCTGATTCTTAGAGTGAAGAGAGTGATTAACTGTCATGAAATTGTCCTTTCCAGAATTATAGCTTTTTATTTGTCTATATTTAAATGTTATTTTACACTCAGACAGAAGCTCATTCTACTCATTCCTGTCCACACTTAAAAATCTACCTTATGTGAGGTATGCTTTAGTGGGTAAAATGCATCAGTTTGTTAAGAATTATATTACTCTCCACAGCAGACAGACAATTCACATTTTAAGGCAGTCCTTGACGTGGCCTGAATAATGCAATTTCCTCCTAGGCCACACCGGACATTACAACATGCTTTCCTGGCATACCCTTCATTGACCCTCCCTTTTAGGGGTTTTACGAAGTGCCTCTCTAATCCATTGCAACTATCAACTCAACTTTTCAAGACTTAAATGCTATTACTCCTTCTCCTGACACCCATAGAACAGGGCCGTGAAATCTGAAGGTCACTAAGTAGAAGAAACAAGGTGCATGGGTGAGTAAAAAACAGTACAGTGGAAACCAGCACAGCGGATATTGATTGCACACGCCTGTAACTCTGGAGAGCTATGTGACAAAGTCAAGTAAGGAGCAAAAAATGCCACACAGACAGCAGCAGAGCAGTCACATCAAGCACAAGGCCTGGTAGTACCTGTATCCCTGTTCTTCACAAGTACCTTTCTCAAGGGAGCATGAGGAGGGCTAGTAACAAGAAGGGCTGCCAAATCAAAACCAAATACATCATTCAGAGGATGGCTGAAATTAGCTGCTTCCCTGGCATTTGGTAGCAGGGTTCAAAGTCAAAATGCCTTCACTACAAAGGTAAAACATAAGCCTGGCTTATGGCTGAGGAATGCACACCAGAAATGCCAAATCTCTAAGCCCAGCTTAGAGGCAGAGTCCTCAGGACCAGATTTTTTCCTGCCACATAACAGAGAAAATGAGGAAGAAGCAGAAACCACAATAGTATTTTCCCAAAGTTGCCCATGTAACAACTCAGACTTAGGCTGTTCAGATGTATGCCCCTCAAAACCTGTTTTCAAATCAAATTAGAATCTAAGCTCCCATATAGGAGAAATTTCTAGTCTTCCCTGACTTTTTCAGTTCAGGATCCATCTACAAATAGAAAAATGAAATAACCACTTGTTTCTTGCAGTAAATTATCCGCCAACAAAGAACAGAAAACAAGTATTTTTCATTTCCTCTGTTATACTTTGGACTTACATCTGCACCACTTTTTTCAGACCCAGATGAGCTGCAGATACCATGTTAAGCAGCCCCACTTCTTCAAACTCTTGATCAGCCTTCACCACATCTGTGCATCACACAAAGGATCTGTCTGGCAGCCACCTGGGTTTCCCCAAAAGAGCTCTCACCACACACACAACCAGCGCAGTTACTTCCAACCACATCCCGAGGCTAAGGGGCCCTAAGCCCAAAAGGGTAGATGAAGCCACCAGCTATAGCTAAAAATGGAGCGAGTCTAAGCAGAGAAAGCAGGGTTGAACACACCAGCTGCATATCCCAGCCAACTCAACAAACCATTCTGCTGCTGGGTTCCTTTGTGTAGCTTTCCCTAGGAATCTGGCCTGGAAATCCTACAAGCTTCCAGCAGGAACTCCTATACATGTGCAGGCTCAAGGGTTTCCCCCTGAATTCTGAACCTTTCTCCCATGTACTTTGGTTAGCTACTGTCAATAAAGCTAAATTGCACATAGCTTGTATCTTGTACACGCTTCATGGCTCTGGAAGAAGCACCACCCTGGCTGCACACTTTCTGGATTCTCAGACCAAAAAAAGGCTAGTTGCCAAAAAAAATGAACTGACTGCAAATTCATAAAGAACTGTTATTACTTACCTGGACTTGATTGCCACCATCAACTCGCCACTCTCCAAGCAGAGGCTGACAGCAGAGGATCCCACCATGGACAAAAACAACTACCACCCTCACCCTTGCAGGCAACCTGCTCCTGATGCATGGCTCATGGGAGAGGATATGAAGAATATCTGCCCCAAGGAAACATTCCGCAAAAACCCTGCTTCACAAACCTAAAGGGAGAGATGTAATGATGTTTTCCATCAAACCCAGCCACAACCCCTACCCAGTCAATAACTGCAGTTCCTGGATAGTGTTCAGCATCATCCTTAAGACGACCGTCCATGTAATTCTGAAAAAAATTACAATTAAAAATTTTTTGGGGGCAGCAACTTTTGAACAAGAACCACTGATGCAACTTGAATTTTGACTGTCCAACATTAGAAAACCTCTGTTGAAAAGCCCTTCAAAAGTTTACCATTTTATAAACTCACAGTAAAACCAAATCGGTCTAAATTATGTTTAATACTCTGCATAACTTCACACTGCCTGAAAGAATGTTTATAAGCTATATCTCTAAGAAAAAAGCAGGATGTCCTAAAAAAAAAAAAAAAAAAAGAGGCATCCATTGGTAACTCCACTTCTGAGATACAAGAAATTTTCTTGTTTAAACAAGAAAAATGCCGCATCTCCTGAAGAACTCCAATATCATGTACTTTATTCATTGTGATAAAGAAATGCAAGAGCTGAAGGGAGATCTGTTCTCATACATTGCCAGGGAGAACAAGTTATCAGTCTCTGCTACATCAGCATGTCCTACTGTGTCTTTACATCTGCCACACACCAGACACGATACTTTATATAACAATGAGCACCAGTCCTATCTGAGGCTAAGATAAATGAAGCACAGGCCATACCTCTTGTCTAGATAAAAAACAAGAAGGGGAAGCAATCTTTATGTACCCAAGGCACCCAACCTCAAGAAAGAGCCAGCTGCTACACAATTCTGGGAGATTTGCTAAAAAACACGAAAAGTCAACACAAGTATATGGAAGTGAAAGCCATCTGGAGTTTATGCATCAACAACAGAAGTTAGAGAGGCTCTGTACACAGACAGACGTGCGAAAGAAAACATAGGTGAGATATCCAAAACAGAAATCACTTTTAAAATACAATTCAAGACTACATTTTAGCTCCATTTTTTAATCTTCTTTCCATTTATCAACTTAATACATTCATCTTTTGTTTGTTCAACAGCTTGGGGGAACAAAGTGGATCAGAAAAGATCAGCAGCAGAGCTAACTCAGCATGTAATCTCAAAGGGTCTACAGCCAGGATGCACTTAAGAAGTCAGCTTAGGTAGAAGAGCCTGGTCTTCACATGTCAGCTGCCCATAATGAAATCCATGACTTCATTCCTCTTAAACACACTGAAACTCCCAGTCTTCACAGAATTTGCACTAAGTTATTCCTTAAAAAACAGCAACCCAAAGCCTGGAGCACCAGTATACGTAGCTGAAAACTCACTCCACTGAATACCCTCAGCAGCTACAAAATTTAGTTTAAGATTTGAAAGTTTATTAATATATCACTTAGTCTATTAGTCCCATTAATTATAAGATATAGTTATGGAGATACTAAACCTCACAACAGACATTTTTGATGAGCACGAATTATGAAGATTGACCTTTAAACACATCAAGTCTGTTGCTCAACTCTGATAATTGCTATGGCTTGGCAGGTATTCAAGAAAACTATTACTGATATAGCCTTAAAGACTGCATTTGTATTTATAAAACTCGCATAATAAAAGAATTTTCACAAATTTGTATACAGCTTACAAGTTTTAAATCAAAGAAAACAGTCTAAAACTGCTCTTTGTGGCTGAATTACTGCAGAAAGAAAGACACCTCTTTATCTAAATGCAACTCAACTTCAGCCCAGATGGAAAGCATTTCCTACATCTCAAAATGAGTCATAGAGTCTATGCTTCATAGAGCTTCCTCTCATTCCTATTTGTTTTCTGATGCTTCATAGAAAAGCTTGCTCTGCCCCTAACAAATGCAGTCCTGGTTAGCAGGCTATAACTGGGACACTGAAACAACAGTTTCTTTGTGCACAAAAACTTAACTCTCAATGACTGGGAGCCAAATTTCACAGGACTAAAACACCAGCAGACTGGAGACAGCTAACTAGCACTACAAGAACTCAGAAGCATTACTGAAAGTGGTTTGTTTTAAGAAACAAACTTCAAAAATAAATTTGTCTTGGGAAACTCAAGCTAATAATATGTCAGCTGGTCAATAAACCCTGCACATACCAATCAACCAGGAACTGAAATCTAAGCAAAATCATCAAACAAATTCATACTCATAGCATCACCCTCCAAGGACACTTACTTAGCAAAACCCAGTTTAACTAGTCAACTTACTCAAGTAACTTGTTTTTCCCACATGAAACCCACAGACCTGACTCAGGCCTCATACAGCAGACCACAGTGGTGCACCGTAGATTCGCCTGCCTCCACAGAGACAACTAAGGGGCCAACTCCGCTTCCACCTCAGCCACCCCAGCGCACACTCTCCCCCTGTCCAGCCCAGGAGGGGACACACAGCCCCCGCACCTGCCCAGGCAGGAGGGAGCGTCCCAGCTCAGGGCTATTCCCTCCCCACGGGACCTCACTGGGGACGTGCGGGCTGTGCCTGCTCCGCTTTGCTTCCCTGTAGCCCGGGGCACCCTGTAACGGGACTTTCTTTCCTCACCACGCTGAAGCCAGGGGACACCCCCACCCTCCCCGCTGTGAGTACGGAGCAGACCGTGTCACCCCACTTATATAGCAAACACGGCGAGGGGGCGGGGCCGCAGCCACGGCTCGGGCATGCTATTGGTCAGCGCCGCTGTCAGTCCTTGGAGGGGGCCCCTCCGCCGGCCCCGGCTGAGGTGCCGCGGGCGCCCCCTGGAGGCGGCGGTTCCGCGCGGGCCGGGCAGCCCCGGTCACGGCCCCC
>JAWLRI010000001.1:9091571-9143468 GCA_034781795.1 Crypturellus tataupa | reverse complement strand
TCCGCGCGGGCGAAACGGCGGCTCGAAGCGCCCCGGGGCTCGGCGAGGGCCCCGCCGGCCGTTCCTGAGGTAAAAGTTTCTGCTGGGCCTTTTTTTTCCCCTCTTGTTTTTTGTTTCTGGCGTTTTTAGCCCTCCCGCTGCAGAACGGTGCGATCTCAGGGATATGAACCCTCTCCTCGGGGCAAGCTCTGCCTGCCCCGGTGCTTTTGCGGGGAAAACTTGGCTTTTAGGGCAGAAGCAGCTCTGCTTGGCGACTGCCCTGACGTGAGACGCGTCCGCGGCCCCATGTCGCTGGTGCTGCGCCTGCAGGGCTGCCACCCGAAACAGCCCCTTCCTGGCAGGCACGTGTTAAATTTATGACTCTGCTGAGCTCGAAGCGTGTTTATAAACTGCACATCTCTGTGCAGCTCGCTTGCCTTTTTATTAAACAGATTTGTATGACTGCCACGTTTCGGCATCTCTTTTTCTATTCACTAGGAAGCAAACCATAAATTACATTATAAAAGCCTCCTGAATGATAGCATTATTTAAGAGCATATTTCTGTAGCTAATAGACCTTAGCTAGAGGTCACAGACATGCTGTTCAAATTAAAATATGAAGTTGTGCTCTTACTGGTAGTGTATAATGGTTAAACTGGTCACAAGCTTCTCAAATTTCTTTTGAATGGTAAAATATCTGTGCAGGGTTTGAAGTTTTATCAGGTCACTAAGAAATACAGAAGGATGCATCATCATTTTGCGGGGATGAAATGTATTATATAAGGAATACAGTATGAGATCTGACCACAACCGGGTGTGAAATGACTGTGAAGTCTCAGAAGTGTGAAAAGAAGAAAGTGATTGTATGATTTTCATTTAGCAACCTTAAAACACCTCTAACACAGAATTCATTAAGTAATGCGGAACTTTAAAGCAAGTTTTAATCTTCTGTCTGCCTACCTTTGCTGTTTCACAGTCCTTCAGTTTTGGAGCACCTTTGTGTTCTACACTGTACATGAGGATCAACTTCATAACCAGTACAAAGCTCAAATCCTGTTGCTCATTAAATGTCACTTCACTTTCTAGTGTGACTAGTGAAGACTTATTTCTAGTGAATAAGACTAAATATTTTCCTTCACTTTCTATTACAATATTTACAAAATCCACAATATATTAATTAGTAAACTCTACTTCCTTGCTTCATCCACTGTGATTCGTTTACAGTTCACAAAAATGCGTAAGTTTCACTTTATGGCATGGGGGGGGTAATGTAGGCATGATTTTGGTGCAATCCTTTTGAACTACTAAACAATTTTTGTTGAACATATTGGAAAATCAGCCAGTTAGCTGGCATTGCAATAAGATTGGCTCATAGAAGATCAACCCAGCAGGCTCTGTAGCTGAAGCAAGAATTGTGTTTCCCTCTGCTTTGCTGATTACAAAGCATCTTGTGCTGTCCCTACAAACCTTGCAAACTTCTTTACAAGCAGGAAAATCCTGGACTGGAAAGCCAATAGTGCTGTAAAGTAAAATAGACATTTTTAAAGTAAATATAGTAGTTTCTTTTTGCAGTTACTGCCTGGCAATAGTGGTTAGAGCAGCTTAGAGAGTGTAAAGCAGAGCATGTCTACATGTCAGAAAAGAGCAGTCAGCAGAGCTTTATTGTCTCATGCAGAAGATGTGAGCTAATGCAATATAAATTCACTGCATGCTAGAAATGAGAAGGGGCTGATCTACAGCCCCTGGGTTTCAGTGTTGCCACCAACTGTTCCTGTGTAGGGAATGGATTTAACTATAACTTCTTTTTCTGTCCTTTTTTTTTTTTTTTTTCCCTGTAAACTTTATACTTGCTAATATTTAACAGACCCTTGCTTTCTTGTATTATTAATAAGCTGTCTGTAATCTCAGGCTGTGATTTTGATATTTTAAAATAGACCTGATGTCAGCAGGTCATGTGTTTGCTTTGGTCTTCTCTGTATCCGTAGCTCTTGTGTTTGCCAAAAACTTGGGAGTTACAACAACCAAGGTAAAAATGTATAATGTAAAGAGAATGTTCTTAAAGAACACTTTTATTAAAAAAAGTCTTTTCTGAAGTCCTTAAGCTAATTTTTATCAGGTTCTAAATTTTACCAGAGCAGTTAGCAAACAACCGTGTAGGACTTCCAGAATATAATCTTTGCTAAGTGATAGATGCTACAATGTCTTTGCTATGCAGTTTTGAAATTTATACCTCTTTGCCTTTCACTAAAAAATTGTATTTTGCTTAGAATATGAATATTAAGGCAACTCTATACACCTGTCCTGAGGAGGGTTGTTCATTTCTAAGACTATTCTTTGTATCTGTGTTTGGGAAGACCTAAGTGCACAGTCCAACCTAATCTCCCCAGATGCCCATAATACATGCTTCTTGGTTTGTAGCTTTGTCTGCTGTCCAGGCAAAAGAAGAGCATGGAAACTGCTTTATGGTCAAGCCCTGCTTCTATTATTGAGGGAATAATTGGCTTGGAACATCTGGCTCTGCACATTAAAGGAGAGCTGCTGAAGGTAGCATGAACACAGCCCCAGAGACCAAGTGTGTGAAATACAGAAGGAGAATTCTAGTCCTCAAATGCCTGCATCATGTTTTACATAGACTCAACAAAGTTATCATGCAAGATGTCGTTACTAGTCTGTGCTGTTCCTGGGGGAATGCTCTACGCCAGCAGACTTGCAATTTCATGTATCTAGTCTCAGAGTGCAGGATTAGAGGTCGTGTAGTTTCTGCGAACGTTGCAGTTAAGTGCTTTGGAGGTAGCCATTTACATTCTTGCTGTTGCTGGCTGTCCCATCATGACACCTTTGCTTTACCCAGCTCTTCTCCTGAAACCTGATATAATTACACATTTCTAGGTTACCTTCTGGCCTGACCCCATTTGTACTGTACCCTGGCCAACTTCCACTTCATTTGTTCTCTTTTTATTTATGCAACCAGGGAAAGTTTTATGTTTTATTTTAATTCCTTTTTGTAAAATCTTCTTTATCTTTACTCTTGGCTTTTCTCAGTTCACTTCCTGTCTTTGAAAACAGTATTTTGTTTTGTTTTGTTCCTCATCATTTAATTCTTTGTACAGATCTTACTTACTGTGATTATCATCACTAAAGCTCATTCACTTTTGCCAGCCTGCACATCAAAGACCTAGCAGACTTTATTAATAATAAAGAGCATTGCTAAGGCATTGTGGAAGGGGAGCAGGGGAATCAGGAAGGAAGGACTAGAGGAAAACAGATTTCTCCAGCATGAAAGGACAGGGAGCCCTTTTCAGTTTCTGGTTATTTATGGATTTGTGAAAATAAAGACAATTGCATAGGCTAGAGCAGGTAGTTATTAGAAAAGTGTACATTTTTTTTTGTTGACAGTAGTTTAGCTTTCATTCTTTGTAATCTCAAGATTTTCACAGTTTTCGTTAAGCTTTTGAAATTCACAGATTTCAGGATTGAAACCAGAGTATAGTATATAGTGTGTATGTATAATATTGTTGAATTACATTATGGCCACTAAATCATTAGCCAACCTCGAAAGTCAATCCTTTCCCCTTATAATTTGCAGCAAAATCTTGTGTTGGCAGCTGTACTTCAATAAAGCTGGAACAACTGTTATTACTCTGCAGTGATCTGTGGTCTTCCCTGGCCCTTGATGACATGCTGTGGATCACATTATACTTTTCTCACCATTGACATCTCTTTTAAATGTGTTATCTATGTCGTATAGCCTCAAGTAATATTGAAGTATGCTGAGGTGATGTGTTCCTACAAGGCATGCATTGAGAATCATTAACACATCTGTTTTATCTCTGTCATCCTTTGTATTGTCTAGCGTTAACTCATCATCCCTATTTAGCTAAAAATTAAAACTTCCAAAAGGTAAGAACATTAGAAGACAACCTTTTAGTTTCAAATAGAACTAAAAGAGCTATATTTTTATTTTACAGGCAAGTTGGTCACTTCTTTGTAAATTAATAGAAATTTGTCCCAGCACTCTACAGAACATAGCTCCTAAGGATGTTGGGAAGGACTGGGAAGTACTGGGTATTCATCAGTAAGTATATTGTATGTAAAGCTTCTCCAGAATGCTTGAGTATATCATGACAGCATATATATGGAATGAAAGATAGCATATAAAGTTACTGCATCAGCTTCTAAATGGTTAAAGATTTTTGGTTGTCTTTATCACCTTGAGAAAAGAAGACTCACACAAGCAGGGATGTTATTACTGTATATTGATACCTGATTGAGGGAGTAAAGGAAATGGAGCCTTACTCTTCTCACTGCTGTCCTGTAACAGGACAAGAGCCAATAGGTATAAAATGAAGTACAGGAAATGACACTTAAGCTTATAAAAAAAAAAATAACATGGTTACTGTGAAGTTGTTAAAACACTTAAAGAAGTTGCCTGGAGAGGTAGTGAAATCTCAGTCCTTGGAGATACTAAAAACTATTGAACGTGGCCCTGAGCAAAGCAGTTGGCCCTGCGCTGAGCAGGGAGGTTGGATGAGATGATCTCCAGTGCTTCCTGACACCCTCAGTGATTCTGTGATTGTGATTTTTTTTAGGTCTTGTGCTTTACTGCATAGATGCAGTATTGCTTGGATTTTTTTCTGTGCTTTCATTCCAAATCTGGTGCATTATATCCACAAACCTAAAAATACTGTAAACCCAAAGGAGGGTTATTCATCACATCTGATTTTAGTTGTCTAAAAATTAAGTGTTTTAATGGGTCTCCTCAACTACCTTTAAAGTCAGTGGACACAATTACCTCCAGAGGATCTTTCATTCCATCTATTTTTTAGTTTAGCCATAAAGAAATTGCAATCTGGACATACTTGTTTCTCCATTGACTATAGAGGGTCCCAAGAAAAGTGCATTGGGATGAGCCATCCCACAGCCTCCCCTGAACCTGTGCAGTGTGAGTATTTGAACAAAACATCCTTTTCCAACTGAACTTTGCTTAGGGAGTGAATGAGCAGATCAGATGCTAACACTGCTGTGTGCTGTTCCTCCGCACTACCAACATTGCAGGCCTGTCTGATGTCTTGACAGTTTTCTTTGCTGGGGGAAACTTGTTCTTAATGGTAGAGTAGGCTGTAAAATTACTGTCAGTGCCAAAGATAGAACAAGGCAGCTAAATTTTATTTCAAGTTCCTTGACGGTGGGAAGAATAATTACTTGCAGTGCATCTATACTATATTGAACACATGCTGGGTTGGTATCCAGGCACAACCCAGCCTGGTTATGATAGAGAAGAAAATGTCATTTTGTTTACAAGAGATTTCTACTTTTCTTGTATGATATAACTGTATATTTTAGGAGAATAGATATCTGAGCTAGAAATATTTAACTTTTTTTTCCTCAAATATAAGCCACCTTCACATTACACTCATGCTTAGAAACAGTAGTTTGGTATTGATACAGATGTTTTCACTGATAGTGTAGTAAATAATTTTAAAAGCCACTGTAACTTTGAGGAAAAGGGAAGGAAGTTCTCTCAGTGTATTTGCATTTTTTCTATAGCTCAGAAAGGTTTCTTTAGATGTTTTGTAGTCTGTTACATTAAATTCCCATACAGGAGATAAGGTTTTAAAGGTTTCACTTCCTCTTGATTATGCTTGAAAGGGGAGGGCATATGCAGGGAATTTCCTCTTTATATAAAATGTGTCTTAGTATGTGATTATTTACCCTGTAGAGTAGTGAGCCAGCTGGCGTCATTCATATATTGGCACTTCACCCTTTGTAAAATGCTGTATGCTTAAAGCAGATGCAGTATCTCCTTCCCATAGCAGAAGTGGTCCTTGGTAGATGAAGGAGGGGCATTTAATGGCTTGAGCGCATTGGTCAGTTCTATCTTTTTCCATCCACAAAGGGTTTAAGGAAAAAGTGGCCAAAACCACTGCTCCTTAAGGGGTAAAGAGGTGAAGGAATCTTGACCAGTGTTCACTTCTGCACGAGTGTGCATGCACACACAGCCCTGCATCCTCACAGTGGGGATTGCATCATATTAGGAATGCTTAAGACTGCAATGCCTCAATCAGGAAGTTAAAGCACATTTAAGAGTGTCTCTTTAGCTACTCAACCAGCTTGGTTAACATGTTTTTTGATATCTTTGAGTCATCATCCTGCTACTTAATCCATGCATGAGCAGTGAGCTGGGCCAGGAGTTTGGCTCAGGACAAAGAACCCAAATGCCAGCATCCATCCTTGTATGCAGACATACATATAACAAGCCCAAAGGGTATATGCCGAAGGCTCAGTAAAGTATCTTTTCTCAGTTTTTTTAAAAAAGAGGTATTTAACTGATTTTTATATTCCCTTCTTTAGATCACCCCACATACAGCAATCTGCCTAACCCTTAGATTTCAGTAGCAGTTTTGTAGACATAAGCAGTTAAGGAATTAAGCAAAGCAGAGTTCACATGAACAGGCTATCTTATATTAGAATGATATAGTTGGAAAAAAATTGACAATCTCCCATCTTGCAAAAGGTGAAGGATATTATATCTCCCATCTGACTTGGCCTCTTCTGTGTACTTTGATCATCACAGGTTTGACATTAGTGCTACAACAAAGGAGAGATGTCAAAAGTAGGAAGAGAAAAGAAATTACACAGAGATGCAAAACATCATTGCCAGAGCTGGGGAGTAAAATCAGAATGAAACTCTTGAGAGCTGCTTTTTACTTTTTTAAGAATTATCATGATTATGTATTAATTGCAAATTATTGCACAATCAGTCCATTTTTACTTGATGTCATCCATACAAGGAGCCCTGCATTTGAAGATGCTAAGGGTGCAAAGTTAGATTTTCCCAAGTCATGAAGATAAAAAATGTCATCTTTTGAGGGAGCTGATACATTTTTATTAAGTTTTAATTACATGATCATGGGTGGTTTTTTATGCATTTTGAGACCTATGCTTCATTCAGTGAAAAGCCAGTGCTCACTTATTTTCTGTCATCTTCATCATTTAGTGTGTGACCCACTGTATTTTTTACTCCTCATTATCAATATGCTCTGTGAAAATTGGCTTATTAATTTTCTTATCAACTTTTCTCAGTGATCATCAGTATTGTCTAGAACATTCAAAAACTTTGTTTAATGAGATGTTACGGATGTGTGGCCACTGTTTTACTGATGGTAGTCTGAAGAAAAGGAGTGATGTTAAAATTATCAACTGATTCTGGGTGTTCAGTTTGAAATGCCTACAGATTTTTCAGAGCACTTAGCATTAAGTAGCATTTTTATATTTAAAATTTCAGCTTTGACACTGGTGGCAGTGTTTCAGAGAACAGTATCCATGGGTCTCGAGCTGGATCGCCTATGAAATTCGGAATATTCATTTGAGAGTCTGAGAAAAGTTTCTTTTAACCAATTTGTCCAGCATCACATAAGGCTCTATGGCAGAAACTTTCATGGGATAGAGTTCTACAAGATGCTACTCAGGTTCTTCACTGGGAAACTGCCCTTTCTGATGCAGCAACCCCTTGATCTGTGACTGTGACCTCTCTCCTGCAGCACAGGCAACAAGCCCCTACTGTCCACAGCTGCATTCCACACTGCCCTCTCTCTGTCTGGGAGGTCCATCTTAAGTGGTACTTGTGTCCCTTAGAACTAAACACATACCGAATGAAAAGTTAAATAAAAGCAGAATTTAAAGTAGGGTAATTCATTATTTTTATCAAGTATAAAAACTGTTCTGAAGTATAAAAAAAAAAGTTCCGTGGTTATTTGAAAAAGCACAATCTGAAAGAAAAAATTGAGAAAATGAATTGAGAGTAAGAACAAAAATATCTTTAAAAGGCTTTTGCTTATTTTGTTTAAGTATTATTTCTATTTTTAAGTAAGTGTTTGATAAAATTTTATAAGTTTAACCATTTCTTTAGCCATTATGTATAAATATATTTTTTAACTTTAGGCAGATTCTTAAAATGCTTACAATCTACAAAGGAAATGGAAATCTTTCAGCAATAGGACTGAAAGCATTAAATCTACTTCTGATGTCAGGTATGGCATGTTTTCCTTTTATCTAAGCTTTTAAAACATGGAATTGTGGTATAAAGTGTGTGATTGTCATAGTGGGCCTGAGCTTTCTCTCTTTTACTCCTAGAAGGTCATTTGTACAAAGTCAAAACAGTACCATTTTGTGCCTCTCTTAGCCCCTCAGAAATACTTTCCCAAACTGCAAGGTTGTGAAGAACGTGACCCATTATTTATGTCCACGTGTTATTAGCATGGACACAAATACTTGCTCTGTAGTTAAATAAATAAAGGCCTTATTTTTTCATGTTGGAATGTAAACTTGGTGACATTCTGACTTGCTTCTTTTAGTACAAGTTAGTACTTCTAAAAACGCAAATTCCCTGATTTATCTCTATTATGCTGCTCTGCAGAGACTGGATTTTACCAGGTACTGAGAACATTTTGCACTATACTGAGTTTCTTGATCTTCCGTTGAAATTAGGAGAGATATTCTGATAGTTTGACTCTAGGTAGCATATAATATAGTAAGATATTACTGTTATATTAGAAATGTATTCCATTGACGCTAAAAGGTTTTCAAATCAGCCTTATTTGCAAACTAAGGATTAGACTTGACTTTAGGTAGTTAAAGCTAAACTGGCTGCCCAAGCTTCTGCTACAGGCGGTAGAGTGAAACAGCCACCTTCAGAGGATGATTCCTGCTATTTTTTTTGTCTATTTTAATGATTCAGAATCTTAATGGTTAAGTACAGAATCTTAATGGTTAAGTACAGTGTTTCACTATAAATGTTGAGCCTAAATCACTGCAACATGTAATCTCTTCCGCTTTTCAGATGTAATTGCCTTCTTGCTCTTGGAGGATGAAGTGGATGTGTTTTCCTTGGTATTTAATGCCATGCAGACCTTCCCTAAAAATGAAGAGATCCAGCAACATGGGTGTAAAGCATTACACAAGCTTTTTGAGAAAGGTATTTTGTAGTTATTCAGTTAAAAAAATGTGTAGATTGGGAAGGGACTGCAGATGTCTAATTGCAAAGAATGAATACTTTGCATTCCAAATTCTGTTTATATATCTTGATCCTCAAATGAGTTAGCATAAAATAGGGTTTCCGAGTCATGTCACAAATTATCTAAAATGGAGCAATGAATATGAATCCTTTAAAAATCAAAATGTATTTGCATTTCTGTCTCCAGAGTTAGCCAGAAAGATGGGATTCAAAGGTAGTCAGTAACATGGGAGCAGAAGATTAACATTTGTTTTTTCTCCTTGAAAGAAAAAAAAAAAAGGTTATTATTTAGAGGCTAGTAAATTTTAATGTTGCCAGTAAGGTGTAAGCAAGTCTAAGTTAAGCCAAACTGTTCACATTTTAAAAAAGTGTATGACAGCTTTTGATCCTGACACTGCTGAAACATGCAAGTGTGGATCTGTACAACGTTCCTATGTTTCGTCTGAAGAATGGAGTTGACGCATGTTGAATTTCTGTAGCATTTCCAGGAACTGTGTGTGTGATGGGCAAAAATCCTTTTATAGTATTGCTTTTCAATGAAGTTTCTTGCTTCAAATAAACCTTGGGAAATACTAGCACTCCCTGCAAGCCAACTGCCTGCCTTGCTGCAAAGACAGCCTCTGATTCTTCCCTTTTATTCTGTCCAGCACCATTTTCTGCTGCTTCGTTTCCGAGTCTAACTCGCATAAATCTGTGTCTGGAATTACCTTCTGCTTTACTTCCCCTATTCCACTCTCCCTAAATACTTTGTCCTGCTGTATTTTTTCTTCAGTGTCCAGCAGGGTATAAGATGTTCTGATAAGACCTTAGATTTTCTGTGCTTGCTTTTTACATGTCTGTAGAGTGTTCTTTATGCAGACCTGCATGCCTCCTTCTTGATGGTCGTGCCAACGTAACAGGTTCCCAGGCTGCCACGGTCATTTTCCTGACTCTAACCAAGCTTCTCAGTTATACTAACATGGATGTTTACCTAGTCTTATCAGGAAGAGGTTCAGGAAATCATTCTGCTTAAAATGCAAAATTTGGGGCTCCTTTTTAACTTGCATCACTTTCTCTATCTGGTTGCCTGCACAGCCACACAGACAGTTGTGACAACCCAAATGACAGGGAACAGAGATGGAAAAAACTTAAGCTTATTGCTACTGTAAAGCTAAAATATCATTAACACATGACTCTAGTCTTTATGGAAAAGACTCCATATCAAAGAAGCTGAAAATGAAATAAAATCGTGCAATATGCAGAACAGAACTCCGTCAAATTGTGTCCACAGTATTCCTAGCCTGCTATGTATGCTCTCTTAGTGAGGAATATCTGATGTTCATTTGATGAAGAAGACCACATTACATCTTTTTATGTCTTGGATTACATAGAAGCACTTAAATGTCCTAATTTGACTACATAATACGTAAGCTGGAGAAGGCTTCTATAGAAGAACTCATTTTTTAACAAACAGAGTCTTAACTGTGGAAGGAGATATGTGTGGATAGCATCTTACTTTCTGTGAAACAGAATATAAATATAAAGAGACTTTATGAAAACTATTGTCTTTTTTGGATTGCACCAGAATATGAATTATGTCCTCAAAACTGTACTGTGTCTCTCTTGATTTTCAATTTAGTTCCAGAAGAGCAGCTGACTGAATTTATTGAAAGCAAAGATCATATGACTATATTGAAAGTATTTAAAGAGTTTCCAGATAAAGAAGAGGTGATTCTTCCTGCACTTCATTCGTTACATTCCTTAGCTGGTCCATGTAAGTGCATTATTGGAAGTCATTTTCAATTGCTCACTTCCTGTAGCTCGCATCAGCTTACTCAGTCTGTGATAACTTTTCTATTATTATGAAAAAAGTTTCAAGCCTCTCTCAAGATAAGCTCTAGGTAATACTGCAAAATGTAGATATATATTTTGGCAAAAGGAGCAGTCTTGCAATGAGACTAGTTGGAAGTTGCAGACAAATCGCATACCTCGTCTTTGGGAAATACTGATTTGTATTTTTTCACAGGAAATTTTCATATTCTACCATTCTGATGAGGATGAATCTTAAAAACAGAGAGGGACTTTATTCTGCCTCAAAATATTATGTGATTACAATCTTCATGAAGGTTACAGAGGTCACAATTCAAATCCCTGCTCTGCCTTTGGGGACTCTTTTGCTTGGAAAAGGCAAAAAAAGGGGAAAAGATGGACATCATTGGCAGAGGCTTTTCAACAGGGGAGAATAGTCCATGCAAATGCAGTGGCCAAGGCCAGTGTGTGGACTCAGGATGCCCGTCCCTGCCCATGGTGTGGTGGTTGCAAGGAAGGGCACTGGCAGCACTGCCCCATCCCAGAGCCTCATGGCGGCCTCACGCCTTTATGGCCTCCTCGTAATGTCTTGTGCTCTGATAGCAGCTGGCTGGGCAAAATCAAGTTCTGACATTTGTCCTGGATGATCTGTGTCAGTTTGTTCACTTGCTATGTGATCTTGTAGGTATAAAGGCATCTCTTGTTAGCTTCTTACTGGTAGTTACAGTTTCAGCAAGCACAACCCTCCTTCTCTTCTACAAGATACATATTGTTGTTCTGCTCTAGGCAGAAGCGAATCCTCAGAAACCCTGGCTCAAACATCTTATCAGCTCCATAGGAGCCCTCCTGGCTCAGTTCATGCCACGAAACAGGAACTGAACTGCAGTTTCTCACTTTCTATCAGACAGTTTTCATTTTTTCTTTCTCAAACTTCCAGCTGGTTCAGTTTATGTTAAATAAATAATCCTCAAGCCAGAAATAAAATGACCTTAGCCCAAGAGTTACTGCCATTTTCTAAGGAAAGAATGCCAGATTTTACGTGTTTTTTCAAAAAGTAGTTACCAACACAATGTGTAACAGCTCCGAGAGGAGGACATAACACAAACTTTTCAGTATTTGTGTCCAAAGTAGGAATTTACTTGGCAGTTAGTACTCTCATTGCAGATCTGGAAGATTGAAAAGAGTCCAAGAAGCAAAGTAGGCTACTCTCGTCAGCATTTGTATTCTTATGCTGTGACATCCAATAATACACATAAGAAAATTTATTTCTTTAAAGCCACCACTGGGAAATCATTCACTATAAATTCACATTGCAATTTATCCAATAGTAAAACATTTGGCCCCTGTGTCCTGATGCACAAATTTCTTTTTCAAATGGTCCTACGAAAGATTCAGAAACGTTCAGTATGCCTTCTTGCAATAAGACCTATCTACACCTGGTTTTATTTTGTATGTCATGAGAAACTTGAAGAGTGAGAGTTCTTTTCAATGTTTTTCTCCTTAATCTGAGAAGTTTTGGTGGAATAAGAAAAATGTTTGCTGCCTTCAGAGGCCATGGGTGAATTCTTCTGTTGAGGAGGAGGAAGAGGTAATTCCAGCAGAAATTTCACCTTACCCTAACAGGAGATGGGCTGCATCACCATGTGGAGCACTCAGATAGGAGACCCAATCCATCCTCTTTTTGATAGCTAGACTTAGGAAATTGCAAACTTAGCATTGCTCAGTTCTTGCAGAATTTAAGCATATTTTTAATTATGGTCTCTGTTTTAGTGTCTTTTTAAAGTTTGAATATGTTTATAATTATCACTGTGAAGTCATAACTTACTATGACGTGATGAAAAATTATTTTATGAGACCTACATTTAAAGTAGAAGATGTTTTTCATTAGAGATTAACATTAATAATTTACTGGCATTTTAAAACATTGAGAGAAGAAGTACCTTCCTTCACTAACAAATAGAATGCTTCAGATATCCTCCCCACTCGGAACTAGATGTCAGCTTCCTGCGTATGTCACGGAACGAGTGGTAGTGGGGGTGAGTGACCCAATGTACTTCACTTGTGGGAAAAAAGTAGTAATAGGTTTTATTGATAATGACAATGGTTTCAGGAGATTCTATGGTAAGGCAGGCAACCACCAGGATAATGTGGTAGTTAACACCTGGATAGGGCTAGTGTGAGGAGTCAGGTTGAGCTAGGGAAGGAACACATCCGTCACAGGGTATCATTATTTTTATTTAGTATTAATAGGTATATTACTTTGAAGAACTTATGCTGCTTCAAAAGGACTAATTATCATTAATAATAAAGTCTTGATGTTACCCTTACTTTGTATACAAAAAATCCAAGTTGTTGAAAAGGCAATTAAGACAGTTTGTAGCAAAGATCAGAATAGGTCTCAGATAGTAATCCAGACTCCCTTGGAGCCTCCATTCATTCTTTGGAGACATTTTTTTTCCAAGGTATTTTGGTTTATATTTTATATTATACTCTGGGTAGACCTACCATAAGGATTAAGATAACTTTATTATAATAGTTTTTAACCACCATGATGCTGATTTTTCTTATGTTACTATATGCAGAATCTCTGGGCTCAGCAGGTAATGATACTCAGCAGGTAATGATGCATGTACTCTTTTTACTAGTAGATGTGAATATTTTATTGGCTTTTGTATCTAGCCTTTACAGTAAGAGGTAAATACAGAGTCTATAATGATTTGCAGAATATTGCAGGAGCATGAGATGAATATTTCTATACTGTCAGTGTACAGTATGCATATGGCAGTATTAATTTGAGCCCAGAAAAATAACTCTCTAACTTGTCCCCCCAAAAAGTAAAAAAGTCAGAGAAAGCAAACATATTTAAATAAAAGGAGGTCAAAGTGTCTCACTCTTTTTCTCAGCTAGTTTCCCTGGAAATTGAAATGCCTGATTTACTGAAGTATTACTGGAAAACTTGAAATATTTAATTGATCACAGTGATCTCTAATGAGATTGAATTACTGAGATTGAATTAATGCATTTGAATTAATATTTATAATACACATAGTTCACATGTAAGAAATATGTAAGAAAGATCTGTGAGTTGGTTCATGTTCTGTGGAACAAATCCACAATTTTTAGTATGGACTCTGAACTTGCTGAGTTATTTTCACATGTTGGTAGCCGTGATTATCTTCTCTGACAGTACTGGGGAAAAAATGTCACCTTTCTTACAAGCCGCAAAGACCAAACTGAAGCATAGGCCCAGTTTTCTATGCTAATGAATTTGTCTACTATTATAACCCAGTCACCATGTACTTTTTCTTAATAAGCAGTTTTTGTTTCTCTTTCTTTCTTTAGCCAGCAATGTTGAAGTGCTCATGTCTGGAAATGTTCGCTGCTACAACGTTATAGTGGAAACCATGACAAATTTTCCCAATAGCGAAACAATTCAGGAAGTGGGTTGCTGTTTGTTGCAGAAACTTACATTGGGTAAGTTCACAAAGTTGTTTATAGTCATATTTATATTGCTTTTACTGTATAAGAGCTGGAATTACTGCCAAAAAGAGAATTACTATTCCAGTTGATTGTCAGGGGAATATCCTACATCGCTCCATGTTTCTGATGATGGGGACATATCCGTGTAACACTTGGCCGCAGTTCATACGAAATACTTCTGTGTGCTCTCTAACCACACTCTTGCAGCGTAAGGAGGAAAAATATTATCTCCAGTTACATTTGTGATGATGTTATAAGCCAACACTGTAGACAAATAATGAACCTGGAAAGGACTTGCCTTAAAGCTTATGCTCTTAAGTGCTCTATAGAGTTGGGCTAATAGGACTAAATGGTTAAACGCTGGAAGAGCTACTAATCTCTCAGTGAGAGATCTAGACATTCAGTGTAGTTCCTGCCTCAAGACCAGAATTGCAGGAAAGAAATGAGACTAGCGTTTCACATGCATGAAATTGTATTTTTGATACCTAAATATAATAGACTTTAGATTTCTCAGTTTTTTACCTTTTTGTACCTTTGAGAGACATTGATACAGCTTTTAATTTGACCTATCATGTTGCTGATGTGATCTTAACTTTTACTATTTAAGAATTCAAAATGAATATCAGTTTAGAAAGCATCGCTATCAAATTGTTTTACAAAATAAGTGCTGCAGTATTATATTATGTCCAACATTTATTTCCAGAACAAATGAGGAAGCTATTTTCATTTACTTGCTTTTTGCAATATTCCTTATATTCAGCCTACAGTATAAAATACTGCACGTGCTATGGTAAAAAATATGCTTTAAATATATTCATCAGCAAAAGATGATTCTATTGTTCCAAAATATATGTACTCCATATGTGTAGTGCTGACTTTGATATAAAGAGTGAGAAGCAGAAAAACAGAGCGTAAAACAGGGTTAAACCACTTCCCTCATAGGATCAGTCATATCCTTGCAGGAATTCAAGATCCCAACTTCATTTACTTCTAAGAATCCTTAGATTAGTTTTTTTTTTCTTTACCTCTTTTTTTTCCACAAATAAAATATTGTTGGGTAATGTAATAGCAAATCTAATATCTACTACAGATAAATTTAATGATTTGCGTACTGAGAACTTTATACGTGTGAGATAAGCATGTAAAGGTTGAGAAGTATGTTGATATTCATTTAACATTTTAATCTATTTTCAGGAAATTTTTTCAATATCCTAGTATTGCATAAGGTTCCAGAAGTCATTGTGAAGGCTGTTGAAACATACTCTGAAAATGCGAAGTTGCAGGCTGCAG
Source organism: Crypturellus tataupa (assembly GCA_034781795.1). Lineage (NCBI taxonomy): Eukaryota > Metazoa > Chordata > Aves > Tinamiformes > Tinamidae > Crypturellus > Crypturellus tataupa. The sequence continues at coordinate 9,127,918 of JAWLRI010000001.1, read as the reverse complement.
CTCTCACTTGTTTAGCTCTTCTCAGTGAGTAAATTCCTTCCTAACTGCATAAACAAATAAATGAGCAGATGAATGTTTTCATTCTAGTGATTTCCCAAATTTTTGCCGCTTTCTTTTTTTTACCGTGACATGTCTCTGTTCATGCCACATACGACATCAGCTTCATGTTGTTCAGAGCTGATGTGTTAAGTGGATGGATCCTAACAAAGCAACTTGTTTCTCTGCAGGCAAATATTGAATAATCCTTAATATAATATCTCTAGGGATAGCAATGCTAGTTTCATGCTGGAACTGCCATATGTGACAGTACTCTTCGCACTGTGACAGTTTGTAGCAATTTCAAAGCAATGCTTGTGTTTGAGTTCTATGATGAATTTTAAGATTTAAACCTTTTCTTGACTGTCCTACAGGTACTAGTTTGAAAGACAAGTTAGTTACCTAGGGTCAAAAAGCTGAAGACATGATTCTCATAGAGTTTGGGAAATTGTTTCAGGCTGAACTGAGTAGAAATTTTATGTAAGGTTCCAAAAAAGAGCAGGTATTGGAAAGTGGCCTACATTCTGGTAAACTTTAGGTGACACGTTAATGTTGATACCTTAATTTTTTGAAAATGTTGAAAATCTCAAGTATGAAATGATATCTTCTGAATTACTGAACTTCCCAGAGCTAAATATTTCCATTTTAGTAACTGCAATTTGCATTTTCTTTTAAATGGCACTACCTCAGAGTGAAGATGATTCTGTATTGAGTGTTTTGCACAAATGATCCACAATTATATTTTGTGTCTGTGGTATTCTGCATGCAAATACATAAAAGTATGTGGGAGCCTTTTAGAGGGTAAATACTGATTGATCTGTAACTGTCTACCTAATTTGCTACATTTTCACATTTTTTAATCCTTTCATAATCTTAAAGAAACTATTCAGATCTATCACAGAGTTTATATGAAAAATATATTTGTAAATATTTGTAAATATTTTACATTTCAAGCTGAAACAATATTCTTAAACCGAGACTTAGAGGAAAAAAAAGAAGAGGAGGAGGAAGAAAAATTATGCTGGTTGGAAGCCTGTTACAAAGCATTAGAACAGCACCGAAAAAACACAGACGTACTGGTGAGAATTTCTCAATGGATATGGAAAGTCTACATTATGTGTTAAAAATGTTTAGTAACACATTTTTTTCTTAAGTGTATTAATACAGACAAGGCTGAGTTATATTTATAATCTGTTTGTTATTCCCAAGTTTATTCACCTTCACTCCTCTAAATCAAGAGTATTTAGTTAGTTGAGACTTATTACCTGTAACTTAAGCCATTTTAAAACTTCTTAAACATTTAAATACAAACATTTAAATACTCAGCACTCTGTACAGAGCAGCAAAGCACAGGCCCATGCACAGAGGAATTAATTTCAGCCTAAAATAGGTATGAAAATGAAAATAAAATAATGAGAATGTGGCACACGCTTATAACTCAAGCCTGTCCCAGATATAAAGACTATCATCCTCTGCAACTCACACTGTTCCTACATGAGTAACTTGGGTAATTGTGATGGAATGAGAAATTTGAATCTGTTTTGATTTTTATACCTCCTATCATGGAGGTTATTATTTAAAATTTCTTAAAAATATAATTTTTTATATTCTAAAGGTATATTTTCATAGTCCATTTGTTTCTTGTGTTAAATTTAGGAGGCTGCATGTTGGGCTTTGAAAAATCTGTTTCTGTATCAACGCAACCTTCATGAGAAGATTGGCGATGGAGAAAATCAGTCAGTATTAATATCTTGAACTATATTTTTAAAAATGAGAAAAGAAAAAAGAAAACCTAATATTAGGCTATGTGAGGTCTCATGTTCCAGTTATTTTTATTACTCTTCTTTTCTAATACTTGGAGAAGGGCATGTCCACCATCACCAACACTTACAGAAGTATCTTCCATGAAATGCATGCTAACCTTGACTCAGATGAAAATCTGAGTGTTTTTATATGGAGTCAGGACACAGTCTAATAAGTTCAGTTTACAAAAAGTTTTCAATTGCGACAAATATAGGACATAAGAGTAGGTAAAATAGTGAAGATTAAGACATCTTGTAGTGTATGGAAAAGTGATGCTCATTTCCCCACAGGTCAGATGGCAGGATATAGCAAGATGAGTGCTGCCTCATCAGGAAGAATCTAGACATGAATAAAACAGAATTTAATTTCACTTGGTCTCTTTTTCAGAGCTTAATAACTCTGCTCTGTGTTCTTTTCTGGACCTCAAGTTGCTTGGAGGTGTGATTCCAAATGGATTTGGAACAGGCTTAATACACATAGTTTGCAAAAGACTTTCTATTGGGTCACGCTACAGAAAAGTGCTAGAAGCCAAATGCAGTCATCTGAAAATTTCATTATGTTGCCTATTTAATTACGTTAGTACTTTTCAGGGAAGTGAACTACGGGTATGAAGTAACTGCTATCACATAGTCACTGTGCAGTGATCTGGCTCTCTCTGTGAAAGGTTCCCAATAGACAGAGAAGTGATGCTCTCCATGTTGATGCATTCCTCTTCAAAAGAAGTGTTTCAGGCAGCTGCTAGTGCCTTGGCGGTCTTGTCGCAACAAAATGGTAAGAGAATTTAATTATCTCCTCTTTCCTATTCCCATAGAATGTTATTGCTGTAGTATTAGGGACTATTGAAAATATACCACTGTGTAGCACCATATTCCCTATGGTTAAGATATTATGCAGTTGAGTTTAATAGGAAGTCTATCCAATGCTTAGAAAAAGGCATTGTTCTGAAGTATCAAAGAGAGTATTTGAAGTAAAGAGTTCTTTGCCAGCTCATATTTTGCAATTGGTATTTTTTGGAGGAGACCTGAAAAGAGTGTTCTCTTTATATGCTTGTTTAAATATTTATCACTATATTTTAATTTCATCAAGAACAGAATTTGTTGGAACTCACGTGAGTGAGGATTACAGCCTGACAAATATTACTTTCTTGCTTAACACAGGAAATTTGAGCAGTCCTGTTGACTTCAGTGGATCAAATCATGTGTAGAGAGTTAAGCATATGCATAACAGTTATCAAAGATTGCTTTTAGTCCTGATTGTGTCCCTAACTCAGTTTCCTAAATTTTTTTAATTTGCAAACCCCTCAAAGGTTTTCAGTGGAGATGTGGACTCTTGTGTAGACTACTTAAACCTACTGACAGTTGGCCTTGTTTTCTTAAATACCTTTCCCAGAGCCCTTTGAAATGGTTATGGACCTCAAGTGGTTTGTAGACTGCAAACTGAAAACCACTGGCTAGATAGGAAGATAAAGACTAGCAGCTAAATACCATTCCCTAGGTGAGAAAGCGTTACTTTATCATTAGGTTAGAGAGCCATCCAAGTTCGTACAATGAAAAAATAAAACCTTTTAAAAGTTATTTGTGAGAAAAAACATGTACCTGTATGGAGAAATAGATCTCATAAATGTATACTTAGTATAATAATATATCATACCTGGTATTTTTATAACCACATTTGGAGTGATCACCATAGCTCTTCAAAAAGACACTGCCAAGTGGGACTTGATTCCCCTTGGAAATCCAAAGCAAATTTTTATGTTCCCTTCTCCCTTTTCCCTTTTTTAGTAAACGTTGTTATAATAAAACAGTACATATAAAGAAGTAGAGTAAAACTCTGTGACACACTATAATATTTACTGAATAGCCATTTGAGATGGATATACTGAATCAGCAATGACAAGAATTGGTGGTAGTTACCATGAAAACATAGAGTATTTTTAGAGTATTCTGGTACAGTATTCTGAGTTCTACTGAGTACAGTTATAGCTGCAACATGCTACAGCTAGGGTGTTTGAATTAAAATTAAATGAGCTAACAAAATAATATCATATGAGGCATCTGATGGCATGAGAAAGATAAGTCTTCAAAAATAAAAGTGAATATAATTTTGGAAGATATTAGGGGTTTGAAAGCTATAAAGTTCTCACTATCCTACATAATAATAGAGTACAATTCAGAAAAAAAGTTACAAGAATAAAATATCTTTCAAAATAAAAGAGTGCAGTCCCCTTTAAATTAACTTCATGTAAGTAAAAACAGTAGATGCATTTGAATTTATTAGGCACTTTGAGGATTTTAATGTTTTAGGCTAAACTATACAAACACAAGTTTTAAATGTTTAAACTGCTGAAACCTTTAACCATTCTAATATGTACTTTCTTAGCATATATATTTGGTAAAAAAAAAATAAACAGAAAAGAAATAAGCAATTCTGCTGTTTTTAATAACAGATAAAATGAAAAACTTGAGCAAATCTTTGTTTATTGTTAGGCCAATGTGTTTATATATTTATGTGTGTGTATATATATATACATATATGTGTGTGTATTTAAACATATGTACTTGAACTTATATTACTATTTCTTGCTGTTTTGTGTTGTAGTAAATATTAGGAAGACCCTTTTGGCTAAAGGAATACACATGAATGTTTTGGACATAATGAGGAAATACCCACATTGTCCTGAGGTGGCTGAAGGTGCCTGCAGGATCCTCAATCATGTTTTTCAAGGAAGGTAATGCACACTTCAAATATATGACTTTTCAAAAAGTGAAAATATGTGAGATTCAGTGCCATAATCAGTTGCATTTAAATTATTGACGACTTCACTTAAAATAACATTGTGTTACTATTACTTTTGTATTGGCTTTTGCAAACATTCTAGCAAATTCAATGGAGAACTAACATGTGACTTGTAAATACCAGTGTACAGGCTGGAAATGTGATTCCAAGTGTTTGATCAACCTTTTCCCTAGGACTTTTGTGCATGCTAAGCTGCTTGTGAAAAACATTATAGACTCAAGATACATTACAGACTCAAGATTTAGTCACAGAACGTTTTATAAAATATTATAGTATTATTAAAGTATTAAAAAACATTGCCATAACAGTAAATTAGTAGCCTTTGACTACTGATTTCTGGGAAAGTTCATTATATTGAGCTATATTACTTTAAGATGTTTTTCTTCAAGATTAGAACCTAAAGTGAGTGGATTTTTATGTTTATTTTGTGAATATCTGTCAATTCATCAGTATTTTCTGACAATTGTGAAGCAGTAGGTTAAGGAGCACATGTATCTTTTCAGGTGTCTGTACTAGAATCAAAATCAAACGTATGAACCCACTGGTAAGCACTCAGAGTGAAATAATATACTCTATGTTATTTTTCTGGATTGAATCAAAAGTTTAGTTCTCAGAAGTTTAGAATTGAAATAATTGAACTGTTTATTTATAAAAATATACAATTATAAAAATTATTATATACTGCACTCATGGAAGGACATGAAAATAAAATGTTTGCTATGAAGAGGAAAATTACTGTAGTTTAATTTATAGCTAAAATCAAATATACGCCATGCTAAGAAAGAAGTAAAAATAAATTCTTTATGTTTATTTTATAAATATTATTTTCAGTTTCCCTCATCTGGACATAATGACAGTAGCAGTATCAGAAGTTGTAAAAGCCATGAAGAAACATGGAAAATCACTCTCTGTACAGCTAGAAGCACTTCGCGTACTTCTACACTTTATGATGCCTGGTAAGTCATCTCAAAACGTAATTTGTGTGAGATCATACACTGATTCAGAGAACATAATTTGATGGCTGTGTTTTAGTCTTTCTTATCTAGTCAGACATTCTTTTGTGGCACTTCAGAAAATTACCTGAAGTTCTATAGTTAACGCAAGCCTTCTGTACTCTTTAAGAACATACAGGGTGGAGGAAAACTTCTGAGACATTGATGGCAATGGACCAAAATTACCACTGCTGGTAATCCCCTTGATTCAATCAGTGATAATTTAGTAGTTTAATAATTACTACTAAAGAATCCAAGGAGTGAGTGTGGAGGCTTGATGAGGTAAAGTACCTTCACCGTAGACTTAAGTGAGAGCAAGCAGTGATGATAATTTCTCCGTCAAAATGATTGTACTTTGAAATGCAATTTTTTTAGTAGTGCCTCTCAGAAGGTACACCAGAATTGGATCTGACACCAAAAAATACATACAATAATGCAAATACATGAAATAAAATACTTTTCATGGCACAAAACAGAGCCCAGAGCATCTAGCTTAGGAAATCCTAAAAAAAAAAAAAAAAAAGAAACTCTTTAAAGAGTTTGGGAAAAGCTTTAAGTCTTTTTCATTTTACTGCTATACATGTTGTTTTTTCCCCAGTATCTTCTTGCAAGTGTCTGGTAAGAGTTTTTGTTGAATAAATGCAAAATATATAACTTTGAAACCAGGAACTTGACTAACATGAAGAATGGTTTCAGATTTTCTAGTTTTGTTCTCTTCTTTGAGTTATAGTGGCAATACTTTCAATAAACTGTAGAATTAAGACTTGATACGCATTTTTTTTTACATGTACACAAAGATTTTTTGTCAAAATTCTAGCCAGGTCCTTCTGCAGTGCAATGAAATGACGAGCACAAAGTATATGTTGGAATTTGAAGGTTAGTTAGGGAATAAACACTCATGAGAAAAATAGTAATCAGATTGGATGCTGACATGACTTCTAAACGATTTCTATATACTGCTATCAGTAGTACCACTTGCCTGCAAGTGCAGATAGCTACAAGAAAGTTAAACCTGAAAAAAACTTTTATTTGTGCTTGCCTTCCACTTATGTCATTTGTGGGTAAATGTTGGCCTCTGAAGTGCTGCCAAGGGGAAAAGGGCAATTAGTTTATGGTTCTTTCACAGTCTCTCCTTTTCAGAAGGAAGGCGCCTTCTGAAGGGGTATAAGGAACACCAAAAAGCCCTATTGTAGCTCAAGGAAGTAATTTATTGCAGTCGACCTTAAGTGAAATTCTTTGGCATGATCTTACATTTTTATAGTAAGCAGTGAACAAACATATGGTGAAATCATCACTTCATACACAATGTACAGTGTAAATCTGGAAGGACTCAGGCAGTTAGCAGAGTGTTTTGAAAATGCCAGATTAGAAATAGGCTTTCCGAGTCATTTATAAAAAAATGGGTCAATTTCATTCTAATCCTGCATTAATAGTGAGAATACTAGATCTGCTTTTCTGAAGAAGCTTGCTTTTTCCTTGTTTCAGGTACAAAAAATGAACATCAGAATGGTTCTTCCAGAGATATGGGAGATGCTGCTTTTGCACTTACCTTGAAAGTCATTAAAAGCCAGTGTTTGTTGGAAGGAGCTCACGCCTTGGTCCTTGTTGCTTTGAATAGGGTATAATTAATATTTAACTTGATAAATTTTGTCACTATTTTATACTCGCAATAATTTATAGCTTCCACAATTGTTTTGCTGTTGACTTGATAGAATTAATCTTAGCTGAATCCTCTGATTTCATTTATTATCTGGGATTTCTTTTCTTTCTTTTGCTCTGGAGTATGTTGAATCATCTTTTACACAGTGATTTTAGAGGATATTTATGGAAGTAGTGCTGATTTTTTTTCAAGCATATAGCTTAGTTTTGATTTTTTTAATGGACTAATTTATACAAGAAAAATACAAGAAAGAATGATCATAGTGCTTTGAAGGGCAGTCTGAATAGTGAAAGACACCCCTTAGAGAAATGAGAAAGTACTGAGCAGTTTCACAGAAAATAAACCTTAGATCCTAATGATGGGAAGTGTTTAAGTTCATGGCTTTCAGACAAATCCCCCTGCTACAAGGATTACAAGATTCACATGACCACAGCTGAACCGGATATGGTAATTTATATTTTTTAGAAGCCTCTCAGCTATTTTAGATTTGGCAGGCATCTGCAGTTAAGGACATCTATGTCTCTCTCCCAATTATTATAAAAGTCAGAGCAAATAATGTATTAGCAAGATTATGGTAATATGTCTTTGGGACATTTACTGACTTAGAGATTTATTCTGGCAAAATGATTTAAACTTGAACAATTTAATGAAACATTAAGGAAAACAATCTGAAAAAAAAAAACAAACAACACTGTGGTAGAATATTTCAGGATCAAAGGTGAAAATCTGGGTATGTTGTGAGAAACTGCAGGTTGGAAAGTGAACCTGTATGAAATTGTAATTATTCTTTATTGTCACATAAGATGTAATTTCACATACTTCATGAAGAACAAACACACAACTTTCCTGTTGTAATTGTAGCAGGACAGGCTGTTGATCTGATTTTATCTTCATTTCTCTGTCAGTTTATTGGGAACCCCAACATTCAGAAGTGCGGACTGAAATTACTTACCTCTGTAGCTGAGTGCAACGGTGCCCTAGAAATTTTAACCCAGCAAGGAGCTACTGACACTGTGCTCCACACGCTGCAGATGTATCCAGATGAACAAGGTATGGAACATACTGTGTTGCTTGAATGTGGATGATGTGAATGTGAAGGGTTCACCAGAGGAGCTGGGCACACCCTATCATACTCCTTAGTGCTAGATGTGCTGTAGGTAACGTTGCCAGAAGAGCCTGCAGTACTGGGTAGTCCTTAGATTCATCCACTTGGTAGTTTTATCTGGCCCTGTCAGAGTTTATGCAAATAATTTTCTAGAATATTAGCACTATAAGCTCAGTTCATGTGTTTATGCCACCCAGAATATCCATATAATCAACATTCTCAATCTTTCTTTTTCCCTCTAGACATACAGTGTTTGGGTTTGAGTCTTCTAGGCGCTTTGATTTCACGAAAGAGTTTGTGTATTGCAACTATGCATGTGCTGGCAGGAGTTCTGGTTTCCACTCTGCGACGATTTAAAGAGGTCACTGAAATCCAGATGCACGTATGTATTACTTCTTGGTACAAAGTCTAGCATTCAGTTAATCTATAATCATTTTTGAGGTAATCATCATTATAGTTTTGCTCACCTTTTGTAAAAAAAGGTAATTTCCTGCTTTCCAGGTCTTTCAGCACCAGTAAGTTTAATGTTACTCTGAGATATAATGCTGTGTGTGAATGTTGTATCTAAGGAGGATACGAGTGAATCCTATGTCAGAGGGATGGATTTTGCATCTGCTTTTGAATGTATAAGGGTAGTTCTCCTAACTCATGTTCTATATCCTCTGCTTGCAGAGGATGCCCTGTTTGCTGCCAACTTCATTTTTTTAGAGTGAGATCAGCTTCTTGCCAGACTTCCAGTACTTCTGATTCAGGCCAATTTGGAAAGATCACAATATAACCTCCCTTCTCTACTGCTGTTTTTCCCCTCAACACTTTTAAGTTTAGCTTAGCAACCAGTATAGAGCTAGATCAAAATAACATGCAGGAATAAGGAAGTTACATAAAGTCATTCAGACTGAATCAGATTTGGACAGAGTTCCATGGTTTCCACAGTTTACCCTTTCCTGCCTGAATTCTGCTTCTAGAATAACAGGATTGTTTTGTATTTCTTTTTAGTTTCACTTTTTTTTTTTTCATTTTGCCTAGCTATTTTTCTTCTCAAATTCAAGAGCTGTGGAGCAGCATAGTGAGATAGGCTGCCACATCCTTAGGGAAATTGTTTCCTCTTTACATTATCAGGAAATCACAAGTGTGTGTGTCACTGCTAGGCAGGATATTGCCAGATATTGCTGTGTACAATTTGGCTTTTCTAAATGTCAGTTAATATCTGCGTAAGTGGGTCAGCTAAACAAGCGTGAATCTGCAGCCTTATAAACGTGGAAACACCAGGTGTTCCTGCCTTCTGTTTTGATCCTCTCCAATTTCTGAATTAGCGTGAGTTTAAAAGCCAGACAAAAAAAACCCATATTTTTGGTTGACATTTGATTTTTATTGCATGACTTACTTCAAAATGACATTTTTAGCAGCATGCTTACTTCTCTTTGCAACTTTTTATTGTATTTGTAGGGGTTTCGTACGATCTTGTCAATCCTTGGTCTGTCACCTTGCTTTGCAAAGCTGCTGGTACACGAATCGTTTGACACAGTCATTTTCTACCAGATGTCTCTGTGTTTCACAGACCAGCGAGATCGACAGGTATCTTCTGTCTTTTGACTGCTCTATATCTGAACAACTCTGATGCTTTTTAAACCTAACTTTGATTGTTTGTTTTCCCATTCAGTTTCAAAGCCTGTGTTGTAAATGCTTTGCTAAAATAGCTGAGAATGATGATTTAAAAAATACGATGCTGGAAAAAGCCTGTATTGAGTACAACAGCATTATGGCTGAATGTTTGCTCTTGCTGGGAGCTGATATTAATAAGAAGACAAAGACGAACTCTTTGATCTATAAGGTAGTGTATGAGAATATATGCATTTAATTGCTTTCAACTTGTACTTTTGGGTTCATTTCTCTTTTTATACGTACATGTATTTGTCAAGACACAAGCGACAGTTTCTAGTGCAGCCAGCGTCCTGAGTGGTAGGAACCACTGCGACTCCTGATGACTTCAGGCCCAGTCGGCATTCATTGAAACACAGGTCGCTTTGTGTTGAGGCTCACAGGGATCCTGTCCCTTGGATGGTCTGCCCTGCTAGTTCAGCTCTGATGCAAGTTCATTCTGAAGTCCAGGATTTCTTGCTGTTCACTACTAGAGTATTTTTGAGTAAGAAAGATTGAGTCCAATCTTTCCAAACCAAAGTCCCAACTTCAAAAGTTAAAATGCTCAGAAGCAGTGGTACCTGAAGTGAACTAGGAAACGTTCCCATGGAGAGTTATGCCAGCAGAGTTATCTGGCTGAAAAAGCACAGCTGGACCCTCCACCTTCAGGTCTGAGAGGCAAATCAGTGAACCACAATGGAGATAGCAAAATAACTGATAGTATTTCTAAAAAATACCCAGAGTCAGCACTGCTATGTGTAGCAGCATGAGTTGAGAGACTGGGAGGAGCAGAACTGACTGGCCCCAATAAGCCCGAGGATCTGGCAGCGCCCTAGTATTAGGCAGTATTAGGTGGTGAGTCTCACCATTTTTGCCTTTTAATTTGGTATCAAAATAACATAGCAAATTAACAACCAAGGATGTTTTCCCCACTGCAGTGATATGCAGGTGCTGTAGAGAATAGCATGGTGAAAAAACAACTGTATGTTTTGTTGATTAAACTGAAATGCAGATGCCATAGGCAGTCTGCACTCATCTAACTACACACATTGCTCTGTCTTGCCTGAATAGCTGTGACAGAAATCACAGTTATATATCTCTGGCATTGGCCATATTTTCATGAAAGACTTTGGAGTCAATGCTTGTATCCCTTAGGCAGGTGCAGATGTAGGAGAGATTTGTGTAATTGAAAAATAGCCACAATCGTAAAAATATAATGAATGTGAATTTGACTCATTTGTTTTTCCTGCAGTCTGAGCTGTTGTTGAAGTCCCTCACATATTTTTTATTGTTTTTCTATTTTAGGTTTGTGAGAAAGGAAATAACCCTAAATTGGTAGAATTGCTCTTAGCCAGTGGTGCTCGAGAGCAGGATGTTCGATGTGCTTTAGCCATCAGCATAAAGAAGGGGGATAGTCAAATCATCAGCTTGCTCTTAAAGAAGCTTAGCCTTGATGTAGCCAACAACAGTATATGTCTTGGAGGATTTGGTATTGGAAAACTTGAGCCTTCCTGGCTCATTCCTCTGTTCCCAGAAAAAGTTACTCCTTTAAGAAAACAAAGTGAGTATGCATAGAATTTGCTTCACTAAATGTGTTAGCAATGCCTAATGGTATTACATCAGTATTTTACATCATGATCTTCAGTTGAGGATCTCTTCTAGGGTTCCACTGGTTGTTGAATAACTGTTAAAGCTTGAAAATAAAATCAATCAGGTATTTCTGTGATTGTATTTAAAGTGATATGAACTTCTTGGAGAATGTATTATCTTTTTGGCTTGTAGATGCAGGTTCTGCACTGGCAAGAATGGTGCTAAGGTACCAGATGAAGAATATTTCAGAGGATAAATCACGACCCTACCCTGATTTAAACTTCTCTGAAGATGGAGTGGATAAAAGCTATGACTGGAATTTCATTTCTGACCCATTAGTGGACAATGTTTTCCCTTTAAATGATGATATTGATAGTGAAGGTAATTGTTTTATTACATACCAGAGCTAGACTGAGCTACAAATTCCTTCAAAGTAATTAGGCTGCTGTGAAACTATCATCTGAGTAATAAACGTACAAAAAAAGCCCCACAGAAATGTATTATGTAAATATATCCATTAATACCAACTTGTTGGAAATTTTGATGATAAGGCATCGATACCATAAGCTGCTGTTCATATTTGGAGCATGTCAAGATTCTTATAGGGCATGTTAAATTCTCAGCATATTTCACACAGGATTAACCACTGAGTTAACACTGATGTGTTTGAAATGTCTCCGTTGTATGTCAGCATCTATATTGCAGTTGAATTCTAAATCTCATCTTTAAATGTTTTCTTGTTTTTCTGTTTCCCATTGTGTTGTGCTAGGAAGTGAAGGTTCATTTTTTACAAAAAAGAAGTCCAATTCCATTGCAGCTGCTGATTTATACGGTAGGGAGACAGCCTTACAGAGAGGCTCTCCTACTTTGCCACGTCATTCCTACTCTGTGGTGAGTCAGACCCTCATTCAGTCCTTGGGCCCTTCTCTCACTGCTACTGTTTAGCATTCCCTTGCACTGCTGTGCAATTTCTGTCCTCTAATGCAAGTCACTGGATGGATAAGGATCAAGTCAATGGATTTTGATGGATACCATCAAAATTTATGATCAACAAAAATATACTTGCTTTTGTGAATAGTTCAGATTTCCATTCTGATGTCAGTACTGTACAAATGCAAATACAAAAGCTGGGAACTTGTTCAGAAAGTCTAGCCATCCTCTAGTAAAACTAATCTACCACTTGGTAAGTAAAGAGAGGTTTCACTGAGGACAAATCAGTAAAATCAGTGTCAACTTCATTTCAAGGAGCTAATGTATTTTCACTGACTGTTAAGAGAAACTAGATAGACTAACTTCCTGAGTTTCTATAAATATCTGTCTCCATCCTGTTTTTTCACCCTGGGGAAAGTCATTTTAGGTTGCTAAAAAGGCACTGAATGCACTACTTCCATTACATTTTAAATCTACTATTGTTTCATAATGCATGTATCAGCAATTTTTTTGTTTCTGTTACCCATGGAAGTTTTCACAAAAAGAAGCAACAGTCAAAATAAATTATTTCAAATAACCACATATATCCATACCTGTTGTTGTTTTCTTCTTTTCTGGGATTTTCCAGGGACCTGGTTCAGATTATGAACCATTAGTGAAACAAAGAAGAAAATTACTGCTTTCAGATGAATCTCCCAGTAAGTAAATTATATAGCTTAACACTTCTGACAGATTTTTTTTTCAGTCTTCTAAGTACATATGAGTGAACTTCTACTAGCATAACATGTAAAGATTTTCTAGATTGTAGTTTGCTTGTAAGAGAAAGATACATTTTGAAATACTACAGTAGAGTGCAAATAATGCATATATAGTGAAATATCTTCTTCTTGGACTTCTCAAATAATTTGCATAGAATTCTGTAGACAATGTAATTTCATGAATGCCCTAATTAGCTTTGGAAACCTGCAGTGTCTGTTGTACAGCACAAAAGTGTATCCCCCTTCCCTTGTATTATAAATTTGTCTCTTAACAAAATTATTCATTGAATTGTATGTTGTGCCCCAAAATCACTGTCTCATATGCTTTTTAATGCCAATATGATTGATTTTAATATTAATTACTTGATGAATGAAATAATACTACTAAATGATTGTATGTTTTCCTATGCTTTTATTTTAATAGAAGGAATCTCAAAATTTTCACCACATTTAAGGCCATCAGACAGTCTTTCTTCACTGTTCTCAGAGAAAGAATGTATTAAATCATTAGATCTTTCATCAAATGAGCTGGAGAACATTGATGCCATCAGCCAGAATAGCTGTTTAACTAGTCACCTGGAACATCTTGAGAAACTGGAACTCCACCAAAATGCTCTTCCAAACATTCCACAGCAACTTTGTGAAGTAATTCTGCATAATTTTATGTAACATGAGTTGAGATTATCTACAATAGGTCTTTTTTCTCAACAATATAATCATACCAATATATTTTTGCGTGTTTAATTTTGCACTCAATTTTTGTTCACTGGATATATGTGCAGCTGGAAGTATAGATGCTCATGAAAAATTTTAAAACTATTTACTACAAAAGACTGCTTAGCATGTGTGCATTATATTGAGAATGTAATTAAGTAAATGGAACTGAGAACTGCAAACTATCATGTCAAACTTTATGAAACTGAATTAGTTAATTTTATAGTGCTTCATATTTTATTTTTAAATAGAAATTCTACAGATTCTTTAGTGTAACTGCTGTTCTCTACTATTTTTCTGGTAAGGCAAATATAATTAAATTACTAAATTGGAAAACATACAACTCATTTTAGAACTTACAAATTCATATGTTTTCTTCTTTTTTAAAGCAAATTCTCCTTTCTCCTTTTCTTTCAGAACTTAAAATGTTTGACATACTTGGATTTGCACAGTAACCGATTTACATCTTTTCCTGTTTATTTGCTGAAAATGAATTGTATTGCATACCTGGATATCTCCCGAAATGACATTGGCCCTTCCATCATTTTGGATCCTTGCACCAAATGTCCAACTCTAAAGCAGCTTAATCTCTCATACAATCAGCTGGTGTGCACTCCCGAATTTCTTGCAAATATTGCAGAAAATCTGGAACAACTATTGCTGGAAGGGTAAGAACAGTACCAATAAATAATAGTATAGCAAACAGAGCAGAAAATACTATGTTTGTCAGCTTGAGTAATACTATTATTGTATAGAAAAGATCATTTAACCAGTAATGAAGTATTGTTGTTATTTTCTAAATGTGTAAATTACCACAATTTGAATTGTTAAATTGCAAAGTGTATTAGATTATCTGTTACCTTTAATAGAATTTAAGAGCATGGCAGAACAAGGCAACTTCAGAAACATAATGAAAATGTCATGTAATAGCATTTTTCTACCATCATATCTCTCATTCAAAGGTTTATTTTATGTTGTCTGAAATTTGGCACTTTTTTTGTATTGTACTTTGTAACATGCTGTGTGAATCCTAAATTCTCTCTATGAAACTGGATTTTTTTGACCATCATTCTGTGATCATAATCCTGCAGAAAAACATTTTTAGTAAACAAATATGCTTACAAATGTATCACTTCTCTTTGTGTGGGTTTGAATGGCACTCTATAATGAGGAAGTGATACCTTATTGTACTTTCTGACATTTGCTCTACAGATTAATTAAAATAACTCAAATATTAGTTGTTATTTAGTGTTGCTACGTATGCCAGTATTTTTGCTAACTGGTCAGTCTATAGATGAAATTTTTAATTTTGATTCATCTGTGTAAGGATAACAATGTCAGGTAGATTCTCTTTCCATTTTCTTTTTAGCTAATAGTTTCTGGGTAATGTATGGATTTCTTTTTCTTCTCATTATCATAGAAACAAAATTTCCTGCTTATGTTCACCCATATGCTTGAAAGAGCTGAAAGTTTTAAATATTAGTAAGAACAACATTGCAACCCTTGCTGAGAATTTCTTCATGGGCTGTACGAAGCTGGAGCTGTTCAATGCTAGGATGAATGTCCTTGGTAAGCACCTAGGAAAGCAGGAGACACCTCCTAGAAACCTTTCCAAGTCACAGAATTTCTCAGCCACCAGCACTTGGGATGGCAATCAGGGGAACTTTTGCTTGTCCTTATTTAAACTCTTCCTTAGGCTTTTGATCTCTGCTGGAAACTGTGTACAGACTGCATAGAGCTTTGGTATGACTCAGCGTAACTGATCTTGTTGCTGTCTTTGTAGAGGATGCTCTAAAAATGGTTGAGTGCAGTTGGGATGATACAAACCGCGATGTCAGCCTCAAGACAGTGTAATTGTTTCAAGGTAGCTTGAAAACAAAGGTCTAACACAGTACTGAAATACATATTGACTGTTACCATACTGTATCCAGCACTGACTTCTGAATAAGCTGTTTGCTTTAGTCACATAAATACATCAGTTTTAGTAAATACATCAGTGAATACATCAGTTGAGATGCCCTGAAGTGCTTCCCATGCTGCAGAAAGGGCAGGTGTCCCAGAGATCCTGTGCTGAGCTTGCTCACTGCAGCAGCTGAGCAGCTCCCCATCTCAGTGGACTCCTGTATTTCAACACTTGAATTGAGCACAGAATGTGTTTCGGCAGTTTAACTTGCTTTGTGCAAAAACCTCAAAATTAATTTACCAATGAAAAACACAGCTGATGTAAATTAAAATTTTAACAGTATTATGGGAGTTTGTAAGTTATTTTTAGGATTTATTTTCCTCTTCAGGATATAAAATTTTCTATTTCGAAATCTTTTATTGTCCCAGTGTTTTGGAAGGTAGATCTTATATGTGCAATGAATAAAGAAAACGGAACCATTAAAGCCATTTTTATGTCCTTATGACCTCCCACACACTGGACAAATAATAAGAATGTTACATACACTGGCAAACAGTAAAGTGTAAGTAAGATTACTTCAGTGTTTAGTGCCAATATGACACTAAATATAATAGGATGTGTAATGTGATAAAAGCCCATACTTTAACTCTGTTCTGCACTTCTTTCCAGTTGGGAATTCAGTTTTAAAGAGCTTAAAAATGAAGTTCAGATTCTGCCTTTGGCAGCTTGTGTAAGGACCTGTGGATATAAAATGACAGACTGGTCTGCAAATCTGCCTCTCATTTTAGAAAATTCCAATCTTAAAAATAGTTAAAGCAGTGCTGTAAAATAATGGAATTAACCCCTTTTTCTATTCTAGAGACAATACCTGATTTGTCATCCAGCATAACAAGTTTGAAATTATCTCAAAATCATTTTGTTAATATTCCAGAAACGATTCTCCTTCTACCACAGTAAGTTATTATTGTATTTGTTGAAATTTGTTGTGTTCTTGATGAATAAAATCTAATGACAGCATGACTTTTTTTAAACAGAAAATGCAGTATGTTTTACTCATTTTCAGGAAATCCTCTTTAAAAGGTTAAATGCAAAACTTAACATCTTTAAACTGAAGCCAGTGATGTTTTCTTCATTATTCAGAGAACTTTTACTCCTTGGATAAGTCCAGGCTACATAAATCATTTTTATTGAAAATATCTTCCTTGAGTGCTGAAGCTGACTGTTCTTGCTTAGAAGGCCAGAATTAATTTATCTTTTTCTTGATATCAATGCAGTAAAAAGACACGGGCAATTTTTGTTTTTCAACAAGTTCTGCAGCGTCACATTTTTGCACAAAGCTTTTGAGATTCATGTTTCACATCCCAATATAACAAGATATTTATTCTCAAGGAATAACATTTCCCCTAGATAGAATTGTGATAGGGATGCATGTGACATTTCTTCTTCTGTACCTTCTCAGCATTACTCATGGAAATTAGAACTTCCACTTCCTTATAGAAGTGCTGACCTCAGCAGGTCCCTGGAATCAGATGGTAGGAGGAGGGACTGGAAGGGCTGATAGATGTGGGCAGAGGTGGGTGCTGATGGCACCATGAAGGAGAGCAAGTCAGGGAAGAGGACTGATGCCTACAAGGTAGCTGAATAAAGTTGAACTACAAAAGTGAGATGAAGAGAGCAGGAGGAAAGAAGCAGCAAAGTCTTCCGAGTGCAGAAGCAATCAGGACAATTTTGAACAGTTTTGTTGGCTATGTGTGTAGCAGTTCCATTGCTTCGTGGAAAAAAAAAAAGACTTGAGGACATAAATTAATCAAATTTAAATGCAATATGCCATTATTAACATGATTAACTGAATACTGTCAGGAATGTTATACTATGCTAGCATGCTGATAATTCAACTCACAGGAGCAACTCCGAATTTTTAAAAAAGATGCAGCTTTCGGGTTTCCCATTTCCCAGCCTAGGCAAGTCAATAAGGAGTTGCATTTCTCGGCATAGTTCAATATGAATGTTTGTTTTCATAACTAGGCAATTTCATTCACATGTAGACACACAGAAAGTATATTATACTGAGCAGCCATATGTATTTACATTTTCATATTTTTTATGTGAGATAAAAAATGTCTTCCCATCTACCTTCCTGTCAGAAAATTATGTGTTCTGATATCTATCCCATTTATTTATAAAAACTTCATATAGTCCTGCTTAATCTCATTTGCTAACTTTTCTCTTTTGTATTTTCATATGTTTAGTTTGCGATCAGTAGACTTAAGCCAAAATGAGATCAGAAGCCTGCCTGGGCCAATGCACTGGAAATCGTTAAATTTAAGGGAGCTGTTATTTAATCACAACCAAATTGGCATCTTGGACTTGAGCAAAAAGGCATCTGCATGGTCTAGGCTAGAGAAACTACACCTGTCTCATAACAAATTAAAGGAGGTAAAGTATGAGAGTCTATCTCAAAAAAATGAAATAACTTTTCATTTTATTGTGGTTCGGTGTTCATTTGAGTTTCATGTCACTCCCTCATGTCTCTGAAGATTCTGTTGCTAAAATGATAAATGAAAATCACCATGTTAAGCTTTTCTGTCTTGAATATAATCATTAAACTAGCTTTCATAAATTAATTCCTTATGAGCTCATTTGTCTATTAGTTAGGAATGCTAACCATGTTTATTAAAAAAAAGTACTACTATAAAAATGACATGTAGTTTTATTAAATACTTAAGGAATTCATGCTCATAAAATATATATATATTTTTATTTAATCTTTAGCTGTCCGTGTTTGTTTATTTTTTTATCTAGATTCCTCCTGAGATCGGATTTCTTGAGAATTTGACTTCTCTGGATGTAAGTCATAATCCTGATTTGAGATTCTTTCCAGATGAAATGGGAAAGCTGTCCAAAATCTGGGATCTTCCTTTGGATGGACTGCATCTTAATTTAGACTTCAAACATGTGGGATACAAAGCCAGAGACATCATCAGGTTTGTTGACATATTGTTCGTGCGCTTTTTTGTTTCACTTTCTTTAGTCAGCAGGAAAGAACCAACACATCCCTTTGAAAAGAACTGCTGATTTGTCAGATGATACCCAGCGTAGCTGCAGCTCTGTTGAGTTTAGACTTTACTACACACACACGCACACACACACACACGCACGCACACACAAATAGATTATAACCATGTGAAAATATAATCATATTATTTCATGAGTGTTGATGCTTCTGTAAAGTGTGCAATTAATGGTTTCGTACATACTTTTTTGTGTTCTTAACAGCATTGCGCAGGGCGTGTTCCCAAGTAATTGCAAAACAAAAATATGCACTGTGAAATTTTAAGTAAATAGTTGTCTGTTAGGAGTCTTTTGCCTCATCTTGGGTTCTTTTGGTGTTTTTATTATTAGACATTTTTGTAAATTCTGCCCACTATCTCTTACACCAGGTTTCTTCAACAAAGACTGAAGAAGGCTGTACCTTATAACAGAATGAAGCTCATGATTGTTGGAAACACTGGCAGTGGGAAAACAACACTGCTACAACAACTAATGAAATGCAAACGAACTGAACTGGGGTTTCCAAAAGCTACAGTAGGCATTGATGTAAAAGACTGGATCATTCAAGGGAAGGGCAAAATGAAAAAAGAGCTTATACTAAATGTCTGGGATTTTGCAGGTATTTCAAAACCTTATTGCCTTTTGTTATTTTTTTTATTTTTTTTTTTTAACATTAATCCCTTGCTTGTTCTTAGAATCAGCCTGTAATATTTCAAATTATAGACAATAGAATCATGCAAACTTATACAGGAGGTCAGTTGACCAAGTACAAATCAGTGAATTCTGGAAATTTTCAGCAAGAAACTTGCTGTGTGATTAAATGCAGTCTATGCCACAGTGTGTATACAGAGGAGTAGTGTTCAAGTTAAATGTCCAATTTCAGTTGTAATATACTGTGATTTTATCTACATATGTAAATTTAGTCCTCTGCCATTTTGAAGTTGTTGGAAAGATTAGAGGAATAGGGGGAGGATTTTTAAAAAGGAATTAAAATTTTGTTATTGACAAGCCCAGTAATGGGTTTTTCATAGAATTATGATCTTCCAGTTTTTCTTTGAAGTGACCGTGTTTATCCAGTTACTGGAACTTACACCTCTTGATCTGAAACTAAATTGCAAATTGCAGCACTACAGTTCAGTCAGTGAGATACCTCAGAGTACTACTTAAAATTCATTGTCGTTATAGATTTAATGTCCATTTAGATTGATTTTTCTAAGTATTGATTTAATTTGTGGAGTAGTAACCTGAGAATACGTGTTGTCCTGCTGCCTTTTTGTGATCTGAAGAGATTGCTAAGAAAAGTCCTAAGCCATGGGTATCTTTTATCATTAGGACAAGAGGAGTTCTACAGCACACATCCTCACTTTATGACCCAAAGAGCTTTATATCTTGCTGTATATGATCTCAGCAAAGGACAAGCAGAGGTGGATGCTATGAAGCCATGGCTTTTTAATATCAAGGTATTAAGCAATAAATTTTTACAGAATGGGTTTCCAGAAAGCTGTTGGTAAACACTGAATTCACTGCAAAGTTTTCTGAGGGAAGGGAGGAGGAAAGGAGCACTTCAGCAAATAAAACCAGTAAGATGAAACAAGACACGTGTATATTACTGAATATGAAAATATGCGCAGACATTTAAAGACATGATCCGCACCATTTTGTACTTAAAATGGCACAGTGGTATGCAGAAGAATAACTTGCATGTTCTGTCAATATTTAGAATTGTCTGGTAAAATACAAAAGGGGTAGTATTAGATGGCAAGAATTACGTTTGCTTTTTCTTTTCACATCGTTGTAAAATCTGAAGAAATCATGCTGCTACATGTTTGCATCTTAAAGTTAACAGGAATGGTTCTAGAGCTACAATAGGGAAACAGGGTTTATGACCTGCTTATATAATTTAATTTTCCTACAGATGTTATATTTTCATTTGGTGGAGTCACTCCAAGAGTGAGCACTACTCGTGTATGCCTTGCAGTCTGCTGGTAGCCATGGCTGGGCAATGCAGTTACATCAAGATTTTATATAGAGACCTGTTTTGATTAATCTGGGTTTTTTTTTTTTGTTGTTTTTGTTGTTTGTTTGTTTTCCCTTTTTTTGACCTTGAGCAGAGATGGTCAGAGTCGCAGTCAGTCGGATTTGATGAAGACCATTTTCAGCATACTTGCCTTTGCTATAAAATGCTAGTGTTTCATTGTTGCAGTATTCCTATGATAACACTTTGCCTTTGCAGTTTTATTAATGAAAAGTGCATTACTGACAATGTTAATAATCTGCGAAAATGAGATCCAGATCTAAACTGCTTCTTTTAAGAATTGTTTGAAGCCCTATTTTGATTTGGATTGCTCTCTGTATATGGAAAAAAAATATGGTACATATTTATAGACTGATAGCATTTTATTCTGTTATACAATCAAGACTTTTATATGTGTATGGTGTTTAAAATGACTTAAAAAAAGACATGAAGTACTTATTTCAGATATAGATCTACCCATTACTCAAACTCATTTACAAGAGCTATAGTTAAGAAGAAAGAGGAAGAAACAGTTGAGTTGCCTCTTTTAGTTTATCGGGCGATAAATTGATAAATTTGACTAAATTGTTTACATTTTATATGCATATCAAGAATAGCATGAAAATTAACCATTGAGTTAATAAATTATATGGATCTTACTAATAGGCTCGAGCTTCAACATCCCCTGTCATTCTTGTTGGCACACATTTGGATGTTTCTGATGAAAAGCAACGTACAGCCTGCATGACCAAAATCACTAAAGAACTACTGAATAAGCGTGGTTTCCCAGTTATCCAAGACTATCACTTTGTGAATGCTACAGAGGAATCTGATTCTATTATCAGACTTCGGAAAATCATCATAAAGGAGAGCCTTCACTTCAAGGTACGCTAGATACTATTTGTAATGTTGGAAACATTTTGGTTTTAATTAAATACACTTTAAAATGCATTAATTAAACACATAATTAAATACATTTGAAGTGTGATAGCAAACTCATTATATCTTACATAAAATCTTAGACAAAACAATATAATGAAGGAAAATCACAGCTTTCATTTAATTTCTTTTTCTATCAAAAATGAGCTTAGTAAAAATCTCAACTAAGGATAAGTTTTGTTATAAGGATATAACAATAGGGCCACTCATTGAATATTAATTAAAAACTTGGTAGTCTTTTTCGCGCGGATAAATCTGATCCAAAAACAGTTCATTTTTGTTCAGTGACAGCAAATAATTGCAATAATAAACACTGCAAGATTTCAAGGCTCAGGATTAAGATTTTATGAAGGAAAACAGGAGAATAGGACCCCCTAGACCTAATGATCCTCCTGAACTGGAGAATCCACATTTGTAGTTCTCTCATCTCCAAAACCATCCCTGCTTCTCATTCTCTGCTGTCTCCACAGCCACAACATCCAGCTTTGTCAGTGTGAGTGACAAATATGAAGAAACCAGCCCAGACCTGGCACTTATAGAAGGATAAGACCTAATTTTTAGCAAAAAATATATATATATATTTTTTATGCAACGCCAAACGTATACCAAGCCATTAGACATTAAAGGGAAGAGTTGATTTCTTGTGCTACTGAAGTCAATAGCAAAGCTTCATAAATTGTAGCAGGGTCTGAATTTATTCTGTTACCGCTCTGAAGATTTTAAAGGAGAAATGCTGTATTTTTTAATGCTGTGTTAGAAAGGAGGGGGAGAGTGCAGGTTCCTCTTTCTCTTCTCTCAGAAATCACCAGTTCAGCAACATCCATAATCTGTCTGACTTCACTCCATAGTTCAAGGGATAGTGAACTAGTGTTAAGTGGCAGTAAGTGGCCTATTGAGGTGGAATGAATTCATTTCACTTCTTGTGTATCCAGAAGACAAAAACAGAGCAGATATGTGTGAAGATACATGAAGTCCTACCTCTCACCGTATCCTTCCAACACTCAGGCAACATTCTGCTTTTTGAAAACACCTCCCTCCTAAATGCCTAAAAATGACTCTGATATCTGCATCTCTTTGGACTGTATGTTCACTGATGTTTAACCTTTCATTGCATAGAATTGAGATAGCTAGAAGGTAAGGATATAATTTCCATATATAATGTAGAAATTTCGTGAAAGGAGAATTACAGGATGTGGGGTTAGAAGTGCAAAGTGATTTAAGTATTAAACATTGTCATTAAGTGCTTTGAATCTTTCAAGATTACATAAGGTAGTACTGACTTTTTTAACATTGCTACTTTTAACATTGCTACGTTTAACATTGCACAGTGCTAGTGCAGCTTCTTTGAGAGAAAAAATAAACTGAGGAAAAAAAAGCTAATATATAGGAGAATTCTTTCCTTCCTTTCCATCTCACCCTCTCCAGACAACTGCCTTAGTGCCCAGAGAGAATGAAAAACCTGATGAGATGCCAATATCAAGGATGAAAGGATGTATTCGAGAAGGAACTCAGGCTACAGGCCCAGGGCTAGGTCCTCTGCTGCATTTCCCTTCAGTGCTGCTAGCCTGGCCAGACTTGCTCTTTCCTCTCCTCCCATTCACTGATCATCATCTCTCAACTGCAGACGTTTAATTGGGCCCTTTTTCCTCCATGGGTCTAAAGACATATCTGGAGGCATTACAGATTACAATGAGTACACTGCTGGGGTTCTTTCATTCTTTTATTTGCCCATTATTCTGTATTACCCTTAGATGTGTGACATCATGTGTTCATGCAGTGAATACATTTATTCTTAACAAAAACTTTTTTTGATCTTTTCAGATGTATCATATTTACATATATTATATTATGGAAATGTTCTCTTCCGTGAATGTTCATTAATGGAAAAACATTCATTTTATAATTCTGAATGAAAAGTTAATCTCATCTAGCTGTTAGAAGCCATGTTAGTAAATGAGTATTTTTGTGCTTGATTGTCATTGCTATTATGTGGAGACTCGGGGCTTATACTCTGGTTGCATCATAGTTTGCATTTCCCATGAATAAATTAATGCATTTGAGATTATTCTTAATTTTACAGATCAGAGATCAGCCTGTAGTTGGTCAGCTGATTCCTGACAGTTATCTGGAGCTGGAGAAGCGAATTTTGCTGGAACGTAAAAATGTGCCAGTTGAATTTCCAGTGATTGATCAGAAAAGGTTACTAAAACTGGTACAAGAAAGCCAATTACAGCTGGATGAAAATGAGCTACCTCATGCAATTCACTTTCTGAATGAATCAGGTAACATATTATGTTCAATGTATAGTATTTGTTATTAGTGGTCGCAAGTCTTCAACAGATACACTTACAGGCATTTTTTTTTTAATCTTGTGCAAGATTGTCACAATATGTTGAGCTGAAATGCTAACTTGGAGTCATACTGCAATTTGATCTTTACCCAGAACTTTATGTTATAACAGAATTTCATGATATAAAGAATCACTTTATTAATACTTTATACAGCTTACCCCTCTTTGAAAACATCACACTTGCTGGTTAGACAATACAACTTCTGAAGAAAGATGACTAGAATATCCTTAGTAGAATAGTAGGTGAATATATTTAACTGCATTGATCAGTACCATACAGTACCAACTTCATAATAATAGATAGTAAACCACCCTGAAATACCATCTTGGCAAAAAAACAAGTCTGATCACCAAGCTAGCAAAAAATATTTGAAATTAAAGGTAAAGCTGAACAAACCTTGGTTGCATTCTTCTCTCTTGAGGTATTGACATAAATTTGTTGATTATTTGTTGTTCAAATTGCTCATATGAAATCATTCAAGAAAGACAGCCCAAAGCTGGATGTTTATGTTGCTTTATATGGAGCTTTAGTATGTTGCTAATGACAGTGTTCTTTCACAGGTGTGCTGCTTCATTTTCAAGATCCTGCACTACAGCTGAGAGATCTATATTTTGTAGATCCTAAGTGGTTGTGCAAAATCATGGCACAGGTTAGTCTCTTCTTACTTTTTATGTTGACATTCATGGAGCTCTTTCCTCTGTCCCAAACTTACCAGCCATTCCCCCCCACTGTTTCTTTACAATTTCATGACCTAGTCTTCTCAACTCGCACATTGGTTTACCTGGATCTTTCCATGCCCTTTGCCTTCTAGTTAAACATCTGACCCAGTGCTTCCATGTTCTTAGACTGTAATGTCCAGGGACATTCACACTGCCCTGGGTACAAAACATCATATGTAGTAGAAAAACTCCAGGGATGCAAAATAATCCCACTATATGTTGCAGTATGTTGAGGTAAAACCTGGAAGTGAAAGTGGTGGGAATGGGGGAAGAGGGTCACTGCGTGTTCGGTACAGTTAAAAGCTGAAAGTAAGTGATACAGAATCTCATATTGAGGCAGGGGAGTAGCAGGTTGTCTGCTTAAGTGAATCCATCTCTGATATGTCAATGAAAAGTCTCAGACTTTTTATTTAGATTTATCGGGTTCTGAATCTTTATCTTGCATTCAGTGGAGGAATTGCTGTTGCAAAAGTATGAATTGGAGCCTTTAAAACTACTGGAAGTGAGAGAAGACCCAGCAACCTATCACTGTACGCAGATTCCTTTTTGACAACACTTTCACAAATTAGCGTGTAACGTGTAACTTCCTGTGTAATATGAAACAGTGAAAGCTACTGAAGACTGGTAGTACATAATGGCTTTGCTTAAATTCATTCATTGGTGTCTTCCTGTTGACTGGCATGAAGTATTTGATTTTACTGTGATAGGGAGCCCATTCTTTCTGCTCAAATACACTACCAAATGTTTCAAGGAACAAAGCTTTTCAGAAAAATGCAAGCCACTGATGACTGTACATAAAAATTTGTTTTCCTTTTTTTTTAAAACAGATTCTGACAGTGAAAGTGGAAGGCTGTTCGAAATATCCTAAAGGAATTGTAAAGCGTTCGGATGTCGAAAAATTCCTTTTAAAGAAGAGCAAGTTTCCTAAAGTCTACATGTCACAATACTTCAAGCTTTTGGAGAAGTTTCAAATTGCTTTGCCTTTAGGAGAAGATCAACTACTAATCCCAAGCAGGTAAGCACAGAACTAAACCCACAAATGTGCCATAGAAATCAATCAGAATTAAGACCTCCTATCAGGCTATGATGTTTTAGCTTAATTCATTGTAAGGGCAATTTCACCCTGTATTTTTTAAATGCCTTCACAGATATGTTAAACTGTTCTTGCAGCAGGTAAAGCTTATATTTTATTAGCACAGTGGTATCAAGAATGTTAAAGTGCTTCCTGAGGGCAATATTTCTTTTACAATTTACTATTCTTTGAGAGTACAGCAGAAAGATTATAATAGAGATTTACATCACAACACCGGTGTGCCAGCATTACAGATATTTATTGCAATCTAAGTTTAAACTGTAATTTCCTCTAACCTGTTTGCAGTTGAGTTACTATGTGGCAATAAAGTTATTCTGAACAGTCACCTCATTAACTGTGGTGACAAAGAAGAGTTGTGAATTTGAGTGCTGTCCTTTTGCTTTAATTGAAGCAGGTCACAGTTTCTCTTGCTTCAGTTAGAGATTAGCCAAGCATGTTTAATAAAGCTTATTTTGCTTAATGGAGAGAGTGTTATATGGCTGTGTTAATTAGTATTGTTGATCTTTTCAAAGTGCTGGTGTAGGAGGATTTTATCTGAATCATTTTAACTGCTCTAAAGATGCCTCAGATTTTTCCCACACTTAGGTTCTTCAGTATGTAATGATTGCCAGTGAGGTATCAAATTGAGTAGAACTTGACTTTAGCACAAACAGAGAATAAGCAAATATATTATCAATCTGCTTCATGATCATTTGAATCATTTATTCATTAATAAGTATCTTTTACATAATAAACAGTGTATGTCATCACTCAGCTTTGATAAATACCACACTAAATACTGCCTAATATTTTTATTCTTATAGTTTGTCTGATCACAGACCTGTTATAGAGCTTCCCCACTGTGAAAATTCAGAAATTATCATCAGGCTTTATGAGATGCCATACTTTCCTATGGGATTTTGGTCCAGACTGATCAACAGGTTGCTTGAAATATCACCTTATATGCTGTCAGGAAGAGGTACGAATCTTAAAGTTCAGAAACAACAGAGAGGGTATTTACTTTATGTGCCAACAGCTGCACTTTCAAGTTCTGATCCCTGTTACTGCTTTGCTTTAGCTAATTTCTGGCCACTGCATAAATGCAAGAGAATAAATAATGGCTGTTTTTGTAACTTCGTGAACTTACGGTGTCTGATCTTTACAGCAATGTGCAAAAGAAAATAGGGGCATAAGCAGCCTCTTTCACTCCTTCATATGTTAGAGATGGGTGAAATCCTTGTATTTATACAAGATTCACATTCACTTCTACAAGGAATATAGAAAAGAATGTCTTCCTCACAGAATGAGAAACTGCTGTTCTTCAGGATCTATTCTATCTTTATGAAAGTCTAAAATCCTATTTTTATCAGAAGTGTTTTTTTCTTTTTTTTCCTGATAATTCTGTGCTTTGACAAGGGATCTCTCTCCTGAATTTTGCAGTACATTCATATTTGTTTTTAATGTGTTTTATGAATATAGTTAACAAGTATGCAAAATATGTGTTGCTGATGTTCTACAAATGTGAAGTATACTCATCTCTACTAGAGCAATGTTGACCGCCTCCTTAACCCAGATTGCAGATGTAAGGTAGCACATCTCACTATATTGTGAGTTTGTCATTGGGAGAAAAAATATAATGATGTTTTTGTCCTTACATTGCCTAAAATGAACCCTGCACTTGAAACCATGAGTACTTAATTCCCTACTTTCATTACCTGTACATTGACGTACCATCTGATCCCGTTTTTAGTGTTTGTGGATATGCCTTACAGAGCTGATCACCAGTTGACATGTGGGTTCAGCTTTTGTGGGTGTATTCGGCCTGCAGAGCTGCAGTGTTTGTTTTGTTTTTTTATATGGATGTGCATAAACCTACAATCATAAATTCTAAAGCAGAATGAATAATTCTCAATATTTAAAAATGACAGTTATTGGAGATCATATTTCTTTTTTTTTTTTCCTAGAGCGAGCTCTTCGTCCTAACAGAATGTATTGGAGACAAGGCATCTACTTGAATTGGTCTCCCGAAGCTTATTGTCTAGTGGAATCAGCAGTATTTGACAACAATCCAGACAGTTTTTTGAAAATCACAGCACCCTCTTGCAGAAAAGGTTAGTGATTCGCAAGCCTGATTTTTTCTCCAGTTTGATTGCTGCTTGGCCCTTTGGACTGTGGTGCTTTTGCCTTTTGGAATGTGGGTTTTTGTAATTGGAAGTATGGCAGTTAGAGGCTATAATTTTCCTATTTTGGCTTTTTACAGGTTGCATCCTTTTGGGACAAGTTGTGGATCATATAGATTCTCTTATGGAAGAGTGGTTTCCAGGTTTGCTGGATATAGATGTGTGTGGGGAAGGGGAAACACTGTTGAAGAAATGGGCTCTGTACAGCTTTGAGGATAATGAAGAACACCAAAAAATACTGCTCGATGACTTACTCAAAAAAGCTGAAGAAGGTAGATACTTATCCTATTTGAGATGTTTTGATAATGTTATTTAACACCGCTTTTATAACCTTTAGGCTCTTCACGTTATTTTTAAAACATTTAATTAAAGTAAAATAATTACAGTGCGAGTCAAACAATTTGTTCTTTTTTTTTAACCTGGGACTTTCTATATAGCTAAGCAATAATGGACAAATTGCAACTACTCTGTGTATTTATAAATGAAGTGGTACTAGTGAAAAGCATCTTTTTGTCATGAAACCAATCATGGAACTTCACTGGTGGCACGGAATCTAGCACATAGTAAAACATATTAGATCTTGCAGTTGAACCCTGTGCAGCACAAATTTAAAGGGCAGTATTGGTGAAGGTATATCACTTGTTGATGAAATGTTTTCATTTTCTATACAGAGAGAAAAATAATCTCTCAGTTTGGCATTGTCACAGAATAACAGCTGCTGTTCACATATGATTGTACACAAGACCTTAATTATTTCAAGATGTAAGAAACTGTACAAGTTGAATGAGATAATTAGTATTCCATCACATGTATAGACATATGTGTGTGTCTATATACAAGGCTCAATTTAGGTGCATATCTTTCAGTGCATTACTGAGTGGTGATAATGCTTTTTTTCCAACGTCTCATTTTTCTTAGGTGACCTCTTAGTAAATCCAGATGAGCCAAGACATACTATTCCAATAGCTCAAATTGCTCCTGATCTCATACTGGCTGATCTGCCTAGAAATATCATGTTGAATAATGATGAGCTGGAATTTGACAAAGCTCCTGAATTTCTCTTGGGTAAATACAATTCTATAGTTTCTTTCACAAAAAACTAATGTTAAAAAAAAAAAAAAACACTATGGAAATCAGTTCTGCAATACATGGAAAATATTTTAGAAATTTCTCTAAATTTCTCTAGTATATTTTTAGCATACTATTCAAAGACACTTTTTATATACTTAAATTACTATCCTTAACAAAGTAGCTGATCCCCACATTTTAAAATTGGGCCTTTTCAGCTATTTTTGAGAAATGGTTGATGGCCCTTTGTTTTTAATACTATTTTCACTTTCGTCTTTGCACAGGTGACGGTGGGTTTGGATCTGTGTACCGTGCATCTTATGGTGGAGAGGAGGTAGCTGTGAAGATTTTCAATAAGCATACATCCCTCAGACTCCTAAGACAGGTAAGAAACGTTTTTCTGCTGCTGCTCTTGGAATACTAACCTTAATGAGGAGCTTAAAATGCTCAAGTACAGTGCATTCCTTCTCAGAGTTCACCTCAGAACTGCATAAGTTTTGCCCCTTGCACTCTTTCACCTGATTTTACCATTTACAGGAGCTTGCAGTGCTTTGTCACCTCCATCATCCCAGTTTAGTGTCTTTGCTGGCTGCTGCAATCCGTCCCCGGATGCTGGTGATGGAATTAGCCCTTAAAGGATCTCTTGATCGTTTGCTCCAACAAGACAACGCAAGTTTAACTAGAACACTTCAGCACAGAATAGCTCTACATGTAGCTGATGGCTTAAGGTAAATGCAAATTTTATGTTGCTCTAATAGCAGGATATGGCTGCCAACAGGACATACTAAAATGGGGAAACTTGTCACTTTTGACATCTCAGGTAGGATGTTCCCTGGCTCAGTCAGATACCTGTCTTGCTGTTGTTGATTTCTGTTTATGATTCAGAATGGACTTTTGTCACCTGTTTTTTGTAGGAGCGAGTGAGGCTTATAGAAACAGAGAAATGGGTGGAGCTATGTTTGGAATTTGCCATATGGCTCTTGACTTCTCACCACAATAGCTAAGTAACTAATTTAGGCATTTCTAAAGTCCTTTTAATCACTTTAGGAGTTACAGAAATGCAACAGTAAAAACACAGAACCTGAAAGGAACCTGGGACAAATGTAGCTAAAACTTCTGAGATTCATTTTCAAACAGGCAGTGATGCAGCAGATGAGACTCAGAACTAAAATACTGTGATGCTCATGTGCCAGTCAGTAGTATATCAGAACAACTTAGAAGTCATTACCTAGTAATTGTCCAAATAAGCCATATCTGTGGTGTCTGACATTTTGTTTACACAGTGCTTAACATTTGCAAGAATGATTTGCTGTTGTGTGAATAATATAGAATGTGTGTGTTAGATACTCAGCCTTGAATTACGAATGTTTTCAGCATGCACTTTTCTGATTAACAGGTACTTGCATTCAGCAATGATCATTTACCGTGATTTAAAGCCTCACAACGTGCTGCTCTTTACACTTTATCCCAATTCAGCTGTCATTGCAAAAATTGCTGACTATGGCATTGCGCAGTACTGTTGCCGAATGGGAATAAAAACCTCAGAAGGCACCCCAGGTATGGAAAAACTGCTTCAGTTTACATTGCATTGGGCCAAAAAAAAAGCTTTTTTATTTAAATTCTGTAAGAAGGAAAGCAGTTAAAGTTCAATCTACACCACAGCGAGAATCACTGCAAGATGTGATGGCAGATTCAGACCTTTTGGCCTTTCCTCCTAGTTATGCTTTTGCTCCTTTTATATGAATTGAACAGTGTAGTGTAGTAGTATACTGAAGCTTTAAGAAGAGAATAAATTAAATTACATACACTAATCTTGATTTTTTAATCTTGCTTTAGTATTTTTATTGTGATATGATACTGCTAAAATCATTTGTGTTTGCATAGGTATGTCTTCATATAAAACAAAAGCAATGAAACCTGGCACTAGTCACTGATTTTAAAGGGGAACACAGTAGCACCCCTGTTAAACACACTGCAACACTGCAACAGCTATGAAAAGTGCCCTTTGCTTCTAGAAATAGAATACGAGGCTGTGACTTGTAGTATTAAATATTAGACCTTCAGTAAACACTGCAGACCTGCCTATCCTTTTAAATATTTATTGATAAATAAATTGTTCTTAGATGTAATGGTACAGTTCATTTTCAACTACACCATTTAGCTGTCCCTGTCCTTTAGATTGATGGCTGGTGTTTTTGATAATCTGCCACATGCAAACTATTGCCAGCCCAGAAATAGTGCACTCTTTTTGGTTTACTTCCTGTGACATTTTCATCAGTAAGTTTTTACTTCTAAAAGGGTAAAAGATGGTTTCAGCTTGGTATGAATCATAACTATTAATAAATGATTTATTTGCAGGATTTCGAGCACCGGAGGTTGCCAGAGGAAACGTTATTTACAATCAGCAAGCTGATATTTATTCATTCGGATTACTTCTGTATGACATTTTAACAGGAGGAGGGAGAATAATGGAAGGTGTGAAGTTTCCAAATGAATTTGATGAATTAGCAATACAGGGAAAGTTACCAGGTATGCCTTGTTTCTTTGAGTTTTAACATGGAAATTTGCCCAGCCTTAATTCCAAAATGCTATCTCTGATAGTGATCAGAGAAGAGGCTAAATAATGTCAGCTTTAGAAGCTTCTCCTAATTTCATGCATTCCACAAAGAGTGAGAAATAGGTAACTGCAGAGCATCATGCCTGGTATAATTTCATGTAGGTTCAAGGGATCTAGTTTGTTCATTTTATAAAGACATAGGGGTTTCATACACAGGGTTTTCCTCTATACCTAGCTCAAATGGGTGTTTCTGGACATGTCTTCTAGACTGGACCCGTACTAACTGGTGATGCATATCATAGAGTAAGATACAGCCAATTCAGCAGCTGTTCTCTGATTATGATACATTTCAGAAAAAAAAAAAAAAAAACAAAAAAAAACCCAGTACTTTCAAGAAACACATCATGGAACTTTCTGTTGCCGTAACTTTAAAGGGCATTCTCTCCTGAAGTAGGAGTTCCCTGTTGTGTGGCAAGAGTGTGAATTCTCTGCCTAGCTATACCACATTCCTCATTCTCATCTGCTTTGCAATATGTAGTTGTTGGTTTTTAGAAGTAGTGCTAGACAGGCTAAGAAGCTGAACCTGATGTACTCAGCTGGACTAGGTAGCTCAGTATTTTTGCAAGAGATGTAGAAGATGAATAGATAAATAGCTTAATGTGTGATATTCTTATTTATTGCTCATATAGGGGTATGCTTGTGAAGTATTCCTTAAGCCTGTAATGATGACTGTACAGTTGTCCATTTGTCTGTTTGCTGTATTATGAGCCCTCTGAAATAATGGGCAGTATCAGTTTCTGGAGATACTACAGCTCCAGCTGTGTGCGTGCTCATTTTATATCTATTTCCAGCACATAAAAGGCTAGCTGAGCTCACAAGTGAACAGTGCCAGGCATTTCTTGAGTAGGATATGCTCAGTTGCAGGTTTCCTTCAGCCTTCTTTAATGTTACCTCTGTCTAATGTAAGACTGGAAGATCTGCTATACATTGTGATGAACTAAAAAGAAAACAAAAAGCAAAAAAGTGTTATTAATGTGTTATTAATGACTAATTAATTACTAATGACTAAAGATATGTTATTAATGACTAAAATTGGTCACAGAGATATCGGTACTTATAGCAAGAAGATACATATTCAAAGCAGTGAGAGTGAATTTAACTTCAAAATCTCATAAATATTATATGGTGTTTCTTATCTAAATTGCTTTAAGTTACGCTGAAAAATCGTCAGTATTACATTTACTCTGACCAAACATGGAAGAGTAATTTTTCAAAACAGTGCCATAGGAACACAGGAATGTAAAAGACTATGGACTGAGTTTCCTGAAACTCTTGATCACAGCATTAATCAAGTTACTGCTCATGCTTATCTGTTCTCATCCAAAGCATAGGGGTATTCTGCAGAATCCATTTGGTGTAACTCCTGTTTATTTAAAAGACTTTAGCTCTGTGACTCCCATTTTTCATTAAGGGAAGATGAGCAATTCTGAGCTGTTCATGATGACATTTTACCTAAGGGTATGCTGTTTCTCATAGCAGCTTTATAAGAAGTTAGATAAAATCTTGTAATAGGAAGAAAGTTATTTAGAACTCAGTTCTGAACTGTGGTGAGAGCTACTTAAAGTATTATCTAATTTTATATTTTAGATCCTGTCAAAGAATATGGGTGTGCCCCCTGGCCTGAAGTAGAAAATTTAATTAGAAAGTGTTTGAAAGAAAACCCTCAGGAACGACCAACATCTTCCCAGGTATTATTTAGTGTATTTATTATATGTATTTTTGTGCTAGATGATACCATGAAGTTACTGTGTTATTACTGTGTTACTGTGTTAAGTTACTCTAAAAGGAAATGGCCCATTTAAGATAAGAGGCTCAGTGTTTTTTTTCATTCTCCTTTTGTGCAATATTGACTACTCTTGCCATCCAGGGTAAACTTCTGTTCTAATCTGCCAACCTTTTATTTATAGCAAATTGGTTTTCTGTGTTACTGTATAGGGATAAGATATAAATTACATGATTTTTTTTTATTATTGTAGTTAGGCAGAAAGGGCTTTGTTACAGTACCAGTAGAGTTAGCCTGCCCTGCCCCATGCATAGGAAAGGATGAGCAGTGGTGGATCTGAAACCTACTGTCTGTTGTCACACACCCCTGTGGTCTGTAAAATAGATAACATTTTCAAACAGGGCATAGACTTCCTGAGATTTTAATTAAAAAAATGAAGAGTCAAAGTAAGGCTGCTCAGTACATCATGATTGATCATTGATGGTGGGATAGAAATGAGCAAAACCTGCAGGGATACTGTATGCGGGTTCCATAAACTGTTGTTACCCTTTGCTTGTTCTTGAATTTCCCCTGCACAGCCCCTTTTCATTCCACTGTGCATGCTGTGCCTTTCTTTTCAGGTTTATGAGATGCTGAATTCTGCAGAGCTGATCTGTTTGATGAGATACATCTCAATTCCCAGCACCTCCACAGCAGAGTGCATGGTTGCTGCCAGCCAAAGCTGCAAGAAGGCTGGAGTCTGGATAGGCAATGGGAACACAGAAAAAGCACAGCTTTCATTTGTTAACCTAAATACAGATGGACATACTTGTGAGGTATGTGGGAAGGTTTCATTTATTCTTTTTCTTTTCCACCCAAAATTGAGAAGAATTAATTGCATTTGAATGGAAGGAGTTCCTCTAAAAAGCCCAGCTTTCACAGATATTTGATAGAACAAATATAGCTCAAAAGTGAGTCATCCCTGTATCCATGAAATGAAACAGAAACAGTCTTTTTTTTCCTCTCTTCATGCCATCCAGGCTGAACTTTCTCTTATTACTGTCTTTCCACTCCTGGGTTCCTGTCTTCCACTCACACCGAAGCTATTTTTATGGAGCTGGAACATGGAGGAGTAGTTATAAAACTCTCTGTATTACTCCCTCACCAGGCAATCCAGCTCCTCTCTTACAGATCCACTTTCCTCATGGATGCCCCCTCCTTTTCCCACTGCGAGTGGTACCCTCCAGCTCTCTGCATTTGCTTTTTGGACTTCCAAGTCTTGGACCATTAGAAAAGAGAAGATATTTTACCCAGGCTAGATGTGCTGTGATATGTGTGCTCAAACTGAGTGTGACTCACCACTAAAGTTGTTTAAATAACTATTTCCATGACACAGCTGACTGTAGCAGTCACGACAGCTACGTTATCTGTCGTCTGTTGACCATGATGCTTTTGAATTGAAGCCTTTCTTATAACTTATATAGCTTAATTTTTAAAATTAAATGAAAAAAAAACAGACAAAGGAATTATTAGACCAGTACTTCTATTGTTTTGAGTTAAATTGAATTTATATTGCAGTGTAGTTCCTTTTCTTTGATTCTCTGATGGCTTTCAAAAGTCTCCAGAGGAAGACTTTGTGTCTTCCTTTTGTCGTGGAAAATTGTACCTCATTTTAATTATAAACAATTTAGTAATATATAATAAACAGAAAACATGACAAAGTTTTTTTTCTTTTTCACCTGACTCAGGATATTGCAGATAGTAAAATTTTAAGCTTGGTCTTGGTGACCCTTTCTGCTGAAAAAGAAAACTGGATCGTAGCTGGAACCCAGTCTGGTTCTCTGTGGGCAGTTAACACAGAAGATGAAGCAAGAAGGCATCGTCTGCAGAAAATGTCTGATTCTATCACTTGCCTATACTGTAATTCTCTTTCAAAGCAAAGGTATAAATAAGTTTTTTTAATATTTGGGTTATGAAAATGTGATTAAACAGTGATATTCACAAAATGATAGCCGTATTGTTCAGACAGATGCATGTTTTCTCCAACGTACTCTTGCACCTAACATAACAGAGACTGCATTCCTGAACTCAAGGGGTTGTGTTTGCTTTTAGCATTCAAGGAAGCTCTGGAAATGCTAGATGCTACTGATTTAAATTTTTCTTATCTGATTTAGGGATTTCCTGAATTCACTATTTTATTTTTATTTCAGCAAGCAGAAGAATTTCTTTCTGGTGGGTACAGCTGATGGCAAACTGGCAGTTTTTGAGGACAGAGCAGTAAAGGTAGACTTGTTCTTTACTTGTTATTACTTCTTGTCACCTGGGGTGGAGTAACCCCAGACACCAGTACAGGCTGGGGACCAACCTTCTGGAGAGCAGCTCTCCGAGAAGGACCTGGGTGTCATGGTAGACGACAGGCTGACCATGAGGCTGCAGTGTGCCCTCGTGGCCAAGAAGGCCAGTGGGATCCTGGGGTGCATTAAGTGTCTCCAGCAGGTCAAGGGAGGTGATCCTGCCCCTTTACTCAGCCCTGGTGAGGCCACATCTGGAGTACTGTGTCCAGTTCTGGGCCCTCCAGTACAAGAAGGATGTGGAGCTGCTGGAGAAAGCCCAGCGCAGGGCCACAAGGATCATCAGGGGCCTGGAACATCTGCCCTGTGAGGAGAGGCTGAGGGAGCTGGGCCTGTTCAGCCTGGAGAAGAGAAGGCT
>JAWLRI010000001.1:9061246-9091471 GCA_034781795.1 Crypturellus tataupa | reverse complement strand
TGCTCTAGGTGGCCCTGCGTGTGCAGGGGGGTTGGCCTAGATGACCTCTAGAGGTCCCTTCCAACCTTAGGCATTCTATGATTCTATGATTGTCCTATAAAATATGATTGGAAATATGTAAAGCAGCTACTAATTGGAACTTTATTTCATGCTATTTTTAATTGCTCCTCTAAAACTAAAAATAAATTTCAGTTGTAATCTTAGTGGTACTGCACTGCTTTAACCAGCTGAATTAAATGGGGAAATTGTCATTATAGGTCTTTGAAGGGCAGAGCAGTCTGACTAGAAGAGGACATAATTGTAAATTAAGGAGAATATTTAGCTTCTTGATTGACCACTGCTTTCTTTGGGTATCTGTGATGAGAGTGTGGTGCCTTTTCAGTCACTAATGTTCTTCAAAGGGACCATAATGGTTCAGAAAATCTGGCCAGGTACATAACTCTGCAGATTGTAACAGTTCCTGCTTTGACATGTGCACACTCCCTGTTTCTTTATGTTTCTTCTTGCAGTGTAAGGGTGCTGCACCTCTGAAGATACTAACTATAGGGAATGTTAGCACACCACTGATGTGCTTAAATGAATCCTCACACTCAGCTGAAAAAAATATCATCTGGGGAGGCTGTGGAACAAAGATCATATCCTTATCGAGTGATTTTTCTGTGCAAAAACTCATTGAAACAAAGACAAGTCAACTGTGAGTTTTTTTAAATGCTGTTTTTGACTTCTTGGTTGTTTTTATTAAAGATTTCTAACAGTGCTTTGATGTACTGTTTTGTTCTACAGTTTATTCTTTGGAATTCCTTGTTTCATTTTTTTTCCTTTCATAGTATTGTCAGAAAACTATACAGTATTTAAAGTATTCATTGCTTTTATTCATTAAAGTATTCTAAGAAAAATATGTATTTTACTATACATAGGATTCATGAAGTCAGGATATGTTCAGGAAATGTATTAATGCTACTGAACAATTTTTTCCCCCTTGATTGTATTTGCCCAATCCCCAATTACTGAGAGCTGTATACATGCATTTGTCTTTACCTGCTTCTTTATGAAAAGTGTTTGTATCTTAGTCCTGTGTACATAAATTACTGACCTCTTTCTCTTTAGAAAGTATGAATACCAAGTTATGAGTCTAAAACTGTTATTTACTGCAATTCTCATGTGGACACAACCCCCAATGAAGTAGAGGCGAACTTTCCTGAATAGGGGCTACACTGTTTTTTTATGCTGACAGGGATCATTATTACAGGAAATAAATGTGCTTTGGAAAATAACAATGATGTTAATATAAAGCAAGAGACTAAAACTTTAAGTAAAATATAGGTGGATGGCAAAATAAAAAAATTGTCACAGGAAGAATCTGAGCCTGGGAGCTGTTCTGCAATGTGGGATTAAGAATAAGTGAAGTAAAGCAATGTCATGAAATTACAGGGTAGTCAAATTTTGGTATGTGCCTGGCGTGAGTCAAATTCATAGGCAGAGGAAGATCAGAAGTGAACTCAGGAGCAGAGCAAGGTGAACTAAATCTCACTGTTGCCTTTTAGGCTGGGTGATCTTTGAGTGACCCTTTGCTGTAAGGGGGGTATCCTTGCTGTAAGAAGTTGTATCAAAATGCAGGAGGATTACAGCAAACTCTTTGAGCTATGACCCAGCCTGCCTTGGTTTTAAGACTGAATCATTCTGAAGCAGTTGCAGGAAAGCTTTCCCTTTGGAAAATTTTCTGGATGCCTAACCGGAACTCTTCTCTCTCCTAGGTTCTGTCATAATGCTTACAGTGATGCAAATATTATTTCCATAGCAGTGGATAAATCCATATATTTGGCAAAGAAAAACAGCCATTTTGTGGAAATTTGGGACAAGAAGACAGAAAAGCTTTGTGAACTGATTGACTGTGCACATTTTCTTAAGTAAGTACTTCATATTCCATAGAAGATATGATCTATCAAGCTGAATAATGGATTGTTTCTCTAGCATAGTACCTCACCCTGCAGGTTGTTAGAGAAACCACTTCTTTGGGTAAATGTGGAATTTCTTTCCTCCATTCTGGCCCAGAACTTGGGAAAATCCAATGCAGAATCTCAGTTTTGAGATCTTTATTTTATTTCACAATTTGCCTATGATTTCTAGAGGATTGATTTAACTCTATTCTAAAACTATAGAGTCTTGTGTTGTCCTTACCTGATGTGATCAGGCATTAATGCTTATGTTTCTACTTACTTTCTTCATCCGAAGAATACCTTCTCTCTCCTGTGCACCGATTCAGTAGGACATCAAAGTTTCAGAGTGATTTATATTTTTATTTTTCCTCTCTCTCCATGTCTAACGTCATTTCATTTTCATGGTGATGTGAGAAGCAATTGTAGTCATGTTCCTCCCCTTTTGCAGTGAGTTTATTCACCCATGGCTCAGGAGAGAACAGGGAGGCGTATCAGCTTCCTATTTAAAGAGCTGTTGAAGCAGACCAACTCTTTGCTGGCTGTTAGAACTGAAGTAGTTTTCATAACAGTTTATTTAAAGCCAAGTCAGTTGTTTAGCATGAGATTTTTATAGCTTTTCTTGACAATGATCATTTAAAAGACTAGTTGTAAGGGAGTCATCTTAACAACTATGGAATAGAGTATATGGAATAGAAACCAAAAAAAAAAAAAATCACATTTTCTCCATATTCTTAGGGAGGAAGTGGCAAAACTAAATAAAGAATCAAAACATAAAGTGGCTTATTCTGGAAGAGTGAAGACAATTTGCCTACAAAAAAATACTGCGTTGTGGATAGGGACTGGGGGAGGACATATCCTGCTGCTTGATTTGTCAACACGTCTCCCTGTGCGAGTTATAGACAACTTCTGTGATTCTATTCGCGTCATGCTAACAGCCCAGCTAGGTAAGTAAATCCCTCAGGCGACCAGCGCTTCCAAATCAGTGCCAAGCTCCTGTTTGGCACAGTGTTCCGGAAAAGGATTAGCATTTTCCCTCTTCTGTTCATTCATTCTGTGCATCTGTTGTCATCTTCAGTCAGTGTCAGGCGCTCTGGTGTTAGTTAATCCCAGCAGCCTGTCCTATCTGTGCCCAGATAAAAGAGCAGCTCTGCCCTGGCTGGCACTGCTGAGCTTGGGAGGCATCCTACCCCTGCTGCGCCCTTTCTGGCACGCTGCAGTTGAGTTGTCACCATCTTCTGTCTGATACTATTCTTACTTGTTTGTGTCTACCTGTGTTCTTTCTCCTTCTTAAAGTTTTATGCTTCTGTCTTCTCTCTCTGTGAAGCCTGTTAGTTTTTAGCCATTCTTCCTTATTTGCTTAATCTATGGTTTTCTTCTCCCATCCCCTGGGTCTTCTGGGTGAGGGTCACACACAGGGCGCAGCAAAACTGGGGAAAGGTGGCACTCCTGGACTCAGGGTACAGACTCGTACAGAGGTGCTGTCCCTACCACGATGGCCAGTGGTTTTGAGCAAACAGTTCTGCTTGTTGGCAAAAAGCAGTTGTGAAGTTTCAGTGATATTTGCAAAGAGCCCCGGGAGCATAGATGAGTATGGGGCGATATTTGGCTGTTCTTTCTTATCTCTCCCAAGACTCATATAGGCCATATAAACCCCAAGGTTCATTCCTCTGCAGTGGATATTTTGGTGGATACTTTCAAAACATGTACATCATACAGGATGCCAACACCTTACACTGTGTTTTAAATAAAAACCTCTCGGCCTTTCTTTCTGGAGGTCCCATGTCAGTGTGATTGAAGTGAGCTTTCTGTCAAGAAGACTCTGAAGCTGCTGCTGTGGACTCAGAAACACGCTGGTGATCCTGTCAGCAGCTTGCATAGGTGCAGGCTGAGATTCCTTTCTCATTGCCATCAGGAACTTAATCCTAGACTGTTTTTTCTCTCTTTTTGAACCACCAGTATCCATAGAGTACAGTCAACTCATAATCCTGGTGTGTTGTATGAGTGGAAGAAACTCTCAGGTGCCTTTGCCTGTGACAGCAAGTTTGCAGAGTCTGTTCAGTCCTCAGCTGTTAAGAGTACCAGCCTTAGAGTCCACATTCACTCTCAGCATTTTTGGTCCTCCTGGTCCCCAGATGGCTACATCATTCCATAAAGGGACTGCTTTATTTTAGCATTTTGTGAATTTTTTTCTATGAAACAAGATTTCT
The DNA here is from genome assembly GCA_034781795.1 of Crypturellus tataupa. Classification (NCBI taxonomy): domain Eukaryota; kingdom Metazoa; phylum Chordata; class Aves; order Tinamiformes; family Tinamidae; genus Crypturellus; species Crypturellus tataupa. Next base: position 9,087,327 of record JAWLRI010000001.1, on the reverse strand, counting down.
ATTGTGTTATTGTCATTGAGTCAAAAAAGTATATTGTATGGGGTAGCAGAGTGTAACTTACAAAGTCTTGAGTCTCAAATTATTTTTTTCCAATCAACATACCATTTTTAATCAAAATTTTACAGAAAGAAAAGTTAATAGTTTATTAGAAAAAAAAGCTGTGTTTGCACCGCACAATATATATTTAATATATATTTATTATTTTATATATTTTACTATGATCCATCCCTTTTTCTGTTTCCCTGCTACTTCTCCTTCCCTATTACATGTCATTGTTAATGTTGATTAACATTGTTAATGCAGAATACTTTCAATTATCTTGCAGCATATTTGGGGTTCGTTTTCTTTTTTACCAAAGTTGCACTTTCCACTCCACAGTCCCCTCATTTTTGTGGTGCATTGGGCCTTCGTTTGCAGCCTGGCCCTGCTCTGGGGCAGCTGCTACCTGTGACCTACCCAGCCCTGCACGGGACCTGTGCCCTGTGGCCAGACCTGTTGGGCAGGCTGGCCAGCCTGGCAGGCTCACCCACTGGTTAAGCCTTTGAACTCCAATAAACTCCTCCCCAATAAATTGGAGGCTTGAACCTCCATGTGTTTCATGTCTGTTTTTATTTCTTTTCCGGTGGTCACTGATCACAAAGATAGAGTCCAGTTTCCTGAACTCTGTATTTGTCCTGTCAGTAGCACCATATAATTATACTCTAGTGACTCTAAATTACAAAGTTCTTGTTAAAATTAAAATTTCACATTTCATTTCTTTAAAAAAGGGACTCTCAAGAATGTGGTACTTGTTTTGGGGTACTGCTATAAAAGTGACACTGAAGACAACAAATCACACAAAGGTACGTGGATGTGGTTTATTAATTTGAATTATTGATGGAGTAGACAGCATTATGCTTGGATATCCACAAAGATATGTTTGTAGACTTGATGATCATCATTTGACATAATCTTATCTGAAACATCATTATCTTTTTGTTGTTGTTGACTGTTTCTGGATTCTGCGTAAACTACAGAAATGGACCCAATGGAGCTGCTCCTTGCAGGGCGAATAATTAGCTGGAAAACTGTATTTGGAGAGTAATTGTCACTGTCTGAATGTATCAAACATTTATCAAAGATTCCCAGAGGGGTGTCTGCTGGGCCAGGACCACACAGCGTTTTTATTAGTGCTGTGGCTGAGGGAGAAGCGAAGATGCTTTCCAAACCTAAGCTAAGGGAGGCCTCAAGCACACTAGGACCATGCAACAATTCAGAATTGCCTTGACAAATAGGACAAATGGTCTGGAAGGAAAGAAGTTAAGAATCAGCAGGGGCAGATAAAAGATTTTTCACTTCATTAGAAATAACCAGTTGTACTAATATTAGGAAGGGACTGGCTTAGGCAGCAATGCTGCAGCAAAGGGGTTGGAATTGGCTGCAGGGCGAACACGAGTCAACAGTGTCACGCAGCGGCAGGAGAGGCAAACGCTACTCACACCAACCCAAGATGGGTCTCTGTGAAAAGGGAACAATGAAAAGGGAACAGACGGGTCTCTGTGAAAAGGGAACTAATTCTTGTGCTCTGAGTGCCCATTACGCTGCTCCGTTGGGGTGCTGCTCCATTCGGGATGCTGCTCAGGGATCCAGACTGTTAGCAACAGTCCAGAGATCTAATCTGGACTGTGAGGAAAGTCCAGGGGAGAGAAATGTGACCTGTGAGGACAGGCTTAAGGAATTTAACTACTTCAGTGTAAAGAAAGCCACAATAATGAGTTCAAGGGTGTAAACCCAGCTATATAGAGAGAGTAAACGCTCCGCTGTGGGAAGGAGGAAGAGGAGCAGGTTTCTCTTATAGCAGGGGGGATTGAGGTCACACATCAGGAAATGCTTCCTGACAGCAAAGACAGCAAAGGGCTGGGATGGGGAGGTAGGAATCTTCATTCCTGGGGATTGCTGAGGAGAGTTGCGGGTGACTGTGCCCAGTGTCTTTCTTGGATTTTCTCCCATCACGTTTTTTGTAACTCCTGAAAAGGTGACTCTGACAAGATAAAGGTGGTGGCCGAACATCGATTGGGATAAAATAAGAATGAAATTATCATCAGCCGCAGTGTTTTTACATTTGGCACCTCCTAATTTTTGTCATAAGAACACCCAGTACTTTTTTATTGTATTTAAGAGTGTATTTAAGAGTGTATTTTTATTGTACTTAATAGTTTTATTGTATTTTTGTTGTATTTAAGAGAGCAGTCAGAGTTTCAGAAGCCCTGGGGCCTTATTTTGTGAGCTGCACTCACGCCAGTATTCCCAATTTGTCTTACTCCATTAAAAAACTGATGTGACCGCTCCCTGAAGAAAGGGTTGTTGCATGAGTGAAAACTGAAGAAGTGACCCTCTTTTGTCACCTTCTCAATAGCACAGGAAAAGACTTTCCATATCTGGTTTACGTGAGTGGGGTTTGAGTCTTGGAAGCATTTAGGGTGTATCTGCTCAGGAAAATAAAATACCTAGGATTAGCTGTAGCTCGGGGGTCAGCACCTTATAGCCCAGAAGCACTGGAAGTGCTTGGGAATGGGGCTTGAGAGCCAAGACGAAACCTCTTGCAAGGACAAGCTCCTGGTGCAACTGTGTCACCACATGCAGGGGGAGTCGCAGTCTCTCTTCCAGCTCCTAGGTGTCAAGTTACTTCAAAGAGACACTTTAAGAGTAATTAAAAATTTAGCAGATAAGTAAGCAGTCTCTGATATACAGTAATTCTTCTCACTTTTGCTGTTTTCAATGTTTTCACCTTTTTCTTTTTTCTTTCAGAATTACAATCCTGTGTGTCAGTCTGGGACATTAATCTGCCCCATGAAGTGCAAAACCTGAAAAAGCATGTAGAAATGAGGCAGGAGCTAGCAGAAAAAATGAGGAGTTTTTCCTCAGACTGAGGAGTCACCTTGCAAGTGTCATTCTGCTCTCTAGTTTTCCATAGCCTTGACTTTGTGCAATATTTGCAACATTGCGTTGCTGGAGTTTTGAGTACAAAACCAAGAGAAAACCTTAAGAGAGCAACTCTCCAAATCATGAAGTATCATGAAGAAAGAAGAATATTATTTGTAAAATTGAAAGGCTTAAAAAATACTGAGAATTTTGTGATCTTAAGTGCCATCAGGGGTCTGTGTACTTGTGACCCAGGTCAGCTCTCACCAACTTTGGCTCAGCTTCAGAATAACTTCTTTCATCCAGTTGCTGACCCCAGTTAAACTGGGGAGCAGGAGACAATAAATCACTCTTACTTTGTTATCTCTACTGAGTTGACACACTAAAGAAAAGCAAAATTTCAACCTCTGTATGCTTATTGCAGCTTGCGTGTATGAGATAATTCATGTTTTAGTAGTAATTCAGAGCTCATGACCTTAAGTATATGAAAGAAAACATTATATTTTATACAGTGGCATACAAAAGGAGCACAAACAGATGTCATTAGTCCTGGAAAACACCAGGCAGAAGCGGGTCTTTATTTTTTCCATGAATAGTTGACATTTTTCATTAGGATTGGCAAAAAGGAACACTGTCCTAAAATAATAAAGTGTCTCAGAAATCAGAGTTCAAATATATGGATGGGCCTCTGCAAGTGGGTGTGCCCTGGCAGCCCTGCCTTGTCCTGGGCCCTGTGGCCTTCTAGTTGTCATCGTTGCTCATCATGTACCTGTGTGTGCAGCTGACGCTGGAAAGCTGTAGGTTCTGTCATTATTTGGGGGGGTGAGCAAGGGAACCACGAGGTGTTTAAGAACCTGGTGTGTGTAACTAACTCCACCAGGCTTTGCTGCAACGCAACTTCACTGAGGAGAGGCCTTTTCCTGCTCTACTGCCCTTAGGCCAAGTATCTCCTAGTAACCAGTTTGGAGCTGCAGTAAGTGCCTTGTAGTCCATCGGAGGATGGGTGTCGTATTCTTTTGATACCAAACAGTGGATTACTCCTGGAATAATGTCAAGGAGTGGAAAATCCAAAGCCTTTCCTGAGTTTGTTTCCTATGGAGCTGAACAGGGTGCAGTAACCAAAAAAAAAGTGCTGGGTCCCATTTTTGCAGTTTGGAAGGATTTGTGCAGTAGGACAACAGCAGTTACTGAACTTCTGTGTTCAGCTGTGTTGGTTAGATTCAGCTGTACTTAGTTCCATTTTCTGCCTTTTTGAGTGAGTGCTCAGGTTTCCTCTCAGATATCCACCCTAGTTTTTTATGTATTCTTGTATTCTGCATATTGAGAATAATTTGCTATTTATATGGGATTTTGTAACTCAGAAAATATATGTTTGTAATGAAGACATTTTAAAAATATATAAGAATATATGTAATATGATGATATCTATTTATAAGAAGTTGTTTTGAGATGCAGGCCTTACACCTTTTTATTAAAATTCTGCTTTGTTAATAACACAGTCCACTTTCTCATTGCTGAATTTCCAAAGAGGAGCTTCGGCTGCACCCTCTGGTGAGCTCCACTGCTTCCAGCAGGATGATCTAAGGCTCCAGTTCCGTGAGTTTCGTTGGCACAGCTGCAGTCCTGCTTCCTGCCGCCACGTGTTGCCCGTCTCCAGCTCTCCCCAGCTTCTGCTGCACGAGGGGATCCCAAAAGGAGGATGGGCACCGTCCCGCAGGCTGTCCTGGCGGGACGGTGCCCAGCCTGCTACATCCTCCCCAAGCCACGGCCTTGGGCTACGGTAGGTAGAGATGTGGAGCAGACCTTGTGTTGGTGCCTCTCATCCCTCTCTGCTGATTGACACAGCCCAGAAGTGCATCTCTAGCAGTCCTGTGCCCGGGGCAGCTGGTGCTGGGCATTTTGGGGAAGAGACCAGTGACATCTCCTAATTACCCAGAAAAATCTCAATTGACAAACCATAAAGAGAAAGAAAAAAGAAAGAAGCTGCAGACTTCTCTCCTCGTAAAAACTCTATGTTCTGGCTGGTTTTAGGAGAACTTGGGATAAGTGAAACCAGGAGGGTGTGATCTCTGCAGAACAGAAGCTCTACCAGGTGCAATGGTGTCTGTGCGGTTTTGTTATTATTGTCTCCATTTTTGAGATAACATCTAGTATCTGAAAAGCAAAGGATAACTCTTGGTTACTTCAAAAAAAAAAAAAAAAAAGGAAGAAAAAAAAAGAAAGAAAGGAAGAAATAGAGTTTGGCTGTGATTTAGAACCTGCCTTGAAACTTGATTAACCCCATGTTCCTCAAAATTGACACGGGGTTTTAGTCTAAATGTTTTCATATGTCTATTTAAAGACATAAGCAGACATAATGTAGCAAAGGAACTGGATTCTTGACTAGATGATAATTTTAAGATCTTTCCCCTGCAGGGCTATAGGCTTTGGATTAGGTCTATCTATTCATTGCTTACTCTGGCAAATTGCAAATATTTGATTTATTGGTACATTCGTTCTGCATTATTTCTTTTACAAGCACTTTTTTCTGGATTAATCCCATTCTAAACAAGATATTCTCGGGCAGGCCAAGTTCATGCCTTTTCAGGCTGGCATCTCAACACTCTGAATTAGTTTCTCATCCATATTATGAATTTAGCTCAGGCCTGTACCTATCAGCACATTTTCTTGTCCAAGGCTTTTTCAAACCCTCTCAAAGTACAAATAAACATAGTTGGTAGCTGGCCCATGCTTTATAATTTTGTTAAAATTTCCAGATCATTTTATTTGGTTAGCAAGGTGTGCATCTTTCTAACAACATTGTGGGTCTATTGTGGAGATTACTGATGTGACCTGAGAATCACATTTATTGTGTAACGAGGGGTGGCCCAAATCGCTTGCCTGGCTCTGGCTCCGGGCTGAGGGCACCGGAGCTCGCGGGCTCCAGAGCAAACTGGGCCGCCCAAAACAGCCACTGCTGGTGGCACCAGGTGCCTCCCCACACAGACACCCATCCCGTGGTCTCAGGGCAGGAAAAGGCCAGCGCTGCCAGAGACTCTGGACCAGACCTTAAGCAAACGGGGAAATCGAATCATAAATGTTGGCTTCTTTCATGGCAAGCTGCCATGGCTGCGGAATTTTAAGGAAGAATTTCCAAGCTTGGAAGTGAGTGAATATAGATACATATTTCTCCCTCGTGAGGGCAGCTGCTTCCAGCCGCAGCGGGTGGAGCAGCAGCAGCACCGGAGGGGCAGGGCGGCCGCGGCGGGAGGAGCAGCCGGAGCCACGGCCGCAGCGTCACCAGGGCGAAGCCGCCGCGGGGCTCCCTGCCGCGGTGCCTAGCGCGGCTCAGAGCAGCGGGGCCAGGGCACCATGATCGAGCCCCGGATCCCGGGCAGCGGAACTGAGCGGCGGCGGCGCCTCCTCCATGGGCCCAGTTCTGCGAGCGAAGGCGGGCACCAGCGCTGAGGTGCCGCTGGGCAAACAGCCCCAGCCCTGCCGGCTTCTGCCTGGGCTGAGGCCCCTGGGGGTCTCTTTCTGGGGTGTTCAAAGGCCCTCGGGGCTTCTCGAGCCTCCACCTCGACGCTGGAGGGGCTGGCAGGGCAGAACAGGGCCTTCCCTTCTCCGCACAGATAATTTTGCCCGAGCTACAGCCCTGACACGGCCAAACACGGCTTTGGGATGAATCAGTCTCATTCTACTGAACTCCACACGGCCGCTTTGACTCCCACCGCGCGAGGGCTGCGGGCAGCGTGAACCACCCAAAATCCTGGTGTACCTCCTGGGAGCGGGAATCCTGCTGGAAGCCACAAAATAGCTGTGCAAAACCCCTGTCTTCAGCTTATGGCCTTCGCCTTGGACAAGGGGAACCGTGAAACTTCAGCCTCGTTGTACAAACTAAGGCCCATGAGAAAGTATCAGAAATGCCTGTTGTGGCGGGGAGAGGAAAAGAAAGAACAACTCTCGGTACCTTCACTGCACATTAGAATCATAGAATCACTGCTTGGAAAAGACCTTCAGGACCATTGAGTCCAGCTGCAAACCCCTCGATACCACACCTGCTAAACCACGTCCCTAAGCGCCTCACCTGCACGTTTCCTGAACGCTGCCGGGGACGGAGACTCCACCACTTCCCTGGGCAGCCCGTTCTAGTGCTCGACTACTATTTCCATGTAAAGATTCTTCCTAATACCCAACCCAAACCTCCCCTGGCGCAGCTTGAGCCCATTTCCTCTTGTTCTATCTACATGATGAGTTTGAGGAGGAAGTCAGGGAGCAACGACTTAGATCATCCCTCCTCTGCGTAAATGGACCCTGTAGGCCAAGGACAGAGTAAGTGGGTTACAGTTTCTCCTGGTTGCAGCAGACCGGCAGAAATCCTCCGGATCAGACCGCTGCCCTGAACCTGCCAGACAGGAACAAGCAGCTTCTGCAGCTGGTGCTCAGCTTAGAACAACTGCAGAGCATGGGTGCTCCAAACAGGAGTGGGGCAGAGCAGAAAGCCGCCTCTAGGGGAACGCGGCTCCTGAGAAATACCCCCATCTCCCCAGCCCGAAAGGAGACACTGCCACGCCAGCCCCTCGGCTGAGCCCCTGCTTTACATGGAGCGACACATCATACAAAACACCTTCAGTACTGCTCCTCCTCTTGCAGCTTGTCATTTTATCCCCAAGTTCAGACGCTCTGACCTTGGCTTTTCCTGTACACTTATTCGTAGCTGAATTTACACAAAACATGAATCTGCCTCCAACAGTTCCTAGGCAACTCTGCCACAAGGCCCTGCAGGAGCTTTTTGCCCCAACTTCAGCGGCTCCCCCTCAGCCTGTGCGAAACCGCCCTGCTTCTGGCTGCGGCCAGAAGCCAGTGTCGCCCTCAGCACCTGCGTTTATTTATTATGCCAACACAGGTTCATTTTTCCCTGAGAACGTTCTTGCAGCTCTGTGGTTTGCTATGCAACATATTCCGCCCCAATCCTGCTGTTTCCCTTCAGTAGAGCAGGTGACTGCACTGCATGGGGGTGACTCTCCCCTCGCCACTGAACCATCGCGCCTCTCAAATACTCATTTTCCTGGTACTTGCAAAACAGAGCAAACAGGCACCAGTAGATAACCGGTCTGGCTGCACCATCTTTTCTTTCTTTACTTAGCAGATTGTGGGCAAGCATTTTAAGAAATACAGCTGGGAAGTGCTCAGCTTCAGGGATCTCCTGCAGAGCTTTCATCTGGCTCTGCCCTGCCCTGTTAAAAACCTCACATCCATCTTTTCTCTTGAGCCCTGAGAAGCAGCAGAGCCACTTGAGGAACATCCACTCCCCTTCCCCACCCCTGCAGAAAAGCAGAAAGACCCAGTGGAAAGACAAGTCTTTTTATGACTGCGGACAGGACTATAGTCCAGTTCGGGGTAGTGAGCACACAAGTTTGCCAACCTCCATCTCCTCCTCACATTGCCAGACACGGGGCTGGTTCCACACAGGGTTGCAAGCGAATGGAGCAACACATGGAGAAACCTATACCCACAGGCAGGCAAGACCTTCTTCTTACCACCACCACCTGTCAGCATCAGGAGAGGAGCAGAGCCAACCCAAGGTGTCCTGGCTGGAACTAGGACAGACCTTCACGCCCAGGAAGCCAGCACCGGGGATGGGGAATGACTGAAGTCTCCAAGATGACCCATCATGAACTCATTCTAGGAGGTTCAACAAGGTCTTCCTTGGCCGGGGTGGGGGAGGGGTGTCTCTCTTTTCAGCATATTAGGTACCAAAGATAAGTGCTATTTTGGCCATCTTTCTTGATCCATAAAATGCGAAAACTTTATCGACTATTCCTTTCTGAGAAAATACATTTTCTTCAAGATAAGCCCTTTCAAGATTCCATTTTCCCCTACTTGCTCTTTATTTACCTGTGGGCAGATATAAATGAAAAAAACTCACTGCAATGAGCTATTTTCTCTAGATCTCCAGGTAGGCTCTGCTCTGTGTAGCTCTGTGTAAAACCTACAAACCGTTTTAGACACAACAAGCCCCTTAACTCTTATATGGGATTAGAAAATAACATTGAAGCTCTGGTACAGAAAGTCAGCCAATATCCAACCCTCCCACCAGCACAGCCTGTTCCAGGCAGATAAGAAACGAACATTAGGGCAAAGCCTAAATCAAATCCCAGCGGTGTGTAAGAAGGAAAGAAACATCAGTTGGAAAGAGCAAAGCGGGAATCAGAGATTTACAGTTTCTGATTTTCTTGCTCAGTCGGACAAAAAAAGAAAAATGTTTTTAAAGTTGCTTGAGTTTAATCAATGTTAAAAAGGAGGGGGACAGAGAGGAGAACAAGGACCCTGTAACAGAAAAACACCAAACCTGTCACCCACAAGGACCCAACTTCTTTCAACTCCCCAGCTGGCCTTTCTCACCAGCCAAGCCAAAGGCCATTCCCCGTTTCCCACTCTCTAGTTAATTTCACCTCACGCCTCACTCCAGGAAGCCCTTTACTGTCACAGCAAACCTGCTACTTCCCTTCCACTGTGCTCAGCACCGAGACCCACGAGCCTCGCAGAGGGTATTAACAGAAGTCAGCAAGATCTGACAATGCCACAGAAACCTTTATTTTTCCATGGTGAATAAGGCCAGAGTCAGCATTATCTTCCTATATATATATAATTAATTTAGTTTTGTTCAGAAGAAATCATACTTTTTAAAATTTTGACTGTGGTGGAGTAACTGCTCAACCACTGCTGTGCACCAGTAGTTCAGTCATAAAAGGCCATTCCTCAGTTTCTCCAAGCACCTTCTGTATTTACAGCACTCATTCTCAGTAGCATATTTACAATATAAAACCAATATTGCTCTTTTATTTTACAAAAACCTTCATGAACAGCAATGACTGACAGACCCCACATCACCTGGCTGTAGCAAAGTAACTGGGCTTCCCTGCAGGAATCAACTCTTGCCCCATCTGCCCAGGCAAGGGGACTTCCCACCCGTGTTTCCTCCAGGCAGCCACAGCTGCAACTGACATCGGGGCTTGGGCTCCACCTTGCTCTCTGTCCTCCCCTCTCCTTTCCAGGATTTTCCTTCCCCATGTCAGAAGACGCTGGTGCTTATGGCCCCCTCACAAACAGCAGCATGAGTCCAGCCCCAGCCTTCCAAGAGGAAGGAGCAGCTTTGGTTACTGTCACGCTGCCTGGCCCTCCCGCACAGCCACTCCTTGTTCCCAGGGGATCTGCCGCCTTCCTGGGCAGGAACAGCCTCACGGAGCAGCCACTGCAGTGGCTCATGGCCCTCAGATACTCAGCTCGACCATAAACACTGTGTTCTGCTCCCTTCCTCTCCAGCAGAAGGTCCACCTCCATCTCACCAGGCTGAGGACCTCCTACCAATGCCATGGGCACTTAAAAAAACAGAGTTACACAAAACCTTTTCTGGGGTTTTCTTTTTTTTTTTTCTTTTCTTTTTTTTTTTTTTTTGTAGAGGCTTCATTTGTTTTGCTGCCCATCAGGACTGTCTCAACATATTGCACAATGTTCTCTTTATTATAAAAAATGTCTTCTGTGTCAGGCAGGAAGCAGAGTTTTCCTCAGAGGCGCTAGTGGCCGCTGCTGTTGGCTGGAGTTGGAGGTAAGTGGTTGCTTGTGTGGCCATCTGGCAGCGGGACCTGGTCAGGCAAGAATCAAGTGTCACGCAGGGCTCGTTCAGCAAGTGACTCCCACCGCTTCTCTCCCCAAAACCCCTCCTTATTCTTCCACCTTTGCTATAAGGCTTTGGTCTCCCAAACGGAAGTTACACAACTACCTGCCCTCCCTCTTCTCCCCCACTCACTTAACCTTGTCTGCTGGCAAAGCTTATCCAAAACTGAAGAGATGAACAGAAACCTTAAAGACATTTCATAGAAAAAAAAAAAAAAAAAAAAGAGAAAATAAAGCCAAGTGCTTGCTAGAGGAGCAATTCTGTTAACACCTACCAGAAGTAAAGGTAAAGGCTACTCAGCATTTTCACTGTTTGGCCTGAAGCTTCTTAGAGAGGCCTCCTATATCTTGTATGTTAGGTTCTCTTCCTATGTGTTACATTTCCTGACGGCTTTTAAAAGTTGCTGAATCTCTGCACTCACACATGTGTGTGAGAGTTATTTCAAGTATCAAACTGCACTGGGACCAAGTCCTTAGGTTGCAACAGCTACTCTCCAAAATCTTATCACTATCCTCAGGAAGCTGTACTGCTTATTTAATACTTATAAAATGTAGTTTTTCTTACTGATGTAGATCTGTAAGAGCCCAGTCTGAAACGGCAAAAAATAACTTCTGCTACAAATCTTCCAAAGCCATGTAAAATTCCTGCATCAGCAAACAAAGTTTCATTTGTCAGAAAACTGTAACACTTAGAAGGAAGATGACAGCAAAACTATCCAATACTTAAACATGAAACAGTGCAATAAACCATCATGTAAACAATGAGAAACTGACATTAGAATAAAAGAAAGTATAAAGAGAAAGAAGTATCTAAAGTATCAACAGTTACCTGTAGTTGAAAAAATCCCCCCGATAATGCCACAAAGCCTCACTAAAAACTGCCAAAAAGGCATGTGTTCTTCTGTCACTGTCACCATAAGGGAGCTGATGTCGTATTTCATGAATATGCCTGACACTCCGTGGCTGCCAGCTGCATGGTTAATTACCCTTTCCTGGGAGGAAGATGGGAGAGAAGGGAGAAACATGTATTACTCACATCATAGTGATCCCAAGGAAAACAATTTTAATAGGTGTGTTGACAAACAGCCTCTTTAACCAAATTAGCAGCCATCAAGGGAAGAGCAGGAGGCATCAAAAGAGCTGTGGTTGATACCTTTGAAAGAGAAGAAAAAAAAAAAAAAAATAGCCCACAACCCCAAAACAGAAAGATCCCCAAGTAAAGAATGTGGCTGTTGTAAGCCTGTACTTAAAAAGTCCTACACTGCAATAACTACACTCTTCCTTTACAGATGCACAATTAAAAACCTCTCCAAGCAAAGTGGTAATTCTAGCCCAACCTAGATACTAAAGGCAGTGGTACAGGAAAGGGAAAATAAGACAGGTGAGAAGACCCAAAAAAAAAAAAAAAAAAAAAAAAAGGAGCTTTTCTGAGTGGTTAGTTTTTCAATATTCTCACCCTCCATCACCAGGTCTGTCTCATTCCAGCAAGCAGGGTTTTTGTTTTGTTTCTGAAGTGGATAAGCAGCAGCAGTGCTCTGCACTCAGAATTACCAGCCTAGACCTTCTGGATTTTAGCACACACCCTATTAGCATCTAGAGCAGGAGTACTGACTGGATACCTATCATTAATTTTACTAGCAGCCTCCAGATTTACAGATATTAGACACTAATACAAGAAGTCTGTGTGTGTCACCAAGCACAGCTATTTTACCAGAAGTATTATATTGTTTGCAAACAAATCTGGTGCACTGGGATAATCTAAGGAGACTCTGCCCATGCTTGAGGTGTTTTCAGAGGCAAGGTACAATTGTTTTAAACCTTTCAAACCTGCGATTTTGCTAAGAGCACTACCAGATTTTTCTCTGCATTATTTTCTTAATTCTACTTACCCTTTCTGTCACTGAAAACTGATGCGTTTCTGCTGAAATTTTGTATGTATGCAGTTTGGTTGGCACAACTGTGATAAAGTACTGGAACATCTGGTTGTCTGAAATAAAACAAGTCTCACTGATGGATTAAGCACAGGGTAAAAGACCATCCAATACATATGTGTAAATAAGTCAAATACTGCTTAAGAGAAAGTTACATCAACTAAGCTTTCACACTAGAAACATTCTTCAGGGCGTCCCAGCACTGCCATGTGCACTTCAGCATCACCTGCATGAACAGGTTAAGCTTCCATAGGCAAGACCACATCTACCACATTTGTACTCAGAGATTTGCACTTTACTCATACAATAGAAAAGTTTCCTTATGTCAGCTCACTCAGTGTTTAAAATGAAATTTGCAGACAGATTCTTCCAGGGCACAGTGGCTTGATTAGATTCCAGCTGCTGAAGTGGGTGGACAACTCTGAAAGTCCTTCTAAACTGGCTGTTTTTCTCTGATTAGACCGACCTCTAGAAAATTCTTCTAGAGCAATCAGCACATTTTTGCATTTATGATTACTCCCTTTTCATTCCACACCTAAGAGAACAAATTAACTGAGGCAATTTATTTCAAATACACAAAATCAGGGTTGGATCTGTAAACATTTTGGTTGCATTCTGGCTGGAATATCCAACGGACCAACAGTCTTTGAAACAGCAGTAGCTTTTGAAGGTTCTGTAGAAAATGCAGCTTTTGAAAGCTGAGGGGAAGCACAGGAATTTCTTTGTGTTAAGTGGGTTCCTACAGACATTTATTTATACAAGAGGAAGCAGAGCAACTACAAACCCTTCATGCAGCCCTTGCAACACATGAGGGAAGTGGCAACCCAAAGTCAGGCACAGAACGTGAATGTTAGATTTGTAATCAATTCACTAGGGTTTTTTTTATTTTTTTTTTTGTTTGTTTGTTTTATGGGATCTAAATGGGATCTATGAACCTCTCAATACAGAACTTAAAGATTCCTTTTGTTTTTTTTTTTTTTTTTAAAGTTCTATTTAAAAAGAAACTGTGCATTTAAGGTGCCATCTAGCCATTTAGGCAGGAGAACAATGCACTGCCCACTACTAAATTTACTGGAACAAGCTATTTGTAAAACATAACAATATTTTAATGGCAATACATGGAACACTATAGAACATAAAATACAACACACTTACGATCTGAGGCAATTTTTTCTGTTCCATCCAAAGGGTTAATAATTCCTGGAATAAGCTCTCCAAACGACAAGTGATCTATTCTATGAGAAAAGTTGTAGGCTGAAAGACAATATAGAGAAATGAAACAAAAGTTTTCAAACAAAATATGAAATTTTGCAAAGACGAAGATTTATGAGCTTGCAAAGACATATTTATGTTCAACAATATTATACACTTATGCTAATGTAAATTTATCTGCAGACATTTGGAAATTTAGCGAACTGAACATCAGTATCTCTTCTTCACAGCAACCCAGCCTCATATCAAGGACTGCAGCAATACAGATACAGTATCCAGACTCAAATTTAGAAAATTAAGTTTCTAAGGACAAAAACTGGATATTTCAAACCTTTTGAAGATTAAATTTTGTAGAAAATACATACTCTAGACTGAAATATGAGAATGTCACATGGTACCTGTATAATAGCAAAATACATCTGACATTGCTCTGTATCATTGTTATCATTACCATAGAAGCGACCAAAAGATAGAGATTGATAAGTGTTTGATGCACAAAAATGGTCGTCTCCGCTGAGTTCTAACACTCCCCAAAATATTCTCCACCATCTTTTGCAATGGTGTCCAGCTAGAATATCTGCAGTTGAAGTTCAACCTACACTAGCATTCAAATGGGAAGAGTTGAAAGCAACAGCTGCAGTTGATAGGAAGGTGCTAGAAGAACTTACACTCGTGGCTCACGAGAGCTGCCAGGTGCGCGTGCCCTCGTGGGTGCGGTATTGCCCTGAAGAGAGGGAAATGGTTTAGGAAACACTACTTTAGTGCAGCCACACAGAAAGACAGTTTTTCTAAAAGTGGAAAAGTTTCCCCATTTATTTCATCAAATATTTTTTATATGGAAAGAAATATTACATTTTTATTACTGCCAAGTATAGACAGCCTGAGTGATGTGGAGACAGATTCGTGAAAAATCTTCTTACACAAAGCCAGCATTTTGCATTTTTAGGAAGGCCAAAAACATGTTAAACCAGGAGACTATGAGGAGAAAAAAAAAAGCAAGCTGTTAAGCTCTCCAATAAGAAAAGCTGCAAAAGCCCAAGTGATTAATGCAAATTCCATTATATTTGCTCTATGACTAAGCTAACTCTACACTTTGTACTTGCTGTATGACTAAGTAAATTAACTTCATGTCTGGCCACTTGTTTACGGTCCTGCACAGAAAGTACAATCCAGAGGCTGATGACAGCAAGAGAAAAAGAAATAAATAAAAACAGAACCAGTCTGTCTGAAAGTAAAACAGTATCACAGATCCTTCATTCTCCCCAAGTCAATAATGTAATAAAGTTTCCCCACCTGACTCAAGGTAAATTGTTAAAAAAAAATGCATACAAGTTTTGGATAAATATATGGTTGAGAAAAACACCATTAATCAAGAAGAGGCTACAGTAAGTTACACAGGAGTCACCCTAATCAGAAGGTCAGCTACATCATCCTCCCCAAAAATGCCAGAAGAGAAAGGGCAACACATCCAGGAGAAGCACAACGATGAGCAAAAGGAAAGGGAAGCCAAGAGATTGAGCACTGCAGATCTTAGAGGTGGGAGCACAAAAGTGATGGGGACACATAGGTAAGGTTGAAGTAATCAGGTCTGAAAATGGCTGAAGAAGCTGGAAATCTAGGTGCAAATAGGAGAGGTGGTGTAAGCTCAGAGAAGAGGAACACCAGGGGACTGTCCCCTGACAGATAGCAGTGTGTGGAATCACATGGGGATGAACTGGAGAGCACACAGTGGATGCTAAAATCTCTGATGTCTGAGATATCAGACAGCATAATGAGGAATAAAGTAAAATACATTGATGGGAACAGATGGCGGGAAGACGAACAAGGAGAGCAGGTTTGGGCAGCATATAGTAAAAAATAATACAAGTCTGGAGGCTGTGTATATAAACCAACACCACTGTAGAAGCATAACAAAGTCTCTCAAATCAAGGCAATCTAGCATTTATGGCCTCAAATATGGTTCTGGAACTATATCCCAACAGTGAGATGAGATTATCTACACCTTAGCCATGCCAGTTAACTCTGTCTCAACAGAAAAGAGGATAGTTTGAACAAGCCCAAGAAATGGAGCAAGTACAAGCAGTCTACACCACATGATACACTTAAAATAGACCAATTTTCAAGGTTTTTCATCTCATAAGACATTGAAATTTATTACAACTATACTGCATGCAAGAAGAAATAATTTGTTTTTAAAAGCCAACAAAGAAACTGCAAAGTAATACTAACCACATGTTTGGGAGGATAAAAAATAAAAGTCATTAGTAGGGAAAGTACATACACATACACATGCATGTGCTGTATAATGCTCTTTTTTATTTCCAGGAATTGAAAAGAACATACTTGCCCACAGTTATGTGGAAATTCCCTGCCACTTTATTGACATAAAGATGACCATGAATTCTGCATGCATCTGGTGACTGTAATGAATTATCCTCCCTGCATGGAAACAAAAAAGAAATACACATAGACAGTATTTACTAGCAGAAGTAGAACTACATTTCTTTTTCCAAGGCATAAAGGTAGAGCATTACCATCTACCTCTCCTCATCACAGTCTCCTTGAATTAAAGAGAGGGTAGAAGGGATAAGAACAAATAGAAAGTTTGTCCCAAGTCTGGTGAAATTCTTTTGTTCATATCTGTGTGTACAGAGATCTGAGCTACAAAGCTAACTTTTGACATCTGAATATTCAAAAAGACAATTACTAGAAAAGTTACAACAGATTTCCATACCTGCTCTTCAGAGGAAAAAGAAAAAAATATGCATGCCTCAAGAAGAAATAGTTGGTCAGAATTTAAAACAAATAAGACTATAAACCTTCACCAGGTTGGAAATGCCAGAAGGCTTCTACAAAAAAAGAACTCTCCAAAACAAGGAGATTAAAATAGCATTTTAAATTGTACAACTCTTGATTAAATAATAGAAAATACATTATGCATAGGCATCACACAAATACACACCAAAATAACATTTGTTAACCTAAAAGTAACCTTTTCATCCAGAAGTATGTTAGCAGCTCGAATTTATCAATTGATAAAATCTAATTCAGAAATGTTGCGACTTTTCCAAAATCCACAAAACAGCAAGTGAAGGTTTAAGATAAGAATTTAGAATTCTGGATATCAGAAGCAATGAAAAAGTTTTGTTTTTTAAATAACCTTTACAGGAACAAAAACAAAATAAAAAAATCCATCATAACAAAATATTAAGTATAAACAGGACAGCACGGCAGAGATGACCCAGTCCCTTCTTACCGTGGTGGCAGTGCTGTTGAAGCACTTTTAAAAGCACTTTTGAATATCACATCTTGAAGAGAGTGTTCTTCCTGCAGCCTATTCTGAATTAACTGCAACATCCTAAAGATTAAAGTATAAAAGCATTTAGCTGTGAAAGAGAAGATACAACACACAACTGAATTATACAATTTAATGAGTTAACTCATTTTAAAGAGTAACCAGCTCACAAAGTTACACGAAAAAGAAAACTGAAAGCTTCTTATTTTTACACTGCGGTGCTACGGTGGCTACCATGGCGCAGCTTTGAGATTTAGATGTCAAGATAACTTGTCACTCATTCGAACCCCCAGTTAAGAGTTGCGTGACTTAATACTTGTCTGGAACCAGAAGCTGATGTTTATGAGTGTGTGTACACACGTCCTGGCTTGCAAGGGCATCGCATTGCACAAGGGAGTCCAAACTCAAAGCAGGAACTCTTATCAAATATAGCTATAAGAGCAGTCTACAGGCCTCACAGAAAAAGCACACGGCATTTTTATGGCCAGTATTGTGTAAAATGGTGTAACAAAGTATTTCTCACAGCCTTTTTTCATTTCTTTTTTTTTTTTTTTTAATAAATGTTTTCAAGAGTTTAAGCAATACAATTCAAACAATATATTTATCAGTTAAAGAGGGTGAGCTTTTCTGGTGAACAAAATTCATATTCATCTTATGAGAGCAAATAAGCAGATTTATAAAGTGGGAAAAAAAAATTATTGTGCACAAAGTTTAAAATAAGCCCCAAATATGTTAGTACCACTTAACAAAAAAAGAAAGCAGCATTTTAGTAGAAAACTTACAGTGAGACTATCTATTCATAGCAGAGATGTAAAGTGAATTAATTTCTTCTCAATAGTTTGCACTCAAATTAAAAGCAGGGGCTGCCAAACCCAAGCCACAACTCTGCCATGCAACTCTGGAGCACTTAAGGTCACTTCCAGTACAAATAAATGCAAACAAACAACTGTCAGATTTACAGGCGTATAAGTGCTTTAGAGTTATGTTACCTTTGCCACTCTTTCTGTTGGGGGCTGAGATCAAATACTACCTGAAACAAAAGTAACACATCTGATAAAATACAGTCAGGAAGCACCTGGGTCCCAGCTGTAATACCCAGAGGAGAATAAAGAAAGGTTTATAAACAACATCACATTTAGTATCACACACTCAAGTTCAGGAAAGGACTTTGAACTTCAGATAATACATTCAGTGTTAAATCAATGTAAATTTCTGGTCACCTCCCATTTTTTCCCACTTGTTTACATTTATAATTGTAGTATTTTCCTAAAATTTAGCAGTTTGTCCCTTTCTAATCTTTAACTATGGATAATCCTTAAATATGGACTGGAAGAAGCAGTGAGTGACAAATTAATTCTGAGTGATGCAATTTATACACATGGTTTTGATGCACAGCCATAATGCAAAGAACAGAGGAGCAATCCTTAAGACAACTGCCCAGGAGCAGCTTGTTCATCACTAGGGTCATCTCCCATTAAACATTCCTGTAACCCCAGCTACCAGACCACTTATGCTCCAGTCAGCACAAGATTATCACCAGGAACACTGTGTGCCAAATCAGTTAACACTGGTGTTCTCTAAAATAGTTAATTGAAGCACGATGAATGCCCAAACCTACCCAGAGCTACAGCCAAAAAAAGAGATCAACTCCAGGGAGCTTCTTCTAAGATTATAATCATTAGGGTAAGAGAGAATATTCAGCAGCAGCAGCACGGCAGGAACGAAGGCTCAGAAGAAAAGAGGAAATGTTGCAGGGAAGAGCAAACAAGCAAGCTTCTTCCCCAGCTCCTCACTAACATGCACACCCACTGAGGGTAGGAAGAGGCATGTGTGAGAGTGAGCTAGAAAGAATTATTTCTCAGCAAGGTTCAGTTACTACAGCCAAACTTGCATGTCTGCTTGCTTTCTACAAACAATGAAGTATTTTCCTTTGGTATAATTATTTCAAAGCATATAGTATTACTTGAAAAGCATGGGCTTATATGTCCACAGCCTTTAGTTTGTGATAAAGAAAATTAAAACTTGGACATATTCTGTGTAGTCCAAATGCAGGGAAAAAAAATACCATCAAGCAAACCAACCCAGTAGTGCATTACATTAAGTAAAGAGCAATCTCCTTTATTTAAAAGGGATGGAATAAACTTACTGGTTCATAGATTAGCCCATCTGCAGAGGCAACCATTGTTTCTGCTAAATCCAGAACATCAGCCCCCACATCTATTTCAAATAGGGAAACAAGCACTCAGAGGCACATAGGTGATCATGAAGAACATTATGTTATTCAAATTCTTTAAACCCAGAAGTAACCTTTCAAAATAGATTTTTCCATACTAATTTATTTTCCATGCTAACAGAGTCCTAATAATAAGAAATAAGTCTGGGAACACGTATATTAACATTAAAAAAAAAAGGATGGGGAAAAAAATCCCACACATCTCCAAAATCCCAGAATATTACTTTTCAATAAATAGAATCAAATTCAAAATATCATGGACCTCTGTGCAGTTACAATGTAAAAACCTGTACTACTTAATGGAAATAGCAGTTTCAGGGTGTTATATGACCCATAAACATACAAGATTTCTACAATCTGTTATGTGCAATTAAATAATTCACCTGTTCTACAAGCACTGAATCTAAACCAAGGTCAGTCAAAATAGGTGAAGTATTTATTTCTCATAATTAAAAATAGGATTTCCAAACTTTTTAAAGCCAAGTAAAAGAGTATTTAAAGATATAAATCTTAAATGAAGAGAATACGAATTAAAACTCCCGAGACAAATGTTAAGTGCTGTACTATTAATTTAAAGTTTAATACACTCGAAAGAGGAACTTTAAGCTTTGCTTTCATGCCTCATAAAAGGAGTATTCACTCTCTCAGTCTCTCATTTGGAACTGAAACAGTGCATACAACTAATGGTTCATTACTAAATTTTGTCAAAAGAAGCGTTCCCTTTAAATGGGAAACACCCATATGTTCATCCAGAGAATGACATTACTTGATGGCTCACATATCGTTAAACAGCAGATCAAATTAATATTTATTAAATTCATTATTGTGATAAATTCTGGACTGGGGATCAGTTGTGTCTCACAACAAACTTCTAGAATATTCAAGCTTGACAGAAGAGGGAACAAGGAATTATTTTCTTGCTGATAGGCAAACTAAAGTTCTGAAAGATGTACATAAGACAGAATAAATACTTTTTTTCCCCCCCACCCTCTCCAAATTTCACATCAATTTTATTCTTTCCACAGATATAATAAAATACATCATGTTAGCAAGATAAGAAAAAAGTCATTGTTAAAATACTCTTAACAACTTTTCCTAGAGGAATACTTACATTGACACCTCATGGCAACTGTAATATCAATATTGATTCTTAGTTTACTGGAAAGGAAAAAAAATGCAAAAAGGTCATAATTAACATCAAATATAGCACGTTCACTAACATTTTCAGGTTAATTGCAGAAGTACATTTGAAGGACAAAATTTACACCAACAGATAAAAACACAAACCATTTAAGCCACAGATAAAATAGTTTGGCTGTCTCTTATTAAGAGTACACAGTTTTCAGTAATATTTTACATGTAGGTTTTCTTGTAGCTCTAACAGCACACTAAATTCCACATAATTCAGTGGATCGGGACAGCAAAGTAGTTACAAATCTGAAACTTTAAATATCTGAGCACCTTCCTCTCGTTATATCTTGAAGATGGCCCAGTCTATTTCCCTAACAGAATCCTCAGAAATAGCAGAGACATTCAGGATCAGGCAGAGAAATAGCTGGATTCAGTTCCCAGAAAACATTGCCATATAATAAAGACTACTGTTTTTACTTGCACCACTTATTTAAAAAGTCTTCCCACAAGCTTATTTTTATGATACTTTTCCCTCAAATTTATCATATTCTGTATTTTTTTCATAACAGGTATTTTTAGTATTTCTGGTATACACGACAGCCAATTAATATACGTGTACGTAACTTGTTACCATAGCAACTAGCTAACCAGAGTTTTTGAAGTTCTTTCAATGCAAGAAATGTGATATTTAGAGGTGCTCAGTCCATAATACCTCCATTAACTTCAAGAGGAACCATGGGTAACTGGCCTTACACAAATCAACCAACAGAAGAAAAGTTAAGCTCCTTTACTACTCCATCTTCAATTCCAGCCACTAATTTCTGGCAAGTCATAGAACATTTAAAACCGACTCTTTCTTGAAATGCACACAACAAACTTCCAAAGGAATTACAATAAGCAAAAATTACCTAGTAAAATCCTTGTCTACTTCATATTCATATTTCATCCATGTGTCCCGATACACCATAAACTCCATTATAGTCAGGAAAGCTATAGTTGTAAATGCTATTAGAGAAACTGAAGGGGAAGAAAAAACATAAAACACACGGAAGCAGGAGAAAAAAAAATAACATTCCAGCATCCAGGCATAACCAGTAAAATACTGGTATTTTTAATTCATTTATAATTCCATAGGCTGCTCTTAAAGAAAGGTTCTCATATCTATAGCATTTGCTTTTACATAGGAGGGCAAAAAAAAAAGTCCTAATTCCTCAAGTGCCACTGACTTAACAGCAGCTGTGCACAAATTATCAGACCTTCCTACCAGGCACAATGATGTCTTGTCTTGGTAGGAGAGACATGGCAAGACAATGGGAGCTTCAGCAGTACTGCCTCCCTTTTCCAAATACTGAAACAACAGAATAATGTGAATTTCCCACCTATTTTATTCACGATTCCCTCAGGTTATGCCACCCAGTAGCAAAGACAGGATATTTCATTACAGAATTGAAAGATTATCTCTCAAGAATCAAAACAAGATCTCTCATATGGTAAAGGTCAAGCCTGTTGCAGTTTCCAGTATTTGGAAGAGTTTCTGTTCAGTTAGAAGTAGCTTAGATAAAAGTAAAACCCCATTCACACTCGTTAAACCATTTTGAGATTATTTCAAGAAATACCTTTATCTCAAGAAAAGTCTTTTTACATTAAATACAGTCAGATATTGGACTGATGGAGAGGCTATGAAATCCCCATCACGGAGGCTTTAAGAACAGGCTAGATTTTCCTGAGCATATAAAACAAAATGCAGAAATTCTGTAGAAAGTCTAGACAAACTTTGTTCTAGTTTCAAACATCAAGGACGGAATAACTGCATCTTGAAATTCCTTCAAGTCTCTACATCTCAATAATCTGAGATTAAAAATATATATTATATATACACACATATATAGTTTCAGAGACAAGAAAACAACAAACAAACAATATGCATTATATTCACTGCTCAGTTACAACGTGACCCTTATTATGTTACTTGTACACAGCAACACAGTCAGAAATGCCAAACCCAGTATTTGAAACAATCCCCTCTAGAGATACAAAATGTGTAGTTATCCATTCTACCAACAGCTGAGGAAATGAAGAACCAAACTGAAATTATCATTACAAAAATTAAATGGTATATTCTAACACTAGATGTGCCTTCTAGATCTCTAAAGTATCCTGTTCAACATGCTTGAGAAGTTGTACATGTAAAGGGAAGATCATCCCACCACACTTGTGGCCGGAGTTGTATAGAGGCACTTGCAATGTGCCTTTTATGAAATCTTGGCTTTGAGTCGGGAAAAAAAAAAAAAACTTCAGTTATGCAGCACTGTACAGATTTTCACAGCCTATTTAAAACAGTTGCTTTCTACCTGCCTTCCATTGACTTCTACAGAGTCTGTGAAAGGCAACTTGAGAAAAACCTGTTGTTGATAGCCTTCAAGTCAATATAAAGACCTGCATGGGGAATAATGCTAGAATTCTATAGAATCAGAAAAGAAGTCCCTGAATGTGGTCAAGACAGTAATATTAAAAGTCCGAGCATTAACTTGAAGGTTTCCATATGTGTATGATCATTTATATAGTGTTCATGTCAATGCATTATACCAGGAAAGTAGATGCACTGATCAGTTGTTGGCTATCTGGCTATTCCGGCTATCGATTCAGTCTTGTAGACCTGGAAGCCAGACCACCCCAGCTATGCAACATGACAGCTGGAACCACACGCCCAAAAGCTACCAGGAAGTGACTACAGTAGTTGCTGCTTTTGGGGTAATTTTAAACAATGGTATTCGTGAATTTAAGATGGAAAAAGAATTTTCAGGATTTCTTAAGTCCTTTTGTGAACGCCTTGCCAGCTGAAAGCACAAGCCAAAAATCTAAAGGTACAAAAAAATAAGTGTGTTTTTGCGTCTGGGTTTTCTTTTGCAATGGAGTTTTAAGACATGGCCTGAAAAGAGAATCTCCGTATGTTTCCATCCCTACCATGCCAAAAACGAAGCCTAATGCTTTAATTCTGAGTGAAAATATGTAAGGAAATGCTACATTCTATGCCCTCACAAAATCTGAGCACAATCCTATCTTGCTATTTATTATGCTATTGGGATAAGCTGGACAACAAACTCTAAGTTGTGATGCTGAGATACAAGTGACTACTAAGGACAATAAAACCACATAACCTGCAGTAAAGTGCCTAGTTCTTCAAAGGGCTTCTCTTATTCTCTCAAAGTCTACTGCAGCTTGCAAACAAAAAGCTGGAAAGCTGCTCTTCATCTTGGTGCTAAATTTGGCCAGCTCTTGGGCACCTTTAGAGAAGTTTCTTTTCCGCTCCATTTACTGGAAGGATAGTGCTGAACGCAAACTGCATTTCCACGGGTCTCATCCAGAAGCTTTGAGTAGGGCTCAGTGGGACTCCACAAACAAGGAGTTTTATTCCAGTTTTAGCACCGTGCACTTCACCTGGAATTGTTTAGACATGTTTACAGTGCACATTTACATTGGTTTGGGCATTATCTGTTACAGACAAAATCTCACTTAAGATGAACCTAATTCTGCCTAACAGGAGAAGATAACATGTCATCATGTGCACAAGAGAGCAGTTCTGTTAGGCCATAAAAGTAATCAAGATACCAACCCCAGCTATTTTCAAACATAGAGGTGCCCATCCTCTTCCTACTGAAGTTTCTATTCCCCAAAATAGCACGCTAAACTGAATCAACGGCCAACGCAAATCATGCCAGTAACGCAGACCTACCTGTGCCTCCGCTTGTTGAAGTCTCTACATAGCTGGCAGGAACCTTTGGAAAGGCATCCAGTTCCTTCATCAAATTCAAGGTCTTCTTCCGATTCAGTCGTCTCATCTTCAGCACCGTCCTCCACTTCTTCCTTCATATATTCCCTCTGATGTGAGAACAAGTGGCTGTGATTAAAAGATGCAAATAATATTGCTCATACCTAAAAATAACTATCCATAAAGCTCAAACTGCACAGTTCAGGTAACAAGAAGGAAATGAAAGCTTAAGGACCTTTCCAGTAACACAGATTGGATGGCCCTTCTTGCTTCAAAAATCTGTTAAAATTGAACTCTACACTGCTGCTTACATATCGGCCATATCCAGTACATTCAACATATTGAAATTTAAAAAAGCCAGAGTTCTGAAATAAGTGTGCTAAACAGACCTGACGATGCATGAAAGTCACTGAATTGGTAGCAGCCATCTAATATACTGCATTAATTCAGGAGGTTTTCAAACTGCTCTGCAATCTTTTGTTTAGCCAAGGTGCAGTATATGTTATTGGAAAATATATGCAATATACAAAGGGGAAAACATATATTTTGAACATTTACATTTTCAGTACTTTATGATAATAAAATTATTTTGTTTTGTGTGTATATATATTGATTTGTTTGGAAATATATATCTACATATGCCACCCCCAAGCAAATTAAGCTAATCCTAGTTCCAGCCTTCAGAATCCCTTTTTTGTCTCCAAACAGGATTTCTGTTCCACTCACAAAAGTCATTAATACATTAAACAGCACAATGCTGAGAGAAGCAGCCTGTCCAGGAAACAGTCTCAAACTGTTTCCAAATCACGCAAACGTGCTCAAAACACTGCCCTGCCAATTTGCTGCATGTTTTAACAAGCTGGTGCCGCTGTTTTCCTTCTGAAATTCTTTGCCCAGGATTCTGAAGCCAGAGAAAACCATTTTATCACTACACACTTACTATAGTCTAAGAATATGTCTTATTATCATCTGCTATTTAATGGCACCGAAGCAAGCAAGCTAATCTACGCTCTTGACACGAGAAAGTCTTGTAGAAAAGTCTGTTAATTATTCTCCTCCATTCTAAAAGCATGTCAGCTATTTGGCATGACCCAGAGAAATTACTCAAGAGGTATTCCCTTTTCTGCCCCTCTCTGGTGCTATTTTATGATAAAATATCATACAAATAGACTTTACTGGAAATAGAAGTTGACACATAAAGAATCACAACCTATCCCTGCAGTTCCCTCACTACACAGAATTACTTCAAAATTCAGTGAGAATATACAGACCTTGCACCTGTTTAAAAAAAAAAATAGAGAAAGTGTGTTTTTTATTAGTTATTATCCTATTTGGCAGTAACAGTCAAATCTGTCACCAGGAACGAACAAAACACCAC
Source organism: Crypturellus tataupa (assembly GCA_034781795.1). Taxonomy (NCBI): domain Eukaryota; kingdom Metazoa; phylum Chordata; class Aves; order Tinamiformes; family Tinamidae; genus Crypturellus; species Crypturellus tataupa. The sequence goes on along the minus strand of JAWLRI010000001.1, from coordinate 9,061,821 downwards.
GTAGGGTGCACAAGAGCAAAGAAAATGCAGTTAGAGTGAGCAGAGAAGGCAGGTCCTGCAGTAGAAGTTCGGCTATACAGCATAAAAACAATAAAATAAAAATAAGAGTAAATGCATATCCTCAGTACAACCGTTTCAAAGAATTCTTGTAAATTCCCCTCCAAGAGGCTCGCAAAAAAGCAGGAAAAGGTGCTAGAGGTGGCCACCTGCTTCCCTGGGCAGCAGGGCACTGTTTTGCACCCCTGTTTTCTCTGCAATTTCACGAAGAGGTAAACGCCGGCTTAAAGGTGGAATTTAGAAAAACTTTCCTTCTCCAAACTTGGGGAACTCGGGCACGCTTTCCTAGGTTCCTAGCAAACGCCCTGCGCCGCTGTGCGCCAGCGGGCACGTGGATGCTCCAAAATTGACTAAAAACGCCTTTTTTCCCCGCGAGCTGCTTTGACCCGAGGCAGAGGTCTCTTCCCCTCCCCCTCCCCGGGCTGGAGTGGGGGAGACGAGGCGGGGAGGCCGGGCCCGGGGGCCGCACAGGCCGCGCGGCCCGGGGGCAGCCCGGGGTGAGGCCAGAGCCGCGCCAC
>JAWLRI010000001.1:9003699-9059100 GCA_034781795.1 Crypturellus tataupa | reverse complement strand
GGGGCGGCCGCGGGCGGCGGGGAAGGCGGCGCCGCCACCGAGACTCCCTCAGGGCGGCGGGAGGCGGCAGCACCACCGAGACGCGCGGAACGGCGGCAGAGCGGCGCGGGGGGGCGGGGGGATCCCCCAGCCAATCAGGAGGCCGCGCTTCCCAGGAACCAGCGAGACGGAGCGGCGGGAAGGGCTCGGCGCGGCGGCCTTCCAGTGCTCGCGCGGTGCCACACTCGGTGCTCGTCGGTCCTCCCGCGCGGTGCCACACTCGGTGCTCGTCGGTCCTCCCGCGCGGTGCCACACTCGGTGCTCGTCGGTCCTCACCGGTCCTCACGCGCGGTGCCACACTCGGTGCTCGTCGGTCCTCCCGCGCGGCGCGGGTGTTTCTGCGCGCCGCTCCCGAGCCCCGCGGGAGGGCTCTCGGGAAGGAAACTCCTTTCCATGGAGTCAAAATGCGCCAGGACCCCCTTCACCACAAGAAGGAAAGGTTACAGCTGTGTATCCTGTCTGCAAACCTCACCGCTAGAACGCATTCGTGGGGTAAACAGGACCACTGTTCAGTGAAATGCTGCAGTTTTAGTAGTTTAATTCGGAATACCGGATTATTTATCACTGCCAATCCTTCTAGGGAAAATTAATCCTACTTCTTTTCTTCTTTTGAATATTTCTGTGACTTAGCCAAGATTTTTAAATGCAGGTTGATGCAGCTGCTTAATGAGGCTCATACTTCACTTGCAAAAGCTGGGATAAGTGCTATGTTTGAGTGAAATTCAGTGAAAGCTGTGCTTAAAGATGGAGCAGTGTATTTTTTTTTTCCAAGAATTTAAATTGTTTGGTGTAGATAGATAACTAATTCAAAGTTGTGTCTTTCCTTCAGCACAGATTTGCTCTATATTGTTGACAGAGCGTGTGGCAGGTGGCAGAGGGAGTCACTGAGCTGAATTCCTGTCTGGATTACAAATGTCAGTTTGGGAGATGATTATCTGGTTAGTAATAAATCCTGATCCATCACTGCTTGGTTGGTTTTCATAATTAAATGATTATTACAAAAGAGAAGTATTTCTATATTTGCTTACATTACTGAAGTACATTAATCCTTTGGTATAAAAGCTTCTTGAATTGTCTAAACACTTAGCACAAGGCCCACAACTCTCTGGGAGACCAAAAAAAAAAAGAAGTTTTGCTAGTGTAAACTGTGATCTTCACTATTTCTTTTCTGCTGACATTCCAGTCTATATAATGCAGTTTTCCCGAGTACTGCCCATTTATAAATATGATTTCTCAAAGTTTCTTTGAAATTGCATTCACAAATCATGATGAACAGTGGCGGATAGGGGAGGGAGGTCCTTTTTCCTATGAGATTGCTGTGCCCCAGCCTAGAGATGCAGTCTTGAAAAGTCTCCGTATTCTTAAAAACACTTCTCTTGGTGGTAGGAGGCATTTGAGTTTCTACAAGGAAATGGAAATTCTATTTGTTAATTACATAAAAGACATTAAAGTCTATTTCAAGGATCAAGGGAAAGTGTGGATAAGTCATAGGTGAGTTTACATTCATTCTAGGATATATAATCCTAGAGGTTTCCCATAAATTAGAAACATTTTGGTAAAGTATCTGTGACTTGCTGTGACCCTTATGGTGCTACAAATATGCTCATAGCATAAATGTAAGTAAATTACTGCTTAACCAGTAGGATAAGGTTCCACAAATCTACTCTGAAACCTCTGTTTCATTTAACTGTTTTCACTTTCAATAGGCATATGCCTAAGGAATAAACCTTAGGGACTTCTCAAAAAAAATTCCTTTGATATTCTGCCAGGCCAAACAGCCTGTAGTGAAATCACGACAAATTGCTGGAATGGTTTGGTTTTATAAGAGTATTACTTTAATTTCAATAATAAAGAACATTAACTCCATTAATATTAACATCTTTGCTGTCCTATGCTTATTGTTTTCTATAAGCAGGTTAAGTATTATTGGTGAGAGCTGAACCTAGCAAAGGTTTAGCAGAGAGACTCGTGCTAAAGGAGGTGTCTGTGGACTCCTCCCTGCTGGACTGCACTGCAGGGAGCTTTGGGTGATGGTCACAAACTGCCCCTTGAGAAAGAACAGGCAATGTGCAGGCAAAGCAGTCACTGTAGAAATACAATTGCCTCCTTCCACCGAAAACTAACTGCATCAGCAGAAGCATTTCTGAAACAAGAGCTATTTCCTTCTTTCCAGTTTCGCTGCTGCCTTTTTATGTGCTTGGCCATGTTTCTGTCTGACACCAGCTGCCCCAGATTGGCAGTGAGAGCCCTTCCCTATGGCAGGGGGAGAGCCAGAAAGAGAAGGGACACAGTAATTCTGCTTCTTGTTTCCATCTGGTAAAATTAATGTACGCGAGAGAAAGATAAAGCCGAGGTTTTTAATTCATGATCCTGGGAAATTATAGCAAATTATGTAAATATATGCACAGGTTGCCACATTGTTATATAAATTCTCTGGGTCTGTTATGTATATTCTCTGGGTCGTGAGTTGGTCATGACGAAGGTCTGTTCATTCTCCTCATCTATTTGATGCACGAGTTGTACGATGCTTCCTGTGTTTTGTACAGGTGCAGATGTGACAGGATAGACACAGATAAAATTAATTACCTGATAGCCAGGCAGGCATCATTCTCTCATACTTCCAGGTAATTAACATATATATGTTGATAGATTTAAATACTCCCTGGAAACCATGTGTCACTTGGAACTGGAAATGGAATATCTCCAAAATGTCAGTTTAGCAGCTTATATCGCCCATTTAGGCAAAATAAGTTACATGTAGCTTATATGGAAGAGACTTTTGACTGATATCTGGTCAAATTAACTCCTGCTGCTTTGCAAGCAGTTTTCTGAGAGAGCCGACAACCTTCTCAGTGATCACAAGAGATGGGGGCAGTTTTCAGAAAAAAAGGGTTGTTTTGGCAAACTGCAAAGGGAAACTTCGTATTTACCAGTTACTTCACCAGGCAGACCATTCCATTCCCCTAGCTTTCTGCATGTGGGGTGCAGAATCATCCATTTAATCTAATTGTATTTTGTCAGCTTTCTAGTCCTTTAGACTAGACTTTTGTCTTCCAGTTGTAGAAGGAAGCTATTTTTTTTTGTCTGTCTACAAAGTAGCAAGGCAAATAAAAGTGGGTTTCATTCCCTTTCATTTTTACTAACTAAAATTAACACTTTATTCCAGGCCACTCTAAAACAAAATATTCTGCTTTTCAGCTCTTTTTCACATTTTCAGAGCACTGAAAGACTAGAGCTAGCAGTTCCCAGAAGAGTTCTCTCAGTCACATTCTCTGATCCTAGGGATGTCTGTAATTTCTAAATACCATGATCGGTTTAACCTTTGCTGAAGAACTTATTTTAAACTAGAGAAAATTATTTATTAGTCTTGGTTTGGCCATTTTTTTTCTTAAACATTTGAAGATAGGAAAGCTCTTTGTTTTCTTGAATTATTATTGAGTTTATTTCCTTTCTTTTTTGCATACCAATCACCTCTGCTGTAGTTTTGTACATAATCATCAATTCTTGCATTTAAAGAGCCAAGAGGTACCAAAAAAAAAAAAACAGTGAAAAACCTCAACAACTTGTTTGTTGATATTAGAAGGTTCTTAGAAATATCATTTTCCAATTTAACTGCATAAACTCAGCAATTCAGAATAAACAAATAACAACATTCAGAATCTTGTATTTGTGCCAGGTGTGTGCCAGACTTCTCATCCTGGCCGACAGTCTTATTTTCAGGTTGGAAATGTCAAGACTTTAGAAAATATCATGAAATTTTACATTATTTCTTCAGTAGCGTCTTGAATATTATACTGATATTTTAAAATAATTAATCATCCCCTTGTTCTCATCCTCTCTCTCTTTTTTTTTCTCTGTAGTATTGATTACGCCAGTCATCAATACTGTGCCTGCCAGAAAGATAACATTCAGGTTGTTATGTGAATTTTTGTTTGTGATGGAGAAACCAAAAATTAAAAATACTGAACTTGCATATGTAGAAGTTGAAGGGCACTGTGGTTGCCATGACTGTTAAAATTTGAAGAACCCTTTCATAAATTTTAAGTATGATTTACGTAGTTTTTAAATATGGAAACCTAGTTTAAGAAGTGATTAAGAGAAAATTAAAAATAACCTATTTGCTCCAGGATGCATGAGATGCCAAGTATCAAGGAGCAGCTGGCAGGTGTAACACATAAGCCAGGAGGTCTGGGGAACAGAAATGCCTTTGTTTCCACACTGACCGCTGCAGTTGTTTGCATCTCCTCAACTTTCCTCATGACTTATTTCAGCTAAGAGCACTAATTGCTAAATTGCATGTTGATTAATCATTTCATCCTGTGTTGTGCCTGTTCATAACAATATTATTTCTGTCTGTACCCTAGACTTCTTCAAGATAAGCACCTAATCTGGGCCCACATACTGCATGGGAGCTAGTAGAGAAAATATCTGCATCTAAACATCTGGAATTACACAAGGTAGAGGGAACTTATATAGAGGGATGCAAGGAAATCAGCCTGTTAGACATCTCCTAATACACAGGCAACTTCATACGCTCTCTAGTACAGGCTTCATGGAAAACTAAAAAATACACATTCTCTGCCTTTGGGAAGTTGTTTCTGAACATAAAATAATGCTTGAAGAAATGAGAGCAGTATTAAAAGGGAAGAGACAGAGATGTAGCAGATGGTTTTGCTTTTTAGACCATTCAATTTTATTTTATTTTATTTGTTGCTGAAATCCTTCCAGACGAAGGCTGAAGCGATTCCATTTACCCAAAGCCATATTTTTATCTAGCACATTCATGAGACACCATGTGGTGCCAGAAGAAGCTGTCTGGGCGGGCTGGTGCTGCCTGCCCGCCCGCCCAGCTCTCACTGAGAAGCACTTGGCTTCTTAGCATTGAACCGAGTCACCACTTTGGGGCTTAAGGAAGAGCTAAATGGGCTGAAATTCGACTCCTCGAGCGTCTGCTACCGCATTTACAGCATTAATACAAGATACTGCTCTTGTGTTCCCAAAGCGCTGCAGCCCTCCCTTTTCTCATCTTCTCTTTCCTCATTGCTGCATCGTGTCTATGTATATGTATATTTGCAATGTATGTGCTAAGGATAAGCCTTAGGCCTAGGAATGACAACCTGTGGACCTGCAACAACTTGAAAAATCACGCACTGGTGCTGTCTACCCTGCAGCCAGTGGTGGGACGAGTGATGCCTTATAAATCCAGATCCTTTTACCCGTGGAGAGATTAAAGAAGCATGAAAGAAGTGTCTTAATCCCTGCCTCAAGCAGTTTAAAACCTCTTTTTTGGGACCCTACAATAAATCAAAACACAGGACTTGCTATATTCTGAAAATAAATCTTTTTTGATATTAATTTCTCACATAACTTCTCTGTAGCAGAATCTGATTTCTTTACCAAAAAGGCTGATAAAACATCAAGCATTTTATAATTTAGTAGCATCATCATGATAATACTTTTTTTTCAGCTGCATGCCATTCATTCATTCATTGTGCACAAGGTAAGCAACACAGTGCACAGTATAAGCATCCTTCTTACACAAAAGGTGTAATTAATAATTTATCATGTAACCTATTTATTAATATTGAAACCCACTAAATATAAACCACAAACCAAATACAGATTAAATTACCCCAAAAAGAAGTCTCTACAAGTAATTTCCACATGCACGTCAGGAAAATAATTTCCAAAGAGTATGTATATGAGTTACTTCTTTGAGTAATCATAGTTACCACAGAGGACATCTAGTACTGAACATTATGATGGAAATAAAGAACATATGTCTGGTTATCTCTGAAGGACTAGGGACTACTACAAGAGAAGCAGTCATCAGCTTATGAAACACACGTTTTCCCCATTTAGCAAACTTTATATTTCAGGATGTTTTAATACTTTTTGGAGCTCATTGAAGAATTGCAGTGTTTTTCTCCAGGCTGTGGCTTACCCACCAGATCACCCTGCCCCTTGTTTGCCGTGTGGGGTATATGTATGAGAAACTTGTGCTGAAATTCCAGTTAATGCTGTACCTGAAGTTCTTAGCTTTAAACTGAAAAAAAATAGTGCTCACAGCAGTGAGCCTGGAGCTTGGGCCATTTTGAGGCTACCTCGATATGGCCACGAGTTGTGATCACAGGCACATTTAGAGTCATCTCAAAACCCAGATCAGTCTTTTCACCCCTTTGCACCCCTGCCTTGAGATCGTGGTCTCTTGTAACTGCCCTGACCTTTTTCAGTTAACCCTGCTACTAAACTTGTGATGTTCATTAGACAGAAATACTTTGACCTTTAGGTGCAAGATGGAACTACTAAATGGTTGTTTAATGAAACAGCAATCAAGGGGTGCTTGCCAGCATTTTAAGAATCCCAATCTCCCTTTTTAAACCATATGAAGTTCTGCCATGAACTTACCTGTCACAATTTTCTTTCACTGCATGTATTTGCTAATGCCAAAAGCGCCCGCAGAATGACTTCACAAATCAACCCTGTGGCAGGTTGCAGGCCAAGTCTCATTCTCACCTCCACCTTGATGCCTGAGGCGAAGTGCAAGCTTTCCAGCTGAAGTGCACAGCTATGTCTTTACTTGCTCCCCTCATTTCATCGTTCTCACTTGTAGAAGACGCACTTGGTCGTCTGAAATACAGGTAAGACCTCTTCAGTATTCCACTTTCCTGCAATTGAGCTAAAATATTTTGGTTTTAGTTATTATCACTAATCTGTTGAAATGTTTACAGAATAATATTGGTGTCAAGTGTAACAGGGTTAAATAGGGCAGTGCCTGGGACATGTAACTATCAAAATAGATAAATTACTGTGAATACTTGCATTTTACTCCAGCACTGCCACAGTGTTTGCAGCTAAAGTCATCTCTGAGTCTGTTCATTACTCTGATATAGTGTAGAATTTAAAGTCCAGTTCAGCAGGAAAAGGTTTCCTTGGTTGTGCCCTGGACTTTGGATCTGCTGCCAACTCTGAGTCACTGGGGAGCAGGGCAGGCTTCTTCCCCAGCAGCAACCCAACTTTTGTGGGGCTGCTGAAAATTGAAGTAGTGTAAAAGGCTGGTGGCTTTTTTATAGCTTCCATTAACTGTGATTGCTGAATAGCCATGTAGGTATGGCTATGGTGTGTATGCATTGTATGCAGAAAAGTGAACCAAGCCTACATGGAGCCTCTAAAATCTTAAATACACGGAAGGCATCTACCTATGTGAGTAGTTCCCCCTGCTCTGGCACCCTGGGGTAATGTGAATAGTTCATCCCACTCCAATATCATGGGCTGTTTTTGCCTTGCAGCAGGACTGGGGACTGAGGACCCAAAGGTGGCCCATCTGACTGTGCTTTGGGGGCTCTGGTTGTTGGAAATGGGGTGACAGGATGCCGGGTCACCTGTTACATCCGCAGCTCCCTTCCATTTCTCCAACAGTCCCTCTGTGTTGGCAATTCCTGTATTTCCCTCTGTGGGTAGCAAGAGGAAAGACTTGAAGTAAATACCACAATGACTGTCCCTTGGATTCCAGCTCAGTTCTCCCCCGTACAGATCTTTAATATTGATTTTAACAATCTCCTGCACAGCACTTAAAAATACAGTTATATAATATTGTCTGTGCAACTTCAAAATCCGCAACCCCATCAGGCATTTGCCTGTGACATCTATATTAGGAGCTCGGTCTCTGTTTTAAGTCAATGAAAAGAAACAAAAACCTCCAGAGAATGAGTCAGATTTCTGCGCACAGACAGCTCTAGTTAGGATTAAATAGTTTATTTTCAAATACTACAATATTTTTGCCAGTAGCATTTTGTTTTTATTTTAACTCAAGTGTGAATATGTTTTTTTTTTTTTTTTTCCAAAGCATTTCTGAGGTGTCTTTCTGCTTTGATCTAGTTTTCAATGATGAAAATTCTTTCATAAGAAATTTCTACTAGAAGAAAATCAAAGCCGGTCTTTTCTTTTAATCTTTATGTCACAGTTCTGTTATTACAGGTTTACTAAAAGGTAGCTCTGAGTAAGCCTGTGTGCACAAGTCCCTTGGTGAGGCAGGGCTCTGAGTGACCCAACAGTTCTTCTCTTGCAGCAACACCCCTTTGAATTTCACACCAAAGCATGAAGCTTGTGCTGACCTTTCTTCTACACCTCAGTAAGTACAAATGTCACATTTATTCAGGATAAGTTTGAAATAATATCATAGGATTTACATGTCTCTACAAGATTTTTTTAGAGCACTTCTTTTATGTAAATTAATGATAGTGATTCCTTGTTCTGTCATCTCCTGTCCAGGAGCTATGGGTCTGATGTGAAACCTTGAAGTACAAAGAAAAGATAGCAATTATGACTGAGCTTGAATCTGAGCTATGAATATCTGAGCTATTGAATCTGAATTATGACTGAGCTCTGTATATCGGCTAGCAGCCAATAATTGTGCATCTGGAAAATAAGAAAGGGGAAGATACAAACATAGGCATTGATTTATACTCAAAGAATCAAGTTTCAACAATTAACCAAAGTATAGCCTGAACCATTAAATGAAATCTGGCTATTGCAGATGTTTATACAAATATTCTTCATAAATACTATGTATTTACTACTATAAGTGCACTAGTGTTTCTAATGTTGCTCTGGGATCTTGTATTGATTTTACTTTTTTAACCGCACTTTGTATAACAAGTCGAGCCAAGCAAAGCAGAACAGATAAAGCCTCCAAGGTACCCATTCCTGTTCAGGGTTTCAGGACAGAACTTGTTTAAAAGGACAGGCCCTGCAAGGGAAGTCCTAACATAATGGAAAAAATATTTAAAGCAATTTGGGGCAAAATAAGCCAAAAGAACTTGCAACTATTTACTGAATTCTGAATGACACTCTTCAATTACTAACATCCATTCCATGGTTTTTTATGGAGGGTTCTGAAATCACATCATTAGGTTCATTTCAAATGTGAGGGAGTACTGACGTTGATCTGCATCTCAGTCACACCAAGATAAGCTTGGAGAACTTATCAGAAATCAGCAGAATGAGATCAATGTCTGCTTCTGCTCATGAAGGTTATTGAAACGTCTGTGATTAAGCTGCAGTAGTGCTGGGAATATCAGGAGAGGCAGCATAATAAATTATTACTCCTAGCACAATGGCATGTTTGCTGCACAAAGTGCCAAGGATTAAAATTTTAGGACAAATTGGCAATATGCTAGCTATTACATTTTTTCTAACAATTTTGTAGCAGGTGCATTCATTAGAGAAGCTTTTCAAAATTCTGCCAAATGGTTTTATTAAGGACAAAAAGAGTGTACACAAAGGATAATTTATTTTTCCACCTATATTAGAATGTAACTGGTTTTCTCCAGCAAATGCTGCTGAGTGTATGAATGTATATGAGTCTTTGCTCTTTTGTGCTCAGTGCTGCTCAGACTGCAGCGTGCACAGGACGCCTGTGACGCTGGTTCTTGCCACCCGGCCATTGGAGACCTCCTGCTGGGTCGCAGCAAGCAGCTAACAGCCTCGTCAACTTGTGGGATGAACAGCCCTCAGAAATACTGCATCGTAGGTTACCTTGAGGTTGGTTTGTTCCTTTCCTTTTTTTAATAACTAAACTTTGCTTACTGAGAATATTCTCATCTATAAAAAGAAATTGTCCGAAGTGGGACGTTTCTATTGGCGTTGTTTGAATAACCATCAGGCAGCACAAAATATGCCTGGTGGAAGTCCACAGCTTACTGCAGCACAGATGGAGCGTTTGGCAGTAAACAGCAAACAGCCTTCAAAGTGACACATAGTTTCTCAAGAGAGAGGAACATCAGCAAAACGCCAATGAGCGCAAGGACTTTGCTCTGAAAAGCATTTTCCTGCTCAGAGGCCTCAAAGATAAGGACCAGAGTTTGCATGGGCAGTGGTGTTTGACAGGATGAGTGCTGTAGGCTGTAGACCTTCCTAGATCTTCCTACCTTGCACCGAGACCTGAAGCAGCCTGTTAGAGATTCACACCCTGTCTGCTCGTGTGATCTAAAATGAGACCTATGTTGACAAAAGCAGAAAGCCATCTCTGGCAGAGGGAAAACCCTACAGTAGGCTGCACTGGGACTGGTGCCACTTCTCCCCCTCCCTCTTCATCCTCTTTTGAGGCTGGTACTTTCTTCCCTCCCTTTTCCAAACTGGCTCAGTGAAGCTGGGAATCCTTCCATTAGCGGTGGCCCCAGGACTCCCACACAAGTCCTGGGTTCCCTTGCCAGTGATGAGGAACCAGATGGCTCGGGTTGGGAGTACCAGCTCCCATAAGTACAGGCTGCACCTGTGGACCTTGTTGGCCATGGGAGAGGTCCCTCTCACTCACTGGCAAGAAGGGAGATACCAGCAGAGATGAAGGGAATTCCCCTTTCTCAAGTCCTAGAGGACTTTGCCCTAGTGAGCTAATAAATCAACACAAGGTGTTTTTTGTTGTTGTTGTTGTTGTTTTTTTAACCAAACACCAGCTATAGGCTGGATGGGAAGTTAATGAAATACTGCTTATTTTATAAGCAATTAAAAACTGTTACAGTTTATCACCTTTCAGCATAATGCCTCGACACATTTACAGTTTAATGCTCTGCACTACTGAGGTGTCACTGAGCTCTGCTTGGAGTTACTCATGGCAAATAGGTTTCTCTGCAAATTTTAAATGCCTCTCTCTTCTTCCCAGAGAGCCTGTGAGCCACTCTTCAGCTTCTGCAGTTTTCATCCCACATGGTTTGTTAAATGGGACTTTGGCATTTACCCTGAGAGTAGGCATTGCTTGGAATACAAGGGTGCAAAGAGCCACCTCAGGGACCTCTTGAGTACTAGATAATTAATATCTTCATTTGCCTGTACTTACCCTTTGAATTATGTAAATACAAAGTCATGAAAATGAACAGCTGTTCTTGAGATAATCCTGTGATTTAATGCTGTTTCAGTGTAGCTGGACCCCTCTGGTGACTATTTCCTGAAGATGAGAGTTACAAATTCTGCTGCTTTACAGAGCTCAGGAGATAGAGGCTTATGCTCTGGCAATTCGATTTGCTACACTAGCTGCCTGTAAATGTGTGTGTAACTTACAGTCTATCAGAAAGTTCTGCTGCAATCAGTTCTTCTCACCAGCACGTTTTGTATGCCTTCCTAGAGGGAGGCCAGGAAACTTAACATCTTCCAAAGTCAAGTTCTTGCCCCTAAAATTCTCCTCTTGATGACCCAAGTCAGGCATCATGACAAGAAGAAACCTTACTTGTGAAGGTATGCATTAGTGAATGTGGCAGACTGCCCACAATGAGGAATTAGTTAGGATGTTTTGTTGAAAATTCAGATTGAAAAATACAGAGTTTAACGTCTTTGTGTTTAAAAAGCCACTGTAATTATTTACACCTTTATTTAGAATAACACATTCATTTGTTTCTAAAGACATTCAGTGGATTTTAGCCTTCTGATTGGATTCATTACTTACGCGTATTTTGAGAGGAAAACAAAGAAAACTCAGTACTGAGGAAGGTAAAAAGCTACACACTGCAGGGACAAACAGTATCTGTCAGGCTTGCATTATGTGGACATGTATGTGCTTGCCATTTGGGAAGCGAAAAGATTTTTACCGTGCAACCTTAAATGTAAGTTGAATGAGTGTCATACTATGTATCTATATAAACTGCTTGGGTAACTTGAATGCTCCACACCAGAGCTATCTAAAATCAGGTGACTGGGTAGTTCTTGTATTTCTGTCTCATCTTACAAATTGACACATTCATCACATCCATGAGTCAAGTACATCATAGAATGGCTAAATACAGTATATATTTATCATATTATTTAAAACATACCTGTGTGTATAACATACCTGTGAATCTATATTTGTTTATTTATTTAAACATGAATAATTTCTAGATGATTAAAGATTTGCAAACCATTCCTAATATTTCTCTGTACATCTTGAGCCTCTCAGCTAAAGGCCCCAAATCTGTGGCACGTCCTCCGCTTGCTCCTCCTTACCCTAGGGTAGGGTTATATCTTCTTCCTGATGTCCTGCCCCGCTTGGCTCCCCTGGCAGTCTCCTCTGGTCCCTTACCCTTTCAGAGCACTCGCTGGAGGATCCTCCTCTCACTGGTGACTTCTTCACGGTTCTGCTAGCTTGAGGATCTTGTGCGAACTAGTTTTTAAACCTGTCTCTCTGACATCTCTTTGTCTGTAAAGAGATCTGATGCCTCATCTAGGTGTTCTTTCTTTCTGGATGTAGCAAAAACAAATTACTGAGGTTTTTCCTTTTAATCATTTGGGACAATACTGCCATCGTACCTACCAGTCAGTCACAGAACTTGAGCATCATCATGTTTGGTTTCCACTTCTTCATAGGCCCTTACAGCCAAACTGTGCCTACAGTTTGTAGAGTCTCTCTGTGTAGCATATTGGAGAGGCAGCTGTTCCTGTCCCCACATCTTCCTTCTCAGTTATGGCATTACACTTCTCCAGGGCACTGTTGAGGACAGCCACACTCCACTTGTACTTATTCTCAGTGTATGAACATGGATGATTTTCCAGCCTGGCACTTCGACCTTGTCACCTCTCCTTACATCTTCTACTCATTCCTGCTTCCTTACCATCCGTGAATATGGGCTACTTGCCTTCACTTTCAAAGTCTTTGCAGGCTCTAATCATGCCATTTTCATCATGTGCTTGTTACATTTTCAAACAAGCCCTAACACTCTGCTGCCCAACCTCCCTTACTTCACTTCTAAGCTTTTCCCATTCCATTAGACCTACAAGAGGCATCAACAGTGGTGTCAGGCAAGATCACGTATTATTTGGATTATGTCAATGGCTAGTTTTCCTTCCATTTATACTGTTTGATGCTCCCAGTCAGGTCTTTGAGGCACCATGGTGACATAGATAACAGAGAGAGTGCAAAAGGCAAAGTGAAATAAATGTATATGTGATTTAGTAAATGTCCCTTCCAGGGCTTCTCTCAAATCTTGAAAGGGCAACTCATCCCTCATACCCACTCTGCTACCTCACTCCATTCACAGACTTGAAGTTTCTGCAGTTTTTATGAGAGACAACTAAACACTTAACTTTGGAAAAATAATTTTGTCCTGAGAAATGCTTTGAAAAGAAACCTCTGACAGCTAAAACTAGAACCAACACCTTGATAATCTTATTTATTTGCTCTTACTAAGATTCCCTCTTCATAGCAGAAAAGGTGTGTTTTTATATGGTGCCTGAGGCAATCCAAGGTCCTGCCATCCCAACACCTATTACATTCTTGCATTCTTTGTGCATATAATGAGTTTGTTGAACTCACAGAGGTCTCCCTTACATATGAAAGCAGAGGCACCCAAAGCAACATGACAGGTCCCAATCTTGCAATCAAATATGTATGTGTATATCTACCAGGTCTTTAGAAAAGAGACCAAATTCATCTATCCTGCCTATTTTGTTTTTCTAGGCTGACCAGAAGTGCTTTCTTTGTGATTCCAGACACTCATATAATTCCTATACACAGCACAACAGCCACATGATTGAAAATGTTATCACAACTTTTGAGCCTGATAGGAAAAAAAAATGGTGGCAGTCAGAAAACGGTAAGTTTCTTGGAAAAAAAGGTCACTTCATGTGGTTTGATTCACTTATATAATCATTATACACTATAATCCCTTTATAAAAAGGTAAGACAAAATTGCACACCTTCTTTGATTCAATAGTATTAAATAGGTATTTATTTTTTATTAGCATCTTTCTTAAAAATGAGGAAAATTCCCTTGAGGGATTTAAAAGAAGAAATGTAGCTGCACTGAAGAAGACAGCAACCCAGAACCTCACCGTCACCACGTGCTTAAGGAGCGAACTGGGCCTTGGAACACCGCGTGCACCCTCGGTGACGTGCAGCATCACTGGGTGCCGCATTGTACATTGCATCGCCCTGCAGAGAGGGAGGGGGACAGAGGGGTCTAGGCTGGATGCCAGTTTTGTGCTCCTGGAAATGGAAAAGGCACTTTACCTGCCCCACTGAAAAGCTATCTCAACAGCCCCTGTCTTTCGCTGTCTTTTCAGGCATTGACCATGTCAGCATTAGATTGGACCTTGAAACTGCATTCCAGTTCAGCCATCTTATCCTAACTTTCAAGGTAATGTTGTATGCACATATTTTACCTGAGCTTTCATTTAATTTTATACACTAGTTATTAAATCACTGGAATAGATTGCTTAGAGAAGCTAAGGCCTCTCTGTCTTCAGAGGTTTGTAGGAACAGGTTAGATAAACACCTGTCAAGAATGGTTAAGTTATAGCTGATACTGCCTTAGGGGAGGTAGATGGGTGGAATGGTTTCCTCTTCATGTGCCTTCTGGCCTTATTTTCACTAATCTGAAAATTATAGCTGAAAAAAGAATAAATTGCAAAGTTAAGTTCTCAAAATTTAGGAAATGCCAGAACTGAGCGTACTCATTCAAATATAACTATGCCTTCTCCTACATACGTATTATGATCCAAATGGTTACAAGTTTTTTACTACAAAATCTGTATTTTGTTGTAGTATGTTGCCTTACTGAAAAATCAGCTTATATTTATAAAGAACATAGCCATTCCTTTTTACTGAGAGGGTCCAGCTGAGGAATCCTGGTTTTTATGTGCTTCAGGTAGTCTATTTCAGAGACCCATGTAACCAGCACAATAACCTCCTATTGGGCCTGCAAGCTACGAAACATAGAATTTTAACTGTCAGCTGTTGACCTCCCCCATACAGGAATGACAATACAACAATCTCTGGTATCGATGCTGGGTTAAAGACTTGTTAAAATAATGTTTCTTACAGACATTTCGGCCTGCAGCGATGCTGGTTGAACGCTCCACAGATTTTGGTCAGACCTGGAAAGCATTTAGGTATTTTGCCCAGGATTGTGCAGCTTCTTTTCCCAACATCTCTTCCGGTCCAGCAAAAAGTGTGGGAGACATCATTTGTGACTCCAGATATTCTGACATTGAGCCCTCCACTGAAGGAGAGGTATTACCAAGTATCTCTGTTCTATGAAATCAGACCATACATTAATATTTTTCTGTAGCTCTGGGGCTCTGTTCTGAGTCCATTATATATATATACTTATATAAAATATATACATACTGAAAGAGAGAGAGACATGAATTGTTACTGCTTTGACTAAATAAGAGGGGGGAAAAAATACTGCATTTAACCTCCAGTTTCACATCCAAATTAACTCATAAAGGAACTTTTACAAAACTTTCTAGTGCTTTTTTTTTTTTTCTGGTTCCCAGATTCGTGTAAAAGTCCCTCCTTATAAAAAATATCGGTGCCCCATTCACCTCTACTGCTATGGCAAGGGTTTGTCCTTTCATCCCTTTGGAGGGAGCCAACTGACTCCATTCTCTACATCAGGCCTTTCCTGGCACATCCCTCCAGCAAAAGTTCTTTTGTGCTTCACTTCAAACTACAGTGAACAGGGTGAGAGTACATGCTGGATGAAGGGAACAGACCTGTTTTTCATTCTGTAAGATCAGTAAAGTGGCATCAGTAACAAGTGAGTCTCAGGTGACAAATTTTGTATATCAGAAGAAAAGATTGCATAACATGTATCACTTTTTTTTTTGCAGGTTGTCTTAAAAGCTTTGGATCCCAGCTTTGAAATAGAAAATCCATATGTGCCCTATATCCAAGGTACGAACAACCTGTTTTCTCCAGAGGTATTTTGCTGATGTTGTTTTTGTACTGAAAGGGTGAAGTGTTCAGTGGCGTAACTCAGTGATTCTGAAAACTAAGTATATAAAGATTTTAGGGAGACATCTGTGCTAGAGAAAATAAGCCAGTTCTTTGCTCTTGACAGTGAATGGCATGCTTGGATTGATCACATCCACAGAGGTAAATTATTATTCTTAGGAGCAATCTCAGAGCCATACTGCAGAATGCAGATTGGTCCAAGCCAGAGCCATGCCAAGGAGGATGCCAACACTTAAATAGCTGTATGCTGTAAATGGGTCTATTCCCTGGCACGATACTGACCTCAACAATCTGGGCTGATACCAACCTACTTTACCTGGATTTCTTTGGTTTAGGGAAATTTCTGGATTATTTATCCAAGAAGATTTGACTTGGTTTATTTTCAAGTGTATATAATTTAAAGCAGTTTGGACTCTTCATTTCTTTTCCTTTCTTCTAGAGTTTACTACTTTGACAAACCTAAGGATAAATTTTACTAAACTCCACACCCTTGGGGATGCTCTGCTTGGAAGAAGACACAACGATCCCCTCGAGAAGTATTACTATGCCATCTATGAAATGGTTGTGCGTGGCCGTTGCTTTTGCAATGGTCATGCCAGCCAGTGTGATCCTATGCAGAGCCTGCGGGGAGATGTTTTCCATCAGCCTGGAATGGTGCGTCCTAAAAGTCCTCTCCAGGAGGACAGGCCCTATGGATATTTTGAAAGAAGGGCTGGAGAGGAGAGCAAAAGGGAGGTCTCTGATGATTCTTGGGTTGATCATACACAATTAGACCCTGTAAAATGTTTCAATACAGCTTCTTCCTTTAAAACCCTAGGACAGATTGTCCAGAATTTGTCCCTTTGTTGGCATTAGTGTGGGGCTTCTAAAGCAACTGAGAGGAGACATGTTGATGATAGCATCAAAATACCAGAGCTGTAATGGTGCAAATATAATGCAGTTAAGTAGCTGGTGCTACGTGCAGACTTGAAGGGCTGCTCGTTGGGCACATTCCTTCCCTGCCTCTAGACTCAAGGCATCTGCACCAGCACAAAGACAATCTGACAGCCCTAAGATAACCTGTGAAAATAAAATTCAGGAACATGACTATGAGTTTTTTCTTTTTGGGAACAAGTGTTTTGTTTTGTTTTGTTTTGCTGTGTTTTGTTTTGTTTTGTTTCCCCAGGAAGATACATATATGAATAGACATGTGGGGAAGGAGATGTAGAAATAAAAAAGTTTTCATTCATGTCACTAGAAGTAGGTTTTCTTTCTAAAAACTTCAGTTTGCAACGGTTAAAGTTGGTAGGCATTCTCTGTACCTTTTACTAAGAATTTTGTCAGCTGAGGGAGCCAAAGAGCTTTGGATTTCCCTGATTTTGCTGGCATACCACAGGCAGAATATTACTTGAGCTTTACAGATGTGAATTTTAACATAATGTAGGGAACACACATTCATTTTATGAATGGTTATATACAGGTGCAACATGTACCTGGAATGTCTTAATTTGATTTAGGAGTCCTCCTGGAGGTTAGTGGCCATTTCATGGTATTGAAACTTGCATCAGTAAAGAAAAAATAAACCACTTTAAACCTGCTACTTAATGTCACGAAGAACAGAATATATAAAAATTTATTCTAAGATGCAAGAAGGACAAAATCTGATTCTGTCATAGCAGAGGTCTTATATGTGGAAGAAGAAATATCTTTTGATCCACATTTGTCTGTTTCATTTGGGATAGAGAAGGATACTTTAGTTTCCCCCCTCAAATTCCACAAAACTAAAGAAATCTCTCTTCTGTTTTGCTTTCCTGGGCCTTGCAGGTGCATGGGAGATGCATCTGCCACCATAACACCGCTGGTGTGGCCTGTGAAAGATGTAAGGATTTCTACAATGATGCTCCCTGGAGACCTGCTGAAGGGATGCACGATAACACTTGCAAACGTAAGGGCAACATGTGCTCTTCCTCTCCAGCACAAGGAGGATGAGTGCAGTACAGTCCCAGGACAATGCTTAATGGGATGGCCAAGTTTCTGGGAGGGAATCTCTTCCATGTCCCTGGCTAGAAACATAGACGGATTCATGTGTCCATCAGTGCTCAGCTGCCCTACAAGCAAAAAAGAGTTGTTTCCCATTCTTGTTTTTCATAAAAACAGGAAAAGGTGACTAACACAAAACAGATCATTCATTGGTTAGCGTGAGGTCTTTCTTGCAAATGAAAGACAAGTCTAAATTGTTTATTTTCAAAGTGAATGAATAACACTGGACTAAAAAAATAATGTATCAGGATCTGTAACAAATATTCAGTGAATTCTTTCTTTGATGAAATCATTCACTGCAGCGTATCAACCACACTCATCAGCATGGACATTTTTCCAAGTTTAGGGCTCAGTTTTGTCTTAATTACCCTTTGCAAGAATATGTGATAGAATAGTTTATTTTGCTAGGGTTTTTTTTTGTTAGCCACTGTGGCTAGCAAGCAAGCTATGTGAAGCAAAATTTAATGCAGAATAATGAATCATCATTAATACCATTTATGTGATATCAAAACTGTAAAGGTACAAAATCATAGATTTTAGAGATAGCTGTTTTTACTGGAAAAGTAGGTCTATTTTTGACCTGCACCTGATCCAGAAAATATGTGTGTGTGCGTGTGCTTGCCAAGTGCAGCGTTGCCAGTTCCCACTAATTTAGGTAAGCCAGGCAGCTTTGGCTCCACTCCAGGAGCTCCCTGACTGCAATGCACTGCTGAGATGAAGCTGCACCAATCTGGCTGCAACGCAGGCTCTTGGCACAGCATGGCAAATGTCCCTTCCAGAGTGCAGATGTTGGCAGGGCCTTCTCCTCTTCAGAGAGGTGGAGAAGAGATGATGCCACTGAGCTGGCATTTTCTACAAGAGGAGAAAGGAAAGGGGAAACGTGAAAAGCAGCAGCCTCTGACTCCTCTTCCTCTACCCAAGGGTGGTGCTGAGGTGTTTCATGGGTGGATGCTGTTCTTCCCTGTGGGTGGGGAGCTGGAAACCAAGTCAGGCAGAAGGGTCTTCTGCTTGAAGCAGGATTGACGTTCCCAGGGTTTCTTGCATGGTCTGGCAACTGGTATTAACAGAGGGTGCTGCTCATGGTGACCTTAGCCCCAAGTGAGATGCCTGGAGCCTTCCGTTCTGTTCCCACTGGTGGCTTATTTGACTGCTTGGTTTATGCTTTAAAGCATTCATATGTACCCATGTCAACTTCAGAATGCCTCAGAACTACCTCCTGCACATTGTTAACTTCTGTAGCCAAGAGAATCAGTAGAGCATTCATTCTTGCTCCCCCTTCTCTCCAAATGTTCCACACAGTTATATGCCTCATTTTTTTTCCAATTAGCCCATAGTCTTGCTATCATTATGACCCACTAGCGTATATATATAAAATAAAACTTGTTGACAGCGCCAAAGCTACTAAATTTACTGAATGCAAATGTAAGCATCGTTGCAGAATCTGGACACTGAGTTTGCCAGAAAATCTTGGTGATTCCGCAGCTGCAATGCACTTGGTCTAGGAGGCAATAATCTTGTTGGCATCCCTGGGGAACTAAAAATCATACTAGTAACAAGTAGCTCCATGCTAATGGTAGACAGCAGTGGTGGCAAGATCACAGTAAGACATACAGTGCAAAATGCCTCACCCCTTGTTTTTGGTTTCAGAGTGTAACTGCAATGGCCACTCGGACAGATGCCACTTTGACATGGCAGTTTACGAGGCCAGTGGTGGTGACAGCGGTGGTGTTTGTGAAGACTGTCAAGACAACACCATGGGGCAGCACTGTGACCAGTGCAAACCCTTTTTTTACCAGGATCCACTCAAAGTCATCTCAGACCCTCACGTTTGCCTGCGTAAGCTCCTGTTTTTTAGTGTCTTTAAGAATGACTCAGAACGCGGTGGCTCCAGTTCTCTCTGCTGCTCTGTAGTGATGCTTTGTGTAGCATCACTATACTTAGATATTAATATAGTTGTAAAAATATTAACAGACCTATTACATCCAGAATACCTTATAAAGTAACTGCATAACAGCATCCTTAAACAAGCATTCTAAAAGGAGCTGTGTATTTTCAACTCATTGCTCAACGGAGCTTTGAAATACAGCAGAGATGTCATCTTTCTTAAACAACATGAATAGAAAATATGCATAGCAATGGCGTTCTTGCTTCCATGATAAATGATGGGAGCAAGTGCCATATATGGGAAATATAAACTTTCAGGCATGGAAGCTCTTCTTCTGAAGGATAGGCATAATTCATTATTAACATAGCATGGAAAAATGCTCTGAGGATAATTTAGTTGTAATAATTGATTGACCATTTTGAGTGAAAAGCAGAGGGGAAGATCACTGAGGGGAGATGTGGGGTAGATATCTGCTGTGCTGTCAAAAATGGTTTGCACCCTCAGGAAAAAAAAATGGGATGCTTCACAGAACTGGCATCTCCTGTTGAATACAATGTTTCTGGAAAAAAATTCATCCATGGACAACTCATACTAGCTCTGTGGAGGTGACTCATGATACCCCTCTGCAACTTTTTTTAGATTGTATCTAAATACTCTTTTTTTATGTCTCCTCCTGTGTAGCCTGTGACTGTGACCCGGCAGGCACCTTGCACCCTGGCTTGTGCGAGCGCCGCACAGACCCTCTCCTGGGAACCGTTGCTGGCCAATGTCCTTGCAAGGAGAACGTGGAGGGAACCCGCTGTGACAAGTGCAGGCCAAACTACTATGGCCTGAGTGACGATGACCCTCTAGGCTGCCAGCGTACGTAAACCACCTCTCTTACTCGTCTTTCCAAAGCATTTTAAAGGTATGGAGGTACTAGAGCCCACAGAAGCACACATTACCTGCTTTACAAAATACCCAGTTGCCTATATGGATTTAGTTGCAGGGAAATCACATTCCTGAGGAAGGCAAAGGTTATCAGGACTGAGAAGATACAAAAACTTTTGCAGAACACATGCTTTTATTATAAAAGAAGGTTATTAATAGAAGGATTGTTAAATAGCCAATTTCTTTGGGGAAAAAAAAAAGAGATTAAAACATGTGAATGTTATTTTATAATCAAAATGACCAAAAGGATGATTTAATAACCATGGAAACGATCCCAAGGACCTCCCTGAGCATATCAGGACACTAAAGAGCTGGTAGTGCTGGGCTGTAATGTGTAATGTTCTGCTTGCTCCTCCATAAGGTTCCCAGTAACTAAGACTAGTTTCGACAGAAAATATGTATGGCTCTTTCTGGGCAGTCATGGCTTGAAATGTTCTTTTAAATGCATTTAGGAGCGGTTTGTCGGAAGCAAATGTATTTTTTAGGAAGAGGGATTAGGAATACCATCCAAACCCACATATTCCACTCACTTCAGATTCCATGCTCAAAATATACCTAACATAAAAGGAAGAGAAATCTATGTGGCCTGAAGCAAAAACCCAAATGAATGCTCCTTCAGAGTAATAAGACCATGACTTATTTTGCACCTCTGCTTGTTTTCTAAATTTTAGGGCAGTGTTTTGAGGCTCTTCATGCATAGCACTGGGGGACAGGAGAGTGGGTAAGCTGCTGAGTGCTTGTCTTGGGAGCCTGCAGCCAGGCAGTTCTCTGAAGTAGGAGACAACACATCTGTCTCCTACTTGGGGACATTATGAATCTGTGAGCAAAATCTGAGGATCAGCCCACAGGCTTGCATAGAAAATCACTGCACACACTCCGGCCAATCATTCCCCGTTCCCCGCAGAGAGGTTCCCCACCAAGACAAAGGTCCTTCCCCCGCAAGCAAGCAGCTTGCTGCAGGTTTGAGCCAGGGAATGTCCATCTGCAGATGATTTACCCAAGCGCTGGGGGCTGCCTGCTGCCACGTCTGAAGCGAACGCCAGCTCTGCTGCGTGCAGCGGTGCCCACACGAGTAACCACCCGTTTCCTTCCTTGCAGCCTGCAACTGCGATCCCTCGGGCACGCTGCCCTTCTCCAGCTGCGACACCTCGACTGGCGAGTGCCTCTGCCAGCAGCATGCTGTGGGGCGACGCTGTCAGCAATGTGCCGTGCGTACCCAGGCCCTCTTTCATGCGACATTGCACTGGGCCTTGACTCATGTGGTTTTGGAAGATGCCGCTCCCATCGCCTGCCTCCCTGCGGGCTCTGCGATGGCTTTGCATCAAAGCAGAGAGTGGCAGATGTTCTGGGTGTGCGGTGCCGTTTCTTATGCGTTGAGAAACAGAAGGAATATGAAAAGTTTGTTTTCACTCAGAAAGCTTATTGTATAATAATATGGGTTCAAAACTTATTGTATCTATCTACAGAATTAAAGCATTTTAAATGGCAGAAGAAACAAACAAAAAAAGTGCAGAAAATTGCTCTTTATACAAATTTTGTAAGCAGAGAAAGGAGCTAGATGTGGGAGATACATTTGCTGATGCTCCGCAGAGCTCTGTGGACAGTGTGGTATGGCTCGTACAGCAGCTTGGCCTACTAGAACTTGAACCTTAATGACACACCCACACTTAACCTTACATCATAGTTCCAGAGGATTGTTCATCCAGAGAAGTAAATTATGTTGCGCTTTACACACTTAGATATTTTCTGAAAAAAATCATTTTTCTTCTTTATATTCCAGCCAGGATACTGGGGCCTTGGCAAGAGCTTGTATGGCTGCTCTCCATGTGACTGTGACATTGGGGGATCCCAGAATAATTTGTAAGTCAGTGTTCGCCTTGAAGTTTTGTCTTGGCTTTGATTTTATAAACTCTTGGGCTAGACTTTCTAATTAGTTTCATACAGCCCCAGTACAAATGGAAAAATAGACTCTAGACATAATTTTGTCACATGCAAACACCGTAAAGTCGTGTTGGGATCGTGGAAATTTGAGATTTTATAGGGGATTTTCCTTTTTTCTTTTGAAGTCCAGTTTGAATCTCACAGAGTTGAGATTATTTTAATGAAAAATACAAACCGTCTAGTTTGAGAGAACCAGAAGCTCTAATATTAGTAGAAATAAGCAGTAAGTTAGGGGTGACGTTTTTAACTCAGCTTCCAATATCCACTTTAAATGCTAAAAATGTCTTATTTTTTCAGCAGTACTGGGCTTCTATTCAAAAGGCATTCAAAGCTTTGTTTCAGTTGTGCTCCTCCAAGATTTAGATCACTGCTTGTTAGATTTCAGAGATAGGATCATATAATCTGATCCCATAGGACAATTCCTCAGTATAGCCAGTGTGTGGTAAATCATAGCTAGCCATTATGTCATATATTAACTAAGAGTGTAAGTATATGAGCATTACCATATTGCATCAAATCAAAACTTCTTCTAACCTAATACTTTGTCCCTAAAAATGATATGTGATATAGTCTTAAGACTAGTAATAGACATAGTAATAAATAGAGTAACAGATATAATAACGGATAATGGCAGATGCTCCAGAAACAAAGGAATTTGTTATGGAATGGACAGAAAAAGAAAGAGCCTGTCACACCTCTTGTCAGTGATGAGAAAGTAGCAGTAGATTAATCCAGTATCAGATAGAGGAAACAGATGGTTGGCAGTAGGAAAAAGTATTATAAGGGATCCCATCTAGTGATGAAAGAAACAAAGCTGGAATTTAGTTCCTTTTGTTTTCAGAAGACCCAGATGTTTTACACTCTCATATCCTTCCTTTACCAACTCTTACCCTAGGTGCTCACCAGAAGATGGTCAGTGCACATGTCTTCCCAACATTGTGAGCCGCCAGTGCAACGAACCAGCCCCAGGCTACTTCTTTTTACCCCTGGATTATTACATTTATGAAGCTGAGCACGCCAAGCCCCTTTCTGGCTCTGCACCTTTGGTACGTTGTGCGCTTTTTAGGTGTGGAACTGAGAGGAAATTCATGTGGTGGCTGCAGGGGAGCTGAGGCTCGGATTGCTGCCAGAGCTGCTCCTAGACAGGAAGGTACAGAACAACTTCCACAGCCATCATCTCATCGACTCATCCTTTTTCTCCATGTACAAGACTGCACCTGAACTGAGGTAGTCAGGGAACAGTCACTGCAACATGATGTGACCATGTTGCAAAGCTGTCCCTGATGCTCCCCAACTGGGCCCTGGTCTGGTATAAATCAGGGCAATTAATTTAATTAATGAAATTAGAAAATGTATTTGAGATACCAACAGCTGCAGGATGAGATATCACAAACTGTGATATTTCTGCAAAAGTCTTAACAGCGGGAAGAACCAAATTTCTCTCTGACCCATTGGACTCCATCCTTGATGCTTTGTGTCATGACAATGATTATAGCCCAATTTCCTCAAGAATTTGGAATCCATGCATAATGCTTTTAGAGCACTTACTATTCCTATTATTCACAAAATTACTCTAGTTATTCTCCATCCCAAGTACAAGTCTGACCTTGCTGGAATGTGTCCCTTCCGCTGCCTACATTTTTACTAATATTTCTTCTCTGATGTGTTGTTCAGAAGCTTTAGAGAAGGGATAATAAAAAAATATGTTTATTTGCAGGTCACGTCCAAAAATACTTAGCTATAATCACAACCAGTAATCATCCTGCAGTCCGGCAATGAAATGGAAAACAGATGTCTGGGACATAGCTTATGAGAGGAAGGACAAGTTAATTGTAACAGAGCAAAAAAAAGTTTCCAGAAGAGCTGGGAGCAATTTTAGAGTCACACCAGAAGAAAACAGAACTTGTTTTATGAATAATGATTTTCGCTTAGCTACTTACCCTTCAGTATAATTCAGATAATGCTATCCCCTCTCTCACTACTTTTGTTTTTTAGGTTAAACCAACAACTCTTCCAAGGTGTGACGTCTATTTCCAAAAGCAAGGATATGAGTTCACAATAGAAAATGGAAAGATTGTTTTAAACAGAAGCAAGAAACGAAGTGTAAGAAAAGCAGCATTGGAACAGGTAAATTGGTGCTGTAAAAGTTATTTAAACAAAAGATTACACCAAATACTAAAATGTAAATTTGCAAGAGAAGGTTGCGCAAGGAAACATATTAAACTAGCAGCATCTGAGCATGTGAAATTCACAGTTCTAGACATTACAATCCTGCTACAAATGAAATCAGGTTTTGGTACACAATTGGCCTGGACATTCATTATATAATTCACACAGGGCAGGCTTATTTTGCTATGCTAGTGCAGTTTGTAGAGCCAGGTTCAATGAACTGTTTAGAAGGAAAGGGGCCCCATGAAAACAAAACATTTTTGTGTGTGTGAAGGATGTTTTCAATGTCAAAACTGTACTTAAACGCTTCCATATTAGATGTTGTCAGCTTTGTGATTTTAAGTATCGATATTTATGGAATGTAAATTGTACTGAAAAATATGCCCATACTTAATTCTAAAGCATAAATATATTTAAACTCTTTTTTTCTTTTAATAGAAAATTTATGTATCTGTACATGTGTAGGTACATGCACGTGTATTTTCTAAATAGAACTATCAGTATTTTAAATTACATTTGAATACATTTCTGGTATTTCTGAGGGAAAATTATTTTTCACAATGAAAAATCTCACCACGTACAAAATCAATTTTAGTCCTTTTACGGTTTGCACTGTGAATACTTGGAGATGCCAAATATACAGAGATTGATGGGTTAGTCTAGTCACTCTCACTACTGTTGTTGTAAAGGTCTGGGAAGTTTTTCTGTCTAAGTGACCCTAATCTTCCCACTCTTGAGAGCTAAGAGTGTAAATCTAGAGTATGTTTAGAAAAGCAGGCTGATTAATGGCTGAAATAAGTAAGCTACATGGCAAAAATCCTTGCTTTCTTTTTTCTCTGAACTGGTATTTTCGTAACTTGGCTGTTTTTTGGTGAAAACGCCAGTGTGTCTTTGCAGGGCCCGGCTCAGCTGGGGCAGAACCCCGCTCTGGACGTGGTTTTCCGGCAGCCCAGTCCGGGCAGGCCCGTCACGTGGACGGGACCCGGCTTCACCCGGGTTTCCAAAGGAGCGGCGCTGAGATTTACCATCAACAACGTTCCCGTCGCTATGGACTTTGATATCATCATCCGCTATGAGCCAGAGGTACTTGGGAACTCTCCATTCAGGGCTTATTTTACCAGCGATATGGCATGGCTCATTTTTAAGGTTAAAATTCTTTGCCTTTTCATCCTTATCAAGGGAGAAATAACACCCTCTGCCAATCCTCTCAATGCTTTCCACTTTAATCTTAAAAAACCAGAATGATAAGTATTTTCTAGCCATCAGCCAAGATTTCATTTTCAGATTTCTGATCTCTTACCTCTGCTTGGATTGCACTTTTGTACACAAATCAGACACATGCAAATACAGCTCCTTTTAGATGGCTATCCCAAATTTCTAGCTGGGATTTCCTGAGCAGGAATGTGTGTGCATGCAGGAGTGGGCTGATCCGTGCATAAGCCATAGACATTTATCCAAGACTTTTGCAGACATCCAGCTTCCCACTTGCTCCGGCTGGGCTGGAGATGTATGAACATTGTAGGAAAATAGCCAAAATCTTGTTTTCTGCCTGGACAAAATTTCTCAATGATGAAGACACATCTAGGAAAATCTGTTCATACAGATCTAGTTAAATCCAATACTGAAGCCACATGTTCAAAAACACATTCAAGAGTTTTATCTTTACCAGTATTTGTGCATTCCTTGGGCATTCCCACCCCAGCTCCCTGGGATAATCATGGCATTCAAGCTAGAAACTCATTCTGCCTACTTTATTCAGCTATTTTCCCGTCATTTTGAGACAAACAAACAATCCACTGACTTAAAATGTGAAAACAGACATTGAATAATTTTGTGGTAGGATTATCTGATTTTGCTACATAAGAATTAGACAAAATAGTTGAATTTTAAAGACTCCTTTTACAAAGTCTTTTATGCGTGTTATTCTTTATAAGATGTGAATGGAGGTACATAATGAATGACTTCTCTGGAACACAGCTGTCCTACAAAGAGAAAGATCTCAGGTGACTTTAACAGACCTGTTCTTATTTGCACCAGTGAGGTCCTTTGCATTACTCCAACTGCATTAGCCACAGCAAATACAGTGCATTTCTCACAGATAACTTTTTTTTTTTATCCTGAACAAAGAACAAAGAGAAAATGTGTTTTCTTACTGCAATGTGCTGTCACTCAGTTTCAGTGACAATGACAAAGAGAAAAGCTTGTTTTCAGGTGTGAAAAATTACCTTTTTTTTCCCTTTGTTTATAGTCCTTGGAAGACTGGCTAGCAAGAATTACCATTCAATCTGATGGTATTTTGTCAAGTCATCACTGCAAAAACAAGGCCATTTCACAGGAGTCACATGAATTGGCTCTCCCTGCAATGAAAAGGTTTGTCTATTCCAGCCCTTACACCTGTAATAGTCTGCATACAAATCTTCTACTGAAGCACTACAGAACATTAGATGTGGAAGAATATTAGAATGCTAGAAACACACATGATACTAGAAACATGGCCTATCCTCTTGCTGCCATACCACAACACCATGTAGCCCAAAGAAATAAACCAAGAATCTTGATACTTCAGTCCTTAATCCAGCAGAGGTTTGTCAAAGCAAGGAGAGCAGCCTTTGGTTCTGCTGGGGTTAGTTGTTGCTTTGGCAAAAAGACAGTTAAAGGTATTTCACTATAGAAGGGGAATACTGATGTAAAGACACTGTCCTAGCCTATTTTCAGCTTGCACCCATAGAAAGAACAGAAAGGAGCTCAGAGGACTTACTACAGTCTTCATCAAACAGCGGTAGAAAAGGAGTAGGCTGAATAGTGAACTGCAAACTCTCTTGCTTGGCGGAATAAAACCTGCGAAATTCAGTTTAACTTCACCATGTGCAGTCAGACAGGCAGAAGTCACATAGCTTTCCCAAAGGCAGTGAGACTGCAGCCTGAAAGCTGGGATGTGTTTGGAAGCACAGCGGGTCCTGCAGCAGGGCTTGTTGGGACCAGCAGCAGGACGTGGGCAGGGAAAGGCCTTGCTGCTCTTCAGCAGAGGAGGGACAGCTCATGACACCCCATAAACTGATGTTGTGCTGCTCTGCTGAGAGACTCCTGACTCCTGGCTTAACTGTACTTTCTTTCCACTAAACAGAATTGCTCTTCTACAAAAGCCAGTTTGTTTGGAGCCAGGAACAGAATATTTTGTGGATGTTTATTTTTCTCAGCCATCTGCCTCTGACCCAAATGTTAAATCATTCATCTTGATCGACTCAGTGAGTAATTCTGTCACAATTCCCTTTAAACTGTATTCATACCTTTTTTTTTTGACACAGACATTCAAACTATTTAAAACTCATTCATAAATTTGCTTTATCAGAAATTCAGAGAAGTGAGCTTATGTTTACCTCTGTTTGTCCTGCATTTATATGTTTTTCTATGGAGAGAGGAATTTTATGCTTTAATTTTTATGGAGCAACGGCCCCAACACCTCATCAGGCCATTGCTGTGGCATATGCTAATAGTCAGTTAGAAGATGTACCTCTATTCAGTGTTTATTTATTATGAGCACATTCCATGAACACTGACCAGATGCTATGGTTAAAGATAGGTATTAATGAAGTCTTTATTCATCTACTTTTTTTGAAAATTAGTGTAATTTGTCTGATTCCAATTAAAAATGATGGCTGTGTTTACAGTTGTGTCCTGACATAGAAAAATAAAATCATATCAGCCGTTTCCCTGGAATCACATCCAGGCATTCCCCAGATTTACAAGAACTCATGATCTCTGTGTTAGTGCTACGTCCTACTCTTGAGACCTTTGAAAGTTTTAAAAACCCATTCCTCTAGTTATCTCTATAGCAGTGAGCTTGACAAGGGCAGACCATGCTTGGACAGAGAGTCTTCAGCTGATTTTTCTGTATCTTAGTAATACAATTTTTGTTTGATACTGCTTTCAGAGTCATAAATATGGCACCCCTTAGCAGCAAAAATAGTTCCGTGCATACATCTGAGGTCTTATTATAACTGGATTTTTTATATACAGTCTCTTTTATTTGAAGAACTCAGGGAATGTCTAGAACTTTCAAATAAATATGAATTTAGATGACTGAACACTGCAGTGACAGATTTAAAAATGTGGTGCTCAAGGTTTCTGTCCTCGCAATGCAGAGCCCAGTAACAGAATGTGGGAAACTTTAGTCCTCAGCATATCTAAGCATAAATATTTTCTTTTCTTTCTTAATGCCAAAGCTTGGACTTATTCCCAGAATCAGCTCTGTGGAGAACTTCTGCAGTAAAAAAGATTTAGAGGAGTACCAGAAGTACCACTGTATTGAAACTGCCGCAGAGGTTGGCGCTCACCTCCTGCCGGAAGCGTGCACAAGGCTCATAGCGAGCTTGTCAGCGCGTATTCATAACGGAGCAGCTGGTAAGGAGCAACCTGAACACTGAGTTGTTTTGCATGATTACTGATTTTACCTTGGGTGGGTAGGATATTTTGACTGGCAAGCTTTCAGCCCGTGGCAGTGAGAAGCTTATGAAGGTTATCAGCACATGGTGTATAAGAGCATGCAAAATATGTCCTGCTGAACCCCAAACACGCTGCAAACGGCTTTGTGTGGTGTGAGTCACCACCAAGACAGACTTTATGGAGCAAAGAGACAAGAATCGTGGCAGTGCGGGTGTGTTTTCCAAAGAACATTGCAACCAGATGCCGCTCTGCCAGATGACCATAACGGAAGTACCTAAATGTTAGCTGTTCCATTAGCACTGGCTGGTTGCCCCAAAATGGCACAGGAGTTGTTTAGTCTTCAGCCACAGATGCAGCAGCAGCCAGATGGGTGCAAGGGCAGGATCGTACACAAGCTTATTTACTTGACGAGACCAACGAAGTAAACCCTACCAATCTCCTAAGAAATGGGCAGACAGGTGTCTTTGAAGCCCTGGGCAATCCCAGGGACTCACTGGTGGGTTTCCCAGTGAACCCACTGGTGGAAAGGCAGCGTGTAGCTCAGCAGCTAAGTGGACTTCTCCTATACGGGACATGGAGCTGTGGGGCTTCTTTGGACCTCCTCTAACAACAGGTGCCTTTCTGGGCAACTTTGAGGGTCTGCTCCTTGCAGGGGCCTTGCTTCCAATGGACTCGATAGCTTCTCCTTGGTTTGGGCCATTTTTAGAGCAGATGCTCACTCTAGATCATGCAATATGGTCATCACTACACAGGCACAGAGGGCCCCTCATTTATGTTAGGCCTGTGCTGACTCCCCATTAGCCTCATCTCCATAGCGATGTGATTCCCTAAATGCATTTTGGCTTTATAGAGTTGGATCCAGTGAAATTAAGTGAAGTTTTATTTTAGAGACCCTAATCAGGAGAGAGTTTGGGATTCTGGTTTCTGGAGGCAGCAGTGCACTTGAAGTCCTCAGGAGACAGTATCCTGAGCACCCCTGCAAGGTGGGAAGCAGCTCTGTGCCAAGATAGTCCAAGGTGTCCAGAAGCAGCAGGCTTCATATATGCTAAGTTTTGCATTCAGATTACATCCAACACTGGTACTAGCTGCAGACCAACATTGAGCACTTCTGGACTTCAGGTTATCTCTACCTGGATCGACATTTTGATGCTCCCCTTTTCCTGCCCTATCTCCAGGAGAGGCTGAGGCTTGGTTGTGACATTTCCGAGGCCAAGACTTGTACTGGTGCCTGATACACCATCATTACATACAGAAATATCAAATAACCCAAGCTGTGTCAGTCATTAATGAACTCACGATGTGAAGTTGTTGAGCTCTTTCCTTCCCATTTTTAATTGTATAACTTCAACTGTACAAGAACACCCACACTCATTTGCTTTGTTTTGCCTTAATAAACCTGTTGTGACTTACTTTCCCATTGGCAGCATGCAAGTGCAGTCCCCAAGGGTCGCTGAGTGCCAGCTGCACTAAACTCGGGGGCCAGTGCCGGTGCAAAGCGAATGTCGTGGGCCGCTGCTGTGACACGTGTGCGCCGGGGAGCTACGGCTTCGGCTTCCACGGCTGCTACCGTGAGTACGCGGCAGAGCCCTCTGCAAGGCAGGGCAGGCTCTGCCCACCCAGGTGACTTCACCTCAGTTTTTAGGACCTCTGTCCTAGCTCTGGATTTCCTGGCATTTGCTGAGGATGTAGGAATGGAAGTAGAAGGGTTGGTGGCCAGTCCTTCCTGGCTGGAGGTCTTAGCACAGTTCCAGAGGTCTGAGCCCAAAACTTCTCACAAGCTTTGTCACCCTTGCCTTAGATTTGCAAACAATTCCATTTCAAAGGACTCTGTTTCAGTTGCAGAGCTTTCAGTACCAGCTCTTCAAGCACACTAAAGCTTTCAGGACTTTGAATCCTTTGTTTTGTGCCAAGCCATGTACAAAATGTTTCCACAAAATTAACAAATTTACCCACCCCCACAGCACCTCTGGGTGGAGGTGTCAGTGGTGGCCGTGCAGGTGGGAAGGTGTTCAGGATGCAGCGTTGCCTTTGGTGTTTTCCAGCGTGCGAATGCGACCCCCGGGGCTCGGTGAGCACGCTGTGTGACCAGGTGACAGGGCAGTGCTCTTGCCGGCGAGAGGTCGTGGGCCAGCGCTGCAGCCAGTGTCTGCCCGGGTATTTCGGGTTTCCCAACTGCCGCCCGTGCTCGTGCAACGGCCACGCGGAGCTCTGCGACCCGGTGACAGGAGCATGCCTCAACTGTGGCGGGTTTACAGCTGGAAGCCACTGTGAAAGGTAGGCGATGGCGTTCGCTGCAGAGCTCACCCCAACACCAGTGGGTCTTTAGAACGTATTTTACCAGGGCCCAGCTTCAGCCGTCATCGAAGTCCCCGTGACCACACTGATGACCTTAACTGAAAATGTACGTGTAAAACTAGGGTTAAACTTGGCCTTCCTGCGGAATGGCAGGTACATATTTGTTTAGAACATGAGAGTTTTAAGGTGCTGGGCCATCTTAGCTGTTTTTGGAAGACTGGGGCACAGTGTGTGCAGAATAGTGTGTCAGGCTCCTGATGCAAGTTGTGCAAGGTGTCAATGTGTCATGTGTTTGGAGACATGCGCAAAGTGCCATGTATAAGATGATAGACTTCTGCCAGATTTCAATTAGCCAAGAGGCTAAGCTAGTACTAAATACTCTTTTTAATACCTATAATTATCTCTGAGGAACTTAAACAAACATGCCCTCTTTGCTGGTTTGTATTGCTGCCATGTGACCAGCAGATGCCTTTTCCCACATGTTTCTAGCTCCATTAAAACAATGTTCCTCTTTTGTTCTACATCCTGGCAGCAGTATCAGAGAGTAAATGTCAGAATAAAATTTATTTGCTGGTTAGTTTAATTTGTCTGTTTTGTACCTTGCAATCATTATTAAGAGAATTTTCCTATTGCAATTCACTATTAAGTGAATATTAAGTGAACTCACTATTAAATGAATTGCAATTTACTATTAAGAGAATGAAACCTATTGAGTTTTTCTTGTGACACTCTTGGACAATAGAGCCTGTGGCTGTATTGCTTGTACGTGGTAAATAAATTAAAAATGGAAGAGCAAAGCACTTTTTGCCCTGTGCCTCCACATTTGCTCCAGGCCCTAGGGCAAGTATCATGGAGTAGCCACATTTTTTAGTCAGGATTGTGTAAATATACAAAATTGTGTTCCCATTTGTCACCATAAAACAGGCTAAAGACTGATGGAGCTGCTTCAGAAGCCGTCCTGCTGTCCTCCGCGGGGTCACAGGCAGGCATGGCAGCGCAGCCAACTGCGTGGCTAGTTTCAACAGAGATGCAGTACATATATGCATTTGCAATAGGGAATGTTCTCTGAGTGCATGCTATGAGCTTTTTATTTGCACCAGGATTTTTTAAGGTCATTTCAACCACTCTGTTGTGTATACAGCGTGATAAACAAATATATGAATATATATAATGAATATGTATAATACATGTGATAGATGAATATAAAGGATTTTTACACTGCAGCTTTTAGTTATGTGTACGGAGCATATGTGGTGTGATATGTATTGCCATTTAGATTAAATTTGTTCCAAAGTAGGTGAAAGTCTTCAGCAATATTTCTTGAAGAGCAAATATAAATTCATCTTTTTGCTAGATTTGGGGAATGAACCTCTGATACTGCATTTTTGAGCATCTTTGAAGCTGGATATTCATTCAGGAGGACTAACATTACTATGACTGGGCCTGTTAAATCAATTATAAATATATGTAAATTGATTCACCTGCACGGACTGAAAAGTGTATTTATTGACTCACATTGCCTTGCCTTACCTGTTTTGGCAGGTGCATAGATGGCTACTATGGAAATCCTGTCAAAAGAGAACCCTGCCGCCCTTGCATGTGTCCAGAGGCACCTACGAGCAGGAGATATTTTGCACATTCCTGTTATCAAGACTCCCAGACTGCACAGTTAATCTGCAATTGTCTCAAGGGACACTCAGGTACAAAGCAAAATAAAGTTTGATTTTCACTATATTAACATGAATGCAAGGCGGAAAAGTTACCAGCCTTTTCTCAGAAATGTGCAGTGAGATAATGCTAATAAAATAAATAACAAAAGTTAAATATATAATTCACCTATTCGGATATACTGAAGTCAGTAATTAAGTGTTTATTCCTAGATGAAACTATTGCATGTGTCCAGCTCTGCAAAAATGGGCTCCAGTGTTGGCTGCTCTTAGAGTTAGATGATTAGGAGGTGTGAATTTGTTCTGGGAAACCTTAACAAACTAAAATATGAACCAGTGCTATCATCTTTCCTTAGGTTGGGTTATTTTGTTTTTAATTCAAGAGGGGTTTTGCTTGAGTAATGCTATAGGGCCAAAATTGTTGTTACTTACCCAGGGGACATCTGTCCTTAGAAAGTCCAGTTCTGGACTTTCTTGCTCCTGGTGGCCAGAGTGAGGCTCTGAGGCACCTCTGTGGCTCCAGGCTCACTTCCTCAGAGACTGGGAAAGGCTTTGGTGGCACCTGGGCTGTGGGATGATGGAGCTGACAGTCCTTGGCTGAGGATGTCAAGATGGACAAGATCCCAGTGACACCAGTGAGCCCCAGAAAGGTCTCCAAGATGCACAGAGGGAGCAGCCGTCACCAGGGAGGGCTCTGGGATTGCTGCAGACGTAGGTTGTGCCAGTGAACTAGGACACAGCATCTGAGAGCCAGTGAACACCCCAGAACTCTCATGAGTGGAGAACTCTCCTCATGGAGGATCATCCAGTGGGATGGATCTACTCCAGGAAGGGGCATCCCTCACCTTCCATGTCACTGTAGGCCTCAAGGCCACAGGGGAAATCTTGCAGAATGACCCAGTACTTACTACCACTTTTGGAAGGACTTTACTGGAAAAAAAAGAAGATGTTCAGAAGTGTTGTCTGAGGCTCTTAACTCCCATTGAAAGGATTTCCATGGTAAAAAAGAAAAGCTACCATCAGCTTGCAGCGTGCAAGAGAGAATCTTAACTGATAGTGGGATTAAAGCACAACAGTGTCAAACAGTTTGATATTTCCCATTGGAAATGTGTGTTTGAACAGTCTGATTCCATTAACAGTGTTGTTAAAAATTATACTTTCCATTTGAATTCCTATCAACCAGCAAGTTACTTTCCTTTCTGACAGGTAATCAGTGCGATGAGTGTCCTAGTGGGTTCTACAAAAATCCAAGAAACCCTGGGGCTGACTGTTTGCCATGTTCCTGCAATAACAACATTGATGTGACAGACCCCGAGTCCTGTAACAGGGTCACTGGAGAATGCACCAAGTGTTTACACAACACACACGGAGCAAACTGCCAGTTCTGCAAACCGGGATATTTTGGCTCTGCCGTTGATCAGAACTGCCGAAGTAAGCAAGCAACACCTTGCAGCTGCATGTTACCACCAAGAAAATATTTAAAGAACTTATGCTACAGGGAGAAGTTAGCCTTTCGAGCCAACACAACTAAAGAAGAGCAACAGAGCAAATATGTATCTGAGAGCAGCAAATACATTTCTATCCAGTGATACAAATAACTATTAATGCGGCATCTGTTAAATTCTATCATTGTCATCCAAGTCGCATTAAACCTTATACTTAATATCTCTCTAGGAAACATTCATCTGTGAAATGAAATCACTGTGTTAGAAAAACAAATGTGCATTCAGTCCTTTCAGGGAGGAAGCAAAATTAAAGAAACCGAAGATAATTGTTTATCCATATTGCTGGTTGGTGCCAGCTAAGCAATGTTCAGTTAACCAGATGATCCCTTGTTGAGCTCCCAGACTTAGCAGTTGTGTTTATTAAATGGCTAGAAAAAGACTGTTCAGGCAATTGAACAGGCTGCACGAGGACACGAGGTCACTGTCCTCATGTACCAAGTTATTGAACCTTGGTACAAGTTCAATACTAAGTTATTGAACTTGGTATTTCTAACAGAAAGGAGTGTAAGAAAATTTAAAGTAAGCTTTCTTCAGTTTCTCAGTTTCAAAGACTATTTTCACAAATGAAGATGACCAAGGGTCTAATTTCTACAGGACAGAAAAATCTAGATAGTTTTAAAAAGCTCCTGTCCTGCGGGTTCTCTAAAACACAGTTCAGGCCCATTCCCTGCTCATTTTTGGATGATATCAGTTAGAAATGATTTAGCAGGAGCTTTATCTCATCTCAAGGCAAACTATCTCAGCTGGCTTACAGTTAATGGCATTTCCCATGCTCTATAGTGCCTACTATAAATCAGCAACTCATTCAGCATATTTAACATTTCATTCTAATAATATTCAAAATTCACTAGACCTTTATTTTTGTGCCTGTCTTAAAAGTATTAAAAGCTCACAGTAAGTTAGTTCAAAGCCATACCATAGAAGGATAAACAAACTACATGAGATAAAACAAATTTCAAGCTTCCTGGAAGTGAAACTATAACATAGACTTTATATACCATCTGATTGTCCACTGGCTATCTATATTGCCATCTGCTGTAGTAATTGTCCTTCTTTTTGCAGGATGCTCGTGCAATCTTGCGGGTGTCAGCCCTGCCGCATGCCCAGCTGGCAGCGAAACCTGCGTGTGCGACCCGGCCACGGGGGCCTGCCCGTGTCTGCCCAACGTGGTGGGCATTGCCTGTGACGAGTGCGCCCCTGGCTACTGGCATGCGGCTAGCGGGAAAGGATGTCAGCTCTGTGACTGCAGTCCAAAAAATTCCCAAAGTCACCGGTGTAATCAGGCAAGAAAATCAGTCCAACCTCCAGAAACTGAGATGATGGCATTTTGACATGACATGGTCAGGACCCTCTCATAAACAAGGATGCTTATTTTCATCTCACTCCATGAAAATTCAAGTGTTTGGTAGTTTGGAGTTGGCGTTCTTGCTTTGAGTCACTGTGCCAAACAGGCTTTTCTGATATTGCAACTTTCTCATAAGCAGGTTCTCTTTGCCCATGTTGTTCTTTGTAAAGTGAATCATGGAAATATCTGGTAAGAAAATGACACTTAGAAAATACCTGCTTCATAAGCATAGGTGCAGAGAAGGCATAAATCCGGTCTGGGTCTCACAAGAGTCTTGTGAGTGTTGTTTTAAGTATTATGCATTTAAGCGTTTTCATAAAGTAGCAGTGAGGCCATGACAGTAATGATGCCTCAGCTATAATACTGTTCGAGTATTGTTTATTGTGTTTGATTTCTGCTAACTTCTACACGCTAAAATGGAGAAAAATCTAAGAATGTTTCAGAATACAGTGGTGAATTTGTGATCACCTGGAATAAACAGCTGCCTCGCTACTGACTTCATAGCAACAGGAGCTTATCTCAAGATCCTGCTGATAGACTTTCACACTTTGCTCTCAGTATGCCTTTTGCTTGTTGCGGTTTATTTAGTCATTCTCCATGTTTTTCTAGGAAAAGTAGCTCTTAATTTCAAAGAACTACTACTGCTTTTCAGAGTTATACTAGTTATCAAAACAGTAACTCCCTGCAGTTTAATTTAGTAGCTGAATTCTAAAATAAATTTTCTATTTTTTTCTACATAATGTATCCTTGAGATTTTAGTTAAAAAATCTCAATACATAGTTAAAAGTTGAATTGTAAATATCAGTACTTTGCTCCAACAGAAATAAGAAATTAATCAATCATCTGTTTTGCTAATTGCAGAGGGAAAAATCTCTGAGATAATGGTCAGATGATGAGTTCCTAAAGATCATCTCTAGACTGGAACATTCAAAATCTTTCTTATTAGTAAATTAAAGCTATATCTCAAAATCCATTTTGTTCTTACAAAAGCCTTTAAGAAGGTGACTGTAAGTAGCTGGGCGTCTCAGGCAAAAAAATATATAAACTATGTTGTTTAAAGAATGTGCAAAAGTAGTGCCACTACAGGCCTCATATAGGTGTATTACTGTATAAGTCAAAGAGAAAATAAAAAAAAAACATATTTATATTCAGTCATTCTACTTCGTGGGCAGTTATTTAATCCTGAACTTTTGTTACAGTTTACAGGCCAGTGTCCATGCAAGCCAGGCTACAGTGGGAGGCGTTGTGATGAATGTGAGGAAAATTACTTCGGCAATCCGCAGACACACTGCATTCGTAAGTATTATTAGTGGGGGGGGCAACTGGATTAGAAACTATGTTTAAATTAATTTATGCCTTTCATTCAATTCATGGCGAGACAGGACATAAATCTAGAGAGACCAGCTTTAACACTTTGGACGTTTGTGTTTATACAATGGATGAAATTGTTATAATATTTATCTATGCTGTTGCTCTAGGCAAGCAATCCAGTTCACTGTAGCCTGAGTGTTGCTTTCCAGTCTGGTCTTTAGAAATTGTTGGCACTAGTTGAAGGCTGCCAAAGTAGTGTGTAGTGCAGTCCTGGGCAGCAACTCATAAAATATCAGCATGAGATTTCAAGTGGGATTTATCTCACTTGACTGTAGCTGTCTAGAAGCTGGAGATCTGAACTCCTTCAGTCAGAGCAGGTGCTCCTTCTAGGCCATGCAGGTTCTGAAAAACCATTTTTGTTGGATACCTACTTTGGTTGATTTAGGAATATGTCCATATCTCCACAGTGACTGTGGAGGAGGCCAGAAAACTAGCACAGATTAGATATTTGGCTTTTAAAGTTATCTGATGTGAAATTTTGCCTTTAGTTTATCACCAAAGAGAATCCCAGCGTGACGGGCTTGACCAGCAGCATAGAGAACGTGTTTGTTTTTATTGTAGTGTGATACGGGGGATGCTTTCTGCGTGTTTTGCTCCCAGGGAAGCAACGCTCTGAACCTTTCTGTCCCCATCTTGCAGCGTGCAAGTGTAACCAGGAGGGAACGGGCCAGCCCAAGTGTGACCGAGCCACTGGGGCCTGTAACTGCCGCGCTGGCGTCGCCGGCAGGTTTTGCGACCACTGCAGCCGCGGCTTCGAGAAGGACTTTCCCTCTTGCCGTCAGTGCCATCTGTGTTTTGATCATTGGGATGCTGAAATTACTACCCTGTCGCGGACTGTTCAAGGGTTAATGAGGTTTGCTGCAAAACTGGAAGATGAAGGAGGACGAATGCCCAGCTGTGATATACACTTCAAAGGCTTTGAAAACACCATTTCTGAAATTGAAAGAATTTTGAAACATCCTGTTCTTTCATTGAAGACGTTTGCAGATGTCAAGGATTTTCATGCCATTGTGCAGTAAGGACTCTGCTATCCCTCTGAAAATTGCTTAGTTGAGAAAGCTGCCTTCCCTGGTGCCCCACCAGCCATGCCCTCCATTTCATATCCTGGTTTTGATCAGCACTCGGATTATGTACCATTAATTTACAGTTTTAAGTTGACGTGTCAACAAATTAATCCATATATATATAAAAATTATTTGTCCCCCACAAGCCTTTACTTAAATGCTGGAACTTCACAAGTTCATCCTAAAAGTTTCTTAAATAAGCCATTACAAGTATATACTTCTTCTCACTTAGAAAATGATCTGTTCTCAAAATATTACATGTCTCATCTCTCAGACCTCATCTAAGAACAATCCAGTGTGACTTCTGCATAACTGTAATTTCCCTTTTAGACAAAAAGCTGCACAAATGGATCCACTTCACAATATACTTTATGAATTTCCTGACTTTAATGAGAGAATAGAAGAGATTGGGGAGGAAGCTGGCCAGCTGTATAAGCTTCTGCAGCAGAAAAAACTTCTACATCACAGTTTTCATTACTTGAATCTCAAAGGTAAGGCAGTCAGAAATTCATTGAAAAAGGTGAACATTTTCCATAAAATTCCATGCACATTTTTCTTACCATAGAATTGTACAATGTTTCCCAAAAAATAGCTAGATTTTAGTTTCCCATGATATTACAAAAATGTAAATACTGACAATATTTTTAGAGTGACTTTCCAAATTCCCCTCTATTTTCAAATATTACGATTTCTAGCATCCAAATTTTCAGATGCATGTGCCAGTCACATCAATCCAAAGTCTGATGAATCCTGATACAAAGTTCAAAAGCTACCTGGTTTCACAATATAGACTAAAATACCAAAAAACAGAAGAAAAGAAGACCTTTTTCCATGCTTCTGACTCATGTTTCTCTTAGCAATGTCGTTCAACGACTGTTTGTTTAATTAAAGCTGGGAGTCATACTGTAACTTTCCAGTGTTCCCATGAGAAAATGCATAACTTCATGTGGTGAGGAATAAGTTCTCAACCATCAAAAAATGTAAAGGCAGAAGTGATTTCCTTGGCATTTTGGGAAGAATTACACCCTTCATGCTTGAGCTAAGCATAGTCTCCATCAGCTGCTAATTCTAATGACAATGTCACAAACTGGTTTCTGGCGAAGGAGGGAAATGTGCCAGCTGGGACTCTTGGTCAGATACTACAAGGGCAGGAGGAAGCCAGCAGCAGATGCTCTATTAGCCGACCTTGGAAACAGCTCGGGAGCCCCCCAAAGACATGGTGAGCGCTGTGGAAGACACAAGGTGGAGGCAATGCCTCCCATTTAGAGTCCCTATGCATTTCATTCCAGAAAGAGAAGGATCAGCCTAAATCAGGTTGGGAAGAATGAAGGAAAGGTCAATGGAATATAAAGCTGAGAGAAAGGAAGAGGAAAGAGAGAGATGAATTCAGTTTTAAGGCATTTCTCCCAGGCTCAGTTTCCCAATTTAATCGTATATTGTGTTGACTTTGAGAAGGTCAGGAAAGCAAAGAAACAATAAATCCCTGTGAGGTCAGTGGTGCACAGCTGAAGCATCCATGATGCTCTCTGGTCACACTCCAAGCCCGCCTCACTCTTTAGGCCTCTGGAGACAGATAAACTGTTCTATAAAAGGCACACGGGGGTGTGGGGAGGGCAAGACCTTGAGTTTAAGCTGCATTTCTGGTCAGGGCCACAAGTATTCATTGGTCCTGTTACCAAGCAGCCAGCAGCACCAGTTAACAGTCCCTCAAGAGAGCAGCAGTGTCCTGGAGAGACCTGGCCTCCCTTGCCCCATCTCTAACTCAGGACCAGCAGCACAACCTCGTTGTTGCTCTGCCTGCTCTTCCCTCTCCCTCTTTCACCAGCCCAAGCAAATGGGGTAGAGCAGGAAGGAGGATGTGCCCATGTATCTCACCTGCGACACATTTGTGCCCTAGACACACAGAAGGGAATAGGGTCCGACCTACCTCTTTGCAGAGGACTAAGCAAATCAAAGGTAAGGAGTCAGGCTTCCTCACATGCATGCACTCAGACAGTGCTAAGACGCTATGTTTAAAGTAAAAGAATTTGAAAATTCTACAGCTACATCACAAAACAAGCATGTAAATGCATTCGGGCTATTCAATGAAGAGCTGACCCACTGTAAAATATTCCTGCGATGGAATTCTTCTATAGAAAATAATCTC
This sequence comes from Crypturellus tataupa, assembly GCA_034781795.1. Taxonomy (NCBI): domain Eukaryota; kingdom Metazoa; phylum Chordata; class Aves; order Tinamiformes; family Tinamidae; genus Crypturellus; species Crypturellus tataupa. The sequence continues at coordinate 9,018,575 of JAWLRI010000001.1, read as the reverse complement.
TTGCTCAGATATTGTGATGCTCTTGCCAGATGTTTTATGTAAAGATCTAACTTTAAATTGGATGTTTCCAAGAGTTGAAACATAAAATAAATAGACCTGACTCCACGGAACTAAACTCTGGTGAACTTGATTCAAAACAAGGGCAAGTGTTTTAGTGCCTTATTCCATGACTAACTTCAATAGAAACTGATCTGGTTACCAACAGAGAGAGAGAGAGAGAGAGATGTTCATCAATGACCTTTACTGCGTTTTTTGTACCAGATCATCAGTTCTGGCTTATTGCACATATTTCTCCCTGGGGATTTGGGAAATCTCCGAGTTCACTGGAGGTCTGGGCAGTCTTGACAGCAGCAACTTTAAATTATGAATTTTAAAAGGGCCATAGTTCTTTCTTTAGGCTATTAATCTGCAAAAGAAATGTTTTTTTTCTTCACCCTTTTTGAGTCTCTGCTTAAAGGAAGGCTTACACTAAGCAAACAAGAAACACCTTTGATGGAGAGCATTTGTTGCCTGGACTAGAGGTTTATCATGAGGATATGTTTTTTTAATACATCAACCCTAAGCTTAAATTTTTCCAGAGCCAAATTAAATTTCTAAATTCCCATTTATATTCTAAATTTTAGTCTCAACTCCACAAATCATTTAGCTTTTGGTTGCTATGCCAAGTAAAGGCAGGAAAAATGAATCACAGAAGTGATCATTTCATTTTTATGATTGGCAGAAGCAGTTTTCCTCCTTGAACCTCAGAATAGCAAAAATAACAGGAGCTTCTGTGAAATCAGTAGCTGTGGGAATGGATGAACTGGTGAGGAATACAAATTAATAGTAGTTTGTATCATTAATCAGATTCCCTTTATACTTTTGTAACTTCCACTGGCTTCATATGTACCCTGGGCTCTGAAGAATTACATAGGACCCACTGCATTTACATCTATCTATCTGAGCTGGTTTTATGGTCTTCAAAAGCTATTCCTATTTAGCAGCTGGGTGAGTGAGAGATTAAAAAACTTGCCTGAGAAAGTTACAGTTCATGTGCTTCCTTGCTATTCCAGATCAAACACTAGTGACACAAACTCAGTCACCTGTCACTCACTCACTCACCACATGTCTAGAATTCAAGTAAACACAGCAATTTAATACAACAAAAATGCAGTCTATAATAACATTATTTCTGTTTCTATAGAGGCTGTCAGCAACATTAGGAAATACTTTGAAATATCATTGTTGACTGAAAATAAAACCAGTGGGACAATTCCTACCATAAGATATTCCGAGTACACTAGAAAGAATGTACTTGCTATGCTGGACAGTCTCACCTTGAAAGAAAGCAATATGCTGGAACAACTCAAGGTTATCAAGATCCCCAACATCCAGATTTTGAATGAAAAGGTAGGTAGCTGTGGATTTTTAATGGCAGCTAAATAAAAATCTTCTTCTAGTTGCTCTTAGTAATTCTTATTTTAAAAGATCCTGTTTATGTGCCTTTCAAATCTGGAAAATGTTCCCTGGCACAGACATGCAGTCTTTTAGGAAACAGCTGTACTTGTCAGGTGCTAGTGACCACCACCCTCCTGGGAGCCATTCCTCCCATGCAGAGCCAGCAGAAAGAGCTATTTAAGCACTCTCTAGTCTTGAGAGTACCTCATGGTAAAGTATAAGCCCCAGACATCATTATCAGTGGCTTAAACTAGGATGGGTGCTTTGCCCTAGAGAGGCTGAGGGGTCCTCACATGATCCTGCTAGGCAGTATCTGAGCATCTTCAGCCAACACTGCCAGAGCAGGAAGAATCTGTCTAGAGCTTCAGCCTGACTATCCATGCTAAAATATCAAACTATTTTATCTCTTTATCAATTCAACCCTTCTTTTTTTCTTTTTTGAGTCTTAAATAACTGAGTACATTTGTATCCTGTACCCCTTTTATACTTCATGTGCGCCACAGTTGTACCCAGATGTGAGACAATCGCACTGGAGAGTATGGTGCTTAAAATGGACTTAGCTGTATCAAAGATGAGGGAGTCCATTATGCTCCTGAAGTTCCAGGGCAGGATTAGATATCAAGATCTTTGGCCCTACAAGGCTGCCGACCCCTGGTTTTCCCACAGTTGTTCTCAAGAATTTTCTCCCCAAATACTTCAGAGAGCCAGCTGTCTGGCTGGAGCACATCATAGATAATAGATACTGGGTAACCCAAACTGCTCGTTATGTTCATGACCATGGACCCCTTAGGATGCAGCCTGAGAATTCTTAAACAGTAAACAGGATCTCTTCCCCACCAACCCACCCCCAAATAGTGTTAGTCTTTTTCTTTCATAATAAATTGTTGGTATCCCCCCCAAAAAGGCCAATTATTTTTTCCACTGCATTGACTATGTGTATATATATATATAACCATGTGCAGTTTGCCAGGTGAGCCATTGCTGAGTGCCCAAGTAAGACCTGCATACTGGTGATATGGTAGCATGTTGTGTGAGAGGTGATCTGGATCCTTTAGGACGTATCTGTGGGCTGCATATGGCCAGGGGACCATTAGGCATTTCATTTTTGCCACAGAGGAGTGAAGCAAGTGTTTTAGTCCAGCATATGGAGCCCAACAGTTGGCTCTTGCAAGGAGATGCTTGAAGCCACAGATTGCCACTGCATCCTTTAAATCAAGGAAGGGGATCTTTGGAGAGATTAGACTCTCAAGGAAAATCTCCATATAAATTCAATGTCCAAGTGACATTAAATATCTCCCTTCCTCAGAGCCACGGAGTATTCCTGAAACAAAGTTGTTGTTTATTGTAGGTCTGTGGGGCACCAGGAAGACAGCCATGTGTTTCAGCTCCGTGCGGAGGAGCCCTGTGCCAAGGCAGGCCTGGGCTCCAGCACTGCGGCGGCCCAGGCTGCAGGGGAGCTCTTCCTCGTGCCGCGGAGGCCTTCCAGAGCGCTGAGGAGACTGCGGTGTCCTTAAGAAACTTCACTAATCAGCTACAGGATCCTGAGAATCAGGTGCTGTATATCAAAATTGCATTTGTTCAGTGAAATGGGTGAAGGATGGGCAATGGGACAATTCCTTCATGGCAAACATCATCTTGTCCATAATGCTAAAACACACAAAATCCAGGGAGTTCAGCACATCCCGAGGCACTGCTGCTGTCGACAAGAGGGCTGTTTCTCTGCTGCTTTGTTCCATTAGGGAGAAGAAACTGCCTGGAGCACAGAGATGAGAAGCAGAAAATCCCAGCTCACTTCCAGAACATATTGCAGAACAAAGTGCTAAGGATGGGGTACCTACCACAGGCTTCATGGCAAGGGAACTGGCAGCACCTAACCTAGTCCTCTATACTCCTGTTAGAGTTGTGAGAAAAAAACAGCAGCCCCAGCCCTTTCTTCTCCATATCAGATACATACATGAGGATGCAGTAGTCACTACTGGAAGATGTATGTTTTTCTTTTCCACACTGCAAAATGGCTGGCTTAGATTTTATATGGCTAAATTGTAGGCAGCTAAAATGAGGAAAGATGCAGTAAAAGTCCCCAATCCTAGAGGAATGCCCTTGCTCCTTTGACAGCAGTTGAGGGATGGACTATATCCCAGTCCCATAGACACAGCACAGTTCAGTACTGGGGGAGTTAGGTCCCAGTTCTCTAAGGGACTAGTTACTAGTTATACCTTACTCTTCCCTACAGCATTAAACTCATTCTATATATATTTTTTTACTTGTTGTTAAAGATTTTTTTGCAAATAATTTCAATCCAAAACTTTGTGCCCTTCCTTGCTAACATTTAGAAGAGCATCAAGTGATGGGCTGCTCCCCTTTCTGTACAGTAGCAGTGGAAATAATTCAAGCAAAGTGTGGCCAACGCAACATGTGCAAAGGAAGCAAAACAGACAAATCCCAAAGCAACAGTAAAGACAGTTTGTTCTCATTAGCAATCAGAGATGACGCTTGTTACAATTTTAGGCAAAAAAAGAAGTTTTCCAACAGAAATGTAATTCTGCTGTGAATTTGTTCTGCCCTTCCAGGGTGCTTAGGCATCCCTTGCCTCATTTTAAAATACACATGAGAGCACGTTACAGCTAATGGTTTTAGGAATAAGCAGTCGGGGCGCTTGCCTGGGCTCCAGACCGTGCAGAGGTAGCAGTGAAGGCGGATGCCTCTCCTGGAGGTGGCAACAGGAGGCCACTGCTTTTGGTCCTCACAAGCCTTGGACCAGCTCTGCTGCTGACAGGGTGTGTGGATGGGGGCTGGTGAGGACCGGTGAATGAGCAGGAAGGTTTCTGAGATAACTCAGAAACAAATACATCATTGCTGTTCTTGTTGCACAGGGAAACCATGAATCTCTGCCCTCCACAGACCACAGAGAAGCAGTGCCCATGCATTTCCCAAGGCAAAGTGTAGCCCTGAGCAGAGCAAAATGCTGTTGGAATTGGATAATTAAACTAAAGCTCTCTGTTAAATGTTCTGGAATAAAAGCTGAATGGGAAAATGAACTTTGAAATACAACCTTTAAGCTCTACTTTTCTGACTTATTTCCCCTTAAACATAATTTTAACTTTAATTCCCAAATTAAGAGCGAAATGAATCATGTGCCTTTTTCTTAACTTAATCTGTTCACTCACACAGTGCAAAACTGCAATAGAAAATAGCTGCCAGAGTCTCTTTTTAGAAATACAAGGTGTTGTGGCTTAATGGTATTTAGAGAGAGAGAGAGAAGCTTGATTTGGGCTTTGCTTCGAGGCCAGATGAAGACCATGATGTAACAACTTCTGGAGCTCCCCAAAGTGGTTTCCAAAGCCACTCCATCCCTTCCATCCCTCCTGGGATCAAGTGATTCCATCTGGGAATCATATCAAAATTATTTTAGTGTTATTTCAGCTGGCTAAGCAATGGTATGTAATCTCCAGACGCAGGTGCTGCTATTTCTAAAAATATTTCCAGGTTGAAAGCCTCAGAAAAATGGCAGAAGATACCAAGCTGAAAGGCTCGCGATTAAATGGGGAACTAGAGAGAGCTAAGAATCAAATTGAAGTGAACCGGGAGATCACTATGGAGTTCATCAAAAAAGTAAAAGCCTTCTTATTAGGTAAATATGAAAAAAGATACTTTCTAACTCATTTTTCTTTGATATATTCCAGTATAATACAGCATGATATACAGAAGTTTAGTTATATACCTATCTATCTAACTTCTTGTCTACCTCCTGATCTGAGAAATTGAAAAAATTCCCTTTTTTATAATGTTCCTTTCTCCCAGAAGACATTATTTTGTATGACTTTTCCCATAGATCTATTGTGTCATCTTTTCTTCATTTGCTTAATTTGAAACATGCAAGAAATTCCCTCGGTACCTAGTTTATCTGAATAAAGTGCCACTGATGTAATTTCATATAGTATGTAATGTCCAGGCATGATCCAATACATCCTCAAATTGTTATTCCATCCCCTTCCTCCAGACCCATAAATAGAGGATCTAAGTAGGGAGCGTGGGAATTCAGATACAAAGGGATATACGCCTCCATCTTCTCCATAAAGCTGTAACTTGAGGAATCAAAGGATTCCAGACGAACCTTAGCTCCCATTAAAAATAACAAAACAACCATGCATACCTAATACTTTTCCACCCTTGTGAAAAAAAAGTTGAGATGGACCCTAAGATTTCTTTTAAGAAATGTGCATAAAATGGGTATTAAAAATGTCAGATATGTTAGCACTTTTTTCATCTCTTGAATACAGCCAATCTCATAACTTTTATAAGGAGTGCATGTTGGCAGTTTTGGAGGAAAACCTCCCTTTAAAGCCTTAAGAATCTCAGATTTTATTTGGTAGTGACCTCGAATCCTTTGGCTCTTCCTTTATGTTTCTTAGTATATTAACTGTAGCAACTAAAGTGCCTAAAGATCCATTAAATCTGCTCTACTGTATATTGACATATTTCTAAGGAAAATAACTCTCAGGCATGTGCTACTGTTTGTCCCATAGATGTCTTTTACTTAATTCTTGGTAAGTTACTTTGCAGCATTAGTTCAGACATTTAATGTGTTTCAACTCCTTTATTACCCAAGGTTTTGTCTGTAGAGGAAGGAGGTAAAATCAGAAATGATGATGAGACTTTGCAAGGCATGAGCCGCTCTACCCAGCGTGCCCGTGCAGAGGTGGAGCTAGGAAGACATAATCTGTAAGGGGACTTACCAGAATACAGTCTTTCCACTACAAATTTTCATCCTATCTCAGTCTGACTCAACTATCCTACTAGGCAGTGAAGGAGCCACTTTTCAAATGTTGGGTGGTGGGGAAGGGATTTTCCGAGCCAGCACCTGTGTGCTGGCTCCAAAAGGCTCATTCTCACCCCGGGCTCCTCAGCACCGCTTTGATCTGAGGCTGAGGAGAAACGGGCTCTGACGCGTCTAGCTGTGCCATGCGCTGAGTTAAACCCTCCCAAGAGTTCACTGCTAAATCAGAATTTTAATAACCCTGTTCAAAGCAGGTTCAAACCCTTATTTTAGACAGCTCTGACAACACTAATAGCAGTACCTGGAAACATAATATTAAATTACAAAATGCTAGAGATAATTCTCTTACCCCCTTGCTGTGCTTGTCAGCTTTGTTCTGCCACATATCTCAATGGGTAGACAACCATAATGGTCATTTACATTTCACTGGGAAGTTTCAGAATGTGTTTCAAACTCTAAACTCTTGTTTTCTTTTTTTTTTTAAGATGAGAGTGCACCTCCAGAGGACATCGAGAAAGTGGCAAACTATGTTCTGCAAATAAAGCTTCCCCTGGCCCCACAAGAGCTTACAAACATGCTTGACAAAATCAGAAATGTTATGGGCTACTGTGAGAAGTGCAGACTGAATGTGAATAAGAGAAACAGAAAAATGGAAGAAGCTCAGAAGCTACTGGTGAAGGCAAAGCAAGCTGAGTGAGTAGAATATTCTCTTACTGAGGCGCTAAATCCAGCTGAAATGCAGCTAAATCCAGTGCAATAAAGCTGCTCCATACCCCAGGCAGTTAAAAATCCTAACAGCACTGGAAAGAAAGTTCAGATTACAGCTGATTTCATATTGCCATTTCTGCAAGAGCCTCTCCAGCATTCATGAGCTGTGACCACTCAAACTGCATGGAGCTGATGTTTTGTTAAAGGTTATGGTTCCTGCAAGCTCCGGGTTCCTCAGCTGTGCAAGAAACCAAAGCAGCTACTTACCCACACGTGGGACCTGGTGATCATTACAGCTGCTTCCCTGTGAGGTCTGAGTAAGGATGGTCAAGGGAGGGGATTCTGCCCTTCTGCTCAGCTCTGGTGAGGCCAGACCTGGAGTATTGGGTGCAGTTCTGGGCTGCCCAGGACAAGAGGGATGTGGAGCTTTTAGAGAGGGTCCAGCACAGAGCCATGAAGATGATTAAGGGACTGGAGCATCTATCATATGAGGAAAGACTAAGGGAGCTGGGGCTGTTTAGTCTGGAGAAAAGAAGATTGAGAGAGGATTTGATCAGTATGTACCTGAGGGGAGAATGTAGGGAGAATGGGGCTAAACTCTTATCCGTGGTGGCCAATGACAGGACAAGGAGTAATGGGTACAAGTTGAAACACAGGAAGCTCCACCTCCATGTGAGGAAGAACTTCTTTGCTGTGAGGGTGCCAGAGCCCTGGCACAGGCTGCCCAGAGAGGCTGTGGAGTCTCCTTCTCTGGAGATCTTCCAAACCCGCCTGGATGCTACCCTGTGCCCCGTGCTCTGGGTGTCCCTGCTGGAGCAGGAGGGTTGGACTAGATGATCTCTAGAGGTCCCTTCCTATCTTGACCATTCTGGGATTCTGTGATAACGAACTAACAAGAATTGGGAAGAAAATATGTTCACCTTTCAGGTGAGTTTTCCATAATAGCAGTACCCTACCAGTTAACCAGCTATCGTCACCATTAACCTGTTGTCCAGTAAATCCACACATTAGATCCCTTACTGATATTTTGCTTCCCCAGCTGCTATACACAGTTACAAATTACTGCCACGATTTGTAATGGATGCTGTTTGGACTCAAGGGAACATTTCTACATATGAGCGTGGGTGGATTTGAAATGTCTCCTTTCTTCAGCCTCCACACTTTTTTTTTTTTTACTTTAGCAAATCAGCAAAAGCTCTTCCACCTGTGAATGAAATTAATAACACACTAAAAAATGTTGTGAACTCCCAAGGACACTCCAGAGGAACTTTCAAAAAGCTAAATGAAGAGATACAAGAAATCAGGGCACAAATCTCACAGGTATCTTGCTGTACATCTTTTAATTTACTCACTAACTACATTTTAGAAAAGAAAAAGTCTCAAAGTTTCCCCAATGTAAGTGTAAAAATAAGCAAAAGAAGAATGTGGCTCAGTTACGACATAGATTCCATAGCATCTTGGGGGCTCCTCTGCTTATCAGCTGGCATTAATCTCTCCTTCATGGTTGAGCTCTGCAGGTTGTAGGGACACGGCACAAAAACGCAGCTTCCTATTGTTCTGTTTTAGACTGAGACTCAAGTGAACAAGACAAGCGATGAACTAAGTGACTTCTCAGCAAAGCAATCTCGGGTGGAAGATGAAGTTGCCATGTTGCAGATGAAAATGATGATGAACAGGAATCAAGCTGCAAATGCAAAAGCAGGGGCAGAAGCAGCAAACAAGCAAGCTCAGAATATCAATAATGTAAGCCATTCTGTCACAGAGAAAAAAAAATATATCCCTTTTATGTTTTGTACTTTTGATTCAGCAGTGTGATTGTGTTATGCTGTTCCCCTCAAAACTGTTGAAGTTTTGAGTATATTTAAGATACTTAAGATATTTAAGATACCTAACAAGTAACAAATCTGTTGTTGAAGCCTGAATGAAAGAAACACATCCATTTGTCTTGACATTTTTTCCTAGCTCTGTGTATAAGACCACAGTCACCATGGGCACCAACAAACACAACAGAACAATCCACAAAAACAGATATTAAAATATGTGCAATGGAAGCAGTCTGGCCATTTAGTGCCATTCTCCTTCAGAGAAAATGGCTGTGGGAGTTGCACTGGGTCCTAGGCTGGCCGGGTGCTCTTTAGTAGCTCTGATTTTTGCGAATGAACTGAGGCAGCCCTAGCGGGCTGCATGAGGAGAACCTGGCTCAACAGCTCACAAGGCAGAGCAGGACTAACCTCCAGGCTCATAAGAAATCCAGTAGAAATCCCAATTGCAGCCTCCACAGCAAGCTAAGTCAGTATGGGTGGCATCAGTCCAGAAATATCATTACTACTAAAAAGTGTAAAATAATAATAATAATAGCTAACTTATTAAACTTTAATTAAGTCTCATGGCAAAAATGAATTTTACAGAAAAGCTCTATCAAAAGAAGTAAAAACAGCATAAGCCTTGAGAAGCTTAAATGATATTTTCTTTACATCCCTTCCCTCTTGGGAAGCTTTCTTCAGTGTGTACTTGTTACAGTGTTTTCTTAAGATTTCAAGGATTCGGAGATTTAACATTTTTAAGATTCAGAAAATGAGAGATGGAAAGTTGATTTAAATGGGATAAGAAACAAGGTAGAAAAATCTCTTTCAGGATGCCAGATTAATTGTAAGATGCTACATTTTCTTAAACTATGTAATGGGGTTTTGTTACAGGAATTTGCTGACATTAAAAGAAAGTATGACATTCTTCAAGAGAAGCTAAAAGCTAAAGGATCTCCAAAAGTAACGTTAGAGAAAGTGAAACAGCTGAAAGAAGAAGCAGAAAAACTAGTTGAAGAGATGGAAAAAAAAATCAAGAGAATCACAGGTGGTGTTCTCACTTCCATAGCAAGCAGTGAAAATTGCAAAAGTCATATATTAAACTAGAATTTTGCCTACAGACACTAACTGACTTGGTTCACCTGAAATCAGTTTAAAAACAATTTGACTAATGAAAACCCCTGCTTGAACCTACCTGAACTGTTTAAAAGTAGCTAAATTGATTTGGCTTATGTACATTTTTGTATATAAATTGGTTGCTATTAGCAGAGTTCAAGAAGTGCCCATGCCAGGACATGTGGTGATTTAGTTGAAGCAATTTAAGAATGTGAAAAGTGCAAAAGTTGCCTAACTCTTCTAAGGCTCTTAGCAGTGGATGCTGGAAAACTCAGCTGCAGATTTAGCTGGGAGCTTTGATTTACGTCCTTGCTTTGGGCATTCGGACCTTAAATCATTCCCCTGTTCTCCATCTGTACTTACATTATCTGAGCAATGACTCATGCTAATAGAGACTTGCAGGTAGCCTTTCTTCATCAGCCTGTCCTTGTTTCCTTTCAGGGATAGCTCAGAGCAACAGCAGAAAAAAACCACAGGTATAAATATTGGCTTGTTTGAACAAGTAGAGAAACATCTGTGCCCCGAGCGGGCAGCAGAGCAGAGCTCAGACACATGTCCCAGGCACATCAATCCAGTCTAGTGTCTTCATCCACATGCTCCTTGGAGATCTCAGCTCATCTGCTGAGCTATAGCAGACAAGAAGAAGGGGCTATAGGCAAGGAGAGACCACAGCTCCTTCAGCACAGTCTGTCAGGCAGGTGGAAACCATCACTAGGGGAATTACGAGCCAACTTCCACCATGTCTTCTGTAATCGCACCCCAGGGACCTAATTCTGCCTGTAGGGCTGCTCTGGGCTTTTCCACTGAGAATCCTTGGGTCTAGAATGAGACGACATTAGAAATTACTGCATCATTTAAACAGAACTGAAACAGAAGTTTCCATCCTGGGAGAAATTCTTCAGGTCAGGATCTCAAAATCTGCTCATTTTGAGCAGATACATTGAGAAGAATGATTAAGAGCATCCCAGCCATTCCAAATGCTCTGATGATAAGTGCATTGGAAATCTAAGCCGTGAATAATGTAGTCTTGACTCATTATCAGTATGTTCCCATTTGTGTAGCTTCATAGGGATCAGTAGAGTCATATCTGTAAAGGAGAGTGATCTAAATCTGGGCCCAGACTGTCCAAGCTTTATATTCCTCAATGGACACACTGTTCCTCTGAGTTTTTTTGTTTTAAACCAAATGCTTAAGAGCTCTGTGTCCTGGCCCATCACAGTCGATGGACAAAAGCATATACTGAGAAATGAACTGCTCTAAGACTGTCACATTTCTTTAAAAATCCAGAAGCCAGGCTTTTCCCTTCAGTTACACAAAGAACACTTCCCATTTGAATGGGCTTATTTCCTCTAAAACTGATTGGAAAAAAATACGCTTTTAAACCATTGGTTTTACTTGGTGGTGTTGGTGAGCAACAAATATGCTCACCATGACATATTACTTTTCTTTTACAGATTTGGAGAAGAAACTCCAAGACCTGAATCAAACCAAGCAAGACAAGGCAGAGCAACTCAGACAACTGGAGAAACAAGTGATAGCCATTAAAAATGAAATCACTGAGCAAGAAAGCAAGTTTGCAACCTGCAAAAGTTAGAGGCTGAGCAGACCATCATGTCAAGCGAATCTGAAATCTGTGTTTGCCACCTGCTGAAATTCCCAGCACGGAGTGGGAAGTTGTCCTCTGTAAATACATTTGAAGGTGCATATGGTATTTTGGCATAGGGAACAATGTAACTTCCTCTTGTTTTTTAGTGCAGTTTGAGTTGTTATGAAAATAGGAAATGCTTTCTAATAAAACACGTGGTTGACTAGTCAGGATGCAGTCTTTGAGGGAGGTCTAAAATACACTCCTGTACGCAGTCTCGGGGATGGAAATGCACAGAGAGGTTGTGTCAGAGAGCTAAGCACTGGTCTCTAGAAGAGACTTTGCTCGACATCCCCACTGACAGCCAGCGTGCTCCTCGGGGTGCTGTCCGCCCAGAGGTGACAGGTCCTTCCCTCTGCTGAGGGTCCTCGCTCACCCTGGCCCCTGTGGTGCTTCCCTGAGCCCACACACAGCTCCGCGCATCGGAGGAAGGGAGGCAAATTCCCTGGTGCCCACTGGATGGCAGTGCACAAATGTTTAACACCGAAACCCGTTTTGAGATGGTTTCTTTGTCAACGCACCTTTCCAGGTGGTATTTTTGCATGGTTTGCCCAAATTCTCATTTAGAGTAATTTATTCAACCCATGTGAAAATAAAAGAAATAGCAGTTTGCAATGACATGCATTAAAGATGTCACAGCTATTAGCAGGGTATTCCTGATTCTCCAGCTGTTCTACACAGAGCAGTTCTTCCAGGAGAAATATTTTTTTTTCAAGAAAGGAGACTGAAGTTAAGTCAATGCTACAAAAGGGCTATGATTTTTAAATGACTGAAGGGAGGGAGACCCCAGTTTCAAAATCCCCTGTGTCTTGTTTCGTGTTCCTGCCCAAAGCTGAACACATCCACACTGGCTTTTCCTCCGTGCAAAGCAGTCACACAGCGCCTGCCCCGCTGCCTCTCAGACCTGGTGCTGAACGTCCCTGTCCACTCTGCACCTCGTGCAGCTTCCAGCAGGAGCCCAGCACTACGCGGCACTCACAGCAGCCCCCACCGCATCTGTAAAATGGGCAGTTCTCCACAGCTACGAGTCCGAATGCCAGCAGCATGTGTCAAACAGGCCTTATCTACAAGCAAGCTTTGTTTCAATCCATCTGGAGGAGATAAAACCTCCCAAGTTATCACCCGATGTTTACGAGCAGCATTTGTGTGCACTGTGGGGCTGGCAGGGGAATTGCTGGCCTAGATGAGGCCTCAGGATATTCCTGCAACCCAAACCCACTGCGCTCGGGGGCGAGGGAGAAATGTGCTTGCGCATTACCCATACAATAGCTTCCATTGAGAAAATGATGGGACCAAATCATTGCTTTGATATAATCTAACAAAGGCATCTGAATGCTGGTATGCACAACATTTGCAGTTTAGCTTTTTCTGAATTTTAGCACTTGAAAAATATCATCCATGAGGTCTGAGATTTCTTTCCAAGGTGCTAGGCTGTAAACAAGGACACACATACGTTATGGCGTAACAAAACAGAGCACCTCAGTTTTAGTAGAGAGCTCAAGTCATTAAGTTGCTCACACACATCTCTGTGCAGCTCCACAGGAAGGGAACCCGAACCAGGTGAACTGAAGCTCTATAATAATCCAAATTGACTAAAAAACAAAATGATTTCCTTCTGAGCTCTAAAAAACTAAATTCACAGGCAGGAAGTTAAGGATTTTCTTTCCTAAACCAACTGCTAGCTGAATTTGCCAGGGTGATAGTTGCCATATGGCTTTTGACGAGCCACATAAATGGAAAGACTGTAAACACCAGGCAGTTAAACAGGCCTGGGCAGAGGAGACCTCTCCATGGGAGGAAACACAAAACTCTGAGAGAATAGGAGAAATGGGGAGAAGGAAGCCAGCAAGGAGCCCCACATCGCACACCTTCCTCCGAGCATGGTACGAGCACACAGACCCAGCAGCCTGACACTGTCAGTGGCCACAGGACAATTTTGTGACAATTCCTAAGGTTTTAAAATATGCCTCATTCCTCAAGTGGCACAAAAACTTTTGAAGTAATTTTGGAAACCTGGTTTGTGTAAGGATGCTGTATCTGGATCAAAAATACCCCTTTTTACTCCTTGGTCTCTCTTTTGTGCTTCAAAGTGACTTTGCAAAACTTTATCAAAAAAGCAACTGAAACCAGTCGCTTTCATTAGACCATTTTGACTTCAAAAGCATTTAGTCAAATTCCTTTTATATTTGTGTTATACAAATAACACAAAATCAACAACACATACAAATGCAGCACCAGCCAGCTGAGCCAGAACGGGCTAATTTCCTGGATGCCTTTAATGAAGCGGTCCCGGCGGCTCTTCCGTCGGCGTTCGCGCGTCGCGCTCCAGCCTCGCGTTTAACCTTTGGGGCAGGCCGCTCGCTATCGCTGTGTTTCTGCTTACCCACCCGTCAAACGCGAGTGAACGTGTTTACCCACCCGGCGGGTTGTGTGCGCGGGACAGACCGCGGCGCGTTTCACTCGGCGCCCGCACACACCGAGGGCAGAGTGTTCTCGCAGGACACCGGCCCGCTAAGGCTCCGTGTGCGCTTTCGTGCTACACGTGAGCAAACCCACACGCATGGACCCACACAGGCAGGTGGGAACGAGCAAAGCTGGGGCCGCTCCTCCGTTTCCCCTGCCAGGCTGCTCTGCCCTTGGCTTTCGGAGATCAGAATCCCAGCAGGAGGGCCAACACTTGCATCCTCACCCCCCACACACTCATTATTTATTTTAATTTATTATTTATTTACCACTAAACTTCCCCTGGTGGTCCCGAGCGAACTTTGTTGCCTCCTGACTAGGCCCGGGTGCCCCCGCCACAGCTCAGGGGAATTCAGTGACCAGCTGGGAAGGGCCGGAGGAGCCGGGACGTGAGCACGAGCCCCTCACGCCTGGTCTAGATGCCTTTTGCCTAGGGACGGAGGGAGGCTCGTGCTCGAACCACCGGCAGCTCCGATGAGAGCTGGACGGGAAGCCCCGCTACGGGAAGCGTGGACACAAACAGGGAAAAGTTGCGGGCTCGTCCGCAGGGTATCGGGGCGCAGCAGCGACACGGCTCTGCCAGCCTGACACGGAGGCGGCTGCCCACCCTTGCCCTGCTGCCATTAAAAAGACAATCCTGGAAGGCAGGATTGGGTCAAACCCCCTTCTTGCACCATTTCCCTGTGGAAGGGAGAGAAAAGGACCGGACCCCAAAGGAAGCCCTGGCCGCTGCCCCAAACGGGCAGAGGGGGCAGAGCCCCCAGTGCCGCTTGGGGCTGCAGCCGCCCCGAAGTGGCGCAGAGGGGACCCGGGGGCCGCAGCCTCCTCACTCCTCATCGCGCCCCTGCGCTGGGATCGCCTCGAAACCGCCCTCGACGGCCGCCCCCGGTGTCGCCAGCCCCGCGCGCCAGACCGGGCCGGTGCCCCC
>JAWLRI010000001.1:8971074-9003347 GCA_034781795.1 Crypturellus tataupa | reverse complement strand
GGAGCCCGAGTTCAGCTACGGCTGCGCCGAGGGCAGCTGCTACCCGGCCACGGGCGACCTGCTCATCGGGCGCGCCTCGCGGCTCTCCGCGTCCTCCACGTGCGGCCTGCGGCAGCCCGAGCCCTACTGCATCGTGAGCCACCTCCAGGTGAGCGCGGCGCGGCGGGGGCGGCACCGGGGGGCGGCGGGGGCGGTGATGTGGGGTGCAGAGCGTGGGGTGGCACGGGCTGTGGGGCATGGTGTGGGGCACGGCAATGGCGCGGGGTGCGGAACAGGGTGCTGATGTGGGGCGCGAAGCACGGAGCACTGCGTGAGGTGGGGCCTTGGTGTGGGGCCAGTGGAGGGGAACCCATGATGATGGGGGGGACCCATCTTCTCCCCAGAGCGCCTCACGGACGGCGGGAGGGAGGGAAGGGGCTGTTTGAAACCTCCCTCTGCCCCGGGGCTGCGCTCCCATCCCATGGCGCTGCCGCCTCGCGTCCCTCAAAGCCACGCGGGTGCCCCACGCTGTGGGTCAGAGGCTGCGGGCGCCGCGCGGGAGCTGCTGGCGAGCAAGAATGTGCCGCCCTACGTCCAATTAGTGCTTTTTGCAGCCCCGTCTAGACAGCTTCCTGACTCGGAGGGGGCCTGCAGCGCCGCGTTAAGGTCCCGCTGCCGCTCACATAATATGATTAGTCCTGTACGATCGCCGAGGGAAGGGGTGCGAGCACGGCAGAGCTGGCCAGTGCGTCTCGGGGAAGCACAAAGGTTTTTAATCCACAGGCTGAAAGAAGCTGCTCTCCAAGTCGGAGCGGGTGCTGGATAAGTATAAAATATCAGTTGCAAAGGGAGCTCCGTTAAAGTGAAGCCAGAGGTTTAATCTCCGGCCGTGTTTACTGTGGGGACAAAGGGACCCGATTTTGTCACTTTGAAGGAAAACTGCTGCAACCAAGAGCCCTGCTTAAGTAGCCACAGAGTTTGGTCCATTCACGTCCCAAAATGGCCCAATCTCTGCCCCGCAGCACACACACGTTGGCTTTACTGCACCACTCTTGCCTCCGTGCTTGGTTTACCACGGAGAGCAGTTTGGAGGGACATTTTGAGTGTGTGTCAGCACCAATCCGTAGCTTCTTTAAGGACCGTAGGATCTCTGCAGAACAGAATAACCAGGGCATGATTTTTTTGTTCTCGTCTCAAACCGCCAAAGCATTGGGGGGTTTCGCAATAAAAAGCAGCGCTGGAGCAGCTCAGACGTGCCCTTGTTTCCCATCTTGCAGCCAACAGCTCTGTGTCTGTCTGCTGTGCCCCGGTTATTTCTGTACCAGTGAAGAAATCCTTCAGATCGCGCGCAAACCGGAGCCAAGCGCTCTCTCGGCGCCGTGCGTTTGAACACGCCGAGCGCTTTGCAGGACGGGGCTGCAAGGGACGTGCGCGTGGGAGGTCATTCCCGCTTGGGACCGTGTTAGGAGCATGGAAAGCACGAGGTGCAGACCTGCATGCAGAGTAAAGTTAACCCCGTGCTGAAAGGACCCAGTTATTGCAGCACCAATGAGTCCTTGAGGGGCACTGAACCTCCCTGGAGGCCTCTCCCATAGGGAGAACTTAATTTCCAGGCTAGCTCCTAAAAACTGATGTGATTTCACACAGATTTTTGGAGGTGCAGTTTATGTGAGCGCAGCCCTGCAGAGCCAGGTCAATGATTTACTTTAAATGTTTACTTTGATTCTGAGTCGTGCGGGAGAATGTGTATTGCTGAAGGAGGTTTCCTGAGACTGTAAGTTAGACAGAAAGCATACTTCTCATAAAAATAAGGTTTATTGAATTCCTGGCATATTTTCCATCCGTCTTGCAATTTGCATTTAATTCAAAAAGGTAAATACACTTTATCGTCTGAAAAAAAAAGAAATACCTTTGATGCCTCTGGCAGGCAAAAGAGGTGGAATGTGAAATTGATGGAAAATACTCTTATCTGCAGGAAACAACTATTGCCCTTTGGATAAAACGGATTATCTTGTTGTTTCAGGAGGACAAAAAGTGTTTCATATGTGACTCAGAGGATCCCTTCCATGACACCCTCAATCCCGATAGTCACCGTATAGAAAACGTGGTGACCACGTTCGCTCCGAACCGCCTGAAGCTTTGGTGGCAGTCGGAAAACGGTACGCAGGGAGCCCGGGAGCCGCTTCCCGGGACCGGGGTTGTTTTGCCGGCCTTTGTTTCAGGCTGCCTCCCTGTCTGCTCTTATCTCGAGCCTGGCAATTACCGCTGCTGGGGGATCCCGCTGTGCGCGGCGCTCGCGTCCGCCTGGCAGCTCTGGTGCGCTTGCTTGGTTTGGACCAGGCCCCCGGGCTCTCCGGGAGCGCTGGAAGGATCGTCCCAGTGCGTTCAGACGGGCTTTTCCTAAAGAGAAGAGCTTTGCGCTGGCTCCAGCACCACTTCCGAGCGAGCAGGAGCATCTTCCAGGAGCCAGTATATCCCGGCAGTGCTGCTGAGGCCGTCCTGCTGGGAGGAACAAGGCAAATGCTCACTTTTTAGCTCGCTTATTTATTGATTGATTTTTTAAATACTTTTTCATCTTTTATTCCTCTTCCACTTTTCCTTATATGTGTAATTTTTGACATGCCAGGATATACAAAATAAGAAGTCTAGATTTTCCAAACTGCAATCCTGCCCTAAAAACCGTGAGGTAGCACTTAAAGCCACATGGACAGGTTGGGATTTCTGCAAGTGTTTCTGTCAGTAGCTCTCTTGCCATATGTTAAAATAACATGGTAACGTTCACACATTTCTATTGCTCAGTAAAGAAAGTTTTTGCTAAATCCCTTTTAGACACTTAGTTTGAGCTAGCAAGGCGCTTGTCTCCAGTGATTCTCTTCTGGCATGGCAAATAATTCATGTTTTTTGCAATAGGCTTGGCAGAGCTTGCACAGAAAAGTTCTTAGCTCATAAGGTCATGAAAATGTCCTTCAATGATAAAAAACAAGTGATTCTTTCTGCCCAATTTATGTTTTCTGTCGCTCAGGCATGCAGCAGAGGGGATCATTGCTCCATATTCCAGGGGAAGTTATATCTGTTTGACAATCTAAGCCTTTTATTGGTTTATTCTTACTTTCCCCCCTCAGTAAATATTACTAGTGTTTTTTAATATATCTCTAACCACAATGTAATTAGTAACCAGCTGTTTTGAGAGGTCTTTCCACATGACAAAATAACAGTTCTAACTGTTTTTCTTCCTTTCCGCGTGGAGCCCTTGGCCACATGTGGTCACGGTTTGGAAAACCTCTCGCTTGTCAGAGGTCAGAGGAGGGCTGGGGTGATGGATGAGAACCCACCAGGACTTGACGGGGTGCACATTGTCCCATGCGTGGTGCAGTCTTGGCAGGTCCTTGGTGCTGCCTTCGGAGCAGCAACTCCCCATGTGGCTCCTTAGTGCTCCTTGGGCACAAACCATGTATGTGGCAGAGCCCAATGACAAAGAGAAGGGTCTGTCACCAGCAAAACCAGCTTCTGGGGAAGGTTTGGTGTGGCGGCTGATGGCCGTCCCCATTTCTGTCTCGCTGCCTCTGCAGGTCTGGAGAACGTGACTATCCAGCTGAACCTGGAGGCCGAATTTCATTTCACTCATCTCATCATGACGTTCAAGGTAAGGAGGTCCCAGACCTCGAGGGGAGCCCTGGCTACTGGTGTCCCCTGTAGGGTCAGGACCCACCTGGCCCTTTCCCTCCTTCCTGAGACTAACAAAGATGGGTAAGAAAAAATACTGCAATGTCCCCATACGAGGAAACAGACTTTTTCATCTTAAGGTACCCTTGGCATGGGCGGGAGGTGTGGAGGGAGAGTCGGTTTTCCAGTTCTGTTAGGTGCTGTGGGGGCACAGAAGATGCTGCCTCTGGAAAAACTCAGATCTCCTGAAACATGAGGAGCTGAGGACTCTTCCATCATTCATGTCCATTTCATATTTGGGATTTGGGCTTTTGCTTGAGCTATTTTGCCTGCATTTTAGAGCTGTCAAGCATTAGCAAGTCAGAGTTGAAGTTAACGAGTGGAGGTCACATAGGAAGGATGAGTTGTGACTTGTGTTGAAGCTTTCAAGTGTGAGAAGCTGCAGAAGGAGTTGCACCAAAGGTAGATTTTACACTGTTTGTTTCTCTCTGTAGTGCTTTGCAGGTCATTAGCAAAATCGTACGTTAGCAAGGATTTTTCCTTAAAAGAAATTGGCCTCGGCATCAGTTTTCTTTTGGCAAATGGAAAGGTCTTCAGGAAGAAGGAACATCTGTACACAAAGTGGCTTTGTTTCTGTTTAAACAGATGTTCTTGGCAGGGCAGATTGTCTCCTGTGTGTCCTAGATCATGGCAAGTGCTCACAGCAGCCTTCAGCTGAGACTGCAGAGGCTGCAGCTCTGTGGGTCCCTTCAGGAACAGATTGGTCTTGCTTGGTGCTTGGGAGCAGAGCTGCCAGGTTTCTGCTGTGGGTTTCCTTGGTGTCTCACTACGGCAGCACGTGGTGGCGGCTGTGTGGGGACAGCGTCCTCTCCTGCCACCCCAGCAGCAGGCACAAGGACCCCTGAGATCCCCACGTGAAACCTGCTGGGGAAGGTGCTCATGTTGCTCGGGCCCCTTTCTGCCGAGGCTGAGGGTTTCCAAACCCAGCGTGGGTGGGAACGTGACCATCTGAAGGGGGGCCGGGGTGAGTTGGGGCAGGGAGGACACGGTTCGCCGAGGAGGTGAACGCGGGATGGATTCGGTCCATGCCAGGGCCAGGACTGTGGGGCACCCTTGGGAAGCCTGTGGGGGAAAGACAGTTTTTAATGGGGATTTGTTGACTATACTTGTGGGGGTTTACACTGGAGCTACCTCACCTCTGAGCTGCTAAGTTTTTTTTCTTTGTGAGATATTTGTAGATATTTTCAGCCAGAAAGCAGGAAAAAACCTTTCTTTCCAACCATGACAGAGATGTTTTTGTCCTCAGCTTTTTTAGGGTCCAGTCCAAAACCACAAAATTGATGAGGAAGCTGTTGTTAGCATTACCCAGGTGGTGCAAGCTGGGTGTTAAATTCATGTTTGTGTTTTGAAATGTAGTTCAGAATTTGAAACATTAAGATCACCACTGGATTTTTAAATTAAAGAGGAGGGAATAATAATAATAAAAAAGAAATCTCAGTACCTAATTCTTCTTGAGTTGAATATATGTGGCTAAGAAGGAAGGAGATTTGTTTTAAACAAATGGAGCCTGCTGGAGTTTGGTCGAAGGCAGCTCAAGTAGGAGCCAAACGCAGTAGAGACAGATAAGCTGAACATCTGGGTGTCCTTCAAGAGGCAGGGCTTAGGTGAGAGGCAGTGTGGACAGATGGAGAGAGAGGAGGACATTGAGCCTCTCCTGAACATCCCAGAGAACTTATTTGCTCAGCAAGAATTTCCAAGAAAAGCAGCAAGCCCTGAACATGGGTCCCTGGCTGTGCCCAGGCCTCCCTGTGCGACTGGAGAGCATCAGGCCTCCAGCAGCTCCAAATGTGGAAGATAAAACGAGAGCTGGGGCACCCCAAAAGCCTGCATTTCATTCTACAAGCAATAGAAAAGATCATTTTGTCTCCCTAATGCCCTACTTGGACCGGGAAATTTGAAAAGGGATCTGGATTCTGAGAAATGTAGGCATTTGTTTGTTGGTTATATGTATATTTAACAGCTTGTTCATTCAGCAGCTTGTTAAATGCCACATTTTTAAAGATAGACCAGGTTGGGGATTATTTCAAAGAAGATGGTGATCTGCTTCTGAGCAGAAGGTAGAATATCAATATTAAGGGATAAACATGAGCAATTCGTATGTCTGGATTTTTATAGGTGTTGAATTTAAATGCAAGTGTTAATGACTAGACTACAATCTCTTCCTATTTTCTTATTAGACATTCCGTCCTGCTGCAATGCTAATAGAAAGGTCATCTGATTTTGGGAAAACGTGGCAAATATATAGGTATTTTGCATATGACTGTGAAAGCTCCTTTCCTGGAATTTCAACTGGACCCATGAAGAAAGTGGACGATATAATCTGTGATTCGCGATACTCTGACATTGAGCCTTCAACTGAGGGAGAGGTTAGAGTGTTTTTTTTTTTTTTAATTTATTTTTCATATAGACTTTCCTCTATACAAATTTAGTTTCTCTTATTTTTAAAAGTGAGTCTTTCATTGTACTGTTTTTCCTCCAGGTAATATACCGTGTTTTAGATCCTGCTTTTAGAATTGAAGATCCATACAGTCCAAGGATTCAAAGTATGTATGTGGTTTCCTCCCAGTCTCTTGAAAGCAGTTCTGCATTTATTTACTTACTGTTAAAAAGCTAATAATCCATAAAGTCATACATTAATCTATAAAAATAATTTTGAATTCACTTTAACACTTGTGGTGTTTTTTCTTCCTGACAGTGGTCTCCTGGGAAAATAAGGAACAGTGTTTTCAACTCTTTTGGTTGTTCATAGGCAAATAATTATATTTCGTCTTTTTCTTCATTGATCAGGCAGTTATTGTGATCCTCTAAATGTCTAGTGTTCAGAAAATAGAACTATAAATATATTTATATCATTTCACATTTCTAGCTAAAATCGAGGTTTTTATGTTTTGTTGTTTGGGACATCTAAGTCATGACTTTTAAGTGGTTGCTGTTGATATTACCAAGTCCATGCTGACTGTAAAACAAAAACAATCTTTTACAGTCATTGCAGTGAAGGCATACAGACCTACAGTTACATTGATGTAGTGCAGCTATTATGCATTTGGCCTGAGCAGGGAACTGCAGAGTTTGTCCTTGATCTTGACCTCTAATTTCCTTTTCCGTCTTAGTTTCAGTTAGTGGCCTTCAGTGTCAGCTTTACTGGAGCGGAGAAAAAAAAGCTGAAGTAGAAGAGTGGCAGCTAGTGTCTGTATCAGTTGATGTTTCTTAACCAAAGTGTAAAGGAGAAAATATGATTCTGTGTTTTCATTGGCTTGGAGTGCTGCTTCAGGCCGAGTTTCAAGCAGAAAACACAGGCTTCATAATATCAAGTGTTCAGATAGACAGAATTAATGACTGGAATTTTGTCTTCCCACAAATTACCCTGTCGAAACTTTTACTTTGTATTTGGTTAGTGATAGATTGTTACATCTTTCAGCAAAATATAACATTAGCTAGGAAATCTGGACATATAAGGAAGAAAAACACTTTTTTATTATTCCCAAAAGACTAAAAGACTCAAAATTTAAAGCCACTTGGTCTTTATGCAGCAATTCCTTAAAATCAGGTCTAAACTATCTTACATAGTGATTCACCTGTAGTAAGTCAGTGTAATTCTGGAATTCAGGAATGTGAAGGGATGTGATTTCAGTGATGTCCAGTATATGAGTCCAGAAATCCCAGCTGCTAGGATGTGCTCGCGTGGTCAGGGAAGTTGCACGTTGTTCAGGATGCAGCTCTCCCAGCTTCCTCCCATTCAGTGCATTATCTGGTAAATAACTCAACATCACAGGTTTTCTTGGTGTTTCTTGCAGACCTCCTAAAGATAACAAATCTGAGAGTCAAATTCATCAAGCTGCACACTCTGGGAGATAATCTCTTGGATTCCAGGATGGAGATCAGGGAGAAATACTACTATGCCATTTACGACATGGTGGTTCGCGGGAACTGCTTCTGCTATGGCCATGCCAGCGAGTGTGCACCAGTGGATGGCTTCAGTGAGGAGGTGGAAGGGATGGTAAATATTCCACTTTTCTGCACAAAACCTTGTCTACCTCTGACTCTCTTAATCTTGATGACATAAGGACATTAAATCAGGAAGATGACAGGGACTGGCTTCTCTGCGAACCTTAATTACCAAGCAGGGAAACCATTATCTTCATTAGTGAATACTTCTGTCATTATTGGTGCTAATCAACCACAGGGAGCTCAGAAAAGTTGAAGATTATTTTAGCATCCTGAATTTCCTTTTCTAATTATGTTAAAGAACCGATGAGATTAAAGGCAGCAACGCAGAAGGAGAGTTACCTGTGTGCAGCCAGATGTGAGTCTGTTGTTGGATTTGGTTGCCCTAGGATGACTTTAAATAAGAGCATAAATAAGGGCAGCAAACACTGAAACATCTTCATGAGTCAAGCAAGACCTGCACTTGCATCTATCAGTTTGCATAGCTGAAGGCATAGCTAAGAACCAAGGTACTGCTCCAGAAACAGCACTGAACTAGAAGTGGCAGGCTGATGTAACTAGATGCCTGTTAATAACTAATTAATAGCTAATCCACAGCTAATTATTAGCTCCAAGAGGCTTTTGTGATTACAGGCGTTGGAACTGTGCTCTCCCTGGTCATGCTTGAGGGCATTTGTTCATGCATTAGTTTCAGTACGCAAAGAAGGACAGTTTTGCATGGCTACATCTAGGCAAATAAAGGACACTTGTGTCCTCTCACATGCAGCTACATGCATTAAAGTATAAGCAAAAGTATATCCAAAAAGCAAATTTAAAGCATACCCCAAAACTATACCCTTTATATACGAGCTGTGCTTTAAACAAACTGGAGGAGCATGTGTTTTAAACAAACCAGACCTACCTGTTTTAATAACCAAATACATTACTCTACGTTTTCCATTTTAATGGTAGGTCCACGGGCACTGCATGTGCAGACACAACACCAAGGGGTTAAACTGCGAGCAGTGCTTGGATTTCTACCATGACTTACCCTGGCGACCCGCCGAAGGCCGCAACAGCAACGCGTGTAAAAGTGAGTTTAAGGAAGATGCAAATCTGAGGCCTGATACTGCCTTCTGCTCTTAGAGTTACATGCTTTTCCCCGAGGGGCTTGTGGCATTTGTGGTGTGAAGTTGTGCAACTGGCTTGAACGTGCCTCTCCTGCAGGCTCGACGCTCCAGTGGCCCCGGGCCCCAAGTTTGCTTTTTTGCCTTGTGTTGTAGAGTGCAACTGCAACGGCCACTCCAGCCAGTGCCACTTCGACATGGCCGTGTACATGGCCACGGGCAACAGCAGCGGCGGCGTGTGTGACGACTGCCAGCACAACACCGTGGGGCGCAACTGCGAGCAGTGCAAGCCCTTCTACTTCCAGCACCCCGAGAGAGACCTGCGCGACCCCGACGTCTGCGAGCGTGAGTGCTCCCGCTCCCCGGCGCGTGCCGTGTCTCGTGCAGCAGTTCGGAGCGTTTGGAGGAATGGGGAGAGCTGAGAGGAGCCGTTGCTGCGTCCCGCAGCCATTGCAGTGCTGGGGCTGGCAAGGACGAGTGTATTTTGGAGATATTGAGCCTGGCTTGGCTTCTGTTTCTCTTCAAGAACCTGGAAATTTGTTGGGCCATTACATGCTCAAACTGCTTAATGCTCTAGTAACAACACCGGCACCGCCTCCTGCGTAGCAAATGAGTTAAAGCAAGCCAGAAATGGCTTTTTTTTTTCCTTCCTGGGTAGCAGCTAATGTGTCCAACGCTTCCCTCGTAGCTTGTAACTGTGACCCGGCCGGCTCCCAGAACGACGGGGTCTGCGATCGCTACACCGACTTCTCGGCGGGCCTCATTGCCGGGCAGTGCCGCTGCAAGCTGTTCGTGGAGGGCGAGCGCTGCGACCTCTGCAAGGAGGGCTTTTACGGCCTCAGTGCCGATGACCCGGCGGGCTGTCAGTGTGAGTAGGAACATGTGGCCCTTCCTGTGCAATCCAAAGCTCTCCCAGGAGTTGGTGGGGCTGGGAGAGTTTGGTTTGCGGGGTGGGTGTTTTCCTTGTTTGTTTGTTGGATTTCTTGGTTTTCTTAAAAGGGAAAACATTCTTACAGATTGGTTGTAATTTGGAGGCTGCCCTCACTACGGTTCAATTCCCCAGCTGACCCTCCTTGTATGGTCGGTGGAAATAGCAGAATCCTCCTCCCATGTTTTTTATTATACGACTCTAAGGCTGGGAAGTTTTGCTGGGATGGGTGGAGGGAAAAGTGTGCCATAAATCTCTTTCTGGGGTAATTAAAGGAAGCTTCATGGTAAATATTTAAATTGGACACTGCCTAAAATGTAACTAAATTCTGTGGTTTAGCTTACGTATTTGTATTGCCCAATTCTAGCTTGTGCATGCAATCCCCTGGGGACCCATCCCGGCGGGAATCCTTGCGATTCAGAGACAGGAAACTGCTATTGTAAACGTCTGGTGACAGGAAAGCAGTGCAGCCAGTGCCTGGTAAGCAGCTTACGGTCAGAATAAATGGGAAAACACTGGTGTGAGGGAGAGCAGCGAGCGGAAAGCACAGCTGTAATCTCCTGAGCCCTTCGTGGGTCGCGAGCCAGGTCCCAGTCAGGGAGCTGGAATCTTATTTATTTATTTGTTTTTATTTTCTTCTGTGTTGAAAAGTGTTTCTCTGAGATTTCTCATGCGTTGCAGCATCAGGGTGAGAGGGTGTTGGTGCTTGCAGGGGTGCTGCCCAGCAGAGGGGTTTTCTGGAGCCCCTGAGCTGGCAGTGGGAGGCTCTGGGTTGTGCTTGGTGGCTCTGGGTTGTGCTTGGTGGCTCTGTGAGCAGTGCTGGGTTTGGGGCTCGTTGGATGGGAGGATGGGCCTTGGAGGCAGCGGGGGTTAAATCAGCTCCCGTTACAGCGTGAGTGATGTTTGCTCCGCAGCCCGAGCACTGGGGGCTGAGCAACGACATGGATGGATGTCGGCCGTGCGACTGCGACCTGGGGGGAGCCTTGAACAACAAGTAAGTCCCAGCCCAGTTATTGTATTTTAACCACTCGGCCCAGTGTGTTTACTTTGGTTGCAATTACAACACCCAGGGCTTCTTGTCTCCAGAGTGGCTTTTGTGAACATCTTTCTGCTCCATCATGTGGAAGGGGGCAGATTTTGAGGGCAACAAGAGGTGATAAATCCATATCTTTTCCATGCTAGAAGAGCTTCTGTTTGCACCACCAGCGTAGAAAAACACGTGAAACTAGTTGTAATGCTGCTGGGTCTTTATTGGACCAGGTTACAGACCTGGTGGGTTCACTGCCGTCTTTGCCATGACCATTGCACCATCCTTTCCGAAGGCCCCTGGCACCAGAGCTGACATTGGCAGTGTGTTGTGTGAGGGCCTGACCCCAGGCTTTCACTGTCGTACATGCCGTCTCTTTTCCTTTTTGTTTCCTTGGACAAACCCTTCGCAATGTCTTGTTTTTGTCCGAAGCCTGAGGCGTTTCCCAGCGGGGTGGGTTAACTGGCTCCCTCTGGACCCGCGGGGCTGAGTTTGGACCTGGTCGCTGCAGCATGCGGACCGGACACCTGCGCTGGGGGCCGCCGCAGAGCGTCCCGCGTGTCCTCTTCCCATCTGCTTCCCGGTGAATTATTGCCCCTCGGCAGTGAGCGGCAGAGCCTCTGCTTGGTGATGCCAAGCTCGTTCCCTGGGTGTGCGGACGCTGCCAGCACAGCCATATCCTGGGGCTGGCGGAGGGGTGTCTGTGGCAGGGCTGGGTTGCGCCGCGAGGGTAAATCTGTGTGGGGAAGGAGGTGGCCCCCGCAGCCCGGCCTCCCTGGGACCTTGGCCTCCCTGGGACCTCGACCAGCCTCTGGGAACGGGGGCTGTGCCCGGCCCTGCCTCCGGCTTCATGCCCTGGCCTCCTCCTGGCGCTGCCCCAGGGCTGGGATGCAGCACCTGAAGCTACAGGGGGATTGCTGCCCTGGAGGGGGAACTTCCTGGGGGAAACATGGCAAACCCATCTCGGGAGAAACTCCCAGCTTCCCTTCTGGGACAGCTGGGGTGCTTCTGGCTGCTTTTCCCCAGAAAAGCCCTTGGAGGGAGATGGGGAAGGCTGGGGACGCAGCGGGAGCAGCGCAGGCCTCGCATCCCCTCTGCAGGGCTGCGAGCGCATGCCGAAGCAGAAACCGGCTCTCCATCAGGAGAACAGTGCTTATAAAATCACAAGTTTGTTTAGTTCTCTTTTATTTGAAGTGACCAGAGCTTCATTTGTGTTAAAAGTGAGCATTTAAGTGAATCTTAGTCATTTCAAAAATGGTTTCAATTTAAAAAATACACTTATAGTGTAGACTTAAATGCCTGGAAATTTTATGCGGAAATCAGAGTGGTTTGACTTTAGGAAAGGCTTCTAAAGCAAATATTACAGGAAGGGATGTTTGTTGTTAGACCAAAAAAAAAAAGTTTGCCTATGGAAAACTGTGACTAGCCCCACGTTCCCCGTGGGGACAGACAGACAGGCCTGCACTGGTCGTGGCCGCCGAGCCTTTGGCTACAACCCCGTTAGTCAGTGAGACTGCCCTGGGACTGCTCTCCGCGCTGGGCAGCACCTGGAATCCGTAGTGCTGAATTCCCTCGCCGTGCAGGCAGAGGAAACCACAGGCAAGCTGGAAACAGTCCCTGCTCTGGGCTGGCTCCCAGCCTGCGCCTGCGGCTTCTTTGGGAGCGGGTGGTTGGGATGAGCCAAAACCGTGCCTGGCACCGTGCTGGTGTTTTAATAACACGGGTGGTCAAGCTGCAGTGTCCCAGAGCATGCCCTGATGTGCTGTATTTACTGGTTCTGACCCAGTTTCGCGTTCAGAAGCGCCGCTTCTCCCGTCTTGCTTTGAACATAAGGGCCTGAGAGGACTCTGGCAGAGCCAGGACGCACTGTAAACTCCCTGTTCTTCCCTTGTAGCTGCTCCAGCGAGTCTGGCCAATGCGAGTGCCGGCCCCACATGTTTGGACGTCAGTGCAATCAAGTAGAGCCTGGCTATTACTTTATTTCACTGGACCATTACATCTATGAGGCCGAGGAAGCCAGCTTGGGTCCTGTGAGTAGCAGTTTCCGTACATCGGTTGGCACAGGTGTGGGGAAGCTGTATCCATTTGGGTGATGGAAATGGCCTATTTTATAACTCAGTTATTTTATAAAGTCACTGTGGAAAAACTTGAATCTTGTCAGAGAACTGTGAATCCGTAGCTGTTCAAGCTCAGTATCAATAAATAATGCAATAATTTAGAGAGAAAGGCTTTAATTTTGCTTTCTAAACCTGTTTCTTTGATCACTGGCCATGCAGAGTGTTTCCTGCCTATATCCCTTTCTTTACCTCATTGCATATGCACTCACTTCTCTTTCCCATCTTATCTCAAGTGTGCTAGATACCAACACTGGCTCTTTTCTTTGTGGCCCCTGAAACCGGAGAGAGGATATTTGAGCACTGAGCCATCTGTTTTGAAGTTTCTGTAAATCAGTGGGGTTTCTTTATTAACAGCTAAAAATACAGCTGATTGGGGAAAAAAA
The DNA here is from genome assembly GCA_034781795.1 of Crypturellus tataupa. Taxonomy (NCBI): domain Eukaryota; kingdom Metazoa; phylum Chordata; class Aves; order Tinamiformes; family Tinamidae; genus Crypturellus; species Crypturellus tataupa. Next base: position 8,990,139 of record JAWLRI010000001.1, on the reverse strand, counting down.
TCTTTTGTAAGTGATGTTGTCTCTGGTTTGTTTAGCCCACTGGTACCATGCATTAGGGTCTCTGACTCTTTCTGTTAGAAGGGCAGGCAGCTTTGCTTTTAATTCGTTAATGGCAGATAGGTAATTATATCATTTAGATTTGTCTGCAGAAAGGAGACAAGGAGATGAGGTAGTGGTTTCTGTAAAATAGCAGATACTAGCCTGCCTTTAATTGGGACATTTTGTCCTAATTAATTTCAGGCAAAATGCAGTCACACTGCAGTTTCAGACCAAAACAAAGTTTTTTTTTTTTCTCTTGTGATAAATACTGAGAGCAAAGACAGGGTAGAGCAGAGTGTGGCCCGTGTTGGAGGTTGTCCTTTCCAGTCCTTTCTCCCCAAAGCTGCAGGCTGCCTCATGTCCTGTCTCTGTTGTTTTATGGAGAAGTTTGTCTCTGTGCAAAGCCAAGGGTGGATATTTTTTGGCCAACTGTCTTCAAAGAGTATGGAAATGCAGGAGGGACACCTTGAAGTGATATGTACATTGACATTTCCTCACGTTTTGTCCCTTTCTACTGAAATAATTTCCTTATGAATGTGCAGGATGTTATTTTATAGAGGGAACTATTCATGGACGCAGATATATTTGAAACAGGAAGTCTGAGTGTCAAAGATTTACATGTCCTGGTGCCTTTTTCATCTCATTGCCTTTGTAAGAAGAATAGCAGATTGAAAAATGGAGCTAAAAAGACTAAAGGGAATAGTCGCATATTGATTTGGTATGTTTAGTGTCAATAGATAATTAGGATCTTGGTTATTTAGTGAAGCTGTACTCCTGAAAGCCAGGGGCTGCTTTTAACATTGCCCTCATCAGTGGTTTGGTTTGGCCTGGCACAGTCTAGCCAGGAAGAGGTTATTGTTCGGGCTGGGCAGTTAGTATAGCACTATGTGCTGCTGCATGTGAATCCTGCTGCTGTAAATCTGATGCAGAAGCCATCAGAGCGGGTCAGTTATGTCCTGCCGTGGGAATATTCACGTCTGATTTTATCATCTCTGTCCCCTGTTGCTGTAGGGAGTAAACATAATAGAGCGCCAGTCCACGCAGGACCGCACGCCCTCCTGGACCGGCGTGGGCTTTGTGCGTGTCCCGGAGGGCTCCTACCTGGAGTTTTACATCGACAACATCCCCTACTCCATGGAGTACGAGATCCTGGTTCGCTACGAGCCGCAGGTGCGTCCGAGCGCGGCGCCCTCCTGGCAACATGGGCTCTCCCTGCATGTGCCCTCGGGCTCCGAGGACAGCGACAGCAGCACAGCAGAGGATCCAAAGTGCTTGAAAATCCAAGGAGGTTATCTCCATCACTAGGATTATTTGCTTTGCAATTTGAATTTCCATCATTATTGTGGTATTTTAACTGTGCCAATGGTATGCGTACAGTTTAATGAGCAGATTAAAAAGTGACGTATCCCTTCAGGGCAGATTACACTATAAATTTGGCATCAACCAGACAGACTGGGAGGGAACACAGTTACGTGACTTAGCAGACAAATTGCTGGCCTTGCATATCGAATGCTCACGGCCAGGAGCTTCCGAGCAGTCAGTTTGGGCCGTGGATAATCCACAGGTGGGAGGTGAAGAAAAAAACCTGGAGCTTGGCACGTGCTGTAATTGCCACCCGCGGGCCGCCCTCTCCCTGGCCTACATTCTGGGTGCTCTCAGCAGCTCGCGGCTGTTGCTTCATGCTCATGGTTATTTTTTTTTCCCCCAGTTGCCAGATCAGTGGGAAAAAGCTGTTGTCAGCGTGTCGCGGCCGGGCAAGATCCCCACAGGTAGTCGATGCGGCAACACAGTTCCCGATGACGACAATCAGGTCGTCTCCCTCTCGCCCGGCTCCAGGTTGGTATAACCAGGCAGAGCAAACCTTTTAAAAATCACCAGGTGGCAAATTCACCCAGTGCGGGCAACTAAGAGGCCCCTGCACCCTGCTGGATTCATTTGTCAAACTGATTCCAGTCCAGCTGCAGCAAGTCAGCTGCAGAGAGCATTTTTGTGCTTGCAAAATTTGTCATCATCTCTGTGAAAATGAGTGAAATTTAATTCCAAACATTTAAAAAATATGTTTTATATTGTATCAGTAGATGCAAAGCTTGTAATTTTTTTCTGCTTGTCTGATTTTTTTTGTTCATTCAGTAAATGAATGAAAAAAATCCATATTTGCACAAGCTGTGGGTGAACGTTGGTATGATTCCTCCCATCCCGGATTAGCCTTTCCACTTCTGATTTACACAAGTCTCCAAACCACCTCCTTCATGTCATACCGTTTGTTCTCTCAGTTCCTGGCCACTTCTTATCTTGGTTGCTTTATTGGGCCACCTAAATTGTTTTATGGTACTGAACATTGGAAGTAAGACTTGTTTCCTGTTCCCCCTGCAGATACGTGGTTCTTCCCCGCCCGGTGTGCTTTGAAAAGGGCCTGAATTACACGATTCGCCTGGAGCTGCCCAAATACTCCTCCGTGGATACCGAGATGGAGAGCCCCTACACACTCATCGATTCTGTGAGTTGAAATCACCCTAGGGATGCTCACATGCCAAGGGGTATTTGATGTTCTCCAAGTTGGCTTCTCTTCTGGAATGTGTCCATGGAAATTCAGAGGAATCAGTTTTATAAAGTTTTCACTTTTGACTTAATCTGGATTTTAATAGGAAATTTAAACCAACTTCTTCAGTCTCAAAGTATGTTTTTTATTGGTTAGAGGTATTTGCTTTATTTTACAGGACTGTAGTAGTTCCAGAGAGCTAAGCTTGTACAGTTTCCTCTTTGGAAAGGCTAGTTCGTGCAGTGCATGTCATGAATATCAAGCTTTTTTAGTGAATGAAAGGATAAAACATGAGAGTATAGTAAATACTGGAAACTGTTACACAAAAGAGGTGTAAAAATTCGGTCGTTTCCTTGCTGAATTCTGTAGTTACCCGCTTTTTTTTTTTTTTTTTTTTCAAAGAAATGGTAATATGGTAAGAAGTGGGATAACTGAACTTTCACAAAGTTGGCAGACAGTATTCATAAATAGTGATGCTTTGTCATTGTGAAAATTCTTTCATAGCTTGTTCTCATGCCACACTGCAAATCCCTGGACATATTCACGGTAGGAGGCTCAGGCGAAGATGTGGTCACGAACAGCGCCTGGGAAACCTTCCAGAGATATCGGTGCCTGGAGAACAGCAGGAGCGTTGTGAAAACCCCCATGACAGATGTCTGCAAGAACATCATCTTCAGCATTTCTGCTCTCTTGCACGAGACCGCATTGTGTATGTGACCCTGACTCACCTTGCAGAGCAAACTGTATGTGGAACCTTGGTGGTGGTGTCCGAAAGAGTGACTTGCAGGGGAAAACGTGTGTTTATGTGGTGATGATGGTGATGGAGATGGAGACGTGCTGGCCTCTCATGAGGCTTTTCTCTCTGCAGCTTGCCAGTGCGACCCGCAGGGCTCGCTGAGCTCGGTGTGTGACCCCAGCGGAGGGCAGTGCCAGTGCCGGCCCAACGTCGTTGGAAGGCAGTGCGACCGATGCGCTCCCGGCACCTTCGGCTTCGGCCCCAGTGGATGCAGGTGTACGTTGCTCCCCTACCTCTGAACCCGCTACCGGGTGCCTGTAGCTGAGGGCGTCATGTGGCAGAAGGGAGTCTAACACTTCCCTATGCTACACTCTGAAGATATCTCTTGTTCTTTATAATCGTGGTCATCTAGCATGAAGCACCTTTGTACAGGCTCCCACACACATGCAGGTTGGGGGTGGATCCTTCGGGATGTTTTGCTTTCCCTGACATGGTGTCAAGCTTTGCCGCAGCCAGGAGGAAGGGCGGAGAGGTGACCGCTGTCCTGCTGTCCTTGCAGCTTGTGAGTGCCACCTCCGAGGCTCTTACAATGCCTTCTGCGACGCGGAGACGGGCCAGTGCCACTGCTTCCCCGGGGTGTACGGGCGGCAGTGCGACCGCTGCCTGCCCGGCTTCTGGGGCTTCCCCAACTGCCAGCCCTGCCACTGCAATGGCCACGCGGACGACTGCGACCCCCACAGCGGCGCCTGCCACGGCTGCCGCGACCACACGTCGGGCCACAGCTGTGAGAGGTGTGTGTCCTTGGTGGGATGTGTGGCTCAGGGGAGGGCACGGCAACTCCTTGTGTCTGGAGGCAGCACGCGGCCCATGGCAGGGCTGGCCAGTGGCACATCCTGCAGCGTTGCAGTTGCTCCTGGGCAGTCCCTAGCAGTGATGGAAGCAAACAGCCCCTCACTCTTGAACCGCAGAGGCCTCAGAGCAGATCCCTTCCCTCCTGCGGCGTGGGGAGGTTGGAGCAGCTCCTGCAGGCCCTGTCCCTCTCACCTAGGTGCCTGCCCGGCTACTATGGGGACCCTGTCCTGGGCTCGGGCGACCACTGCCGGCCCTGCCCGTGCCCCGATGGCCCTGAGAGTGGCCGCCAGTTTGCCAGCGGCTGCTACCAGGACCCGGTCACTCTGCAAGTGGTGTGCGTCTGCAATGCAGGATATATCGGTACGCTCCGTGCGCGCTCACCGTGTTTTAACTCCGTGCAGGGAAGGGAGTGGGTGTTGGTGGTGGTGGTGACTGGGGCTGTGAGCAGGGCTGTGCCGGGCAGTAGTGATGCCAGCGGGGCAGCATCAGGCAGTTGTCCTGCATGAAGCTTTTCCCCACCCCGATGGGGTTTGAATCTCCGAGCATGGTGCCCCCAGTGCTCCCTGTCCCCCTTGTTTTAACCAGGACTCGGGTAACTCCCTCCGTTAACGGCCCTGCAGTCTCGAGGTGGCCGTGCCTGTGCCCGAGTGGCCGCGGCCCCCCTTGCCACGTGTGTTTGCTTGGGCAGGGAGCCGGTGTGATGAGTGTGCCTCTGGCTTCTTCGGGAGCCCCGATGAGGTCGGTGGCGCCTGCCAGCCCTGCCAGTGCAACAGCAACATCGACCCCACCGACCCCGAGGCCTGCGACAAGAGCACGGGCGCCTGCCTCAAGTGCCTCTACCACACGGAGGGCGAGAGCTGCCACCGCTGCCGTGAGGGCTACTACGGCAGCGCCCTGCAGCAGGACTGCCGCAGTGAGTAGCGAGCACGGCCGCTTGCGCCTCCTCTTGCTTCAGCCTGGGGCATGTGGGGCACCCAGGCTGCCTCAAGCTCTTGCTGCCATGAGGAGGACGGGGTCCATCCTCTCCGCGTTCCCCGGGGGGCTGCAGCGGCCCGGGCCAGGGCAGCCCCTCTGACAGGCGGCCATCTCCTTGCAGAGTGCGTGTGCAATGCACTGGGCACAGTGCGGGAGCAGTGCGACAGTGCGGGCAGCTGTCGCTGCGAGGCGGCCACGGGGCAATGCCACTGCCTGCCCAGCGTGGTGGGGCGCTCCTGCGACCGCTGCGCCCCCAACACGTGGAACCTGGCCAGTGGCGCCGGCTGCGAGCCCTGCGACTGCCACCCTGCCCGCTCGCTGGGGCCTGCCTGCAACGAGGTAAGGGGCAGCTGCCTCCCCACACGCACCCACAGCAGAAAGGGGACCTGCTTGTCCTGGGGGTGCCAGGGATGGCTCCTAGGGGACTCTGGGGACAGGGTGGGAGAGAGGAGAGATGCAGATATGCAGTGGTCCTACCCCACTGGCTGCTGCCAAAGCCTCATGTCCAGAAGCACCAGGAGTCCCTGGCTTGCTGGTGACACCCATGTGCATTAGGGATGCTTGGCCAGGTGCTTCTAGAGAGCTGGTTCAGGGGAAAGGGAAGGGATCCCAGGCTTTGGGGAGCAGTTACTCCCATGCCCGATTTTGGAGATGCCCATATTGCCATGGAGCCTCCCAGGGGGAAACCCTTTCTGCTGGCAGAGCCAGAGCTGTCGGTGCTTGGGGCTGTTGGCCGTGCACCACAACCAGCTGCCCCAAGCGCCAGGCATGGGGCACCTGCTGAGATTGTTGCCCTCCTGTTTTCGGCAGTTCACGGGGCAGTGCCAGTGCATGCCGGGCTTTGGAGGCCGAACCTGCAGGGAATGCCAGGAGCTCTTTTGGGGCGACCCGAGCGTGGAGTGTCGAGGTGAGTCGTGGACGTGGTCATGCAATGAGCATGTGGCAGAGGAGCACACAGAGTTTGGGGGCTGTCCGCTGTGCACTCAGGAGATGCCGCAGGGTCCTAGCAAGAACTCAGCATGAGATTTGAGTACTTTGTTTTATGACTTACTGGCCTATTATTTATGAACAAACCTATTTCTTCAGAAACAGACACTTTTAGAAACTACCTCTTTAATTTTCACTTTGTGATGCTGTCAGGTAATCTGGGATGGTACGAAAATATTTTGAAGAATTTGGGATGGAGAATTGATCGAGAAATATATGTCCTTTGTCTTTAGATTTTACGTAGTAGGAGACTCCTGTCTGTGTTTTCCTTCTTGTTAGGGAGAATGTGGTTGCAGAAGTAGGATTTTTGATATAGAATATTTCCCTTTTATTTCAGATGGAAAAAAACAAGATTGGAGACAGATAGTCAGTCATAGCTACATACAACAAAACAGAGCAGCGCAAAGCTGATTGATTGTTTAGAAAACTGGGTTCTGTCTGTCCTTTGGTTATAAACAAGTCTGTTCATTAGCTGGAAAAGAAACTTCAAACACTATCCAGACCAGAACAAACTTGTATCTCTGATCTGTTTAAATAGGAGCCTTTGCCAGGAGAGTTTGCAGTAGATTAAGGTATTTTCTCCTGCAGGGAGGAATGTGCTTGCTGTGGTCTTTAATAAATCCTTTACAATGGAGATGCCTTAGAGCCCATTATCTATGGAGAGAGGAGGGTCACAGGTACTTGGCTGCTGCTGAAGATGAAAGGACCGGGCAGTTGTCTGGTTGCTGAGCACTTACTAGGTTTCTCGGGAGCAATCCAGCGTTTGGGCTGAGGCTGTGCGAGTTCTTCAGGCTCCCAGTGCCTCGGGCAGGGAGTGTCTCCTGATATCAGCTGTCTCCATCACAGGTTATTGATGAAGTCCCTCTGCATGCCTTATCAGCAAAGTTCTGCTGCAGACCCACACTTCTGGCCTTTGTTTAGTTTCTGCCGTCTTTTGAACATGTGGAAACCTGCTTTTTTAATGCTTCTGCAGTAAAAAGAGACGAGATTATTCAGAACCTATTTCTACTGCGAAAGCTCAGAGCTTTCCTTCGCTAGTCATCCCTTCTGGCTCTGAGAGCTGTACTCAAGGGGCAGTGCTGACTGGCCTTGGGGACTGTGTCTGCAGGCGGTATCTGGAGCGTGGTGATCACCTGTGTCTGGGGCTGAGATGGGAGACCTGCTCCACATGGGAGCTCCCTCTTGGAGCACATCCAGCCCAACGGTGCTATGGGAATCTCCACAGGGCCTTGGGGGAAAATTCCTCCCTTCACCCTCTCCCTTTTGCCTTGGCAGCCTCTGAGGGAGAGAAAACACCTCACCACAGCCCTGATTTATTCCCCTTTTGGTGGAAGGGTGATGTTTGAACCAGCATAAATGTAACCTGGGGTCCCAGCTCTGTGCAGGAAGCAAACAGCTTTCTGTGATTTGTGGCAGGCAGAACTAAGAGCGAAACTGTATTATTTAAGGAGCTGCAGAGCAGTGCCCATGGAGCACCCATTCAATACGGCCATAACTGAACTGAAATTGAGACAAAAGGAGGTTTGTTATGAAGGTTTAGCCTGTGCTCAGTGAGGGCAGGCTTAAGCTCTTCTGGGGCACACAGACATCCCTGGATGTGGGACCTGCTCCAAATGACACTCTAGTGGCTAAGGCTGTCTAAATTTCTAAAAAAAAAAAGATAAAAACTCGCTCATATTGGCCCTGAAAGCCAAAGAAGTGACATTCTCAACCACATTTGTGAAGAAAATAGACAAATTTGTATCTGGAATTGTGAGAACTCTGAACCAGATGAGTATCAATGAATGGTCTCCATTGCTGGCACAGATCTGTGCTGGAATGTGGACACCAGGCCATGGATCCTGTGCTGCTCGATGCAGAAGGCTGAAGGTTGCATGATGCAGTGTCCAGGGGTGTTCATGGGTGGCCTCTTCACAGCACATCTTCAGCCTGCAGTCTCATCAGGTCTGGGAGATGCATCAGGTCTAGGAGGTGCTTCTGGACACTGTGTAATCTAGGAGGTATCTGCAACTCTGGGCAAGTGTGCGTGTGAACGTGTCCATGTGTAAGAAACTCCTTAAAGTAATAAATAACTCCTTAAAGTAATAAATAACAGGATTGCAAGTTTCATCCAAGTCAGGTCTCCCGGGCATTCTCCTGGAGCTGCTCCAAACCCTGGCATCCGGAGTGCAGGACTTGGCATGCTGAACTGCGTCTCAGCCTGCAGAGCAGGCAGAGCAGGCAGCAGGGAGCTGCAAGCTCCTGAGAAGCCTCTGAGATGTAGTGGTGTTGCCCAGGCAGCTTGAGCAATGCTCTTTATGATATTTCTGAAGTATATATAATATAAAGAAGATGGTGATATAATATAATATATATATTATATAAATAGATATATAATATAATATGTATATTATTTATATATTATATATATTTCGAACTATCAGAACAGGTCAGAATTGGTAAAAGACAGTGTCAGACTGAAAAGATCTTTTGCTCTATCCTCTTCCTTTATGTGAAGCAGACATCTCTGCTTCTCTGTGCAGAACTTCACGATCAAGTCCTATCTTAAGAAATAGAATTTAGTTGAGTGAAGATGAAAAGATGAAGTTTGTATCAAGTACAAGTTATAGACTGTGGCAGAAAGCTGCATTTCTCATAAATCTGTGTTGAGCAGCTGGTGCTGAAGTACTTGCTCACTGGAAATTATCCTGTTGTTAGGGAAGAACAGGCTTAATTCTCCTAACTTAGACATCTGAGTCTTAAACTAGTTATGCTGGTTGCTTTTATAGGGGGTGGGAGAGAAACAAAGGAAGATCAAAGCTGTTTTTTGTCCTTTAGACACACTATAAATGCTTAGAATAAGTCTGACAAATTCTGCCCTAAAAGCGTTATATTTGCACTTGAGTTTCCTAATTTTGGTCTGGTCTGGGCATGTGGTCTTAGAATATTACTGTGTATTTTGGCTGCTTCCAGAAAATTGCCCTTTTGGCAAGCTCTGTTAGCACGTTAAAATGCAGCACAACTCTTAAATTTTAGCTGGCATCTTATCTTAACACGCATACTGAAAATCGTAATGCTGAGGAGTTAGCCATATGCTTGGAGTGTAATTTGAATCAATAGCTGATTATTCAGGAGAAATTTGCTAACACTGCAAAACTTTCAACCTTACAAATTGCTGAATGGTTTTATCATCATCATGGCTCACTACCACCAGGAAATGATGCCAGGAAATTGTGTTTGAACAACCCTATTGTTACTTGCCTGTGGAGGGAGTAAAAGATTTGATGCTCTCTATCACCAGCTCCAAGCAGTAAAGAAAATATTTCTGCAAAAATAATTTCCGCTCTGTTCTGTGGAGAATCACAGATGACACTCATACCTAGCTGCCTGCAATAAGGCATTAAAGGACATGATTGTTACTGTTCATTTCTTTCAGAACCTATTAGATCATCTCAGCTGCAATATCAACCAGCTTAAGTTACCTTAAACCTAACAGCACGAAAATATGTAGTGCATAAAAATAGTAGTTTTAGAAATAAAAGTGAGTTCTAAATATTTGCAAGGAAGTGCCAGAGTGAGTGGAAGATAAAGCTGTACATATGTCTTTGTAATCTTGAAGCAAACCACCCAGTGCTTCCTTGGTGTTTCTCCCCTTAGGTGTCTACCAGGGTAAATTCAGTAAACACAGGTGGGTGCTGCTTTTATCTTTGAGATCAGGAAAGAATTTGCTGAAAGCGAAATGCAGTGATGAAGCTGGTGTCAGAATTACCTGTAGACACTGTGAGTGTGCACATGCATGGCTGCGTGGGTATCTGAGAATAAATGGCACTACTAGCTATCGTTGCTAATTAGCAGATCTTATTTAAACATTTTGGTCAGAAAATGTCCCGATCAAAAATGTAATTTAATTTAAATCATAGTGCACCAGCGAAGAATGCCATACTGAATTAACACTGAATTAAACAATACACTCAGTTCCAAGTGGACGTTTCAAAACAGTAACTGATTGTTTAATTTAGAATATGCCTCATTGAAGCCCTCAAATCTTTGGCCAGTAATTTCAAAAGAGACTCTTGCCCTTCACTATTTTATTTTCCATGGGAGGTACTTGAGTTTCTTCCTCTGCTTACCCAGGCACAGATTTGATCCCTGTCTTACATTCATCTTCCAAGCGAACAACCCGTCCTGCCTTGACTTGTTGTTTTATATCCCAGCCCTCTTCCACCTTTCTGCATGGAAAGAAAATAATCAGCTGTTTTTCTCAAAGGCCGTTTCTCACTCAAACCAACTGGGGCATCTAAATCTCTTATATTAAACTCAACATCTATGTGGTTTTGTGGTGCAAAATGAAACTCTTTTCCCCATTTCCAGGCACATAAGCACAGGGGTGATATTTACAAGGAGCTTACAGGACTTTTTTGTAATTTTTTTGGATTTTTCCCTTCTACTTCCCCTTCTTCTCCATAGTGTACAAAGCTGTTGCTAGCAACTGGATAGTAATCTGCAATACTTCTGTAGCCCTGGATGTGCTGGTCTATAGAGGGAAAGTTAGATGACTAGGTACATGCTAAGAATAGATGTGATACAGCTACAGATATCAAAGTGTTACTTTGATTGATGAATGGGCTGCTTGGAGCTGAACCCCCCAGGGCCAAGCTGTGCTTAGAAGAATGTGAGAAAATGTGTTTCCTTTAGCACACTTAAGGACCTCAGAAACAAAATTACTGTAGCAGATGGCATCATTAATACTAAAAATACATGAATCTTGACACGTGGTGGCCATAGGAGTGGCTGGAAGCCAACCTGGATCTTGTTGGAGGGCTCCTTGCTCCTTGAAGGATGTGCTGGGTTGGAAAAAGCTCCTTGCAGCTGGCAGTGATGTTGGTTTGGGCGCTTTGGGCTTGGTGTGCTGTGTCACACTGGCACAGCACGAGTGCCCTTTGGAGCAAGTCATGTAAATCAGGAGGTGTCATGTTTTCATATCCTGGTTTGTTTGCCATAGTAGTTGAAGGTTGCATGGATCCTTTTGATGGAGGTGTGTCCACCACCACGGATACATAGATCCGCACATGGCTACTCTTGTCTCATGGCTCTTGGCAGCGCGTACTACCTAGGAGCTCCTCTCCTTTCACAAGGAGCTTCCTGCTGTCATTGGGCCTTTTGTCCCTTCCTGGACACTGCCAGCTTCCTTGCAAGGGTCTGTGCCATGAAATCGGGGAACATCAATGTGTGTTGGTGGAAACCTGGAAACACCAGCATGTATTAGGGTAGCTCATGTGGCTTTTTGCTCAGTCTTGTTCACCTCCTCACAGTAACTGGTTGCAGCTGAACTCAATGGAGGGTTTAAACCCCATCAAGGTGTGAAGAGAAGGTGCTCCCTGTAAGACCCTGGGACTTTACTCAATGCTGGGGTATGAAATAGGCTGCTGGTGATGAGTGGGTCACAGCTGTGGCCTCCTCTCTGCTAGAGGTCCAGGATGAGGTAGACTTCTTGTCTCATGCAACACTGGCCCCAGCAGAAGAGGAACTGCTCTGGGGTTTTATTGTTAGGGTGGCGTCCAGCAACCAAGCTGCGGCCTCCACAGGTCTCAGAGGGCAACATGGATGGTTAAGCTCGGAGAGCTGGCCTGGTCTATGCTTCTAAAAAAGGTGATAAAAAGTAATCAAACCCAGGCCTATTTCCAAGATGGGTGGGTTATTCACAGCGTGTGGGCTGTGAGAGGAGCGGGGATGCTTTTTGAAGGTTATTGCAGTCAGTGGCACAGTAACAAACTGGCAATAGGCTGCTGTGAGGGAGGCCAGACCACAGACCTGTAGAAAAGCCTCCCAAATTTTCTGCATGAAAACAAAATCTTCTGTTTTGTCTTACTCCAGTTATAAGGAAGACTTTTTATTGATTTCCTTTTAAATGTACTTAAAAACAGAGATAAAATTATCTTCAGTTTTACCTTTGGTTTGGGAGAAAGTGCAGTCCAATGAAGAGTTAATGACTTGAAATTCATGAGATAAAAGGGGAAGACATGAAGGCAGCACATTGGAAAGCTAAGGTACGTGTGCTGGAGTCACACTACAGAGCTAATGTGGAGCCAGCGTTCCCTGCTCCCATGCTTGCTGGAGGATCCCAAACCACAACTAACCCATGATGATTTTCCTATCATTCTGCATGCCACAAAGCACATGGGGAAGCTGAGGGAATTCCAGAAATCTGATGATTCTTCCAACTGCTGCTCTGCATTTAGAGTAAATTGCTCCCCTGTTATTTACCCTCTCCCTTCAGGCAACAATGGGGGTTGGATTTTGACTTTGCAAATGAGCTGGTGCTTTAAATTCCCTTCTCCCCAGGATTTGCTGGCTCTGGAGATTTGGGAATTCACATTGTCTTGTAAATGTTAGTGAAGTCTTGTGCTCTGCCTTCCCTTAACTTGCAGGTATTCAGGGGTAGAATTACTACAAGGATGAGGCTGCTGTTTTTTTTTCATTTTAAGCTTTTTAAATCTGCAAGTAAATATAGTGGCCTGCTTTGCCAGCAGCAAGTATTCCTGTAACTTGATCGCATCCCGGGATCCTTGAGAAAACCACCCACTGTTTGCCCTCTTTCCTGGCGGTGGAATTTGGACAATTCACCATTATTCTGAGGGCCTCAGTAGTCGCCAGGAGGTTTAACTGCCCCCCTTCAAACAGGAACTTGACAGTTTGCCTGCAGGGAGCATATCCCATGGCAAGTTGACTGCTTAAGCACTTTTGATGTAAAGTAAAAACAATCTGCTGGGTCAGAGTGTAATTCAAAGAACAAAGGCCCCTTTTGCTCGATTGTGCAGGCAGCAGGAGTTATTTCTGTCTCTCCTGTCATACCCCTCACACAAGAAAGCCATTTTGCCCAGGAGTGGGTTGTTCCCCTGAGGCTCTCTGAGTCATTTCTTAAACTGAAGATACTGAGACCAACAGTGCAGGATCTTGAGAGCTGCTTTGTGTTCTTCCCTTCTTCAAGGGGACATGCTCATGGCATCGGGGGAACCTTCCAGTGTGCTGGGGGGTGTCTGTGTTGATTTATGGACCATTTTTGGACCATTCATTTGTGTTAAACTTCTCTCAAGGGTGCCTGGTAAATTGATGGGTAGGTAAAGGCTTCAGTGAGGCACTACAACCCTTTTCCTGCCCTGGGATTTATTATACCATGACGGTAGCTGGGATGAGCCCCTGCATATTTGCAAGTCTTTTTTTTTTTTAATTATTATTTTTATTTATTTATTTATTTTTATTCTCTGCTGCCAGCCCTTTAATGAAATCTTTGCAGTTTGGCAATTTCCTCTGCTTCTCCTGCCTGGGTGTAATGAGGGAGGGGGAGAGGTCAAGAGCTTCTCCTGAGGCTCTTAAAAATGACAGTGCAGAAGTACATTAATGGAGTGACTTCTCTTTGTAGTGGGTTAGTGCCAAATAAATGCATATTTCTTCTTAAAGCCTATTAGGAAAGGGAGTTGCCCAGACCTTATCGTGCCGATTTGGCAAGCCACCTGGAGCTGCTGGGTCTCACCTGACTAGCTTTTAAAAATAAGGTGGGGTTTGGTAGTGGCAAAAGTAAAATGAAAAGCTATTTGAGGAAAGTGCAAATGCTTCCTTCTGAGATGATCTTCAATAACCTGTTACAGAGCTTTGCTCTCCTTTGGCCATGACAAGCCTTGTGTGCAGCCCCTCTTGGTCTTCAGCACCCATGTCAGCAAAGACACTCATTCATCTTTTGCCTCAGACCAGGCTGCCTCACTTATTACTCTCCTTTGTTTTGCTTCTTTCTTTCTCTTCTGCTTTTCACTGCCTGATTTTTTTTTCTTATATTTTACCTTCTTTGCACACCCAAAACATCAGTCTGGGGCCAGCTGCTACATGCATAGCAGCCTCATTTGGCCCCCGTTTTGGGCTGGAGAGGGCAGTGAAGCTTTATTTCTTTTTCAGCTTTTTTCTCTTACCTTTCTTTTCTTTCCTTTTTTTTTTTTTTTTTTTTTTTTTTAATTCTTTGCTATGTGGCTGTTTATCGCCTCTTTGGGAGACTGCGAAGCTTTACTCCACTTTTTTTACTCTTCAAAACAGAAGTGAAACTGAGATCTTTGCTTCCAGTTCCTTTCAAACCCATGGTCTTCAGCCCTGGAAGAATTGGCCAGTTCTGCTCCTACATTGCACCTACCTCCAAGATGTGCAAACTGGGCACTCTGTGTCTCCCTAGATTTATTTCCTCACCTCTCTCCCCTGTTACACTTAGCCTTGGCTCTCCCATTCCCATGCAGCGACATCCGTGACCATCTCCATGCAATCCATATGCAGACATTCTCTCTCTTCCTACCCCCCGCTTCCTTACGACCCGGCTCTTTTACTTTTCTCCCTGCCACCTTGCAGGCCTTTGCCTCCCTGACGCCTCCCTTTCCTTTGTGCCCTTGCAGCGTGCGACTGCAACCCGCGGGGCGTCCAGACGCCGCAGTGTGACCGTGCCACGGGCCGCTGCATCTGCAATGATGGAGTGGAAGGGCTGCGCTGCGACAAGTGCAGCCGGGGCTACTCGGGCCTCTTCCCCGCCTGCGTGCCCTGCCACGAGTGCTTCGCCCTCTGGGACCTGCTCGTGGGCGCCCTGGCCAACAGGACGCAGCAGCTCCTGGACAGAGCCAACGCGCTGAAGGTCAGCGGCGTCACCGGTCCCTACCAGCAGACGCTCGATACACTGGAGGAGAAGCTGGGCGAAATTAAAAGCATCGTTGCACAAAACCCGGCCGCGGAGCCCCTGAAGAACATTGGCAACCTCTTTGAGGAAGCAGAGTGAGTACGGGGGCCCTTGTGTGGCTCGGTCTAGCTCAACGAGCAAGGAGAGGGATGCTCTATAACAGTGGCTCTTGCCATTTTTCTCTGGCACTATGTTTTGTTTCAAAACTGAGCCCACATAGGACGACAGCTTGTGCTTTTGGACATCTCAGGGGTTCAACAGCCACACTGAGCGGGTGTTTTTTGCTTGTGTGCAGCTGTTAGAGCTTGCTCATGCAGGGTTAAACAGGCTGCACGAAGCAGAGAGGAGAGGATTAGAGCACATTAGAGCACAGATGTCTCAGTTACAGATGCTCCCCACTGCAGGCACAGAGCTGGGGGCTGCTCATGTACTTGGGCTCTGGGGGTACTGAGAGTGGTCAGAACAGCTGCAGAGCTGCTTTCCCTAACATATGTATATATATTTATTTATACATATATATATATATATATATATGCACACTGCATTTAAGTAGCTGCTCTTGCTCCTCTTGAGCTGTTGAGAAAGCATTGAGCTTTGCAGACTGCAGGAAAGGAAGAGGCTCTTGAGATAACAAATGAGGGGCATGTAAATTGACATAGAGATTAAGAATTGCCTGATGCTTTCAGGATGAGGAAACGCTTTGGTGAGTCACCCTGGGAATAACTTCTTATGCCCAGCTGATTCTGCAGCCATGCTGATTTGAGGGATACATTTGCCTTTCCTTTTAGGGTTATCCCACAAACTAAAACCTGCTCTGTGGCTTAGTAAGGCCGTGCTGAATGCTGAGAGCAGGCAGTTTTTCTGCACAGCCCTGGAAAAGCTGCTGAGGAGGGTTGTTCACAGGCAAGTTAAAAGAAGTCATTGTGTTACAAGCAAGGCATTTTCCCCCCCTTTCCCTAAGTTCAAATCTGTCCCATGAGCTCGTAGTAATCAAAACTGCATTTGTAGCT
Source organism: Crypturellus tataupa (assembly GCA_034781795.1). Lineage (NCBI taxonomy): Eukaryota > Metazoa > Chordata > Aves > Tinamiformes > Tinamidae > Crypturellus > Crypturellus tataupa. The sequence goes on along the minus strand of JAWLRI010000001.1, from coordinate 8,974,318 downwards.
GTGTGGGATGTGAAGCAAATTATGTATGGATCATAGTAGTCAACTTTGACCCATGCAGTTGCTATGGTACAAGCGCATTACAGCAGTGCTCTGGAATCTGCCTCCAGTTAATCTCACACAAAGCAGCTGTTTTCTGAGCAATTTGGTGCTTTGAGCTTATAAATGTGCTGTAGATTAAGAAGCAGTTGTGTGCGATAAAGGAAACAAATGCAGTGTTCGAGGCAGGCATGTTGTTACAAATCACTTACCGCTCTGGAGTGGGAGGCCGGGTCGTGCCATGGGAGAACTGCCGCTCTCCGCTGCAGCCCCCTGAGTGCAGGCGCCCCTGTTTTACAGAAAGCTGACAGCAGATGTTACCGTTAAGATAGCTGACCTGGAAGAAAGCCTTTCAGCATTAGCCCTGAAAAGCAATAGCACTGACACGGACCTGAGCACACTCGAGACCGATGCCAAGAGCCTGGACCGTGTCGTGAAGGAGCTCGCCGAGCAGCTGGAGTTCATCAAGATATCTGATGTGCGGGGTAGGTGTCAAAGGAGGGGCACCAAAAGCAAACTTAACCTGCATGTGATTTAAACACCAGGTTGATCTGGTAATAAAACTCATGTCCCTGGGAGGGCAGCTACTTTGTGTGTATTAGCAGAGTTGCTGATGCAGTGGGAAGTTTGTGCTGTCCCCTCTCCCCTTCCCCATCCCTCTGCGCACTGCAAAGCTGCCTTGAGCTCTCAATGCACAGTTACCTGGAAGTGTCTACATTAATAAACGACAGACCAGGCACGGCAGCTGAAAGGAAAGAAGAGTTCACATGATACCTCTCCCCATGTCGTTAAATGCCTGTTTCTGTTGGAAGGACCCCTTGAGTCTTCCCAAATCAGAGCACGCCTTAAGGGCCCCCTTCTTCAAGGCTCACTTGCCCACTGGCTCATCCCCCTGACAAACTTCAGGCACATGGTGGAAATTTGCTGGAGCTGGAGGAATGTTACCAAAGTCTTGGGAAATTTGGAAAGCTGACTTGGTTCCAGCTGGAGGCAAAGACTGAAAAGAAAGATTCCCAGCTTTGCAGGAAGTTGGAGTCCGTTTCCAGGGCATGTGGGTTCTCCCAGAGCGAGGTGGCTGGGATGCAGAACCGCTGGAGCCACCGGCGAGCAGCAGTCTGTGCCGCGGGCAGCCCAGGCCCCTCAGGGGCCTGTGCAGAGCTAACTGCAGCGCTCGTAAATCAGCGCCTGTCAGCAGGCAGCAGTTCCAAGCAGTGACTCCATGGGCAAGACATCCCAGGGCAACCAGAGAGCTAGGAGGAGAAGTGGGGCTGCAGGAAATTAGCTGTTGCCCTGTAAACCTAGGGGGTTGGATCTTTTTTTTCCTTTTTTTTTTTTTTCTTCCATCAAGGTAAGCAGAATTTAATCACTACCTCAGAGAAATTAAAGCTTTTAAATCCAGCAAATTTCACACACACAACCTAGCAAAAATGAGCTTTTTTTCCTGTAAAGGGCTGGATCCTGTCCTTCCCACTGAGTGCAAATGCAAAGGCCAGCATTTCATTTAACCTGACATCCAGATAGATAGGTGAAAGAACAGACTAACCCAGCTGTGTCATCCAGCAACCTCCACCACAGAAATTACTTGGCATTATTGACCAAATAGTTGAGCTGCTCGGTCGCTTTCTGCAGGAGCCTTGGACAGCATCACCAAGTACTTCCAGATGTCCCTGGAGGCAGAGGAGAGGGTGAATGGATCCACTGTGCAGCCCGGCAGCGCCGTGGAGGTGTCGGCGCAGACGCGCCGGGACGTGGAAAGCCTCATCCAGGAGCGGGAGGCCCAGTTCAAGGCCAAGCAGGAGGAGCAGTCGCGCCTGCTCGATGAGCTGGCGGGCAAGCTGCAAAGCCTCGACCTCTCCGAGGTTGCTGAGAAGGTAGGAGTGCGACATGGGTTGGATCAGAGCTCTAGCAACACCGGAGTCTGGTTTGTGAGGAGAGGATGGGCAGGGGACAAGCCCTGTGGGGAGCTGCAGTGTGGGATCCCAGTGTTTGTGGGGAGTGTGTGTTTCTTGGATTTCAGGGCATTTTGTGGGCCTGAACAGGGCTGCTCAATCTATGGACACTGAGGGACCTACTGGCTTTCAAACATCAGCCCTTCACCTTGGTCCCCTGCCTGGAGGTGCAGAATTCCCTGGGGTGGCTTCTCCAGGGCTCAGGGTGTCCCCAGGCTCCCTGTGGGAAGAGCCCCCAGCTGTGGGTGAGCAGCGAGGGGTCCCTCCTCACGCAGCGACACATCCCCCTGCCCCTGGCATGGCAGCAATCCGCACACCTCGCCCTTGAGCCCGGGGAGGAGGCAGTTTCTGGCTGGTTTCCCTCTCCCTGCGTTCATGCTGAGCACGTTCCTGCACACTGAACATCTCGGGGAGATGTTTATCAGCGTTGTAAAAAACGAGTTGCTGGGAGGCGCGATCACAGGGCACCAGAAAAAGCCTTTTGGCTTTCTAGCTCCTGCCGAGGCGCGTGCCAAGCAGGTGAGAGGGAGCCTTTTATGCTGCACATGCTGCAGCTGCCGCGGCTCAGGCCTCACTGCCCAGGGAGCTGCTGGGAAGGGGGGCCGGCAGGGAACAGCACCGTGCAGCAATGGGGGAGGGCCCGGATCTCCATCCGGCTGAGCTCCTCAGCCATCCTGTAATCCGAACAATTGGCCCAGGCATGAGGAAAGAGCACAAAAACCCACCATCCAGACAGGCTTTCTGTGAGAGCTCATCCTGGGACAGCAATTCATGACCCCTTTTTTTCTTTTTTCTTAAATAAAGTTTGTGAATTTGCTCCAAGTTGATCTTTCCAAAACACTTTTGTTTTTTTCTTCTAATAAAGTGTTTTGGAAAGATCAACGCAGAGCAAACATCAGGAGAAAGGAAAGGGGACAGACTAAAAGCGGCTATATATTTTTTTTTGATATGCCTTAAGAAGTGCTTTTCACCTTCTCACCATTTTCCTCCCCTCTATCTGGTGTGCTAAAGCAGGTAAGATCCTGCACGAAATATTTTCTCCCCTTTTTGACAAAGTAGCTTCTTGGGCCTGGCAGCTTTTCCCCAGCAGAGAGAAGATGGCTTTCCAGGTGGCAGATCCTCCTGCTGGTTCCCTTCTCTTTGCAAAGTCGCCTGGAGGCAGCAGCAGCAGTAGCAGAAATAACCCCTTGTCTCGCTCCGTGTCCCGCAGACGTGCGGAGCGCCCGGCGGGGTCCCGTGCGCTGACTCGGCGTGCGGCG
>JAWLRI010000001.1:8948375-8970974 GCA_034781795.1 Crypturellus tataupa | reverse complement strand
TCGCAGGGCCCAGGGCAGGGAGCTGCCGCCCCCCGCCGCGGGGCGCGCGGCGGGGAGCAGGGCCCTCCACAGCCCAGCACACGGCGACCGTGGATAGTCTGAACACTGAGGAAGGCCAGAGGCAGCGGCTCAGCAGCAAAGTGCTCAGTAAAAACTATATTGTAGGGGATAGTACAAGGGAGCAGGGCGACAGCAGGCGGGGACAGGTCTCAGAGGAAGTACGGCGTAGTCGTCCTGGGCGGAATGACGCGTTCTGAGTCTGGAACTGCACGAAACAGCTTTGGTTCTCTGGTGTTTACGTCTTTGAAGACCATGATCGACGCAATATTTCCGCAGCGGTAGCAGTAGTTTGGAGCGGACCATACCGTCACCAGCTTCTCATCAAACATGAACTTGTAGCCTTCGTGCACCAGCTGATGTGCTCTGCAGATGAGTTTTAAGTTGTTGATGTGAACAAACTGTAATTCAAAGGAGAAGATAAGCATGTGAGCACGGCTGGGAAGAGCTGCACGTGCCCACGTGCGGGCAGCCCCGGCCCTCCCGCAGCGCCTGGCCACCCCATCTGCTCCAGGCCCCAGGCCGGCTGGCAGCGGCATCCCTAGGGCCGGCGGTGCCGGGCCCAGACCGGCCTCCTTGAAATACCCCGCTCCGTCCCTCCAAGGGGGCTACACCTGCGCCGTGCCCGCAGTGCTCAAACATCTTCTGAATGCGCTGCCGTAGAGCATAAAGGACAGCACCCCCCGAGGCTCGCTCTCCTAATGCAGCTAGTTCAAAGCTTCAGAAAGTCAACAAGTTCCAGGCTAGAGGGGTCTGCTTTTCCAGGAAAATGAACTTTTTTTTCCCCCTAAATCTGCAGGGAGGAATGTCTGCACAAAACCTAGTAATTAGTCTCATTTTAGGGTTGAGGTTAGAAAGGACCTTTAAAGATCATGTTGTACTTACACTTTTAAAAAGGAACATCAGCATCAGCTCGCCTGGCAGATTTTTTGTTTTTTAAACATTCAAATGGCTCCTTTTTCAAGGTGGGTCCAGCTAGCACCACTAAAGCAAGAGCACCTTCCTCACAACCACGCTCAGCTGCGGGACCAGCTCGGTCACCTCCGTTCCGCTCCAGGGCAAATACTGAACTCGCAGCCGAGCACCTCAATCTCCCTCGTAAGCAGAGCCGCTCGCAACAGCACCGTTACCTCATTTGTCACCTTGGCCCCGAAGAGCCAGCCTGCTCCGCGGGGACTAATGGCCCACGTGTCGACGTCTTCTGGATCGGACCACACGAGGTCACAAAAGGCGCCTTTATGGGGGATTTCTTGATTACGCTCAATGGTTCGGATCTGATCGAGTGTCTTGATGTCTGGAGAGAGGCCACCGTGCACGCACAGAATCTGCTCATCTATTAACTGGAGGAAAAGGAGAGGGGTGTCAAACTCACAGCACTTTAATCAACTCGGGACACTACCAGTGTGACCATTATGGGCCCCTGACTCAAGAGGTCACGTTTAGACAATCTACTTATATTTTTTAAAGGCAGCGTTCGCACTTACTGCTGCGATTGTGAGCATGTCAAAGACTTTGGTACAGTATCTCCACGCGTTAGCATTTCCATATTTCGTTTGGCACTCATCTGTTAAACAGAGAATTTTTCCTTCTTAATAGACCGTAAGCAATTCAGGTAATAAGAGCAGAGGCAAAAACTTATAGCAGAACGGGAAAAGCCAAGTGTGTGATAAAAAACACTCCCAGAAGCACCAGTAGGTGCTCAGCGGGCAGCTGTGTGTCTTACTAGGGGCAGCGGTAGGGAGCACACGCAAACGGGTAACGTTTTCACTCGAGCCACGCAGAGAAAACGACCTCACGCAGCACGACTTAGCGACGCTGCCTGGGAACCCACCCGGCTCCACCAGCAGCATCTTTGTGCTACACAACTTTACACTGAAGATTTAAGACAGAAATAGCCAAACTATTTAAAGTTTTCCTAACTACAAATAAGATCTACAGCAGTTTTGTTTAACTAGGAAGCAAAATAAGACCCAATTATCTCTAAGCTTTGCAAAACCAGAAAGCAAGCATAAACAGAAAGAAGACACAGGTGAATTCAAGCTATGGAAATGTAGCAATAAAGTGGATGTAAGCAATCCCGGGCCATAAGCCTTGGCAGAAAAGTATTTCTTTGTAGCCTAAAACCATTTGTCAACATTTACACTTGCTCTTGTTGCCACATTGCCCCCCAAAAATGTATGTTACAAACAGCACACTCCTTGTAGCAGGTGTTGCAGGTATTTCACAGGGTTTCCTGAGATTTTATCAGTCTCATGTAACACAAAGTTTCCAAGCAATTGAATTTTGACAGTTTCTAGCACAGTTGCCTTCCTGCTAATTCCCCGACAGCAGCAGTCTCCCCCATGCCCACTGTTGACGATACAGAGCTGCCACAGCGAAATCAAAGATTGAGCAGATTTTGCTTTAGTGAAACCTAAAGAGAATTACAGTAAACTTGTGATTTCTTCTGGAACCCTTCACTAAAAGATACCAAAGCTCTTTCTGTACAAATATATTTTCTTTTTCTGTCTCTAAAATCAAACATGGTACTGAAACACAAATAAAAAGAACAAATGCTGAAGGAGACTAGAAGAGCTAAATACAGGTTAGACTTTGGGCGTGAGAAGTCCAGCTGTGAGCTGCTGGACTAAACATGTTCTGCTCAAGTTAGTTTTACTCTGCCCATTCCCCACTTGCTCCCGGGAGCCACATGTGCTGCTGCATTCCAAATGCGATGTCCAAGCGGAAAGGCAAGGCAGTTGTTTATTACATTAGCGATCACTCAGAAAACATTTGAATAAAGACTTACCATAGAATCCATACACTTGTGTTATCTGCCTGCTTTCATGATTGCCTCGCAACAGTGTGATACGATCGGGCCACTTAGCTTTTAGTGCAAGAAGGTAAGTGAAAGTCTCAAGACTATAATAACCTCTATCTACAAAGTCACCCTGCAAGTCAAAAAGAATTCATAAATGGAGAAACAGTCACGTTAAAATGCAAAGCGACAGATCCACTCTCAATGTGCCAGTGCAATGAAGCGCTGCAGCGCTGCGAGGCAGCCGCCAGCAGCGATCTAGGAAAACAAGTCCTGCGGTTGGCCGGGGTTTTGGTGTTAGGCTGAGCCGGCCCCTCCGTCACCGCTCGGCAGGCAGGGCGGCCCCGGCTGCGCAGGGCTGGTCACCGCGGCGCACGGCGCCTGGCACAAGGCCATGGACTTCGACAGAGACATCCTCAGCGCCTTGGCCGAAGTGGAGCAGCTCTCCAAAATGGTAACATGCCAAAGCAAGTGTTAGATATTAAAAAAAAATGTATATATTTTAACTGCGACAAAAGTTTAGACTCTAATGGACAAAGTCTGTGCCTGGCTTACTTCAAAATGCTTCTTTGCTGTTGTGTAACTTTGCTATATTTTTAATAATTTTTAAAGCTCCCTGCAAAATGAGCTTGTAATAGTGAAGTTTCGTGCGTATCTCTAAACATTAGCCTGAGTTGTTTAAACTAACATTGCTGGTGGGGATTGCAGCCAGCTTTTAAAAGTGTTCAGTGAGTTTTATGAGGAAAAGCATTTCCCACTACCATTACCTCTGCTTCCAACTGAACTTTTGTTGTAAAACAGGCCTTATAGCAAAGAGGAAATCAGCTCCTCTCTTTCTACACTCCAGGTTTCTGAGGCGAAGCAGAGAGCAGATGAAGCAAAACAAAACGCCCAGGAAGTTCTGCTCAAAACCAACGCTACAAAAGAGCAAGTGGACAGAAGCAACGAAGATCTGAGAAACCTCATTAAACAGATCAGAGACTTCCTCATGCGTAAAAACCTTACACTTAAATTACCTGTTTTAGTTCTAGTTTAGTTTTAGTTTGTGAAAACCCTGCCCGTGTTCTTGCCTCGTCCTCCACGTGCAACACAATAATTCCCCTTTTCAGCCAGCCTTAGTGCATATGAGGAAATCTTGAAACCAGAGAAAACCGGCCTGCAAAGTTCTCTTATTCTGCTAGAGTCAGCAGAGAAAGTTGGGTGTTGGTATCTTGCCAAGTCACTTCCCAGGTTCTGGCTATAAAGACAAAGTTCTGTTAAAGAGAAGGAAAGTAGAAGCCCCCAGTTTCTCTCTCAGTGTGTAGGTAAGGGTCAAATGAGGGCCCTGCTTAAGGCTGAGCTGCCCAGAGCAGCCCCTTCCTCACCTGTTTCTGTGAGGCTGAGGCTGCTCTCAGCACAGGCAGGTTTGTGAGCAGCTCGTGGCTTCCTTTCCCGACGGCTCTCGCCTCCTCCCTACAGCCCCAGCATGGAGTGGCTGGTCACCAAGGGCTCTAGGGCTCTGCTCTGCCAGGCCTCGCCTTAGAGGGAGGTTTCACCCCAAGAAGGCGGTTTTAATGCCTCTATTTTCTGCAAGTCCTGGGGGGAAAAAAAGAAGTTCTTTCATTATTTTAAGGAATGGTGAGGCAGCTCTTGGAGTGCTGGGCCTCGGCAGTGGCCTTCCGGAAGCTTTCACTCACGTGTGTCTCTGTGCTGTTTGCTAGAGGACAGCGCTGACCTGGACAGCATCGAGGCGGTGGCTAACGAGGTGCTTGCCATGGACATGCCCAGCACCCCCCAGCAGCTGCAGGCGCTGACCGAGGAGATCCGGGAGCGCGTGGAGAGTCTGTCCGACGTCGAGGTCATCCTGCAGCAGAGCGCCGGGGACATCGCCCGAGCTGAAATGCTCTTGGAAGAGGCTAAAAAGGCGAGGTATGCGACCCGGGGCTGCACTATCAGTGTTCTGCAGCACCAGCAGCTTGAAGGAGAGCAGCAGCTTCTTTCTGTTGGAAAAATGATCAGTAACTTATGCCCAGAGGGCAAAAATGGCCCTCTGCTCTACTTGTCTTTTTTTCCAGTGCCAATGTGAACGCATTTTCAGTGCTTGCATATTTTTTGCTCCACAGCAAAGGTGCAACAGATGTTAAAGTCACTGCAGACATGGTGAAAGCAGCACTGGAAGAAGCTGAAAAAGCTCAAAATGCAGCTGAAAAAGCCATCAAACAAGCTGATGAAGATATTAAAGGCACTCAAGACCTGCTGACCTCAGTGAGTTCTTACAGAGTATTTATTAAGATAGAAAAACACCAAGTTTAGAAACCAGTGTCAGCTTCTCTGGGAAAAGCCCTTCAGTAGTACACATCAAAGACTGCATTCAGATGACTCTCAACCTTTCTTGCCTCCACATAAGCTTTGTATGTTAGTAGGTCAGATGCTTAGGGGCTTATTTGCTCTTAGAAAAAAGGCTTTTCTTACCCCCTATTCAGCACCAGTGAAGTGAAATGAGCAGGATCAGAGCCCTGTAACTGGGGGTACCAAGATCACCCAGGAAGTCACACAGAGCAAGCACAGCAGGATAATATATTGGTCATACTGGGGCAGGATGAGATTGTTAAAAAAAAAAGTTGTAGTATTGTCAGATACTAGAGATTTCAGCAGATGGTCATAGCCCTACTGCCACCACAGTGCTGTACCCATGAAGTCCATCCAGCTTGGAAGACACACAACCTCACGAGGTCTTTATTAAATGATAGAACCAAATGGCTGAAGTTTTGCTGCTGACTAGGCAGCTCTTACCCCTGTGCGACAGAATCAGTCTAAGTTTCCTAATGGTTTGTGTAGTCCCATGTTATCTTTAAGGTGGGCTCTTTCACCCTCACTGCAATTAGCCATTTTTAACAGGAATAAAACATTGCTTTTTATCTGGGATCTGTGACGACGGATGGATTAGAGGTGATCAGGGCTTACCCAGCAAGCATAGTGTGGTATCCATTGTCTTTTCAAAAACGTAACTATTGTTCCTCTTCCTGGTTAGATTGAATCTGAAAATTCGGTGTCTGAAGAAACACTGAACAATGCAAACTTACGCCTCCTTAAGCTGGAAAAGAGTGTTGAAGATCTTAAGCAAAAGGCTACTACAAATTCAGAGAATGTGGACGATATAGAAACAAAAATCGGTGTTGCAAAGCAAAACGCTGAAGAAGTTAAACAGGTGAGAAATTTGGGGAGTATCCTAAGGGAAGATCAGCAGTATTCAGAGTTACCTCACTGCGTATATTTGATCCTGTTCAGGTCTAGGATTAGGAAGTTATCAAGTTCCAAAGCAGTGACAGGAGATAAATCTTGCTGTCACACTCACAGTCCTTGCTTTTGAGCATCAGCTTTACTATCTGCTGCAGGAGAATAAGCTTTGCTCCCCTCTTTGCTCCTTATGTTTCCACTATAAGTGAAATAAGTGATGAAAATCCTTGGCTCCATCTAAACTGGAGTAATTTTTAAATATTGAAGAGGATGAGCCAGTCCTTTAAAGATGCTGGATGGCATCTCTCCAGGTGTCTGCTATTCACCTTCACCTTTTTAATACCCAAAGATTTGCACATTTCTTAACTAACAACTGACTAGTCTGTCAAAGGAAGTCCCATTGCCTCAGTCTCGAGAGAGCAGTTTGCTGTCAGGAGAAACATTATCCATCGAGGCAGCTATTTGCATGTGGTGTTTCAGGTGGCTGCCAGGCAAACACAGGAGCCTTGCAGTGGTGCTGCAGCTTGTGAACTTGCTTCATTGCTGGCTTCAGTTTAGTCCCAGTTTTCTTAACTTAGGTTCCCCCTTTTCTTAACCCCTGTAGTGCCACGTGTGCCGCAGCACCCCGCTGTGTGAACAGGGCAGTCCTTGTTCCTGAGGGGGCACTAGGGGTGCCCATCCCTACCAGCCTTCAGCCCCCTCCTCACCCTCTCATGCAGCTTCCCAGCTGCACGAGGGCCCTTGTCTTCCATTAGTTAACAAAATTGTACTGTTGAATCCCGTAAATCTTTCACAAACACTAGTATTAAAGCTGTAGAACAGCTACAGATCTGCAAAGAGGACCCTAATTATTGAAGTTATATTCGAGAAGGAGACACAACGCTGTTTCCCCTTTAGTTAGCTGATCCGGCAGCCTCTCCCCCTGTCCTTACCCTGATCGGTAAAGCAAGGAGGTGCCCATATGTCAGCTCCCCCGCAGCAGGTCGTTTCAAAGGCTCCCTCTTGTGCTCGACTCGCACACGACAGGTCCTGGGCGGCGAGCTGAGCAGCAAGTACCAGGCGGTGGAGGAGCTCATCGCCCGGAGGACGGAGGAGTCAGCCGGAGCCAGGCGGAAGGCCGAGCTGCTGCAGGACGAGGCGAGGGCGCTGCTGGCCCAGGCAAGCAGCAAGCTCCAGCTGCTCCAAGGTAGGGCTGCTCCAGCAGCGACGCGCTCCCTCGGCTCTAGGCAGGATCTTGCTCTTCACCTTGGCAGTATTAGCAGAAAAAAATCCCAGAACTGCCTTGTCACTGAGGTTTGATCTGCTTGTTTATTCCTACAGACACAGCAGAGGCTTTTGAACCTGAGACTTCCAAAGAAAGCAAAAAAACCTACCCCGAGGCACAAAGGGAGGAAACTGCCTTTTCTTTCCTTTTTGTCAGGCCAGGAACCCATTCTTCCTCCCTTAAACCACCCATGCAGTTACAGTGACTCACGAGTTAGTCCTGACCACAACTCCTCAAAACCTTGCAGTGTTCTGTAAAATCCCACCACAGTGTTTTTTTTTTTTAAACCATTTTGAGCATTTCTTGTCAAATAAATCTTTGGGATTTCCACCTATGCAAATTGATATCCTTGCTGCTTTAAACAAAGTGATGCCAAAACCACAAAGGTTTTGCATTTTTTTTTTCCTCAGTGACATTCTTTTCCACAATGAAATAAAGTTGAGGGGTAGTTTACCCATAATGATAACTATTTTACATTTTAATTCATGAAAACCTTCCTGATTAACTTCTTTTTTTTTTTTCCATTGTTTTGCTGACAGACTTGGAAAATACATATGAAAACAACCAAAAAATTCTGGAAGACAAAGCCAAGCAGTTGGTGGTGCTGGAAGAGACGGTTCGCTCCCTCTTACAGACTATCAGCCAGAAAGTTGCTGTTTACAGCACTTGTTTATAAATGAGGGCAGAAGATGCTTGATGAAATGTGTTCAGGGTGCATTTTACAAGTATTACACTAGCTCTTTTTTGACATTACACTAAGACCTGGTAAAGTGACCAGGTTGGATATTGACTTTAAGTCAGAACCAAAGATAAGTAATTTTTTGATGTTGAAAATAAACAATACTTTTTTATCACTCTATGTACCTAGTATGACTCATTAACTGCCTTGTTATTAGCCAGAATGGTAAACCAGTTTGTCCTTCAGCTTCTGCAAATTGTTTTTAAACTAATTAGAGAATATCCTAATAAAATCTTGGCTCCAGCTATATAATTCTACCTAAGGGCTTCTATTACTGCAAACACAGGATAATCTCCCACAACACCACTAATAGTTAATAGAGACAGACAGGCTTTGGGTTCCTGGCTGGGATTTCCACTGCCTTAGTGGTCTAAAAGGACTAGTTATAGTTGGTGGGATGCCCATTTAGGCCTAATACAAGTTTTATTGGACCAAAAGCTCCAAGTTCTGAAGCAGAAACAGAAGATAGCATTAAAGAGGTTTGTGGTTTATACTTCAAGGACTAAATTTATGTGATTACATGCCTGGAGCTCAGGCCTCTCTGGGAAAGGATGTGCAGGGTTTAGGGCGCCTTCACTCTGAACCAGCTGAGCTGCACAGAGGCTTTTCTAGAGACAGTATCTTATGTGTGTTGTAAATCCAGGCTAAGTGCAAGAGTACCATCAGCCAGCCATTCGCCCCAAGTTTGATTCCTTGTAGAAGGGTGCCCCTTCAGCCAGCTGTGCAGTCCTGCACCAAGAAGCATCAGTTACAGAGGCCGAAGTCAGCATCCTTCTCATTGTACCAATATGTCTCAACATGTCAGGTTTCCTGGCACGAAGCTTAAAGGCCCTGAGCTTCCTCACAGCTGCATCTAGACTCACCACAGTTTAAAAAAAAAAAAAAAGAGTGTAACTACCATTTTAACTGATGAACTGAAATGTTAGGCAAACAGCAGCACTGCCATATGACTCCATCATTCAATATGACTAAAGGATCAATCCTTGAAGGAGATGCTCTAAAGAAAGGGGTGCAGGACGCGAGCACCTTCGTCTACACACCAAGCCAGGGAGCTGTTGTCAGCTTCTTTAACGCACCTTTCCTATCCCTCATCCACCAGCACAATGAGTAAAGGACACGAACGGTGTCAGCACACATTAAGCTCTTGCTGTACAAATCAAGGTAGGAGTCAAATAAAAGGCCCCACAAAACAAAAATTAAGCTACACGAATTTTACATATACTCTATACAAGTAAGAGATATTCTGAAGATGCCATTTTCTGCTTTTATCCCATAACCCAGACACTAACAGGAATGCCAGGACTGGTCAACAGCAATAAAACGAAGAAAAACAAAGAGTCTCCAGCCACGTTAAATATTTATTAGTGGAAGGCTACAGACCTTTCACATATTAAGCTCTCTTGCTACAGAAGAAATGCAAAGAGAGCATAAAATAAAAAACAAGAAAGAAGGGAAAAGTCTAAACTGTGGAGAGCTGACACTGCAGCCCTGACATGCGGAAAGTGGAGTAACCTTCATGCCCCTGGACTTAGCAGCGCTGCTTCAACACCCAGTTTTAGCTTTTTAGATACCTTCGGTCAGGTGGACATTGGGAAAATCTTCAAAATCAAAAAGGCTTAAGTAGCAATAGGATTAAATTTTCTTCAATTTTTCATTTCTCCGTCAGCACTTGATTTTTTCCCCCAATGAGTTTTCAATATGAAAACATGATGGGTGGAGAATCACACACAAATGGAATAATTTTCACTTTTAAAAAAGTTAATATAATTCTAATCCACCTAAATGAGCCCCTCCCTTAATCCTAACACTACTAGGTCAAAACAACTCTGTAAATACTAAGGTAATCCTTTCACAAGGAAACACCACAATATATTTGTGCGGAAGTGACAGTGGCATTTTAAGTGCCAGCATTCAACTGGTTTAGTCTATCGCTACTTCAAATAAGGACACACCGGATATGCTGGGCTCTTAAGAGTCTTGACCAGCACACCCAAAATGTTTGGTTTCATAAAAAGAAAAGAGTTCTTTCAGGCATTTTTTTCTGCAACATTCATCAAGTAAATAAACATGTAATTTTAAGTATTTAATTTACAGAGACTGGATAATTCAACTTTTTCCAAACCCTATTTGGTTAAATATTTGCTGCTTAAAATGAAGAGCTTCACTTAATTCAGTCCTAAAATGTCCGACTCAGCCTTCCACAATAGCCCACAGTCCATGTGCAGACATTTACTGTACATGTTCAAGAGCTGCTCTTCCCTTTTAGAAGTTGATGGCTTTGCCAAAAGATGCTGCTAGGTTGGCTTCCCTGAAGGCTTCTGACACTGTCTGCAGAGAGCAAGCACAAATGACAGGAGACATTAATATTTACTCTGCGCATAATTACAGCAAGTCTAGGCAACCCCGGTGCTCCACAGTTGTTTTTTTACTTACGGGATGTGCGTGGCAAACTCTGGCTACATCCTCACATGATGCTCCATACTCCATAGCAAGAGCTGCTTCGTTAATCATCTCGCCAGCACCCTGAAATGCAACATTATCTGTTATCACCTTAAATCTTTAAGCAGTTATCCAAGTTCTTCTGAATCACTAGCTAGTATCTGGCTTGTCAATAAACATCTTTTGCTGAAAAGGAGACAGTTTTAAGTATTCCTAACTATGAAAGATCCTAAGCCAGAACACTGTGTCTCTTTTAGTGAAGTTTGTGATGAAAAAGGCCCAATTTTTAAACAATACAGCAGTCAGGTAGTGCTCACATTCTGATCAGAGCTACTGTGGATTATCACTTCTGAAGAAAAAACAAAAACAGCAATGACAAAAGTAAAATAATAATTTTTGAAGAGTATTAGTGTGCTGATCCAGTGCTGACAATGCAACTGTAGGAACAAAGTTTTCTTTCCAGCAAAACAGATGCCTTAGTCTGGTATTTTGTTTAAAAAAAATAAAAATAAAACAAACAAAAAAACCACTGTATACAAAGAGGCATGGAGTGTTCCTGTATACATCTTTAGGTAGATAGAGGGAAATGATCCTCTTCCCAAACAAAATTTTCTGGTTTCAAACCTTTACAAGGGATTTTTCAAATTCAATAGGCCACTGATACAGGAACAGGTGACTGCAGCATAAGGTACCAACAACTCTGCTGAAGTCTAACATCCAGAAAAATCTAAAAAGTCCCAGTCTGTTCAGTCACTTTAACTTCCAGAATTGGGTCAAAACCTTCTACTGTTCTTTGAATATTTGACAGAATTCATAAAGAACAAGTCAGTATCCTGAAGCACTTCAGCACTTCTGAGCCAAAAACACAGCTGTGTCCAACTGCAAACTAAACTAAAAATGAGAGGATGGCTGCAAAACAGCACAGAGAAGAGGCTTTACGAAACAAGTCTTCCTCTTTCTGAAAACCTTTCTTCCTGACATGGTAACTATCTTGCTACTGCGTAATACTAAATAAAAGCCCTGTCAAGGTAGTAGCACTGCTCTCTATACTCACTGCGCCCAGGATGTGAGCGCCCAGCATCCTGTCTGTTGATTTTTGACTGAGTATCTTCACCAAGCCATCTGTGTCAGCGTTCGTCTTCGCTCTGCTGTTGGCAGCAAAGGGAAACTTTCCAACTTTGTATTCGATCCCCTACAAAACAGCTCTGTGTTACTGACATAGCATTAATTAACGACCTGAAGGACCAACAAAAATAATATAAGTAGGTGGACAGTTGGGTAAGTGCAAAAATAGAAATAATAAGAGTCAGCCTAATGCACAAAAATACTTAAAAGCTATAAAAAATGAATAATTGGGAAAAAATGGACAATTTGTAACTTTACAAAATAGAAGGTATTAAAAGATGACTGTTGTTCTTGTGGGAGTAGCCTGGAAGAGAGACTTGCCAATTAAAAACTATTCAGTCATATACCCTACACAATAAATTCAGACTGAGAAATTCTCTTCAGAAATATAAGACAGACAAAGAATCACTACTTGACTACTGGAAATACATTCTTGATGGCAAAGCAGTTTGATTTGAGAAGGACAAAAAGGCAGCACCTCCTCTTTCAGCTGCTCCTCTGACTTGCCGACCCAGGCCACCTCGGGGTGGGTGTATATGACGGAGGGGACGCAGTTGTAGTCGATGTGAACGGCTCCGCCAGCCATGCCCTCGACACACAGGATGCCTTCGTCCTCAGCCTTATGCGCCAGCATGGGCCCAGCCACTACGTCCCCAATAGCATAGATGCTGTTGGAACAAGGACAGAACAAAACACCGTTTAAATGTGTCCTAGCAGCACCAGTCGGCCTTCCGCATAAGGGCCAGCCTAAATGTATCACTTAAACAAAAAACTAGTCACATGAAAGCAATAAATTACAGAGGAAATAAATACAGAAGAACACATTTCAGAAGTTTCTGAAGAGCATAAAGGGACTGTTTCACCAAGTGACCACATTCCAAAAAGTGCCACTAACAGAAGACAACGCATGGTAACTTTTAAATTACAAAAGTCTCAAAGTTGACTAAGTATCTTTATATGCTGAAAAAAAAGATGCTCCAAGCTCTTCATTTCTACAGAAAACTATTCAACAATTAAAAACGAAAAAATATTTTTGTAGGTTTTTAAAAGTTCTACTTAAAAAAAAACAGAAAATAATATTTAATATCACTTACTTTGGAATTTTGGTTTGGAATCTGTTATTGACCGGAATTTTGCCCTTCTTATCAACTTCAATTCCAATATCTTCGAGACCTAGATTTTTTGTGAACGGACGTCTACCAATGCAGACTAGGAGCACATCACAAGTTAAAACTTCTGCCTTGCCACCAGCAGCAGCTTCAACACTGCAGAGAAATAGGTAACAAAAATGTTAGTCTGCAAGTTATGCTTCTCTGACAAGCAATCTATGTGATCCAGACGGTGATGTCTGAATCTGGCACCCTCAACACTTACATTCAGGCTGCTCCCTCCCCCGATATCCTCCCTATTTCTTGCAGGAGTTGAGGTGTGGAAGAGGGAACAAGGACAATAACTGCTCCTATGGTTGTTAGGATTCTCTTTTTGCGAACAGAGACTCGGGTTCACGTGGTCCAGGAGCACAGCAGTGAACAGCAGCAAGCTAAGTGAGGATAACTAGGAAACTTGTTTCAAAAAATTTGGTAAGTGAGGATAACTTCAAAATTTGCTTCCCGAACCCATGTGAAATACTAAACGCAGACACAGGTTACATCAGGCCCAAATCTATGGCCTTCACAGCAGCGAAGAACAGAATATCCTAAAGAATGGAGATAGAGAAGCTAACACTGCCTGTGTTAAGGTCCCAGTGAAATAACAAACATGTAAATTCACTGTCAACATCAGTAGCATTAAAAGTCTTGTCAAAATTCCGGGTACACTTTAGGTTTCCAACTTACACAGAGAATACATCAACAAGCACGAGGATAGTAGTAGTGATAACTATGTAAGAACAGGAGCAATGTATAGGTAGGGACTTGCAAATCGCATACACTTCATATGTTTTGGTATTAGCTGTTTACATACATGACGAAGGGGACACAGAGTTCAAGTTTCTACACTGAAAGACACTCCAGGAAAGTTGCAATTACTTTTGCTCTGAACTAGTCAAATCCCTGTAACACGTATTTGAAGACAGGGACATACCTGGAGACACACACTTATATACTACTACTGTTGAATAGGTTTTGAGGGATGGGTGAAGGATATCTAGCATTCCTTTAGTTTGAAGCAGAGCACTTACGCTACGTCAATTTTTCCATCTGGCTTCTTGGTAGCACCAGTAACTTTGGTGTTTAGTTTAAACTTAAATCCCTGCTTTTGAAGAATACGTTGGAAGTTTTTAGAGATCTCCATGTCGATTCCCATTCCGCCAACGTGGCCCAAGAACTCAACAGCTGTTACATCCGCACCCAGGCGCTGCCAAACTGAACCCTGCAGTCACAGCATCAACTTCAAGAATGAGTTTTTGAAAGAAAAACTTAAGGCTTCTCTACTATAACATCTACCACTTAGATGGAAAAACTCTGCAGAAGGGAGGCAATCTACAAGCTATTCTGTTCTACAAATACTACAGTGCAGACAAAATGTTCCTTATCATCATCCTTTTGCAGCTAACAAAATAGTTAAATATAAAATAGATACTTCTAAAAAATAAAAACCCAAAGGAAGTTTGGGGAAGTTCGTGGCAGTCTAATTACTGCAAGCTAAATAAAACAATGCTATGTTATGGAAATTATTTATGCAATAAAAGAAATATGTAACTACTGCTACTTCTCTATGCTTCTATAAGTAGGCCCACTAACACCAGCTTCAGAAAAAAAATCCCTACACATCCCATTTACCTCAAGTTACCCAGTTACCCACATCCACCCAACACAGTATTTTCTTCACTTCCTTTCCCCCTCTCCTTTATGGCCAGCAGGCTGAGCAACCACTAAGCAGATTTTCAAGCATTTGTAACAGCAATAAACATACACTGTTCTTCAGCCAGGTAAGAAGGAGGCAAAAGGAGTCAGACCAAAATGAACTACAAAGTTTCCACTCATTTGGTTATTAGATATAATGAGTGTATACACAATAACTGAATATGGCCTAAAATGAACTTCACTAAACAAAAAACAAACAAAAAGGCCTTAACTTCTTGTATGTACATCACACGGATAAGAAAACTCAGTGAAAGTTAACACCTCAAAAACCTCATTCTCTATGTTCCTCTCATATTTCTCTGCTTGGCCAACTGGCTGCAGGAAGACTTAACCTACTACACTTATCCCACATTTTCAGGTGGAAAAGGAAGCCAGCAGGCTGTATCTAAGCATTGTCATTACAAAATGCACCAGCCAGCTTTCCATTAACTAATATTTTTTAAGTCCCATTTCTTTACAAATAAAAAAGCCCAACTGTTTAAGAATTCTCTCACCAGTTCCACGCCAATGACTCCTGCACCAATGACAACCATCTTTTCAGGAACTTTTTTTAGTGATAGTGCACCCGTAGATGACACAATATTATCTTCATCAATCTAGTAACAAAGAAATCCACAGACAGACATTTACAATCTCTTCTAAACACTGCATCTAAAACTCACAGATCAAAGACAGTCAGGTGCACAATATCATTACATATTAAAAAACAGCATCACCAAGATTCCCAAAACGTACTGTAATTCCAGGAAAGGGAGCCACTTCGGAGCCTGTAGCTATAAGAATGTTCTTTGTATTGATAACTTGAGTGCTGCCATCTTCTCTGGTTGCAGTGACTTGGTTTTTGCCAGTTATTTTTCCAAACCCGGAAACATGTACAACCTTATTAATCAAAACACAGTACATTTAGACGCTTCTATTTAATCTGAATCTCACTAATCCCACTTCTCTGGGGTAGCTCATTTTCTGCTAATACTAACTTTTGCATCACTGTTGCACTTTTGCATGCTGTACAAATTACAAAGTAATTCAATATGGTTTCCTTTAAGTAGATTTAAGAACAAACAGAACTGTTCATTTAAAATATCCTAAAAGCAGTCAGACTCTGCCCTTCCTGAATCAGTTACTCAATTTATACAAGAATGTGACACTGTGTAAAGCATGAAACTTGGATCAGGAGAAAAAAAAAAAAAAACAAAATCAGATATGCCTCAGCATGCAATCCAAACTAACCTTGTTTTGTTTAAATAAATGAGCAATTCCACCTGTTAGGGCCTTCACTGCACCACTCTTCTGTTCCATCATCTTCTCTAGATTCAAATGTATTCCTGTAACTAAGGTTAAAAAAAAAGAAAAAGAGGCAAACAAACAAAAACACATCAAACATTTCAGTGTTTTTACCTAGAGGACACAGCACCACAACACAAAAATACATTGCGTGTCTGACGCAATAAATGCTACTAATGTGTCATTAGTGAATGCTAATGGTATCATTCAACCACTGATACATTAAAAAGCAGTATAAATTTTTCCAATATCCTTTCTTCTAGGATTCATGGGGAACATACACGTCCCCAGACTTCCAGCTGAGAGACAAACGATATTATTTGTAAGTCTGAGGTTTTCTGATTTTTCTAGAAGATGAATAGTCATATTTGAACTATAATATTTCTTGATGGAGACCACTGACATTAAACAAGTACTGATAGTTTGTTATACACTTACTTTCGATTCCTCTGCTAGCAAAATCTTTTCCATGGGCCAAATGATACAGGTGTGAGTTGTTCAGCAAGGCCTAAAATACAAAGAAAACAAAATGTGAATTGAGACATATATTTGGGATTTAATTTATTACTAGCAGTTAAAAAGAAAAAGGATTTTGCAAAATATTATCGCTATTAAGGAAGTTTGACAGACATATTTTAAAGTACATTTCAACAACAACTGTACATAATTCTTTTTCAAGTGTTTTATAAGAAAAAGTAATACATTTAACACATAAAAAGAGAGCATAGTTACATTGTCATCTATCCTTTTTCACTCATTTCACCAGAAAAAAAAAACTCTAATGAGACTAAAAAAAAAAGGAAAAAAAAAAACAGAACTTCAGCAGAGAAAAGAGGCTGATTCACAGAAGACTTGCAAGAAAATTTCTAAATTACCCCAGACAAGAAACCATCAACAAAAAGAACAAGATGCAGGAAGAACTGGACAGGGAAAAACTATATTGAAGTCTCCTGAAATTTTAGTAGACATTTGAGTTAGTTTTTTTATAGTTTAGTTACTGAGCTAATTAGAGAGAATTCTCTCTACTGAGAATTAGTTAAGCTGGAGCTTGATAGCTCAGAGCTAATGCAGATCATTGGACATTCACAATTCAAAAATAAAACCAGAAGGGCCCTTTGACAAGAATCCTTATAAAGCATCAGCAGGAAAAGCAAAACTATGCTTTGTCCTTCATTGCACTTCCGAGAAGTAAAACAGTAGAGGTATGCACATACTTAAATATAAAGCAAATACAGTAATAAATACAAACACTGAGATTTTTCAGCATTTTTTGAGCATCTGAGCTGCCTTCTATATACACACGACTAAAACTATTAGTCAGATTAAGTATATTTTTGGGAATAATTTTAACAAGTCTCACTCAAAATTCATTTGCCGACTTTACATATTTGCCACAATTTTGAACAACCACCGAAACATGCAAGCACATGACTACTGTTAAGATTGGAGTAATTACAAAAGAAAAAAAATCATTGCTGAGGATCTCACTATCTTGATGCCACTTGAGTGGCATTTTATAAAGGCACAAAGGAATAATTTCATATTATGTCAGCACACACAGTCTGCACACCCATTTCTTGAGTTTACTGCCATTTCAAAATAAATTTTGGTTTACTTATTAACCAGAATACCATATTAACCAGAATAGCCATATTAAAATAAATCCAAGTCTCATCATAGGTTCAAAGGCATTTTCTTATAAAACTTCACAGGATTAACAAAAAAAACAAAGTTTCTCTTGAAAAGGAAAAGCTTCTTAAGTAAATCCCAAGAAACTTCCAAATTCTCAAGTTACAATGTGCTGTGCCTACACCATTTTTTTTCCTCATTATAGAAAGATATCCAGAGATTAGAGTTATTACTCATGCCTTCAGGCAAAGTAATACATTTCTTGTTTTAATGTTGTACTGATACTGTATTTTTCCCTATGCTAGCAATGGAACCTCTCCTAGCAGAGGCACTAGAGCTCAAGAAAAAACAGAAGAGTTCATTTTTTTTCACTCAGATAACCCAGATCTGCATCTGCAAGTATTACATGACAGCAACACAGAAGTCCAGGGTAGTGAACAAAGCAAGAAAATAACTATTAAACAGTTATTTTTGCATGCACTTTGCAGTGGAATCAGCAGCGAGGATAAGATTTTGGAAGAAGCACAATACTTGACAGAAGCTTGACAAACTGGCAGAGGAACTGTTTACACAGAGTCCTCTGCACTAGGTTTTGAAAGGATAGTCAAACTGCAAGAAAAAGGCACCTGTAATACTGTTTTTCTCTCTTTCCATTCCCCCCCTTAATTTTGGGGAGGGTTATGTTTTTAATTCTTATTTAGTATCAAAGAATACCTTGGAAAAAGCCTGAGGTTTTTCAAGTGATGGACATAACTAGTGCTTTAACGACATCATGACAAACTGGGTACACCTACCTTGGAAGGAATACACCCAACGTTCAAACAGGTTCCACCGAGAGTTTCATTCTTCTCTACACAGACAGTCTGAGGGAATGACAAAGACATTTATACAACTCCTCCTCTAAGAGTGTCTTATGTTTTCATTCACAGATTTAACTTATGGTTCACATCCCACGTACTCACCGGTTTTAATCAAAACAAAGAAAGTCTCTTTGAGTACCATTCACTACCAGCACACAGCCACAATCCTCACTAACATCACATATATTTTCATACAAATTCAAGTGCTGGTCCCCACGTCCAACAATCCACAAACCTGTTTCAATTAAACACAACTTTCAGTTCCTAGAAAGATGATACCTTTACAGTTTAAAAGCCAAATCACAAAAAGGGAAAAATGCAAATCAAGAAGATTCCACAAAATAATCAAAACAAAGCAGAGGAATGTACTAGTACAAGTTAAAATTCTTATTAAGAAATCTTCTTTTAATAGTAAACAACAAATATACAAAAACAAAATCCCTAAACACCCAATCACAAGTAACATTTCACTCTCTTAACACATTATCCTACAATACCAATTTCCGTAAAGTTGCACCAATACAGAATCAAAGAATGGTTGAGGTTGGAAGGGACCTCTAGAGACCATCTAGTCCAACCCCTCTGCTCCAGCAGGGACACCCAGAGCACGTGGCACAGGGTGGCATCCAGGCGGGTTTGGAAGATCTCCAGAGAAGGAGACTCCACAGCCTCTCTGGGCAGCCTGTTCCAGGGCTCTGTCACCCCCACAGGAAAGAAGTTCTTCCTCACATGGAGATGGAACTTCCTGGGCTTCGGCTTGTACCCAGGACCCCTTATCCTGTCACTGGCCACCATGGAGAAAAGTTTGGCCCCATCCTCCTCTCAGGTATTTGTACATATTGATCAGATTCCCTCTCAATCTTCTCTTCTCTAAGCTAAGCAGGTCCTGTTCACTGTGATAGATGCTCCAGTCCCGTAATCATCTTCATGGCTCTCCACTGGACCCTCTCTAGAAGCTCCACATCCCTCTTGTCCTGGGGAACCCAATATTCCAGGTCTGGCCTCATCAGAGCTGAGCAGAGGGGCAGGATCCCCTCCCTCGACCTGCTGGCAATGCTCCTCCTGATGTGGCCAGGATCCCAGTGGTCGTCTTGGCCACAAGGGCGCATTGCTGCCTCAGGGTTAACCTGTTGTCAACCAGGACTCCCAAATCCCTCTCCACGGAGCTGCTTTCCAACAAGTCAACCCCCCTAATCTGCACTGGTGCCTGGGGTTATTTCTCCCTGGGTGCAGTACCTTTAAAGAAAAATTTAAATAGAGCAGAGCCAAGCAGTAAGATCAAAAATAGAGATGGAAAATACTTCACAATCCTTCCACCAACTTGCCAACATCAAACTGGGCAAAAGAAAAGATGAGAAACAAGCCTCAAGTAAGACAGATAATTTGGGGGAAGAAAGGAAGGGACGGGTAAACTCTTTCCACAAGGGCATTACATTCGAATCTGCTCTTAAGTGACTAAAGCCTTTTACCATTTATTTAAATTGCTGCTTTTGGGTTAAAGTAGAGGTGATGGTAACAGGAGGTTCAGCATTCATATCAAACAAACAAACAAACAAAGACAAGGACACACTGAGACATCCTGATCTCCTCTTTATCCTTCCTTCTGTTCCGAGTACATGAATGCAAGAAAAAAGCTCCAAGGGTTTTAAGAGCCACATTACAGATGAAACAGCCCCAGGCGGCTCCTTCACCTGGTGAGCAGCTTCTGCCTCACACACTTTCAATGCTTCCCATAAGGACAGGTAAAATTGCTGAAAACCCAATGCCCAGAGAATGTTATTGGCATGCTGTGGTATCAATGCAAGGTCTTAGCAAGGACTGGGCTTGTGCTAGAACAGGTAGCAATAAAATCCAGCACAGCTCAGTCAAGCAAACTCAGGTTTTTGCTTGGGTGAGTAACTACAAAGTCTATCCTTTTGCCAGTCTCACAAGGCACCCCATTAGATCCTACAGGACAGGACAAACATTGCTCATGCTTCTTCAAAGCTGTGGCTCACACACACAATGCCCAAATATTTTGCCCACTCTAATGGGCTGCAAAGCAGCATAACAAACTCATTGCTTGCCACAAAAAAAAAAAAAAAAAAAAAAAAGGCACTTCTTTCCCTCCTTTATATGATATCCTATTACCTGGTCACAGATAGGTAGCATTTAAGGAAAATGTTGCTCCCAGAGAAGTAGGCATGTAACCATAAAAAGCCTCAGAAGAGACAAACATAAATTAATATTGCTAATAATCTCAACTAAAAACCTTATTCAGATACTTAGTAGGTCAGAGGCAAAAAAAACACTATCTAAAACCAAGAATATTAAACCATAAGGAAAAAAAAACTTTCCACAAACAAGGATGAATACAACTCAGCTATCTGCACTACTACTTAATGCAAACCTTAAGTATTTAACATTCTGAAGTTACTCAGAACAACACTGAAGCCCAGGTGTTGTTCACTGGACTAATGAAGGAGATTATTATTACTACAGAAAAGTTTAGGTTGAATGGGCCTCCTCTGTAGGCCACCTAATGCAGACTGCTGCTCCAAGCACAGTTAACTTCAGTTGGCTCAGGTTGCTCAAGGTCTTGCACTGACCTTTTCAGGCTTTGAGAATCTCTAAGGGCAAAGATTACAGTCTCAGGGTCCTGTTCCAGTGTTCAATTCTAGAACTCCGGCCATAAACAGGAGCTCTTGTCCTAATTAGGTTTTCTAATTAACTCATTTTCGTCACAGTTCAGCTGTAATACTTCAGGAGCATTTGGATGCATCAACCAGTGGAAATATGCTCACATCTGTTGGCACTGCCTACTCATATTTCAAAATAATTTAAAAAAATAATGACAAGTGCCAAGAGATCAAGCTAGTCTTATAATAAAGAATGAAAGTAAAAAAAACAATCCTGATGAAATTACTCCATATTTCCATAGACTCAGAAAATCTGCAGTGCATTATGCAGCTCTCACGATGCTGATCTCAGTGACACATCATTAGTACAGATCAGATGAATGCTGTCTGAGAAGCAGCTTTAGAAACAACAGAAAAGAAAAAAAGAGCATAAATAAAAAGCATTTCTAAGGACATATTTTCTCTTAAAAAAAAATCTCAGATAGCAATGTTATTCCTCTTCTTGCATCCAAAAGTACATCAAATGAATATTGTTTTTTTTCCTTTGAATTCCTTCAATCTGTTTTTCAGAATTTCATGATAGTTTAATCCAGAGTTCCCCCCCCGCCCCCCCTTCACTGTTTCCTTTTTTCTGCCTTGGGAGAGAAAATTTCTGGGTAAGTCAGGTAACAAACACTTCAGGTATGTAAACAGCATCCAGTGATCCAAGGCGTCACAAAAGAATTACATTTTTCTCAGTATCACACAACACCTCCCAAGCTCATCTCAACGAATACTCTGTTATTTTAGCGACTAAAGGTGACATTTTACCTTAAAGCCAAGCTGAGCTGCTTTGATAGCAGCAACATACCCTCCAGGACCAGATCCAATAACAGTGACATCGGCATCAACTGAAACAAGAGAAAGTTTGAGTGATTTCTTTCAGCAATTAAGTTTTCAATCACAGTAATACTAGTCAACCATTTTTTGAGATAGGTCATATTTAAAACTCTTTAAAACAAGCAGAACAGTGTGTAGAAGTGATGCTCCCTAAAAAAATTTAGATACACAAATTACATTTCACATTGGTGAGTATAACTCTGGACAAAAACTGGACATATTTGCTCTGCATGCAAAATAATTGCTTTTATATTTTAAAGAGGAAACTATTCAAGATCAAATGAAGAATCTTAAACACACTGGACCCCCCCCCCCCCCCCCTTTGTGTAAAACATGTAGGTATTTGATGCAGGGAGTTTTGACAAATTTGACGTTTTTCACCTATTTTCTCCTGACGTTTAGTGCAAACCTACGCGCTCACCGAGTGCCACAGACTCACTAGCTCGTTCTGCAGGAGGCAGTGCGGAAGGGGACACCTCAATATGCAATACTGGCTACGACGGCAGCGGAGGGCTCGGACCCTGCCCCTGAGGCGCCGCCTGCCGCCCCAGCCACCCCGCACACGCGGACCGCCACCCCTCTTCCTGCGCTACAGCAAGTTTAACCTCCATGCACAGCGCGCGGCGGCAGGGAGGGAGGGAGGGCCGCGGGGCGCTGCCGTTACCTTGGCCCGCGTAGCTCCTGCGGGGCGCCGCGCAGCCGCCCGGCAGCACCCGCTCAAAATGGCTCCTCTGGAAAGGGGGGGAAACAAGAAGCGTCAGCAAGGACAGGCGGGCGGGCGGCACCGCGGCGCGGCAGGACGAGCCCCCCGCCCCAGGCCGCCCCCCG